>JAEIGD010000025.1:0-1200000 GCA_018903425.1 Zaprionus nigranus
ATTTGCTCAATATGCAAATTATAATTAAAGCCATTAATTTATAAACAAACAGCAATTGTTGTTTACATATTCGCAAAAATTAATTTGTTTAAGCTTTTTAAAATCCCAGCTAGTTTTCTGTGGCACGACTAAATTGCATTAAGTGCCGACTGTCTGTGTGTGCGTGTGACTGAGTAAGTGTGGTTTTTGTGTGTGTGTGTGCAGACCACAATTATTTAAATTACGTTTATAAGTGTTATATCATAATTTCGAGTAGTTGCTCGCAGAGGTGGGGAAACAAAGAGATTTAACCAAATGCTAACGACTTTCGTTATAAAATAATTTTATTTAATTAATTTTAACAACATCGCGCAACTGATTTAAATGCATTAATTAATACCAGGCAAATTAGCGCACTTTCATTAAGAGACTGAATTTATTCGCATAAAATAGCTTGGTGTGGTAGCGCTGGGTCTGTTTTTAAGGATGTACGAAGTACTATCTTTATTATTATATATTCTCTCAATTTCAGCCTCAATAGTGTCCCTCTATCGACTGACCCACTCATATTGCCTTCATAAATTATGCAAATCATATAAATTATCAAATGGCATTTCCCCCATATTTTGCAAAGACCTGTCGATGAAGTAAACATTAAACCAGATATCTGCTGCAGTTGTCCGACTTTGCATTCCTTTCGATCGGACTGCCCACAGACAGGTGCAATCGATGGGGCCGCAGTTGGATGCAAAAAATGCGTTCGAGCTGCAGTAGTTTTTTTTATTTTGTGCCACAACTTGCGTAGCCCACGAGCCAAATGATATATCAAAATTGGGTTAAACAACTTCTTGTTGTTGCTGTCGTTGTTGCAACAGCTACAGCAACGCCAACATTGTGCCACAAATGGTGTCTCACTTTTTGTTCAATGAAAATGAAAGCAGGTCTCTCGCAACCCAAGAATACAAGTCAACTTGCCATGTGGGCCTCAAAGATTTTCGCCTTGATTGTGAAAGTGAAACTGAAACAGTGAAAAACTGAGAAAACTGTGGAAAAAATGAGAAAACCTGCAATTGCCCAAACATAAACAAGTGGTCAGGCCGCACAGTGCGCACACACTTGCCTCATTACGGCAAATTTGTTTACTCTGCTTCGCATTCATTATCCGCTACATCAAATGGTCATGTTGTGGTCTCGTCTCGGTTCTGCCCCCAACTCGTGTCCGAGGTGCCAACCTGGGAGTGGGAGAGCCCAATTTGTCTAGCGTTTCTCGCTCGAGAAATTTTGTGAACATCCAAAAGCAACAAGCAGCAAAGTAAAAATACTCAACAAGTGTTGTAAATGCACTCGAGCATTTTGTGGCAGTGTTGTCAGGCAACTTGACAGGATTAGCCAGTGTCGACTAATTTACATGACAAGCGCTGTCGGAAACCGATCGATTCACGCAATAACAACACCAACACGACACGCAGATCGATACAAGATCTATGTAGTAGGTTTTCTTATCTCCCAACCAGTTTTCTTCGCGCACATCACATCATATCACACTCACACGGGTCTCGGACTGACTCTTTGGGGCTGGGCCCGGCTTCCGAGTTATTTCGGCTTTCTACGCCGGCCAAGCAAACAAGTTTACATATTTCTCTACAGATTTATTGCCAATATTCATTTCTTACAATTTTGTTTTTCTGTTTTTTTTTTACTTTATACAAATTACTCGAAAAAACCTCTGCGGTTCGGTTTCCCAGGCGAAAGTCTTTGACTTAATTTGGTTGTTTTTGTTTTCTTATTGCTGTTGAGATTGTTTTTGTTGGTTTATTTAGTTATTGTTGTTGTTAGTGTTGTTGTGGTTGGGTTAAGGCGTTGTCCCAACTCACAGCTCTAATTCGGGCAATGTAACGTTAAGAGCAACTTTAATTAAAGCGATTGCGAACCGGCACTCGATTTCGATTTCCAGCTAAAAGGCGAGCTCGTAGCACATTTCCACAGCCAGCGTGTCTATGATTAGGCCACATTGCGTTATACCAATAAAAACACAACACAGATTTTCATTATGATAAAGTGCGTTAGACACGAGCAAAGATCATAGACAGTACTATAGGTTATACTTTTCGAGGAATGTGCCGGAAAAAGCAACCTATATTTAGAGGAAAGTGAAATAATTATATGACCACATAATGTTGAGAAGGAGAAGGTTCTGTAAGAAGAGCATGCACACTCGACCATTTAATACCCTTTAGTTCAAATTTTGTAAAGAACTAAAGACACATATACGTATAAATATGGATGTATCCTTATATTCGTATACAATAATAAATATACCCTATGCCACGACGATGATTGTAAAAGTATTTTGGAATTCAGCATTTTCAATATATTCTTCCTCTAAAACTGATAAGCATTAAAATATTTCTATGATGAAACAATCAATCAAAATGGAAATGAAATACTTTATTTTTTGCATATAGTTTAATGAAAATGCATTCATTCTTCCATTGAATAACAAATTTTAATTGGATTTGCTAGACAATTTTTTCAGGAAAAAAAGAAAACGAATATAGTGACTGAAATAGATGTACGAACATACAGTGAGCTGTCTAGAATTTAATAAAATTTATTACATATTTATAATGCAGCAGTTGGCGATGGCAACGGATAGAGAATGAGGGGACAGGAAGGAAAAATAACCTGATGGAAGTTCATTGTTTAAGCGTTGTCAATATGAAAAACGCATAAATCTTTATGGGCTGCTGGAGTCGGGGGGTCACAGACGGGAATATAGATGTGTGCCACTTATTTGCATAGATTGGCATATTTTTTTTTTGATGGGCCAAAATAAATTTGCTTCGTATTTGTTTTTCGTTTTCAATATGTCACGTGACATCGAAAGTCAGCACGGTTCCAATATATTTTTGGCCCATTTTGCTTCATGTGCAGTTGACACGATATACCACAGACCATCAGATTTGTTAGGATACCTCGTCACATGCCATCAATAAAATGTTGGGCTTGGTTCAACGGCGACATTCGATTTTTCACTCTTATCACGAGACGCCAAAGTGAAATACATAAAATTGGCATGTATAGTTCGATTGGGCGTATGAAACAAGAGTTTTTAATTCGTTTTCGGGCGTGAGAGTCGAGAGAGTTGGGAACTTGTAAAAATGCCTTTGAGTTATGCGATACGATGCGAAAAAAACTGGTTGCAATATGAACAGGAAATATGCGATTTGAAGCCGGTTTTTGCGACTTTGGCTGCAGGTGACTTTATGGCATCAGAACTTGTTCTCTCCCAACCCTACACTCTCTCTCTCTCTACCTCTCTCTTTCTTTCTCTCTCTCTTCTTTCACTGGCGTGTGTGAAAATTATCGGAGACTTGCTAAATGCAAAGTAAACTGCGGATATACGCAAAAAATACAAACAAACAAAATGTTTTTTTGCTTTTATTTTATTTATAACAAAAGCGCGTTAATTCCGCCCGAGCGTCGTTCGCGACCTTTGCAAGTCATCAAGAAATCGTTTTGCAATTTGAAAAGCGCTCACGTTTGCAAGGCCCTTGAATAGCCCTCTATAATGTGTAGTATACTCGTATATGTATATATACATATGTATAGTATACACGTGTATACCGGTATATAATCCGCCTTGCGAACATGAGACATGACATCAAAGTCAGCGGGTTGTCCGACAATTTTCAATTGTTCATTGAATTGCATGCTAATTAGCGATTGAGCTATTGATGGCTTGATAAATTGACTGATTGATTTGTGCATAGTTGAGCCGAGCTGGATCGATTGTCTTGGCACCTTAAGCCTTCCCGTTACACTTTAAATTCACACCCACAACCAACTTTTCGCTTTTATTGTATCGCTAAGCCGCCCTGACAAAAAATAAAAATATAAAAAAAGTTGTTCAACTTTTCGGCAATTGCAAAGTTTTCGCTTTCAGCATTTGAAGGTCTTGTCCAAACAAAAAAATACAAAAAATAGTTTAGGAAAAAACTGTCTATATTGTGTTTTGTTCATACTATATACAATTTTTATTTTAAATTTTTTACTTCATCAACTTTTTGCTGGCCTCTGCAATGACTGAAAAGGCCGCACAATACCTCGCTTATTAGGCTCGCTAAGGCAAAAAGAAAGTGAATAAATACCCTGTAAGTGGCAGCTAAGTGGGTGTTAAGACAGTGTCAAAACATCATAACCGAATTTGTGGTATCGTTGGAAATTAATAATATTAATCGAGGTTTTTTATTTTGATAATTGAATGGGGAAAATTTTAATTTTAAAATCAAACTGAGAAATCTTTTGATATATTTGAAATTCTCTCATATGTCATCAGCTTTCGATGACACCATAAATGCTGCTGATGATAATTTCAATAATAGCGATGACGCTTTTAATAGTCACCCGACGGTTTCACCCCCGAAAAATTATAAAATTATTGTGGTGGCGTTGGGGGAAGAGAAAAAACATATTTTGAAAAGGGAAGGAAAAAAGTTAGTTGTTTTTATTATTAAAATTATTTTTTTATTTCTAAAGATCTTTTGTTTTTTATTTTTTGTATTTTTTGTAATTTATAAAACAACTCCAACCCAAAAACAAATGAAATAAAAGACATATTGATTATGTTTTTATTTTGAATCTTTGGTGTTTTTTTTTAATTCAATTCAATTAATTTCTTTTTTTTTTTAACAGTAAAGATCTTACTTTCAACTTAAAATTATTCTTAGTTTAATATTTCAATTTAAAACTTAAATTATAATTATTAATTGTTCTCTTTTTCTTTTAAACATGACTGACCATAGTTTGACTATAAATAAATAAATTAAATTTAATAAATTAAATAAACCCACTCATACTACCCGCTTAGTAGAGGGTATGCGATAATCAATCAATTTGCTTGTTATGCGTGTCTTGCAGCACTATAAATAGACATGACTCTACGTTGGTGGGCGTGGCCAATTGGTGGCATGCCACCTTTGCATATGTAGAAGACTCACACACACACATACACACAAAAACGTAGTCATGTAAACAATTTGACATGCATAGCAAACTGAACAATGTGAGATACAGTGGGACCAGTGCGAGGTGTTTTTTCTGTCCAAAGTTTTTCAAAGTTGTCCAAAAAGTTTTCGATCTACCGCAGATGTCGCTGTGCGGCATTTTTATGACTCTCGCTTGACCATAAAACATATAATGGACTTTCACTCTTTTTTTCTCGATTTCTTGCTGATGTTGTTGTTGTTGTTGTTGTTGTTATTGCTGTAGAGCGAGCATTGATCTCGTAGAGCATTTGGCGTGTCCATCGCGAGTTCGATTTGATGATGGATGCTGTGAGGGGCTCAGAAGTCAGATAGAAACCACGAGGAATTTCACTTTATTTTCTCTCTCTCTCTCTCTCTCTTTTGCTTTTTTAATTTAATTTAATCGCTCTTTGATTGGACATGCTAGTGTGTGTGTTTGTGATGACTTTTGATTAGCATAAATTCGATGGTAATTAAGGCATTAATTGGACGACATGAATGCCGCTTCAGTTGCCAATTCGGACGGGCTTCATCAGGCAAGCGAGCCATCAATCAATCAATCAAAGGAATCAATCAATGCATTATTTTGCCATGCTATTGTCAAACATGCATCAATTCAAAATGCACGCGTTGCATGCTGCACGTTGCATGTTGGTTTTATGAGTTTTTGACACTGCAGCAGCCGCAATTAGCAGCAAATTTGTAGCCGGCTCAGCGGAGAGAGGCGGAGTTGAAGAGGAGCTGACAGAGAGGGAAAGGGGGCGGTGCAGGCGATGTGTATAGGACACATTGACGCGTTGCATGCCACATACCAACAATGTGCAGCGCTTCCGTTGCAAAGTTGCAAGTTACGATGCTGGCATCGAAATTGTTTTGTTGCCTCTTCTGACTCACCCCCGTCTCCCTGGCCCTGCCCCTGTCCCAGCCCCTGTTTAACAGTGTCATCTCTTTACGTGCTTTTGGCAAACTTTGGGAAAATTCTGCAGCTTCTTTGGCTGCGGCAGCTGCAAAAGTTAATTTTACATATTGCAACATTCGACGACGGCACTAGCGGCGGCGGCTCTGTGCTGTTGCTGCTGTCGTTGTTGCTGCTGTTGTTGTTGCCTCAAACTCATTACAATGACTGCGCAAATGCAGCTCAACTCACTCGCCTTGCCCCCTGCCCCCTTCCCTTACAGCATCTATTGTTGCCGTAAAACTTTGCTGTTCAATTTTGTTGCTCTTGTTGTTGTTGTTGGTGTTGTTGCTGCGTTCTGCTGTTGTTGCATTCATCGTGTTGACAACAAATGGCACTAAATTTTTTGGCGTTGCATAATAAACTCGACGACGTTGTCGCTGATGATGCGCTCAAAATAGTCAACGGAAAATGCAGCACACAACAGTAGGATAAAGGGCGTGGCCTGCCCGCCTGGTGGAAAAGCCAGCTGGGGCGCAGTAAGTTTTCCCTATGATGACATTATTCACGTGAAAAGTTAAACTGCCTGTGCTATGAGAAATGTAGGCAAGATAAGCAAGAGAGAGAGAGAGGGAGTAGGAGACAGAGGGAAAGAGACAGACGAATAAGGGAGAGCGAGACAGTGGCAAGCGTGTCTGGCAAATCGTTTACAACATTGATTTCAGCAGTTTCTGCAAGAGACACAGCTGGACTGATTAGTTGAAGTCGGCTGGGAAATTGCCGAAGGTTGCTCAGGGTCAGTTTAAAGTCGTTTTAGAGTTAAGTGAAGTTTAATATAGAGAGGAGTAGAAAATATATAATATACACTATGATATTTACTATAATATATACTAAAATATATACTATAATATATACTATAATATACACTGTAATACATTTATAATATTCACTGTTATACATACTCTGCAGCTCATTTATCAAGACATGTTCTATGAAACTCTAAGCTGCTAAGCTGCAAGTGAAATAATAACATGATATGCCATACGCTTCCTTAACCCGTGCATAACTACAGGCAGCTCGTTAACCCTCTCCTGCACGCCCTCTACCCTTCACCACCTTCCTCTCATACTCCTCTCTCTCTCTCTCTCTCATCTGCCTGCGCTGCTTCATCTTGCTTATCTATTGCCTGCTCATAACTCAGTGCCTCATCCCAGTCCAGGAAGCAAGCGATGCTGGCTCAACCCTTTCGACTGTGGCGACTCTATGTTGCATGTGCAACACACTCGCTTTGCCTTGCAAATGGCTGCGCTGCAGCTGCAGCTCGAATGGAATTGCAGGTTGCAGTTGCCAGTTGCAGTTGCCAACTGTCGGCGGCATGAGATTTTGCAATCTGTAGAAAGCAGCAGCAGCAGCACTGCCATGACATTTGCCTTCTTCTACTCGACACATGCGAATCTGCCTGCCCCCTTGGTGAGATTGGAAGAGGGGGGAAGTGGAAGAAGGGGGAGGTGTCTTTATAGGGTTTTTGGGTTTCCATGTCACACGACAAGACGACAGCGACTACGACAACGACAACTCTATCTGTCTATCTCAATTTCGCTGGCTCCCCTTCTTCTCCTCCCTCTTCCCTCCTTCTCCTTCTCTCTCTCTGGCCAAATGATGTGCAATTTAGCGTGGGATTTGTGTATGCGGGCCCAGAAAAAGACAAGTGAAACTAATTTGCCTCGGCCCAGAAACAGAGACAAAACTCGGCGACAAAGTCAACTCTTAAATTGTGTCAAATGTCGTTCAATTAAGTTTCGCTTGCACAACGATAAGAGTAGCTATGGGAGATCGACAGTTCCATCATAACAATAGACAACAACAACGACGATGACGACGACGAGGCAACGCCTACAACGCTGCCTCCTCCTCCTCCTCCCTAACGACTCGCGGCGCCATTTCCCATTTTTACCCTCAAGCCAGAGGTGTGAAATGGGCGGGTGTCAGTTGGATTGATAGGGCCAACAGCAACATCAACAACAACAGCAACTACAAAAGGCCCTACGGCTCGAGTAAAGTGAACCCGCTGTCGGGTGCCGCGGTTGCCTCGGGTGCTTGCTTTGGGTGGCCTCATCGGTCCTCGTCCCGCTTCTAATCAAGCACGTAAATAAAGTTAAAGTTGATACATGAAGCCATGCACAAATAGCGCTCAGCATACCCCTCCCTCTCTCCACCCTCCCCCAGGCTCGATTGCCAGCGGCGCTGCCATCAAATCAATGGGGCAACTCACCTACACACACTCACGCCTGCTGTTTGTGTGTGTGTGTGGACAACAAAAGCGACCAAATGACAACATCAACTGCGACAGCATATGTGTCCCTTCTATGACACATACACTGTGCAAAAACAATGAGCTGATTCTAATCTTAGTTCAGTTAGAGAAGTATATGAAGTACCTTATGAATCCTAGTATAAGATTGGCTTAAGAATGATTCATAATAGTTCACTTCTATTGCTAAGCGAATATATTGAGTACGATTTATAAATTGCTTCAAAAACAACTTGTTTATTTAGAAATCTCTTAACATACGCAAAGGGAATTCAGTAGAGTTCCAGAATTGTGCATGCGGGTACCTTATCAATTAAGCCATATGTGATGACGTAGGTACTATATACGCTCTTAACATACGCAAAAGGGTTTCTTTCAAAAAACCCAGCATATGCCCGTAAACTACAAAATAAGCCAAGAATTTCATTTCAAACGTGGATAGACTGTAAAATTTAGTATAACATATGAACATTTCGGAGTTTCAACATAGAAATAATAAGCATCACAAAAGAACTGAGCAAACCTTTGATTAAATTCTTAAAGATCCTAAACAATTTAATGAGTAATGCAAATAAATCGAATATAATAAACAAATTCAGAAATTGTCATAAAAAGGAAAGTTAATACAAGAAAATAATAATAAATAAAATAATAAAAATATCAAACATGGGAAATAATTGACAAATAAAATCTTATATACAAATAAAGATAAATAATTCCTAACTAACTTTATCGACTGTAACATAGAATTCTAGCGTCTTCAAGCTCAACTCCAATATATTTTGGCAAATATGTAAAATAATTTCTATCCCAATTTAATTATTTCAAATTTCTCGCAGTGCACAATTGTAGAAGTCTGTCTGTAGGGTCTGTGGCTACCCCTCTCACTATTTAGTCTACATATACATATGTATATGCATGTGTGTGTGTGTGTGTGTGCTTGAAGTATAAATATAGTCGCAGGTTCACCCTGCGGCAAACTACAATAAAAATTGCTGGTCGTATGTAACATTTGATTAGCTTGTGAAAAGGGGCGGTCGCTGAATAACCGTTACCCGCTACCAGTTACCCGTTACCCGCAACCAGTTACCCACTACCCTCTGCCCAGTACCACCCCCCTGCCAGTTACCAATTTCCTTCTGGACTGAAAACTGTGGCAACAATGGAAAAAGTGTAGTTGTAGTAGGTGGGGGCAGATTGCCACCGAGTGCACTTCGGGGGCGATGGCAATTAGAGGTTGAAGTTAACTTGGAGCGCAGATATGGCAAGTACTGGCAGTGCCTGCTGCTTGCATAACCACCAGCAGCAGATTCGACGACAACGTACCCGTCTATCGTTGGCTTGGTTAATATACAACAATGTTTTCTAGTGCAGCAACAACAACAACAACTACAACAATACGAACACAATGCTAACTTGGTAATGTAGAGTGTGCCCGAAACTTCAAGTTTGAGTGCGTTTCAAGCGCAGCGATGCGACCCACACACAGAGCTCTCTTTCCTCTCCTTTCTATTCTTCTCTCGTGCTTCTACAACTGAGGTCAGAGGTGAAAACTTGAGTTTAGTGGCTGGGACTGTAACTAGAGCAGAGTGGCTTAAAGTATTGGGCAAAACTAAAGTCATCGTAAAGTTGAGAATTAGTTAGAAGAGAATGTCATATCTTTAAAGTTGTTAATATGAACTTCATACAACGTCAAACTTGAAAGTAAAAATAACATATGAAAGTAAGCACAGCAGAGGTTAAGTAATTAGAAACCATTGCTTGATTGCATTGCTTGAGGAAGTAATATATTATCATATTATGCAGAAAGATTCTGGTATATTGATAATATATAATAGAAGTGCACACTCCACAAAATGCCTTTGAAATAATGCCAAAAATATATCCACGTTCTTATCGAGATACTGCAACTTCCCCAACCTCACATATAACATTCAACATAACCTTCAAAATCAATTCGCTTCCAGACAACACGGATACGACAACAAAGGCTCAAACTAGATAACTTAATTAAGCCCAAAATCAATCTGCATATGTTTATGAGCGGGACAGACTGACAACGTGCTGCCAAAAGCTGTATACATCTGCTTTGCCCCTCCCCCTCTACTCCTGCCCTACTCAACCCCCCCAAGATACACAGATTGAGCCCCAACAGGCAACAATGACACGGCCAACAATAACAAGACAGCAACAAGAACAGTAACAACAAAAAAGCATAACAAGAACAGCAGCAATGTTTGTTGTACAACACATACACATACACACACTTACTTACACTTACACACATCCGCTTATCGCGATAAATCAAAGCCACGAGTGCTGTTAATTTTCCAAGAAAATCTCGCAATGCGCCAGGGAGGGGACTGAAGAGGGCAACGTAACTGGCCCCCAAATTGAAGCTCTGCCCCGAAAACGTGTGCGTGTGTAATTGCGAGTGTGTGTGTGTGTGTGCGAGTGCCTGCACATAAAAACAAGCTGAATTTATGTTTTCACGGCTGAAATTATCTGAAACAAGTACGCAGTATGAGAATCATCTTGTGTTGCTCTTGTGGCAAGTTGCTAATTCTAATTAAAAGGCAAGCCGCAAGTGAAGTGAAGTCTCACAACGCAAGAACCACTGTGCGGTAGCCCCAAGTCAAGCGGAAAATTATCAACATTGTACAGGGTGAATGCGGAGGGGGCAGTTCAGCACAAAAACAGCTAAAACATCTATGTACAACAAGCCAAAAGAACTTCTGCTTTGCTGGGGAAGCAAAAGATGTTTCAGTGCGTTCATTTCTATGATAATTATATGTGGCACGACTGATAGATACGCTGTAAAGATGCAGAAGGAGATAGAAACTATACTGAATAGTAAATTATAGGTAAATTATAAATATAAATAGATAAGTCCTAGCTTACCTTTCTCACTTCTACAACGTTCACTTACTCACGCTGTAAAGACCCAGGAGTAGATTACAACTAGACTAAATAAATATG
This sequence comes from Zaprionus nigranus, assembly GCA_018903425.1. Classification (NCBI taxonomy): domain Eukaryota; kingdom Metazoa; phylum Arthropoda; class Insecta; order Diptera; family Drosophilidae; genus Zaprionus; species Zaprionus nigranus. The sequence continues at coordinate 11,192 of JAEIGD010000025.1, forward strand.
TATAATATAGATATACATATATATATATATATAAACATGTATCACTTCTACAACTCTCATCTACTGTCCGTTAGTTCAGCACACCTCTTCTGCAGCTTCTTCCCTATCTAGGGTATGCGTAAAAGGCACTCACTGTAGAAAGGGAATTAAATTGTGCACATTTCCGTGTGACGGAAATTGCCCGAGTTTGTCACATGAAAGGCCTTAGATGAATAAAACCATAACCACAACAACAACAACAATAACAGCAATAGCAACAGCAACAGCAACAACAACAAAAGCAGAAACAAAAACAATTACAACAGCAACAAGGAAAACGTTGCCATTTTTAGAGAGAAAAAACAAAAGTAAAAATATAATCAACTTTATGTTAAGGATTTTCCTCCGCTTTGGGCGTCAACACGAAAATCTCTTTAAAATTGAGATTCATATTTTGCATATTTACGTGCCACGCCGTGCTCCCCACCTCCCACCCCCCTCAGGTCATTTCGCACAGCCCTTGCAGCAGCACACGGCACACAGGTGTAAATTATGTTTATTAATTTATGCGTTTTGATTCGCATCCGAGCAACAACAGCGCACACAAATACCATTATTTACCTCCCCCTTCCCTTTTGCCGCTCCTCTGCTGACAGTCGAATTGAATTCGCTGTAAATTAGCTTGAATTATGTAAAGTTCGGCAGCTAAATTTAATTAATTTTAATGCTTAATTAATTACAAATCTGCTGCACACGCTGCACTTTTCTAAAATATTCCCTTCTCTTTTCCGTTTTCCATAATTCACGCAAAAGTTTTTGGAAAATTGTACAACTAAAATAAATCACAATTTGGTGTAATTATTGTAATATTAGGTGCAGGAGAAGGGAATTAGGGGGCTCATAATTGCGGAAAGTGCGTGCCCAGCATTAATATGCAGGAACTAGAAATCAGTTATGGGCGGAACTGAAGCACATTTTGGCATGATGCCAAGAAGGTCACGCCTTGAATTTATGTTATATGCTAAATAGTTGGTTAAATTGTTCTATATTACATTTAATTAGGTATAGTACTTGAGTAGACTATAAGGCAGCTCAAGCACTGATATTCCAGAGAATCTATTTTAAATAGTTAGAAAACTTTATCATTTCTTATTTTAGAAGGAATATGATGACTAGATACCAATGCAAAGATAAGCTATCCATACTCTGTATAACTATCAAAATAAATCCTCAAGATAATTGTTTTTCAAACTTCCCAAAGCCAACTTAATACCACTTTAAAGTCAAGTGTTTTGTTTTTATTTTTTTCCCCTGAAAATCCTCCTTGCTCATTTTGGATTCCAGCTCATCTTGAAGAATCTCTCACTCTCATCAGACTGTGTGTTTTTTTCTCCGGCAACTTCATTTGCCACGCTGTTAATTCCATACTTAACTGTACTCTGGCACTTCAAAGGCGCCCAAGCAACGGCGATCCCCACCACAACGACCCACACGACCCACGCGAACTCAGACCTCAGACTTACTTTGGGGTCGGGTCCTCAGACGGCAGACAGCAGTTGGTAATAAAAATAAATAAGCGTCCGTCATTCTTTACTTGTATTTCTTTTACTTTTCTTTTTATTATTTGTACAACAATTAAACTACGTGTGTGCAAGTGTGTACAAGTGTGCGAGTATGTGTGTGTCTATGTTTGTGTGTTGAAAACATTATTATCATTATGAGCTTGGTGAGTAACTGCTAAGCTGACAAACGGAATGACAAATTGTAAGGGGACAATTACAGTACTTGTAGTTGTTGGTGCTGTTGTAGTTGTTGTAGTTGGTGTTGTTGCTGCATATGCTTCTTCTTATGCAGCATATAGAACCATCATCGTCGTCGTCGTCGTCGTCGTCGTCATGCACTGACTGTGAATGTGCTTTGCTTGGTAAGCTTGACGGGTTACTTGGGTTACGTGGGCTTACTTTGTATACTCTTGAAATACTCATTGAAAGGTTGACAAAAGAGGGTATATTCAATTAATGGTAATGTGTTGTTAAGTGAATATTTTCTTGAATACAATAGGTATTCTTAAGCGAAGTCAATACGAATTTCAAAATATCTACATTTAATTTGGAAACAATCTTACAAACCCCTAGATCTCTGCTATTCGAATAGGTATTCCGATTAAATTTGGTGTATAGCTTACTGTTTAGTCAATGCAAGCAGCTCGTTTTTAAAATTATGCATATCTTTTGCAGAAATTCAAAAACAAGCAATATTATATGTACTACGGTACGATTGTTAACTAATGAGGTATATTTAATGATATAGAAAGATTATCGTTAATAAAAAAAGTGTTCTTAAGCGATTTCAACGAAGAATTTAAATATTTCAAATTTAATGTTTGAAGTTCCTTATAAATGCATAGATCTCTGCCATGCATATAGATATCGCTACTAAATTTGGTATGTAGGTTGCCATTTACCCAACAAAAACAGAGCATATTTGAAATTATATAATCCATCTACACAAATCGAAAAAGAAGCAATAATATATGTACTACAATACCAATTATTTCCATGGTACTTCGCAGTCGAGCAAGGACTCTCGTTTACTATTTACTTTTTTCAATTTGTGTGCGGCGTTGCATTCACATAATTGCTGCCGCACCAAGTTCCACGTGCAACATGCAACATGCTTGCTGCAAGATGACTCGGCTGATTCTTTTGATGCTGTTGCATGCAGCTGTTTGTAGATTTCTTTGTTTGTTTGTTTGTTTGTCTGTGTCTGTGTATTTGTTGCGCTTCTTGTCGCTGCTTGTTCTTACTGTTGTTGTTGTTGTTCTTTCTCTGGCTGCTGCTGCTGTTGCTGCTGTTTCAGGCTGTGCACAGTCGCTTTAATTATTGTCAGCCAAACGGTCGCCTGCATGTGTAATTTGCGTCTGTTTACTTACTCACTTATTTATATTTATATCTGTTTCCGACTTTTAATTAATTTATGTGCCTTGCATTCCCCAAAGCGAGTGATAGAGAAAAGAGAGACAGAGACAAACCGCTTCGTAGCACTTCAATTATATTTTTCTCCCATGCAAAAAGCGGGAATTAACTATGCAAAAAGCGAAGTTGAAGAAGAGCACATTGTAAATTTCCCAGTGCCAAATAAATTCCACTACAGTGATCATAATACAATACGAATAAAGCACTTAAATCGATTCACTTAAGTATGAATAGTTATATAAAGCTACAATTATAATAGAAACAAACTATAAGTATTCTATTATGCAAATCAAATTTACAGCTTGAAGTGTTATTGAATATTTATTAAAATATTCTATATAAATCAAAATAGATTCATTATCAGCAGTCAAGTTCATTTGTCTGTCTGTCCATCTATCAAAGATCAGGCCTGAATTTAAAATTACACACATCGTTCGTCTTCGTCTTTAATATAATCTTATAATTTACATAACTGCGCTGAGTCTAATGAAAAACTGAATACCAATATTTAACTCTCTCTCTCCAATATTTCTTTAAGATCATATTTCATATATGGTGTATTATGACATAATAAAACAATAGTCTTTGTATTGTCTCCATTTTAATATTTCATTTGTTTAACGCTTACGTAACTATTTAAAATTCTCTTATAAAATTTCTGCCTTTACTTAATCCTCTAAGAGCTCTTAAGTCAGCTTATTAATTTGGAAAGTTCAATGCATTTCTGCCACAATTTTCTTGCTTTTAAAGCCAATTTTAATCACTATATTGAGCCGCAACAATTTCGCTTTGCCAGATTGATCGAACAATGCCAATAAAAAGTAACAAAAAGCCCGCCAAAAACAACAATGACAACAACAACAAACTGCCTGCCTGCCTGCCATAGACTGTCAGACAGCCCGACAAAAGTCATATGTCAATTGGTTAATTAAAAGAGACGACGACGATAACCTTTTATGTCGGCTTCGTGTATTTTTCTCATGTTTTATTTTTTGTATCTTTCTCTTTTGTCGCACAAGTTTTTTTATTCACATTGAATGCACTTTTTTGCCATAGATATATAGATATTTTTTATGTACAATGAGTACCCGCTTTTGTTTTATTTTATTTACTTTTTTTAAGCCCAAAAGTTCAATAGCAAAATGTCGTAATGAACTTTTACAAATTGTTTTTCGAATAACAATTGTAATGAACTTGTAGTTGGTTCAATAAAAAGAAAACTCATTGCGAATGCAAATCTAACAAAATTTTTTTTCACATTTCTCATTTCAGTTTTGAATTTTCGGACAAGAGATCTTAAATTATGGTAAGTAAATATGCAGAAAAGCGAACGGGGCGACGCTGCTAATTGGGGTCGCTGCTGCTACATTTTCACATGACAATTACAGAGAGGCAGAGAAAGAGGAAAAGAAAGAGGAAGCGAATATTACCATAAAAAATTAGCAAACACTTAAGTCATTTCTCCATGTCAAATGTCCCCGAGAGAGAAATATTTCTTAATTTATGCGCCACGCCGCACTCTCATGTAAATGAAAATTTTATGTTTTCGCATATTTCACGCTGCGTCGGCAGCTTTGTAGAACAGTAACTCCCTCCCTCCCCTCATTGCCACCTACTGCCAGTGGGGCGTGGCAATGGGGGGATTTTTTGACCACTTAATATGCAATGAGTAATGCTTAAATGTAACCAGGACAATGCCAAAGCCGAGCTGAGCCACGGCAACTTTGCTCTATTTTGGGGGAAATAAAGGAGAAGGGCGTGGAGCCAGAAGGGGGCACTTTGTTTGTGTTTGTTTCACACTCGACGATGCAGGGCAGCGTGGTGTAAGTCTACAAGGAAATCTTTGCAGCAGCGAATCTACCATGCAATTTGTATTCACCCTGCCTCAACGTGGCTCACAGCAACTGGGTCAGTGCATGTGAAGTGCATTGTTGTTATTGTTGCTTGTTGTTGTTGCTGCTTTTTTTGGTATTGTGCTGTTGTTATCTCACGTTTGTTTAAAATTGTTTTGCTTGGAGTAATTACTGGCAGCACAATTCAATTGCTCACTGCTCACTGCTCGATGTGCTCCACAGCGTCAACGGGGGCGTATACGTAATTAATTTTTTGTGGCCATTAGCAGCCACAAAGCTGAAGTTGTAACTGAAAGCACAATTTCCGGCTCATTAGAGTGACTCCCTGTCTCTATCAAGCTGTCTTCCCTCCCCCCTCTCTCTCTCTCCCTCTCTCTCTGTCTCTCGCCCTCTCTCTGTCTCTGTCTCCATGCGAGACTGTCAAGTTGTAAGTCTAGACGGGATTTGTGGCCACCCAGCGAGCCTAATTAATTTGATAGCTCGTTCGACTAGTTGTTAATTTTGCAAAATGCTTTACACTGATTGCAATTGCTTTTCAAACGGGCTTTTATCTGGCTTGCCTTCCACTGCCTCTCTTCCCCTCTCTCACTGTCTGTCCATTGTTATGCTTAATAAATGCGTTCATAATGCCTTCTAATTGTGGCCTCTTTAGCCAAATCGAAGCCAGTCCATTTCGATAAGGACATTTCCCAATCCCTGCTTCAATCTTAGTCTGATTGTAACTTTTGCATATTCGGCACATGTCAAGTAAACGGTGTGTGTCTGTGTGTGCGTGTATGTATTGGCAACAAAGCAAATCAAATTTAATGATAAGCTCATGTGCTTGAGCATGTCTTTTCCGCCTGATGAGTTTTCCGCAGCACGACAGGCGACAGCGCCGTCGACAGTCCCATAGAATGTCTAATTTAACGGCAAAGTTGCGTATACGCTGCGTGCGCGCACATATCCCAGCAACAAGGACCTCTGGCATTTCGCAACGTAGCTAACGAACCAAAATGAACAGACAACAACAAGAGCAACAACAACAAGTATAACCTCGTAGGTTCTGGGCTTGGTATTTTATTTATGGCATATTTTTAGGAGCTCGCAGCTAAAAACACAACACTTAAATAAAGTGTTGAAAAAAGCCAAGCGAAAATACAGCAAAGTGTTGCATAAATTAAATTTGTCTGTTCCCTCTTCTCACAGTTTCATTTGTGCAAGAATTTCGCGTGCTTTCAACTTAAGTTGAAGTCCATCGGGGGAGGTAATCAACGGGGCTGGTAGATGCGAGACCTCGACAGCTGCAGCGTGCTCTGCAGCTAGTTCCAGATGATAGTGCTGCAGCAGCTTAATAAGCGCCACTTTAATCACCATTTTGGCAAAGTTTTGTGCTGTGGGGAAGATGGGGAGAGGAAAGAGAGGGGAAATAATGTACCCTACATTTGCTGGAATGCGACTTTGGCTCCACTTACCCACACACTGAGCACCTCCGATGCCAAAGCCCACAAAGGCCGATTTGCATTGTTCAGATTCCTCGGGTTTTTCGTGCAGAAAACGCAATGGTTTATACTTAAGTGGTTCCCCCGAAATAGTTCTCATCCCGCTGTATGGCCAGCAGTGGCACAATGAGCGTCTTGCCCTCACCTATGGTATGCTTCGTCCCTGGCAGCGTGTAGCTCTTGCGGCAAGTGCGCTCAATCATCGGCACAGGCGGATACTTGCGCAGCGTCTCTGCAACACGATAGTAAACAAAATACTTGTACAACATAGTAGATAAAGTTATAAGGCTCTTAAATAGGGTTTTAAGTGGCGGATAAATACTCAAGAGTAACTGCAAAGTGTTCGCTCTAAAGCAGAGCTTCAATTTGTGTGCGGAAAGTGAAAAGTAAATCTTCTACAAGAGTTAAGTTATGAAGTAGCAGAACTTATGCCGTAGATTGAAAGAGAACTTAGTGGGGAACTAAGTTTGAGTTCTTAGCAATTTAGAGATGCAAGGCTTTATCAATATCCACAATTGTTTATGCTCTCTCAATGCTCTCTTAAACATTCTGTCTGTAGTATTTATATTTAAATGATATTTATTTCCCCTTACCTATCCCAACACCTTCTTCTTTCCCCCCTCTCACCTTTAATGCACATATCCAGGTACTTCATGTCCCCCAAGTGCTGCCACTCCAGTTGCCCACTGGCACAGTTAAGTTCCTTGATTTCAGTCTGTAACTTCTCCACTATCTGCGGCTGCTGTGCGATCTCGTATAGAGTCAGGGTTATAGTAGAAGCAATGCTATCCACCGCTGACTGCAGCAAATCTTCAGCCACCTTAGCCAGACGCACGATGGTAATAACTTTATCCTCCTCTGCAAAGCATAAAGATCAAATAAGTTGAGAATTCAAAAGGATATTCGAAGGCTCCACAGACCTATGGCATGCTCAACCTGCCACTTATCGCTGCTCAAATCGTTGCCGTTGCGGAACTTGACCAGCAGTTGAAGGATGTCCTTGCGTATAATGCCACGCTCCTCACGCTGTTCAACATTCTGTTGAATGATGTCGAGCAGGCGATAAGTCAGTGAGGAGTTCTTACGCACGCTGCGAAGTATACTAGAAATACAGAGGATAGTTTATTGACTGTGATTTGTGGTACCCGACTGCCACCTACAAGGACTGCAGGCAGGCGTGCTGTGTAGGTTGATTCACATAAATATTGAGTATGTGATCCCTTTGCTCGAAGTTATTCGCATCTAGGCCGTAAACCAGATTACCCATTATGTTGGCAGCGTAGCTGAGAGGGAAGAGAGGTCAGATTAGCTTTGTTTTATCCATTCTCATTTTCTTACTCACATTCTTAGCAACTGCTGCACATCGAGTTGTAGTTGCCCGTCGAACTCCTCATCCTGCAAATGCTGCAACATTTGCTCTGCCACCTGCTGCACCTTCCCCATCATGGGTGCCAAACGCTTTACACCGAACATGGGCGCCAACTTCTCCAGCAAATTGAAGCGTCGATAGCCCCTGACATAATCCCATTTGGACTCTGTGAAATGTCCATTCGCCTGCTGTAGTATATTGCAGGCCAGTTCCACATTGCGCACAAGCAGCACCGGCCGAAAGAAACAGTAGACGCCCCACAGACGCTCTGTGCTCTGGCGATAGGCCTCAGTGATGGCCTCCACGTGCCGGAACTCACGACGATAGGCCTGGGCGAAGTAGACGGGCGTGATCGCGGCCTGTTCGCATGGGAAACCTTTTCGCGTCCAGTAGCTGTAGATGTGACGCACAAAGAGAAAGACCACAGAGTAGGCCAGAATTGGTAGCAACAGCCACATGTTGCTGTCGATCTGTTGTTGTTGATGTTGAACCTCGAACGGACAATGATGTACTGACTGCGAATGCCTGCGAATCTTCGATAATTATGGCAGGTTGTGTTCTGTTGCTGCTGACGAACGTCTTCAGGTACTCTGAGACTGACTGTGTCTGGCTGTCTGTGTTGTGTTGCCTGTGGCACGAGACGAGACGCAAGTCCAATGAAATCGAAAGTCACGTCTCGCTCTCCTGCTCAGCTCAGCTCGAGTCGGGGCAACTAGTCGGCAATGTCTGACAAGAGAAAAAACACAAAAAACCAAACCCGGCAACTGCAGTGCTATCGCCCTTAAAGTTATCGCCTCTCGCTCTCTCTCTCTCTCTCTCGTTCTCACTCTCCCTGTGCTGATAATGAGTGGTTGTCTGGCCCGACAACGTCTGCGCCGGTCCTGATAGTAATTTATACAGCAGCAGCTGTACCAGAAGCCAATTATTATCACTCGTCTCTCAATAGTCTCAGCGACTTTTTGTTTACATACAAATCAGTCTCTCACATCTCTCTCTCTCTCTCTTGCTCGCTCTCCCTCTCTTATTCTACTGGAGTGCATCTTGCAGCGTCATCGTTGAATTTGATAAGAAATATTGAATATTTGAAATATTAAGCATCATTATTTATAATGTGCTCTGTGTTGAAATTATCTCTTAAGTTCGCTTTCAGTGAGAGCACAAAACTGGATGCGTAGCAAAGTTGGGCAAGTTTTTTTGACCAGGGCTAACTTGAAACTGAACTTGCAACGAAAAATAACTGCGATCTTGTGTTGAGATCAATCAATCTGCTGTCTGGAAGAGCTGCGTGACTACTTCTACTAACAACTCTGCTAGGCCAACTAAACCAGACGACATTGAGTAACGTGCGCACTTGAAATCCAATGTAATGCCGAGTGCAGTTGAAGCCCTTGCAGATAATGCCAATCTAAATCCTAGGACAAACAGTCAATACAAGTATTTTACTACCTACCATGTAGAGTAGCTGCAATTCGGTTTGTTTTAAACTCGCACAGATGTCTGCAACGTTGAGGCGTAAAGTTTCCCCAAGGTACAAGCAAAAATAGAGAGCTAGGTACGAAGTGTGTTCAAAAAGTATCGCGAATTTTTAATTTTCTCGGGTTACGTATAATCGAAATTTGATTTTTTTGTTTTGTTATATTGGTACACTCTTCCCGAACATCTGTACCAAGTTTCAAGTGTACGAGTACACTGTGTACTGCTGTAGTTGGGTACAGCTTCGATTCAAGGTACCTTGTAGCTCACTCACCTAGGTAGTTTGAAATGTCTGAGCACCCTCTACACGCTTGCAAATTTAGATAGAAACTGACGACCAAAAAGCCTTAACCTAAGTAAGAAGTCTACCAAATCGAATAAGTATATTAATACCTAACATCTTTACTACTATTTGTTTTTAGCACGCTACACAGCAAGAAAATTGAAGTATTTTTAAAGTGTGAATCAAGCACAAACCTTTAATGAGCTTCTTAGCAAGTCTATAATTTATTTAAAGTTGTTCGTTCATTTCTTGCAGTGCATAAGTTTGTTAAACATAGGTGCAACACAACAAACAGTAAATATATATAAATTAAGATTCATTGAGTTCAACGAAAATAGCTTAACCTGAGGTCAACTCAATTCACATTTGCTTAACTTAAAGTTACACTTTATAAGTTATGTATACAGACAAGTTTACATAGATATATAGTATATATTTGCAACTGAATCTAACAAAATATGATTGCAAATGTGTATTAGATCTTAATACAGAATACTTGGCGAACTTCCTATGCCACCACTTGAGACAGTCAAGTCAAACACGTGCCAAGCTTGCGGCTATAAATCCGTATATACTCCCATCTCTATCCATATCCACTCACGTACGTCGTATATCATCTGCTTATTTAACGGTATGTGTTGTGTATTTTGATTGCTCTTGATTCGCAGCTGAAGGCATAAAACGTTTAGCAATAGCGACTCACTCACTTGGCAATTACTTCATTCAATTCGCCACAAATTGCCACTTGCATCGCATCTGAAATTGTTGTCTTTCGAGTGTTAATTGAATGTTTGCGCCAGCCCTCGAGGGGGGTGGAGGAGTGCCTGCCTAATTGCTTATAGTAATATGTTTATTATAGCTTTGGGGTTTTAATCCATTTGGCAGCTGAACATAAACGGCTCACTGAATACGCGTTCGATTGATTTGTTAATGCAGAGCAGAAATGTGTTGTAAGTATAGATTCTTTTGATGTTGTACTGAAGTTGGTTATTTATTGGTTGAGGAACTCCTGAGAAACCTTGTCTGACAAGGAAACCTCATACAAGTATATTTTCTTTTTATTGTATTTCAAATGAAACACAAATCTCATTTCCTGCAAGTGTTTTTAATTTCCTAAGCGAAATTGAATACTTTAAAGTATTTTGCTCTTTTCCATGTTCTGCAAACGTATCGTAAATTTCTATAGATTTTTCCCAATAACTGCAAACTACGCAAAGCGGCTGTGAACACGTGCCAAACATTTCCATTTGCATTTTCTTTTTTCCTGGCTGAAACTCACGTTACATTCGTAACACGCTCGGTTAGTTGTATTATTTTACCAGGTAATTAAACAATAACTGCAATAACAACAACAACCTGCACTACTACAATAACAATGGCAATCAAATCAGGTGTCAACTGAAAATTGAAGCCTAACCAACAATTTGAGTTTGCAATTTGTGCCTTTGCCTCTCCGCCCGGAAAAAGGGAAGTTATTAATCACAGCCATTGCATGTGCAGCTAAAAAATGCAAATTGTGTGTAAGGTGTGTGCAGGAAAAAGCATGCTAAAAATACATTGGCATTTTTTTGTTGCACGCCAACAGCAACCGGAGGCAATTTTCCACAGCGCTGAATAATTTAGTGCAGGCAAAGGTAGCCAGGAAAGGGAGAAGAGGGAGCAAGAGTGTGGGGGGTGGGGAGCCAGTGCTATGCAACCTTTTGAGAGCCACTTGTTGCTGTGCCACATAATTGTTGCAGTCAGTGGGAAAGTTTATTTAAATGTAGACCAGGTTACATGGCCAACACGAGCGAGAGAAAAGTTATGTGAGGCAATTTCTCACCAAGTTGCAGCTGCAATTGCTAAAGGGGGGAGAGGAGGAGAAATCGTGTGGTAAATCGGCACTTGGCCAAGTTAAGTGGCAGCGAGTGCCAAAATGTTTTCAATACTTTACAACGACCATCTTCATTTTGGCTATTTGGCAGCCTTAACCGCTTTTAGCCCTTCGATTTGTGTCGATTCATGGCTAAAAAAGGCAGCTGCAGCCTGCAGCTTGTTGCTGCCCACTTCCAGTTTGACCAAGTCATGTTGGCAATTGAATGTCTGCACACAGGCTGCACACAGCTCCTCCTTGTAGACAGCACTCCTATCCCAGCATTATCCATTCAGTCATGTAATCGCCATGACTTGGCAGATGTGAGCAAACAATTACTCAAAATTGCAAAAAACCCTTAGAGGGACAAAACATCTTGACGGCTTCTTTTTTTAACGATTCAAGTTCTTATGGTAAAACTTTATTTATAACATTTTTTAACAACTTTTTAAGGCTTTACGAACATGTCACAAATCCCAAGCGGCGGCTTGACAAGTGAAAACCCTTAAGGGAAATATTTTCTATAATTTATTTTAAGTTTATAGCGGCACTCGATGATTGATGGCCGATACTGTGTACATCATTTAAGTATTTAAGATTTTTACCTGCTACGCATAGGGTAGAAGGGTATATTAATTTAGTGCCAACCGAAAGGTATTTTAACTTGAAGTATTATCGTATTGTTAGTTACGTATCTTCTTTTCAATAGAGTTTGATATCTATTGATATCTTTAAAGTATTTAAACTAATGTACAGATTATCAGCAATCTATTGTATTAAACTTTAGTCTATTATATTTATAGTTCATTAAGATATTTAAAGTAGTTTTACTAGAAGAATTATTATCAATTTATATGCCAAATATCTTGATAATATTTCAACTTTCTACTCTACAAATATACAAAACAAAACTGCCAAAGTCTATTACTCTAGTTTGATCGCCCATTTATAATTATACATAAATCACACACAACTGTAATGAAATCTATTTTTAGTTGGTTCGTTTATTCGATACTCTAGCATGACGGATTAAACACTCTGCAAGTTATCTACACATAGTTCCGAGCAATTTGAACTGCGCATTTTGCTTAAAACTTTGCAACGATTAAGAAAATTGAGTATTATCAGCCTCAAATTGCGCATATAACTTACGATAATTGCGAGATATATTCACACCGTTTATTTCGGATAAGAAATGAACGTAAATAAATTCAAATTGGATTATTACTCATAATAATTCAGGGAAGAAGAGCGACAACAACAAGTAGAACTGGAATCGAGTGATATAATAGTGATTGGAATTAATTAAACACTCGTCGTGATTCATAGACACCCCTTACAATACTGGTTAATGCAGTATTCATTATTCACGGCACGTGTCGTTGCCATTCAAATTGCCCGCTCCACGTTCTGTTCGATTTCTCACAGCACACACAAAATTAATAACTACACTCGATAGCAAAATGATTTCAGGCATGTGCCAACTGTGACTTCCTTAGCCCCTCCCGCTACTTCTCCCCTTCATCTATTATATGTCTTCCGTCTTTACATAACGTAAACTTCAAAATGCCTTTGAATATTCAGTCATAATTCAAAACGTGCCACCACCCAATGCAATTTACAGTGACAAAGTGAATGAATAACCACTGTACACCCACTCGCCTTGTTTTAGGGTACTCGTTCGTTACTCGTTGCTCGCTTTGGGCCGTTTGCGGGCTCTGCCCAGCAATTTGCAAGTTAACAAAAATATTAGTCAGCTACTTGACTTGACTGCCTCGTCTCGCAGTTCCATCTCAATCTCCAGTCGTACCCGACTACAGCCCACCCACCCAGCCCGGCTCCACCTTCAGCCGTAGCTTCGTCATCTTCGTCAACAATGCGTTGCTTTGTTCATGATTTCTGTGCGCCAGCAAAACCTCGTGAAGTTCATGAACGAAATCTAAACAGCAACGAGTAGAGAAGCGAAGAGGAGAGAAGAAGGGTAAGGAAGAGCAGCGTGTAGAAACCAGAGAGCGAAAAACAAAACAAGTATAAGCAAAATAACAAATGAGTTTATGTTGAATAGCAAATGCTCTTTAGAGTATAAGTTGAAGATAGGAAAGGCAAGTAGCTTGAAATTAAGTTTAAGTTAAAGTTATGTTTTAGTTGGAAATTAAGGTTGAGGCTAAGGAACTTTAAAGTATAGAAAAAAGAACTGAAGAAAATATTATGATTATATTTGGAATTCATTTAAGAATCAATACAAATACATGATATTATCCTTAAATTATTCTTAGCTTCATTTTATTATACAATGGTTATAAATTGTAAAAAGCTTCAACTAATCTTCCTTAAATATCGTATATCGATCCAATATCTTTGCCCTTTAGAGCTTAAAAATTTCATAGCTTATCGTAGACTGCATAAGAAACTCGCTGGACTCGCTGTCGGCAAACAAAGGGCAAAGTAAATGGCGAAAAGTATTTACATGCAAATTTCTCATTGCGAGAAGTGCAGCTAGGAAAAGAGGGTCACACTAGAGGAGGGTGCGGGAGGGTGAGGGAGGGGGTCGCTCCACAACTACCAAATACAATGGTGCGAAATTTGCATGTTTATGCGAAATAACATAGCGTTTTTGTTATGAAAATTTTGTGGTTTGCGTAGCAGACGCGACCGGCACAACGCGTCGTATGCGCAACGTCGCCAAATATTTTTCTCTGGCTTGGCAACTTGAACGTCACATCGCATCGCAGTCAGTGAAGTTTGCGGTGCTAACAGCGCGATTTGTGATGCCAACTCAGCGCATTTCCAAACGGAAGAGAGGGAGAGAGAGGAGAGGAGGATGGAAATATGATGTGGATATGTCAACGCAGACTCAATTTCAGCTGCTGCTGCTGCTGCAGCGCCTCAGCTGCTTCAGTTTTGCATGCAAATTGCTTTATGGCCAACTGAAATTGGTTTAATAACAAATTCAATTTATGTTTAAGCATTTTTGATACACATACGTGAGCACACAATAATAATCATTTTCTTCAAGAGCAATGGAATGGTAGCAGGCGAAGGGGAAAGAGGGGGGGCAACTGTGCACTTGCCGAGACGAGCTTTGTGCATTTTAATTGAATTTTCCCCTTTGGTAGTTTGCCGTCAACGTCAACAAAAAATTAAATCACAGCACGTTTTATTTTTTTGTTGTGCTCTTTGTTGTTGTTGTTGTTGTTCTTTTCTTCATTATTGTTGCTGTTGCACTTGAACAATTTTCCATAATGCGAACGTTAGGTAGATCTATGAAAAGCAGAAATTAACATAAAAGGCCTCTCTGCACGGCCAACTGCCCAATTGACCCCGTCCTGCCCCAACAAACTCCAATTGGAATTTCGAATTTGTATGCTAGACGAACAAAGCGTAAAATGTTAAAGCATTTTGTTTGATTTGTGTTGTTGCTTCTCTCTGTCTCTGTCTCTCTCTCGCTCTCTCTTTCTCGCTCTCACTTATTTATTTTGATTCTCGTTTCTTTGTGCTGTTTTTGACATGCACACAACATTTCACTGACCTGCCCCATCATGCAGCACAAACGAAACATGAGCATAACATTTCTTTCTCTCTCTCTCCCTCTCTCTCTCTCTCTCTCTCTTTCTATTGCAAATTGTTCAATTTTCGTTTTTTATTTGCTCTCTTTGTTTATTTTTTTTACTTGTTTTTCTTTTTGGTTTTCGTTGGTTCCTTTGTGGGCGCTTCCTGCGCTGTCAATTTCAAGCGCCTTGTCAACGTGCAAATCAAATGAAATGTACAAAATTTTGACAGCTCTTCAGCTTCATGTTGACAAATTGCTTGGCCCGTCCCTCAGGACAGACAGCGCGTGTTGAATCACCTGTTTGACAGTTGAATGTCTTGTGAAATGCTCTTTCAAGTAGATCATTTGGTTTTATTTGGCAAAGGAATGTATTTCGTATTGTAACTACTTTGTCCAGTTAAGTTACATTTATTTCATAAATAAATTGAAGTTTATTTGGTGTATTGAGGCAGACATCTTTTAGACTTTGAATAAAGTTTATAATTAATAATATTATTTAATTAAATTTAATTAATTTTATAATGTTTAATAATATAATTGAAAGACAGTAATTGATTTTATATTAAAATATAGTCACATAAAATTAATGCTTAGTAATATAATATAATTTTATTTTAATATATTTTATTATAAAATAAATTATTGTCTTAAAATCAAATATTTGATTATGCCAAAAATTTTTATTTTACAATAATTTCTATAATATTGAAAGACTATAATAAGGAATGACCTTTACCGTATTTTAAGAATTACATTAATTTCTATAATATTTAGGAATAATCTTAACAATATTTGTAGAATTGCACCAAAATTTCTTTTTCAATCTTTGTTTTATTAATTGCAAATCAGTTAGTAAACCACTTAAGACGAATGAAGGATTATGTTCACTCTTTTCGTAGAATTTATAAAACTGTTTGGCTTATATAACTGCAATACTTAAGCAAGATTTGGTAAATTGTTTAGTATACTTCTCCTTAAATCGACAATTCGCCAAGTTTATAGCTTCTTCTAATGTCTTTATTGACTGGCAACACGAAGGAGCGCAGTATTTATTTATTTGTCTGTGCATAAGCACGCAAATCAATGTAATGCTGTCTATTATTCAAAAAAGAAACCTTCAGCCTGACTATACGTTTTTGCTGTGTACCCCCTACCAAACATTATCCTGATAAATAGAGAAACCAGCTCAATTCCAATTAGAACGCAATGGGATATCCATTAGCTGCAGCTAATCAAGAGTTACGCAAATGTTTAGTTATAATGGGCATAAATAACGTTGCGAATAACGTTTCGATTTCGATTATTGACTCGCACTTTGCTACACAAATAAAAGCGAAGGCAAGCGAAAAATGTTGCGCATACGCCGCGTGGACAAGGCAGAGAGGGAGATCATGACATTTTAGACGGGTTGACATTGAACTTGCTGTTTTATCGATAGACTGAAGGCCACTGGGAGTCGCGTAAGAGGAGGGGAGGGTGTGGGCATTAAATATTCATTTGGAAAACAACGACGGCTGCCACAACAATAAAAATGTCAAGCCCGTACTGGCGAGTCCTGCGAGCAGCAACTTGTTTAATTGTTCGACCAAATGTGCCACAACAAGCGATAGACAACGGTCCCAGGAGAAAGAATGGGACGGGGGGAGGGGTCTGTCCGGGTGGGTGTATGTCTCGTAATGAAGCGACATAAATCTCGGCACTAAATATATTTGCTTGGAACAAGCCCAAGCCAGGCCCGGGCAATTAATCTTTGCCGACGAAATATTTTTTCTTTGCAACGGCGGAAGGGGGCAGGAAGGAGAAGGAGGCAAGGAAGCGCGCTGTGGGACATGCTACAAAAAGTAATGGCACAATAAATGTGCATGCAGCTGTTGGACATGGCAGAGAGAGAAAGAGTGAAGGGGAGAGGAAGAGAGAGAGAGAGCGAGATGAAGAGTCTCCCCTGAAACATTGAGAGTTTGCGTGTAAATTATAGATAACCGCGTTAATGTTGCAACTCCTTGGGCAAAGTTTGCGCCAACTTTCGGCCGAAAAAACTTGGCCTAAAAGTGTGCCAGGCAGCGTGTCCTGTTTTCTGCCTCAGCGATTGCACAGTCATGCTGTCTCTCGACGGACGTGAGATACATTCCCGTGTTGTTTGTCGTCACAGAACTTCCGGCATGCTCTTCAGCTACAGCACAACTCCCTGTCCGCGCTGTTGACTTCCCTTCCCAGCTCCCTCTCCCCCTCTCCCCTTGTACACTCAACGTAATACTATTTACGCCGCTGTTGTTGCCACTTTAATGTGGCTTCAAGTTTGGCTCTTTTTTATTTGTAGCACTTTCCATTTTAGCGCCACATGAAAAATGTGAACTATTCGCCACTTTCTGTGCGGAATTAGCAATTTAAATAATTTAATTACATCGTCACCAGCAATTTGTGGCGTTAATTAAAACGTGCCCAATGTCCACGTGCCCCACGTGCTACTGCGGCACAAGAGCTGCCAAATTAGCGAGCTGGCAACGAGTGATGCAGCTTGAGGTTTCAGCTTCGGTAATTCTCCGCTGGGCAATTCACGTCAAACCGCAAATTTGCAACATTTTTCATTCATTAGCAAATCGGTTTTTGGAGCGCAACGTAATGCGATGCAGCTCACGATTTGTTGTTGTTGCTGTTGTTGTTTTTGCTTTTGCTAGTTCTATGTTGCGTTTGACATTTGCATGGCATGTGAGTTGATGATTGATTTGCTAATTGGGTATAGCCAGAGAAGGCAGTGTGTTTGTTTGCCAAACTTGTATCTTCTACTCGTATCCAGACATGCATATCTGATAACATTGCCAGAATGAAAGTTGATTCCTTGTGTGGCATGTGACTTTGCTCTTGATTTGTTCTCGAGTCTCTCTCTCTAGACTCTACATTAATAATATATAAACTTCAAAAGTTTATATTTTGTAGAGTTTCTTTCATAGCTACCCCTTCTAAAAATTGCAATATTTTCTACATTACATTTATGACTTAAAGGGGATCAAACAATTTAAAATGTTTTCATATTTTAAACAAGAGTTTATTCATGTTTACCCCTTGTAAAAATTGCAATATTTTTAACATAACATTTTTGACTTAAAGGGGATCAAACAATTTAAAATGTTTTCATATTTTTAAACAAATTTTTATTCATGTTTTCCCCATGGAAATAAACGCTCCGACGACTCTCAAAAGTTAGCTTTTATTCTAGCGTTATTATCACAAATTCTTGGAGCTGATAGCAAAAGGTTAAACTATTCACTTGATATAATATCACTCATACGCCCCATTGCATAGATGTAAAAGCCTCAAGTGGCTTCTGAACAGAGACAAAATTGTGTGTGTTTATGTGGGAAATAATGTTCAATTGCTTTTGCAAATGGATAATTCAATCGTCCGAAATTGGCTTAAATAGTTTCACAAAACAATTGCCCAGCACAAAAATGCTATAGCTTGTTTACAGTTCTCGGAGCGGAAATTGATTGTGTATAATTTCCAGTCGAGCTGGTCGCACACTGGGGCCACCGCAAAGCTGCAGCAGCTGATGAAACAAAGTAAACAAAAACAAAAGCGAAATGCGAAATGCGAAAAACGTAAACTGAAAATTGCAAACTGAAGTGCAGAAAGTGCACACGGAGTGAGCCAAAGAGGCGAGGCACGCGTGCTGGGAATTTGTTTTTGGATGAGGTTTAGGTCTGGGCTTGGCCTTCTTCTTCTTCTCTCGCTGCTGCCAACTTTGATCGAGTAAAAACAAATTCCATTGCATTAGCGTGCCAGCGAGAAACCTCAAACCCCAAGCTCGACTCCAGTCCCTCCCCCTCCCCCCCTTGCTCGTAACTAAAATTGAAAAAGCTTTTACACTTTTGCCGCAAATCTAATTTGTGAAATTTGTTGTTTTTTTTCTTTTTTGCTTCTCTCTCCACAGATGTCACATCAGTTGCAGCAAACACGTCGCCGCCTTGGGTCTGTCAGCGACTCGGCGCCACCATCGGAGTCCAGCGAGGGCACTGCCTCCTCGGCAGAGCAGCGCGACGAGCTCATCTTGCATCCCGATTGGTCAGCTCACTCGCAATCGTCGGCACAGCGCAGCAGCGCACATGGCACCACATCGCTGTACAATGCCTCGGACTTGATGACATTGATGCGGACACCATCAGCACGGACACAAGCAGCAACACGAATCTATCGGAATACGAGCGTGGTCAGGTGGAGAGCTTCTTTGCAGGCCTGGGTACAGAGATATTCGTGAGTGGCGCTCTGGCCAATCTCTATGAGGGCACTGGCAACGATGGGGACTGGCGTCTGGTGTTTACCGGCATTCCCGTCATACTGCACGACAAGGGAAATGCCCGAGCAAGGGCGATGCCACGCCTCACACTGGTGCTGGCCGAGCGTGGCTCGTGCTTTGCCCTCTGGTCAGATCGTATCGATAATCTATCGAATTATCGCATTGCGGGTCCCTCGTTTCACACCATGTGCCTGTCGAGCAATCACCAGCAGATGATCGGTTTCAGTTTCGATTCAACAGATGCAGCACGTGAACTCTGGGATCATGTGGAGCGTTTGGTCAGCGATCCAGAGAATGTTGCTCTCTCGGCGCCAGGGCGCAAGAAGGCCGCCAAGAAGCAGAAGCGCGTGAAGCCGGCGCCGTTGCCACCCAAGTCACAGATCTCGCATCCTTGCCAGTTCCATCATGTGACCAGTGTGGTGAAGGAGGACAGCGAACGTTACTACAGCATGCAGGCATTCGGGCCGGTCAATTCCCAGCAGCATCGTTGATCGGGGTCGGGCGCGTGGATCTGGAACACGAGCGCCCTCTGGTGGCAGAATTAGCCAACATCGATCGATAGATCGATCGATTGAATCACCTCCCCCAAAATATCCAGTCCCTAGTTATAGCTATGTTTTCTATATGTACAATACCGATCGATTTGTTATAGCCAAGTTGGGCCTAAGTTAGCCAATGCGGATCGCGCATTTATCTGTGATACCAGTTAGGCGTCTATATTCCTAGACTAAGCATTTGCAAGTTATATCTACAATGAAACAAAAAAAAAATATGAAAAATCAATATGAAAATCGATAGAATTAGTGCGATAATCGATAATACAAATACGAAGCGAACGAGCGAGTTTTATAACCTTTTCTAATATCGTCAATCAATCACACACAGACACACCTACATATTATACAAATATATACCGATATATATATATAAATATATATAGCGCAGTTAGATTTTACCCATCAAGAGATCATCATCGACATCTTTAGGCCTAAGATCATATTGTGTAACTAAGCTTGTTTTCTTATCAAATTTTACTAACTGTTTTTAGCATACATATTACACACATATAACATATATACATACATATATACTTATGTACATATAAATATTATCTATATTCAAGCTATATACGATTCTTATATATATTTGTATATCGATAACGAGTACATTCAAAAGCAAACTCTATGTATTTCTTAATCGTCAAACTGCATAAGCAAATGTCAAAATCAAATAAAGCTGAACGAAAAAAAAAAACAAAATGAACAAGTTTTTATTTTGGGGAATCTATAAATGAATATACATAGATTAAATATTAAATATAATAGAATCTAGAAAAGGCATTAAAAACAGCAAATTCAACTTGTAACTTTGGATTTTCAACATATAATTTGAATTTAATTTTGTATCTTTTTGATCTTGTTTGGTTTACCTGTCAAAGCGTCGATCTCGAAAAGGTTTTATAGTCTGAAGCAACAAATTTATTATATCATAAACATTCTTGCTTACATCTTTATTCGTAATCATCAATGTTTATTCTGATATCACGCAATAATATCTTTACAACTGTTGTGTCACAAGTAAAGCAAAAAGTTGATTCACCTTCATAAAGTTAAATATATTTTTGAGCAACAAAACATATACATTTTTAATATTTATTGGCAGATGAGTACATGGTATATTCAAGTATTTGCTTAAAATTACAAACATGTCAGGAAAGGGAAAACAAGTTCAACAAACTTTGAGGTTCTACAAAATTGTAACAAACATTTCCGCACTGAAACAATTCCAATTTGCAAAAATACTTCCACTACTTCTTTATCCTCTCACTCCCCCCTTTCTCTATTTAATATGTACATCTCTTTTAAGCCCTTCGGCTCGGAAACTCTTCGGCTTTTTGAAACTTTTCGTATTCTCTTTGAACTGCAAAAGAGGTGACAACTCTAATTGAGTTAGCCATCGCCCCCATGTACCCAATCATTTTGGGGGCTTAATTGTGCCAGCAATTACAATGACGATTACAATTACAGTCACAGTAACAGCCAAGAAAGTGAGGAAAGAGAGGGAAAGGGTGGGAGAGAGAAGGAAGAGAGTAAGAAGAAAGAGGGGAAGTGGAGAGTGAAGAGACACAGTGGAGTAAAGTAAAGTAGAGTGTGCCCGCATAATTAATCAAGGGCTTCAGCAGCAGCTTACACTGCACACGCCCCTGGCGGCGCCACGGCCGTTGCCACACCATCTCCCAATCCCTCTGTTTCTGTCCCCTCCTACCCATCCCCTTCTCCACTCCATGCCCGCCTGCTGCAACTGATTGACTGCCGCAAGTGCAATAAAAGTGTTTAAATCATTTGACACTGATAGTCGCAAATGCACACGCTCTTGTTGTTGCTGCTGTGGCGCCTCTTGTTGTTGCTACTCCAGTTATTTGTTGTTGGTGGTGTTGCTGCTGCCGTTGCCGTTGCAGCTGCAATTGTCGTTGAAGCGTTATACGATTATTCGTGTAGTCACATAAGTACCCGAGCAGCCGCAATACGCATTTATGCTAATTAAGACACATCGAGTGCCGCTCAGTGGCAACTCTGTAGAAGAAGGTTGCCAGTGTGGGGGCGAGAGGGGTCAACATTATGAATGTGTTTGCATTTTATGGCCGTTTCATTGTTTTATGTTTCATGATTCATGCACATTTGCCATTATTAATGTCATTTATAGCGCGCATCATTTTTGTATTGCGACAATTTCAACAGTTTTTTTTTTTTCTATTTAACATTTTATTATACGCAGACCTCAAAGTGAGCCAGCATGATATAGATGTGTTAATATACCATCAAGAGATGTAATAAATAACATGTTTGAGCTACATAATCGACAGGAAATTACACATTCATTGATCATAAATCAAACAATTTGTCGGAAAAAATCGCTTACTGACAACTTGATAGGTTGTTGAAGAGGAACTTTGAAAAGGAATTTTAAACTACATGTTCTTTTTTAATTTTTTACAGGAACTACGGAAAAAATAATTTGTATAACAGCTTCAACCCAACCTAAAATTTTGTCACCTAACCTCAACCTAGCTTTAATCCATACCAACCTGGAACTATTGGAAGCTAACCTGACTTCACTATATGATTTGGTTTTCCCCAATCCTCTGCAACAAATTTTGGTTGGGCTTTTTTTTTTTTTCCCCTTTTTTAATAAATTTTTTTTTTTTTTTTTTTTTTTTTTTTTTTTTTTTTTTAAATATTTTTTTTTTTTTTTTTTTTTTTTTAAATTAAAATTATAATTTTTTATTTTTTTTTTTTTTTTTATATTTTCCACACTCCATAGTTCGACTATAAATTAAATACAATTAGAAATATACTATAATTGCAAACTAACCTTAACCTAATCTCAACCTAACCTCAACTTAACCTAAAACTAACCTTGACCTAACTTCAACTTACTTTCAATCTCACCTGAAGTTAACCAGAGAAGCCTTACTCAATTTCCTAACAATATCCAGAACTAAAATTATTACTGTTACTGTTCTTGTTTTCAACCGATCTATATTATCAAAACTGAACTTTTATATTTTGTAAAACGATTTAATCAAGGGTTTTTTTTAAACGTTTAAATAATCTTTCCATTTTCTAAATACCTTGTTAAGCACGATATTTAAAAAAAAAAAAACCGGCTGGGTAAATTTTTACACAAGTTTTTTTTTTATTTTCAGATCAAAATCCATTCTTTATACTCCAAATATCTGCAGTAAATCATTTTTCACAATAATCCAAAAATTTCATTGCTTTTTCCTCCTAGCCGAGTCAAATATTAATTTCAACTTTTAATTGAAAATTGTAAGCCAATTTCAGCATGGCAAATACAGTTCCACATGTGCGTTCTGTGCGTGTTGCATTGTTGTGCGAACGAATTGAAATATTTTGGTCTGACCGCAGGCTAATGGTCGGGTAATCCCCAATCCATATTTTCGGCATCATATGCAAATTCTTAATGGTGCGTTATCCCTCTCTCTCTCTCTCTCTCTTTTTCTCTCATCCTCTGTCTGTCTCGCGCATGAGAATGCGAAAATGCATAAATATATTTTATTTTGGCTGCAGTGAACTTCAGTTTTTGAAGTCATACGTGGCACGTGGGTTTCGGTTGTGGGTGCGCAACAAACATTCTGATTATTCTACCCTGCAAGCAGTTAAAGTGGGGATATTTGAATTTAGCTACGATAATCAGCAGGCAAAAAAGATGAAGTTTCTACTTGTTAGTGCCATGTTTCACTTTTTAGGCGGTCTGGTCTAAAAAACCGCTAGATCTCTGCTATTTGTTGCCAAATGCCATCAAATTTGGTATTTTACTTCTTCAAAATTATATTCAATATAAACATTTTAGAAAATTAGAAAATTCTATCAAACTTGACTGCAAATCATAAAATCTGTATGATCATATTTATTATCAAATTTTCATATACTATAATTTAAGTTTTGCAGGGCATCATTTGGTTAACCTTGTATTTATGACTTCTTTACAGAGTATTACTAAGTCGCCTCAATTTGTTAAAGTCTACTCCACTGTACTTCTCGTTGAATGCTGCAACCGGCGGCTTACATAATTGTTGCTCCAAACAATGAGCGGAAGTTTCTGTGTGCGGTGTTTGCGGTGAGGTAGGTGTGTCTGTTTGTTTGTGTGTGGTGCGTGGTAAGTGAATCTGTGCACAAATGAGATGCCAAAAAGCTAACCTACCAAGCAGACAACTAGTCCACAACACCACATCATCAACTTGCTCAGTCTTTGTCAGGTTTCAAATCAAAATTCGAATCACACATTGCTGTCGATGTTTGCTCGAAAGGAGGTGGGAGCAGCCCGCAGCTATTCGGGGACTGCTCGGAGGCTGTTGAAAAACCATTAAATCTACAAGCAGAGAAGAGCAGAGCAAAGTGGAGCGGAGCTAAGACGCTGTCCAAGCTTCAAATCTCAAGGTGAGGCGCCTCAGAGTATGCAATACATTTTTATGACAGTTTTTCAACACGTGTTTTGTGTTGTAAACAATTCAATGTGACACCACACACACACACATTTACTCAGAGAACGCACCCAAATACACACAGGCGCAAGTGTGACCTTATGTGCCTTAGACACATATTTACACAATGCTGGGCAACAAGTACAGTAGGAGCACTGCAAGGGAATATCCTATAGAGCTGAGTAAATGACTGAAGAAAAGTTGACTTATGACAGAAAGGAAGAACCGAAAAATGGCATGCGAAATTACAGGGTTTTTTACAGTCCATAAACTCATTTTTTAACAACAGTAAAAGGTATTTTAAAACTGAAAGGGATTCATATAGGGAGAGAGAGAAAAGAAAGTTGTATGTATGTAAATAAGTAGAGTATTAGATATATTTATCTGTCATTCTTCATTATCATTTTGACTATAACTAAGCCTAGCATATCCTACAGCAGCCTCTTGCACAGGGTATAACAACTACAAGTAATGTCACTTGAGAAGAAGCTGAGAACCTTGTTGAGACTTTTGAAAAGGTATTTGTATGTGCAAACACATACACTAAGACACCCTCACACACACACACACACACACACAGACACCCTCACATTCGTGCATTTCCTTTTCTATGCCATTTCCATTTTGACGCTGACGTTGGCCTAGTTTGTTGTTGTTCCTCGCTTTTGGCACGTTTGAAAGTGATTCTCAATGGCGACAACAGGCCGGACATTTCCTAGGATACCGGACATCGGGACAGCGGGACATCGGGTCAAACGGGAGAACGAGACATTGCGATGCATTTGAATTTTATCAGAGACATGTTGAAATATTCAAACTGTCGACGTTTGTGCTTGAATTAGGCAAACCTAACCCAACCCAAAACCCAACCCGACTCCACCCGCCTAGAACGTGTGCCACGTCAAATGTGTTCCATATGTAGTGTATGCCATATTCATACCAAATATAGTATGCTATGTCCACTCTATCTTTGCATATGTCCGCCAGCTGCTGATGATGATGATGAGGATGACACGAGCAGCCATACATGAAATGCCAATTATACTCGACCTCACTCGCACAACTATTTGAATAGCCAATTGCAATTCCAATTCCAACTATATCTGCACTTAGCCAGACATACAACATATAAATCGGATGTGCTGCTGCTTTCAGAGTGTTTGAGTGTGCGACTCATGTCATTATTAAAACATACAATCGGCCTAGCTTTGATTTCACAATTTGATAAACCAAATTATGAGTACTTCATGTTTGGCAAAGGGGCACATTCAAGTTATGTTGAGCTGGTTTTAAGTTTGAAAAGAGATTACAGAGAGATCAGAAAAGCCTTTAAAGTAAACAACTTTGTTAAATAGTTTCCATAGTTAAAGAGTTAAGATAATATAGTAATATTAATATTAATATATCATCTTTAGATTAATATTTCTTGATTTCTTACATACATAAATCATAGCCGAAGTTCTGCTTAAAATTATATATAGTACACTCTCTACTCACTATCGTTCCTTCTGCTTCAGTTAGTATTATAATCATTATAAAGAAATCTCTTATTTTTAATTTATTTTAATTTGAAATATTATTTCAAATAGTCTGAAATTTGGCACTTAAAACTCCATTTTGTATAGTTCAGTTAAAGTTAGCCATAAAAGATTTCAAATATGAATCGCAATAAATTAAACGTTAATCGAGCTGAAACATTTAAGATAATAACTTAATTACTATGGCAAAAATCAACATGCATAAGATGTTTATTGTACACGTACTTCGTATGCAACTTGAAAAATCTAAGGAAAATTCCCCCTCAGCTTATTAGCTATAAATTAGTCTGGCTGCGGTTGCTGCTGCTGCTGTTCCTGCTGCTCCACCTGAGTGACTTCAGCTCAAATGGGCGAATCTCCGCATGGGAGCTACAACTAGACAGGGGGGACCCCAACTGGGTACAGGGTGTGCGAGTTCTGCTTGGACAAGAGAAGAGAGAAGATCATAAGTCGCAATTGCGAACTGGCACAAGGTAGATCAAAGAGCAAACCTGTTGGCAGCATGGACAGGGGGTGAAGCACTGGGGGAGTGCCTACTGGTTTGCAAGATCAAGAACCGAGCATATGTGACCACCAGACTGACTCCGACTCCGACTCCCAGTGACTCCCCCTGAGTAGCCCGAAAACATGTTTAGCTTATGCCGCATTCTTTACGGCCTGCCACCGTGTTCTGACGGAGTACGGGGGGAGGCGAAGGTGCTGGTTATGTGCTGCATGTTGCGCTCTTCTTGCCCTTTGGCTGTCTGCCAGTGTCTGCCATCAGCCAGTCAAGCGGGTCGATCTTGCAACCCGTCGCTCGGGCACACGTCGGGAGTCAAGTTCATTGCACCAGCGCCGGCAGCGGCAACGGCAGCAGACCCCACTGTCTGCCCCCGATGGTCGTCGCGACTGCCGGTTCATCTGTGGCGACGCATCGCTCACGTGTCCACATTGTGTAATTTCGCTCCGTTTATGCTGCGCTCTGTCGCCTTAACATGCTAAAATTATGCATCGTGATTGGCATCCAATAAAAGCAAATTGTGTTGCCTTTTTGATTAATTGCAAAGTTGAAACCGAAACGGGTTGCACTTCGCATTTGATTTATTTTCCTTGCCAACAACAATTTTGAAAGGAAATGCAAGAAAAAAAGGCAAATTTGTGCGTTTAAATGCAACTGTTGAGTTTCGTAGCAAGCAGCTTGCAGTTGAGTAGACTTAGCACTTAGCAGAGACACAAACAGGCAACTCTGGCTGGCAATGCTTAGCACAGACACAAACAACCAGCACTGGCCAGCACTGCTTAGCAATGACATGCACCCACAGTGTGGCGCCATCTGTGAGCTGAGTTGCTGACTTTGAAGGTAAATAGAAAAGAAAACACACAAATTTACAGCGAAACAAGTGCAAAATGCACCGACTAGGCAATACTCTGCAAACAGTTTAGAGTAAATTATGCCTTTTTGTACCTTTTTCATTCGAAATAACGCCATATAATCCCATGTTAATAAATCCTATTACAGTAAAATTGTAGACTTTATTTGGAAACCTTGTGTAGAAAAGTAAATGCATTGTAGACGCAGTACGACCTACGCTTCTCTCTCCCTCAACAGTACTTGCTCTTGAAGTCATAATCCTCGTCACAGCTACCCGCTGAATTGTTGCCCAGCAGCTGATCCTTGCAGCCGTGATGCAAGCGATGCACATCGGAGTCAAAGCACTCGTCATGGAGCCGCTTGTCGCGACTCTTACTACGTTGCCGCTGATGCTGATGTTGATGCTGATGCTGATGCTGCCTTGCATGGTGCACATGGGAGCGGGCGTGGCCATGTGTCGAGTGGGAGTGATGTGTGGAGGCGCTGGCAACAAAATGATGTGCTGCCGATGGCGGACTTAGCTCACGTGGCGGGCGGCAATGCGATGAAGGCGGCACGGGGTCATCGAAGCGCGGACAAGGATGATCGCCCACCGGCGATGCAGTCTCATAGCGCTTGGACAGCAGCGTGAACTCCTGATGGGCTGAGCACAGTGCCTGCAGGCGATGCAGCAGATCCGTCTCCGGCAAGTCGCGCAGATGCAAAGTGCGAGCCACCGAAGTGCGGAAGGACTGCAGATGCGACAGGCGCTGATTGGCGTCGGAGAGCTGCGCGCTCAGGCGACTGACATCATCGCGAAGGGACTAAGGGAAGAAAGGCAGATAAAGATAAGGACAAAATCAAGGGGTATTCCCTGGCAACTCACATTGATAAGCGCCTCATCGCGACAGCGTCGATTCTGATTGGATTCGCAGGAGGATTTCAGTCGCTCCTTCAGCGCATTCAGCTGCGACAGCAGCCTGGTCTTCTCATCTTCCAAATCACAGATTTGCGTGGTCAGCTCATCGATCTTGCGAGCCCGCTCCAGTGAGGTAATCTTATACTCCACCGCCTCGGCCAATTGCGCCTTGACCTCAGCAATCTGGGAACGCGCATCCGCGAGTTGCGCGTTGAGTTTATCCACCTGCTTGGCGGCCTTTTTGGCACGACAGACAGCCTCATCGCGCTCTCCCTGCAACATGCACTTGCCCCTGGCGCCATCCTCGATGATGGCCAACTTGCGGCGCAGCAGCTCCAGATGCAGATCCCTGCGCTGCACCTGCTCACGCAGTACGCGCACGCGACGCTGCAGATTGTAGACGCTGCTGCTCTCCTTGAGCGGAATATCATGGCAAGATCTCTCCCGGCGCAGCTTACCCTGACCCCCGTGACCCCCATGTCCATGTCCATGTCCGTGATGATGATGATGATGGTGCTGATCGCAGCACCCCTTCTCTCCCCAGCTCGTGTTCACAGTGCGCTGCCAGACGCTCGGCACGCTCCAGCAGATTGTCGGCCATGAGATTCGTGTCGGCGCCCAGAGCCGGCGGCGCTGAGCACTCGCTCCAGCTGAGCGCTGAGGCCAAACGCTGCAGATACTCAGAGAGGCCCATGTGATCCTTGCGCAGCGTATGAATCTCAGCATGGCACTTCTCCAGGCGTTCAGCCAGTTCGCATTTCTGTGCCTCCCCTGTGCGCAGACGGCACTCGATGGACTCCTGTGACTCCTTGAGCTTCTCGTGCTCATTGCTCAGCTGATCGCGCAGCGTGTGCATTTGCTGTGAGGGAGAAATAATAAATAATAATAATAATAATAATAATAAATCACTCATCAAGAGGGAATCAACGAGGATCAGTTACTCCCCCGCATTCTTACCGCATGCATGGCCTGATTCTCGCCCAGCAGTTCGCGCAGCTTATCCTTGATCAGCGTCTCACACGGCTCAGGCACATTGAGTAGATTGCTCAATCCGCGCAGGAACTGCAGTCGATCTGCCTGAATGCGATCCAAGTTGTTCTGCAGCCGATGGCAACGTGACTCGAAGCCGCGCAGCTCCTCCTTCAGCTTCTCCCCATTGATCTCCGACTCAGTTAGGCGATCGCGCTGCAGTTGCAGATCCCTTTCGTACTGCCTGCAACGTCCCTCCAGCTCGTGGTTGTGATTCCCAGCCCCATCGAGCTGTGCGCTCAGACGTTGCTTCTCAATGTTGGCAAGCGACTTGAGATTGAGCAGTTCGTTCTCACACGAGCTGAGCGTGTCGCAGGTGGAGGTGATCTTCGCCTTGGCACGCTGCAATTCAATCATCACCTCCTCTGCCCGCGAGACAACACATTCGGGAGTGGCATGACCACCACCACCACTGCCTCCTGCCTCGCAGACATCCATGCCCAGGACAACGCTCAGTCGCCGCAGCAGATCGTGCAGCTGCGCCTTGGCTTGCTCCTTGTGCGACTCCTCGCTGGCCGCATGCCCCTCCAGCTGCTGCAACTTGCACAGCAGCTCCTTGTTGCGCTCATCCGAGCAACGTTTCTCGCGCTGCACAGTCTGAATTGTGGCATCGCAGCGCGCCTGCACCGATTGCTCGCGTTGCTCGGCTGCCTGCAGGCGATTCTGCAGCGACGCAATCAGCGCCGTCTGCCGCGCTGCCTGCGCCCGCAGACTCTCCACATCCGCCTCCTTGCCACACAAAACGCTGCGTGTTTCCGCCAGCTGCGTGGGAAAAAAGTGAGAGGGAGTGGTCCAGATCTTGAGAGACCTTTCTTACCTCACTGCTCAGACGCTCCTTTTTATAGGACAAGGCGGCCAACTCACTACGCAGCGTGGTCGTCATATCGATGCCATGATGATGCTCCGTAACTGTAATGCCAGCAGTGCCACAAGAGGTGTCCAACTATGGAATAACAATATTGCCAAATAGGAAAATAGAACTGCGTAAGTAATGTATACAATCGGGAAGAGAAGACTTCAATTTCTTAGTTAATTGGTCAATTCATCACTTCAGTTCAGTCATCATTATATATCATAATAATATCTTAAATTGAAATCATAATAAATACGCACATGATAAAAAGGAAGTCACAGTCTCTTGCTCTCAAAACGTATCGCAAATAAATAATATTTCTTTTAACGTGCATTAAATTCGATATTTTAAATAAAAGATGTATAAATATGGTAAACACGAAGTTTTAAACAGAATTGAATGATTTAAAATCTATTAGGTTTGAGGATTGATTAGAAATTAACGATATCTCCTTTAAGCGTTCAATCCAATTCAACATTTCAATTAAAGTCCATTCATACGAGGTGTGTTCAAAAAGTATCGCGTATTTTGAATTTTCGCGGGTTACATATAATCGAATTTCGATGTTTTTTGTTTTGTTATGTTGGTACACTCTTCCCGAACATCTGTACCAAGTTTCAAGTATATAGCATTTTTTGTTTGGTTGTGAGAGGCGTAAAGGTTATAAGTGTTTTGCGTGCTCGAAATTTGATTATGAGTAACCCGCGAAAATTAAAAATTCGCGATACTTTTTGAACACACCTCTTATGTGCATGAAATAGAGAAAGTAACAGTGTAAATATTAAAACTTGTACATTTATTAATCCAAAGATAGATGGTAAATTGCTGATATCTCCTTTAAACTTCCTTGGCTTCAAAATTAAAATAAACGCAGTATGTATTTGATACAAAAAGAATTCGCAAACCGAATTGAACGACTTTAACCCTTTCAAAACCAAAGATCAAACAGATACAAATGCATACAAGCCTACACGAGCTCAACTGCTAACTGTTGACTATATTTTCCGTTACTTCTACAACTCTACCTGTTACACGCATCTTTCAACCACAATATTTACAGATCCCCTAACCTCTTGCCTACCAAATGATGATGATGTGGCGACAGTCCACCGCTGAGTCCCATATGATGGTGATGCAGATGATTATCGCTCGGCATCTCTGGACAGATTTGTTGCTGCAGATCTGAATAAACCGTTCGAAGAGACCGTTGCGAACCGACTGAACCCAAGTCTAGGTAAAGTTTTCCCGATTTCAATGTGGCGACGTGACTCTGGCAACGGACTAACAACGACAATGTGGCGAGTAACCAGGCGTGGAAGGAAGGAATTTACCTGAACATAACATCACACAAGGTGGATGGATTTATGCTGGAGCCGAGTTTGGGGTACGCCCCATCGGCGGCGGCATAAGTGAAAACGAGCTCAATGGCACGAAGGGGCTGGCAGAAGGGTTACGCTTAAAGGGGGAGGGTCTGGTAAGGAAGGGGGGATAGAAGGTTACCAACTAGGAGATTTACATTGGCAACTTTTATCAGTTTGTTTGCTGTTATTTGGGTCATTCACATGGCACCAGCAGCGGTAAATGCAGCTCACACACGGACGTGAGCACGCACAGTGGGGCAAGGAAGGAAAAAAAAACATCAAAACATTTGAAGGGTTGCACTTTTAGTATAAGCTTAAAAATAAATATTAATTCTCTATGTATCATTTATAAAAGAACTAAACAGTTTGCTTTACGATCTCAGGTTCAAAATCAATTCTGGAACACTAATTGGATTTAAAAAAAATGTATTAAAAGTACATTTTAAAGAAAATCGTAGTATCTCTCTTTAATAACAACATAACATAATGCACTCAAAATTATATTATATTATATTATATTATATTATATTATTATATAAATCCCTATCAGGAAGAACTATACGAGTACTGTACAATTTCAATGCAGTTCTATAAGTTTCAATATCAGAACATATTCTGAAACATTCATTGTAAGATTCAAACATTCAAACATTCAATCTAAGATTATGTAAATTTTAATGAAAATCGTAATATCTCTCTTTAATAACAACACAAAATAAATAAATCATATCATAATGAATAAACCCAAAATGATGGTAAAATATTAATCAGGAAGAACTTTACTGTACAATTTCAATGCAGTTCTACAAGTTTCAATCTCAGAACTTATTATGAAACTTTCATTGGATCTAGGATAATGTATTAACAGTCAATTTAAAAGAAAATCGTAATATCTCTCTTAAACAACAAAATAACATAATGAATGAAAGATAATAAATTCAAAATTATAGTAAAATCTCTATCAAGAGAAACAACTATACTATATCGTACAATTTCAATGCAGTTCTATAAGTTTTAATACCAGAACATATTCTGAAACACTCATTGGATCTAGGATAATGTATTAACAGTAAATTTTAAAGAAAATCTTAATCTTTCTTTAATAACAACATAACATAATGAATAAAACATAATACACTTAAATTATACTAAAATCTCTATCAGGATAAATTATACTATACAATTTTAATGTAGTTCTATAAGTTTCGATCACACTGTGCACAGTTCTTTATGTAAATCCTAATTTAACCCCATCGATAGTTACCCAAACAGCAACAACGAGAAAACTTTTAGTCCCTAACAACCGCATAAATTTCACACTGAAACAAGAACAAGAAGAGGAAGAGTAACAACGGAAATAACTGTTAAACAGCCTTACGAAGTTTGGTCGTCAGTGAAGTTTAACCGCCAAGCGAAATGCGAAAACACGTGGAAAAAACTAGGGACGAAGGGAAGACAGTCATGAAAATTCAAAACACACTCGTAAATCTTGTCTGATTATTTTCGCTAGTTATGCTCGCTGATTATGGCAATTTGTCACACGATTTTTTGCATAGTTGTAGCACATAGTCCCATTGGGGACTATTCGCAGATATCGCCGGCACTTACCGCGCACATTTCGTCGGCAGCAGCAGGACAGGGCGGAGGTGGGGCTGCCACGATTGTTGTCGACATTGGCAATGACAATGTCGTTGTTGTTGTTGTACCACATAAAAGCTCGAAGACATGCCAATCCTCGGGTGTATCACCGTTAGTTTCGCACCTCAAATGCGCCGGCATTACGGCAGACTCTTCTCCGTGTCGCGTACCGTCAGCCTGTAACAGTCGAGGATTTCTATTCTCTATTTTCTAATAGTAAATACGCGCTGACCTGGCAACATATCATGGGCGACCTGCAGTTGCCAGGCGCATTTACCATAAATAACGATACAGAAACGGGAGTTAGAATACTGGTCAGGGGCGGGGCGGGTCGGCGGCCCCTAAACATGTGGGCGTTACTAGGGCAATTCCATTAACAGACAGGAATCGGGATTCTTTCAAATGCCTAGCGACATAATCGGAATGCTTTCGAAAGCTTAAACTTTAATTTTATTTCACTTCATAATATGCATAACTCTTTCATGTTTATACCCTGTATTGCTGTGTAAAGAAGAGTTCTGCTTTAAAATTAGAACCATCCAGTATATATGTACATATGTTTCTTGAAGATTCGCATATGCAAGATCAGTAAACATAAGCTAGATCTATTTTTGAAAACCACGTTCATTCTACCCAGCCAAATTTTAATTGCTATAGGATATGCCAAGCCGGATGACGACAACGGGTTCTGACTTCCGCCAGGCAACTAAGCAAATCGTTTTAAACGTAATTTCATTGTCGCCGTCTGCCGGCATTTCCCCAAACCTTTCTAGAGCCTCCTCCCACCAGAGTAGCCTGAACGGAAATGCAAATGGAGAAAATGTTTGCACACAAACTCGTTCGTTTTATTTGGCTTCACCATCAACTTTAGCGCAGTCGGCGAATGCTTTTAGATCCCCGACGAAGTTCGTGTTATTATTGTTGATATTAGCAACTTATTGGTTGTATTTTTTTGGTTACTAAAACAATCTGATTGAAGCAAAAAAAAACCAAACAGGAATTGATGTATGTTTTGTTACTTTGTTGACTTTCTAATCGTTTCGGCTTTGTAGGACCCTCTGTATGCCGAATTGATTTGTAAATGGAAGGTAACAGAGAACTTACAAAGTTGACATCTAAAACCCAAATTTGGAACAGCAGCAGCTACACTTTAAATTTGAACTGTGGATTCCTGTTTTAATTTTCTATTGAATTCATATTATTTTAAGCCCAAAAATAATAGCACAATTAAAAAAATAAAAATTATATTTAATATTTTGTTAAAAATTAGTTCGTGTTTTGGTTTGGTAAAAATGTTTTTGGAATTTTACTAGCATTTGCAATTTATTTACTTAACCTTGATTTGACTCTGGAATATTGTCGTCCGAAATAAGGCTTTCGATTGATTTTTGACTCTCGTCTCGACTCTGGTCGCCCAACATCGTCGCACTGTTTGAGTAGTATTGAATCTCCTCTGGACTGCCATTGATTGATTTTGTAGGTACCTTTTTTATCGTGTTGCCTGAAATCGTTTTCTTCAATAATTTTTGGCTTTTCTCTTTACTCTTGTCATGCGAGATCGCGCTTTTCTCTTTATTCTTGTCATCCAAAATCGCACTACTCTCTTTAATTTTCTCACGCGAAACAATCGTTTTAATTGATTTTTCAGTCCGCTCTTGATTCTTGTCTTTGGAAGTCGTCGTCTTGATTGATTTGTCTCTTTGACTGATCTCTTTACTCTTCTCGTGCGGAATCTTCTTCATTGATTTGGCTCTTTGGGTTCTCTCTTTACTCTTGTCGTCCAGAATCACACTACCTTCTTTTAGTTTTATCGCGCGAAGTAGTCGTCTTTATTGATTTGGGTTTTTGGGTACTCTCTATACTCTTCTCACGCGGAATCAAGCTTCCTTCTTTACTTTTATCGCGAGAAGTAGTCGTCTTTATTGATTTGGCTTTTTGCGTACTCCCTATACTCTTCTCACGCGGAATCACACTTCCTTCTTTACTTTTATCGCGAGAAATGGTCGTCTTCTTAGATTTGACTCTTTGGCTTCTCTCTTTACTCTTCTCGCGCGGAATCACGCTTCCTTCTTTACTTTTCTCGCGCGGACTCTTCGTCTTCATTGATTTGGCTCTTTGGCTGCTCTCTTCACTCTTCTCGCGCGGAATCTTCTTCATTGATTTGGCTTTTTGGGTACTCTCTTTACTCTTCTCGCGCGGAATCACGCTTCCTTCTTTACTTCTATCGCGCGAAGTCGTTGTCTTTATTGATTTGGCTCTGTGGATACTCTCTTTACTCATGTCACGCGATTTCGTCGTCTTGATTGATATTCCGATCTCCTCTGGATTCTTGTCTTCCGAAGTCGTCTTATTGATTAGTTTTTGGATTCTCCCTACACTCTTCTCGCGAGATTTCTTCGCATTGATTCGATTTTGGCTTCTCTCTTTACTTCTTTCACGCGAAATCACGCTGCTCTTTTTTTATACTCTTATCTCGTAAAATGCCGCTTTCCTCATTACTCTTGTCTGCCGACTTCGCGCTTTTCTTCTTACTCTTGTCGATCGATTTCGCGCCTATCTCTTTACTCTTGACCAATTTTGAACTTTTCATTGTACTCTTGTCGATCGATTCCGCGATTTTCTCTGTACTCTTGTCAACCGATTTTGCGATTTTATCTGTACTCTTGTCGACCGATTTTGCGATTTTCCCTTCACTCCTTTCGCTCGATTTCGCGCCTCTCTCTTTACTCCTGCCGCGCGTATGGCCTTTTTTACTCTTTTTTACAATCTGCTTTAAAATAAGTTAAAAGTTCTATTGTACTTCGAAGCAAGAACGCACTTACAGTCGACTTCAATCGACTGTGATATATGTATAGTACCAGCTACCCTACTTTTTGAATTTCATTTTAATTGAAAATTAAATTAAAAATATAAAAATAATAAATTACTCCTGTCGTTTGCGGGAATTGAACTCAGTACTACCACACGTAGAGTCCGCTTCTCTGAGTTCTAGATTTTCAAACGCACGTACAAACGGACATGGACTATATCGACTCGGCTGTTGATGCCGTTTAAGAATATATAACATACTATTAACTTTGTGGGGTCGGAGACGCCTTATTACAAAGGTTTTCGATTGCCACAAAGCTATAATACCCTTCTAGTCTATTGTTATCGGGTATAATTATAGATATACCATACATATACGTAGATTGTGTTATCAAAGATAACTTACCACGGGTTTTACATTTTGGAGTCTTTGCATAGCTGCCTCAATCTCCCACTCTTTTTCGAGAAAGACTTCCACTCTTTCCCTAAACATTTTGATCTGTTCTTCCAAGAATTTCTTATCATCATTTTTCTTGTCCAGGAATCTTTTCATTTTTGCTAATTCCATTTCCAAGTTATATTGCTCTTCCTCGAAGCGTGTCTCCCACTCATAAATACGTGTCTTCAAGCTGTTAATCAGTTGCCGATAGACTTCCTGATCAGCATCTGTGGTTAATTCACTCTGATACATTTTATCACTGACAGATTTAAACTCATCCTCAAGGGCCTTCTCTTTGGAAACCCATTGCGTAATGGTTTGGTCCCAAGTGCTGTGCATCCATCCTTTGCGATATCTGTGAACAATGGGTAAGCAACCTGGCGACAAAATTTAATCAAAGAGGGAATCCATAAAATGATAATGTATATGACGCTCACATACCTTCCATGACATTAATCTGGCTTTGCAGGGTTTTTCGTTTTCATGTTTGTCAATTGAACTTAAGCGAATATTTTCCTTCACAAGGTCATCGTATATGTTATAATATTTTTCGCAATCCGCAATCCAGGGTGAATTAATATCAAAGTTTGCTTTTCTACAAAGTTTTTTTATCTCAAAGTTGAATCTCAAATTGCATATTTTTTGGCAATACTCACTTTATTTCAGCCATAGAGCTCTCGCATATATTGGTTTCGGTTTTATAGTCTTCAACAATGTGTTTTATTAATTGAATAACCTGACCAACATCCATAGAGTACTTGACACTGTCCAGAACTGCTTGGCTGTTAATCCTAATAATCACATCCATGTTAACGCTGACTGATTTATTATTGCGTTGAAAAAAATAATCGCTAGACCAGGCGAAGAAATTTTCTGGCACCTCTTTCTCTTTCATTTCGTAAGACCATGAACTCATTAAAATCTCCAGCTGTTTTTTCAACCGAACGGAAAGAAATTGAATAGCGGCTATCTGAAACTTTACCATACAAATCGCAAAGAGACGTTCCTTCTCTTCACGAGACATTGTTGTGCTAAAGGAATAATCACCCTCAAAAGTGTCAGATTTTCTGTATGACCTTCTTTCTGTATCAATCATTTTTAAAATAGCCATTCCCTCACCCGTTAGCATGTGTTTACTTATTTCATCATCCACAATGGTGATACGCTTTTCAATTTCTATATAGACCTTCTTGAATGGTTTCAACAGTTTGTTGAGATACTCATCGCGACACAGAGATTCATCGGTTTGCACAGGAAGAGGTAAAATTAATCGGTTTATGTCTATGTTGATATAGTTTCCATCAATGTCCTTAACGTCATCGTCATCTTCACTAAATAGCCTATTTTCTACTGTAATATGTTTTCCATGTCCCATGGATCGACGCCAAAATGCCTTGGAACCCCTGGAACCCCTGGAAACCCTGGAAACCCTGGAAATCCTGGAACGTATATTTTCATTCATCATATCATTCATTTTTTAAGTTTTTTTTTTTTTCAAATATTTTTTTTTTTTTTTTTTTTTTTTTTTTTTTTTATATTGTGTTCTGTTTTGTGTGAGTTTTGTAAATGTGTTTTAAATTTTTTTTACTGTTCTTATTCGAAATGAAAGTGTAAGTATGATGAAAATGCTACTGCGATGATTCAATAATATAGTGTTTTCAAAAAGAGAATGAAGATATGTATCTTCAAATGGCAAATATGCAATTACCTTATCTATTTGCCATCTTTAGGGCTGAAAAGTCAATAAAACCCTAATAACACATGTCAAGTCCCCAAGTTATTTGTGCAGATAACAACTCCATGTGAACTGTGTGTTGGCAACCAAAAAATAAAAACAAACAAATCATGGAAATTCATAAGCCTTCCCCCCAATATTAAATCGTTCACCAACCTGCTGCCATGTCGGAATGGTAGAGTTCATTGCTTGCTCACTCAACTCGAACAACATTTTCATAGGCATTTACCTATTTCACTTATCAAGAGGTTATGAGAGACGGTGGGAGCAGGGGAGTAGAGGTAATTGCCGCCAGACGGCGACAATGAAATTACGGTAAAAACGATTTACGTTATTGGCCAACAGAAGCCTGAAGGCCTTCGTCATCCTCTTCTCCTTGCATAACCTGTTAAGTGGCAGGTTGACCCAATGGGGTATTTTAACGCACTTGATTAGCTTTAACATTGCTTCAAGATTAAAAGAGTTGTACTTAATAAATATTTGAAAACATTAGACCTAAACGTCCTGTAAATATTAATATTTATTATTATTATTTTTAACAATAATATACAATATATTAACCTAATCGACACGGTGAAAATATAAATGAATAGATAGCATTTTTCAAAGTTCATATTATGTATATAATAAATTTTAGACTGTCAAGATATTTCTTATATTAAAATAAAAAAGTAAGATTATGTTTATTTCTTTATTAAAACAGTGTCAAGATTTCAAATTTTAAAAATCTTTAACCTTAAAAAGGCATATTATCCTAACGATTTCTTATATTGCATATTATGCTAATAATTCCTTATATTGAAATAAATTTTAAATTTTGAAGTACCACCTTAGCTAGAATTTTTGTGATTTCGACTGTTCCTTGGAGCTTTATCACCTCTCACTACCTTATCATAAGTCATCAATATTACACGTATAATGCAACTTTTACTAAAACATGTAGATAACCATCAGTTTGATGCTGATGGACTAGTTCTTTAATTACTATATTTCATATAACGAATTTGTTATAGACTGCACATAATGTCATACGCTATTCTTATTACAGTGAGGTTAAGAGTACTTAAGTAAGATAAAAGGAGTTTCATTCCAGAAAGGATCCGCACATATCATATACATACATACGTGTACATACCACGCATAGTGGCTCCCTATCCCTTATCTCTTCCTTGCCACATGCCATCTCTCATCTTTCGTCGTCCATTGTGTTGTCCGTTTAGAGAATTCCTCTTTGCCACATCCCAATGCGAGGGCTATAAATAAAAAAAAAGTTCTTGCCGCCAGAGCGCAAAGGGCTGGCGACCCGGTTTTCCAATGGATTCTCTTGCTGCTGCTGCGGTTGCACGAGTATGTTGCCTGCTGCAGTTTGCTGCGTGCCTGTTGCAGTTTCTAATCGAATCGAAACCTTCTACCCTAATGAGGCCCGCAGGCGCATCGTCAGACACGCCAGAAACGAGGCGCCCTTTTGTTAGCTGAAATATCGCGGCTGGGCCATAATCATTATCAGTTGTATGTGTGTGTGTGTGTGCGTGTGTGAGTGCCACATGCAACACACAACATACAATATAGCCTGCAACATGGCTGCGCTGCACTGTCGCCGCATGCTGTTCGCCCAGGTGTATTTGTGCCGTTGAAATCTGTGCGCTGCTCGCAGATTGCCACAAAATGTTGCACGCAGCAGCAGCAGCAACATCAAGGGCCAACCACATACAGCACGCATCAATAGCTAGCTGTCCCACTCGCACACGCCAGCCAAAGGGCTCGCATGCAGACCACTCTTTCACACTCTCCCTCTCTCTTGCTCTCTGGTGAGCATAAGGAGAGGGGGATATGCTGCGCTGCTGCTGCTGCCGCTGCCTGCTCCTATGTGTTCGCACCGCTCTCTTTCTCTCTCTCTCTGCTCGCTCTCACTCTCCTCTCCTTACACTTTGTCATGCACTCATGCCATGCCGGCTGTTCTCTGTTCTGTTCTCGCTCTCTCTTCTGCGGCTGCTGTTCGCCTGTTCGTGCTCACCATCGAAATTTCACATGTAATTCCCACGGCCTGAATTTTCCCACACAAAGCGAAGAAGAGGAAGCAGAATTCAACAACAATGCGACAAACGGGACGGACAGACGCGCGCGAGAAGAAGACACTGCCACAGACTCGCACACGAACACACACACACTTGTGTAAACATTCTCTCACACACACATCACATACACTCAGAGAGAGAGACGCGAGCAGACAGCATTTTTTATTGCATTGAATCTGCTCCCAGGGTCGCTGTCCGCAGCGCGTCTCCTTCTGCCTGCACACACACACACACACTCGCATTGCATACATAAATATCAAGTGTGTTGCTCTGCTTGTTTGCACTTTGTTGTTGCTGCTGCCTCGTTTTGACATTTTTTGTGAGCTCCTTCTCCTCCTTCTTCCTTTGGCAGGGATGCAAAAGCGCATCAAAAATCATATTTCATTTTTAGGGTGCACACACACGCACACATAGACTCACATACTTATGTATGCATGTGTATGAATAATTTTGGCTGCAAGAAATTTAATACAGAAGCCATGTTTTAAGTTGAGGTGTGGTTGTACCATAGGTACACATGCAATTGTACCTGCTGAACAATGTATGTATGTACATATGGTATGAATGTACATACATATGAAAATAAGTTATCTTACAGGTCTGCTTATGCACTTTAAGGATATGCAAGTATTAAGTGGTCCCTGTTTTTTCCATATTTAGGTTATATTTAAACCATATTTTAGTATTTTCTATATCTTTAAATAATCACGTGACAATCATTGTACGATTGACAAAAAGTTCTGCATTATTTTTACGTATTACACTATACACTAAATATATTATCAACAATCAATCTAATTACACTTAATCGTTTAATTAAATTCAATCAATTATTTTTTAACTCTTTTTTTGCACGATTTCGCAATGTTAAATAAGTTTGGAGGTGCTGATAGAGCATTTTCTTTAAAATGCACTTCACATACCATATAATATCTCACTTTAACTATACCTGTTTTCCTATTGACCCAGTTTATTTTCGCTACATTTAGTTTATGTTAAAAACTCATAGTATTCGGCTGATGTTAATTGGATAAT
Organism: Zaprionus nigranus; assembly: GCA_018903425.1. NCBI lineage: Eukaryota > Metazoa > Arthropoda > Insecta > Diptera > Drosophilidae > Zaprionus > Zaprionus nigranus. The sequence continues at coordinate 52,063 of JAEIGD010000025.1, forward strand.
CTTTCTAATTTCACACTCCACTCTACATTTTAATATTTATTCTAAAATCATTATTCAACGCCTTTTTCCAAATTTTCCTAAAGTAAAATGCCTTTTTACCAAATTCTCAGACAAAGTTAAAAAAGAACCAGTAAGAAAAGCAACAGTCGCGCAGCACGCGACAGTGGGATACCCTTCGACCTATATTCCCGTGTAGTTTAGTTTGTTAAATTTATACACATATGCACATGCTTTGAAATTAATCCCGACAGATGGCGCTCGCGCTTCGCGCTCGCCCGCCTCCCTTGTTAGCTGACTGAAGCACTTGGTTTTATGTTCATACTTTCTTCAATAACTTCTGTGTTTATTGTCCGATCGGATTGTAATTTGGAGACTACGTAGATATTTCATTCAGCTTAGTATATGTTAAAGTCAGAAAGTTGTATCTTTTATACAGCGCTTACAAATTGAGTTTAAAATTAAATTATTGATTTGTGGGGGCGGTGGGCGTGGCACCTAACATTTGAAATAAACTTGATCTGCTTGATCTACACAGGAGTCTTCCTGCCAAATTTGGTAACTCTAGCTTTTATAATAGCTGAGATCTGTGCGTTCACAAAGACGGACAGACAGACAGACATGGCTCAATCGACTCGGCTTGTGATCCTGAGCAAGAATATATATACTTTATGGGGTCTCCCACGCCTCCTTCTGCCTGTTACATACATTTGCACAAAGTTAGTATACCCTTTTTTGACCATTTTCAATGGTCGAAGGGTATAAAAATTCAATTTCAGCCCCATTAACAAATGTCTGGCTCCAGCTTCTGCTTGGGACTCATAAAGAAAATTTAGGCAATGACCTTCTGCACAGTTGTTAAAAGTTTAATATTATGGAATAAAGTTTAATTAATGAAGAACTACAGAAAGATGTAGGAAATACACAGGTTTCTTATCGCAATCCAGCTTTCTCTCTCTCTCTCTCCCTTTATATTTGCACTCATTATTGATATTGTTTTTGTGGTTCTTAAAATGAGTAAATACTAAAGAAGCGGGTTATTATGAAGATAATTTCAGTGACTCTCGTGATGCTATGGTGCAGCAGTAATATAGCTGACAAGCTGCCGTTAACATCGTCCATTTGCACGATTTTTTTCTAATTTCGAATCGGAATAAAATAAAGAACATCAACTTGTTCAAAAATGTGAGTTGACAAGTGTGCAAGTACAAATCACACTAGGCCCACTGTGTGTCCTTGAAACTTTTTGGGCGACCATTCAACCGAAGCTGTGTGTGAGAGTGTCAATCAACTTTGAGGTTAAGTACGACTCGTCGCCAGCCTTGACTGCACTTCTAACGGCCCATGAACTGGGAACCCACTATGGCACGTGCCCCCAACGAGATCGAAGGCTGCAGCAACAGACCCCGAGCATGCTCCAGCTCCAGTTATTCCAGTTATTGCTCACCCAGGGTTAGCAGGCTTCGGCTTCGGCTGCAATGCTAGCTTCGACAACTGCTGCACTCCTGGTTCGTCAATATATTCAAGGATTTTTTCTTTCCCGGGACATACGGACATTGTACATACATATGTATGCATGTGTGTGCAAGTGCGAAAGGTCATGACTGCCACTCAATGCGGGATTGTTGTTGTTACTTGAAGAGTGTTTCTTTTTTCTCTTCTCATTTCGACATTTTTCGGCAATTTTCCTTTGCTGAATTTTCTGTTATCCTGTCGCCTCAGCTCGCTAGAAGTAACAAAAAATGCGCTTAAAACGGGGTCAAGAGTTGCCAACACACATCCATCCCTGACACCCTCACTCACACACACACTCTCCCAAGCAAGCACTCATTCTCTCGTTCCAGTCACAAATCATTTGCCAAAATTAAAGCTCAAGTCTGTCTCGTCTCGCCTCAAATTCCACTTCAACTCATTGTTAATTGTGATATGCGAGGGATAGAGAGTGAGAGACACACTCCCATAAACACATGTACACAATTTCACTCTCCTCCAGCTCCATTCTACACGTTCGCCGTTCCCCTGCAGCGAACGAAGCTTTTGATAGAGCGCGCACTCGCTCGCACACACACACACACCTACACAGACGCAGCCAAGCAACATGTCTCGCACTCACACATGGGCGCATTCACACTCAGTTGAACGCAACGAAATGAAACGGCGAACGGGCCGAGTGAATGTCACGGCGAGAAATCTCTCAATGCAGCCAGCTGCGCATGCTGTTCCCCTGTTCATTAGAGTCCATGAATTGAAATTGTGTGCAACGATGACGGCGACCGCATGACCAAAATGGCGGCTTGGGCACACTGGAGGCACCTTATTTACATTTTTTCTTGTTGTTGTTGTTGTTGTTTCTTTTTTGGGTGCTACTCTTCCCATTCTCGCCAAGTTCAATTACGGCGTGGAGCAGCGCACTAATGGCGCTTGAAATCCCCATATGCGACTCAAAATTGAGTGCGGCGTCGACGGGGTTGGGTCGGGTTTGATTCGCCGTCGTTCCGTCGATGCGCGCAATTGCTTGCGCTTCCAAATGGAAGAGAAGAGAAGAAAAAAACTAGAGCAGCAAGCAGCATCATTTAGATTTAGACCGGAATAGTATCAGGCGCGCAGCATAGCTTTGTAGGCGCGCACTGGGGCCACATTTGCGTTGGAAGTTCGAAACCGTTCTCGCCTCGTTGGTGTGCCTGCTCACTCGCTGCCACTACTACTGTCGTCTCGCTTGCACGCATTACAAGCTTTCCCACTGTTCCACTCTCGTCGCACATTTGGCGCGTCGATTCAAATGCTAAGAGTGTGAGCTTTCGCTGCGCTGCCCCCTCTGTAAACGTCAGCTGAGGCTGCTCTGCTGCTAATTCGCTTTAGTTCACTTTGCGCGTGCTATTTGATTTAATAAAGACAATTGACGGGGTGTTTGCAGCGCTGGGGCACCCTAAAATAAACATTGACTAAACCTACTGGGGGATTTAGGGGACAAAAGCACGTTAGCCTTGACAGTGAGTGGGGTCTCTTGCTGCTCATAAATTGATGCTCATTTTTTAAATTCCTCTAATGTTTTTCAAAATTCCTGTACTTAATGTACTTATTAAATTGAGTTTGTTGTACGTACGTAGTTTGTTCTATTCCAGTTGACATTGAACAAAAATTCTATCAAGAGTTCTTATCAAATGAGAGCAAATACTACGTTTAAAACCGACTGTTTATGCGCATTATTACAGCAGTGTAATAGAATCGATAGTTAGTCATATTTCTTTGTTTCCCAACAAAAAGATGAAACATTATTAATTCTTAAGAAAATTTTAATAACGATGAATATGAAACTGTGGAATCCAAGCGTATACGATTAATGATCTATATAGGGCTTTACTTTTATCTAGCCTCTTAACCATAACTTTGTTAAAATAAATTAAAAAAAAGATAATTCGATTATACTTAACTAATACTTTATATCTTATTTCCTTACAAATATATGTATGTATGTAATATAACCAAGACAACAATTTAAACATCTTTCATCTTAATCATCTTTGCACGTTCGGCATGATTTATCGCATATTCCCACATGAAAGCGGCACAAAGCTGGCTTCCCATTATGTAGTTCTGAATGCTTATGCGTTCATTGACTGGAGTACCTCCAGTATCGTGTTTGGCAATGGGTAAAACCAATACATTCTTTCCTAAATATTTTTGAAACATGGAAGCAGCTAAAAGGGCGCCACCATCACGAACATAATTGGGCCCAACCTGGTAAGTAGTAGACATGGCTGAGAAAGCCGCATCATATTCTGGTGTATTAGGTTGACCATTCCATGGTGGAATCACTAACTTCTCACACAATTTCATTCGGTTGGGCGATTCACGTTTTACCCAAGTCTGGCCAAGATGTTGTTCCAAAATGTGAGTCATCTGTTCAGCGTCTTGTTCTGGACCCAGTGAAATTGAGAATTTTCCGACTACCTTATTCGGAATAATAAAACGTATACCATTTTCTGCACTGGCACACTCCACGCCGTGTATTGACAAATGTGGCATACTCCAGTTGTCAAGCAATGCAGATTTCTTTTGCGCTTTATGCGGCAGATCATAGACATCAAGAACTTGTCCAAATTCATGGTAATTGAATTCAGTGCTGCGAAAAACTTGTTGATCCATGACTTGGGTATTTTGCATAACACCTTCTAATAGAATATTCAAATGAGTGTCCACCATTGAGCTAAGTAAATAAAACAGATCTGGAAGTGCCTCATATAAGGTTCCACAGTGTTCGCAACTGTTCAACAATCGATTACAGCACTCCACTTCCAAATGGTAGTACACTAAACCTCTTGAGCCATATATAATACATGGATTTACATTACCTTGCCAACGTCTTGTGGCAATAACTACACAAGATACCTCTCGAAAAAAACTAACACGTTGCTCTAGAACTGTCTGTAGTCCTAAACTGCCACAATGCGCCATGCCCTCTATAAGAAAGACTATATTTATAGGTATCAGCAATCCAGCATCACGATATGCCTGTATAGCATTAAACCAACAAAGAAGTGGTCCTTTATCAAGTGCTACACCTCGTCCATATAAATAATTTCCTATTTCAGCCATTACAAATGGACTTGTAACCCAACCATCCTCCATAGCGGCCTCTTCAACATCAACATTTCCATATACTAAAATTGTTGGCTTCTCTGAGCTTTGTTTCAGAACGCCAATTATGATTTTGGGCATCTGTATGGTACGGAAAGTCTCAGGAACAATCTGCATACCCAAACTCTCACTGAAAGCAACAATTTGCAAGGCAATCAATCGATTTAGTACCCACTTAATTGCTCGGTGTAATTCGTCGCGTTCATTAAGTCTGGTCGACACTGTTTCCTGAGCCACAAATTCCCATAAGTCATTAATGTAGCATTCACGTTTTATCAGGACCATTTCAAATACCTTTTTAAGAGGACCTAGACTGTCATTGAATTGATGTCTGTTTATATGTTTGAGCTGTACATGATAATGATTCTGCTCTTCCATGTCAAATCGAAATGATTACAAATAATATACGAAATTACATTTATAATTTTGACTTTTCAAAATGAAATTAAGTTTTTCTGAAGTTTTTATGTAGCATAGATTGTCTACTACGATAGAATATAAATAACCCCACATTTAAAATAGGTTTCAAAGATTATACATAAATAAGCAAAGAATTATATACATAGTATATCAAAATCTTAAATGGTTCTTAACAATTGGGGCTAATCTGCATTTATACAATGTGCGTCTGTATCGTCATATCAACATAAATAACTTCTTAAGTTCCCTACATACACTTACATGCATATTTGGCATTCTTATTCCATTTGAAAGGCAACTTTGGTCCATTCCAATGTTTCGCCAGCTCTCAGCGGAACGTTCATGGCAATGTGCAAGAGCGAGACAGGCAATATGCTCTTCTGACGATACCCAGCAGTTGGAGTAGGGGTATGAGTTGTTTGCACAGCTGGTCTGACATGAAAGGTATAATTAATTTTTATCGGTAAATAAAAGTATTAGTATTAACTACTTACCAACTAAACACTTATGCATTTAAACTTATAGTACAACTGAAGTGCAGTTTTTAGAAGTACAATATTTAAAAATTTTAAATTTATATTAATCTCTATCAAAAAGCTGAAAATGTAAATAATTAACATAAGTGACTAACATATCTTCCACGCAGGATAGTATAATATGTAGTAAGATATATGATTTTTAATAAGGAATGCCATTAAAGTCAACAAAATCTTACACAAAAAAAGATTAATATTTATTATTATCATAACAATCAAAATAATATAATAATAATAACTCTAAAATACAACAGATGTCGTCGAAGGTCATAATATTACCATATACTACGTTCCTTTTTAAATGTAATATTATATATTTTACAATATTAATAATAATTTTTATAAAAATACAAAATTATATACAAATTTGAGTTGCTTTAAATACATATTTTAAATATGATTCCAAAATATATAAATAAATAATAAATAAAATGCGACACATTAAAATTCATTCATATAATTAATGCACATTTCCCTACAGGGTACGCAGTAGTCGTTACCCGCTGAACGCCTTCGCACTGCTCTACTCTGTTGTGTCTTGCGCTATCTCTCTCTCTTTCAGTGGGTTTTGTTTTGTTCGCTTCGCACTCAGTTCGTTTCGAACGCTCAAACTAGACGGACGTGTCGTCTCTTCGTGTCGCCTGTTGTCGTGAACGCGCGTCGCCTTCGCTGTTGCCGTCGCTGCTGCTGCAACCGCTTGAGACGCAAATGAGTTGCGAGTGAAATTCAAAATAACGTAAAAACAAGCAAAATATCAGATTAGAGGCACCGTATTTTTTATAGTTAATTGCAGTTACAATTCCAGTAAGAAAAAATAAATACGAAAGAAAAACGGACTCAGCTTCCTTCAAACTCGTGTGCGCGCGTGTGTGTGTTTTTGTTTGTTGTTATTGTGTTTGTAGCTGTTGTTTGGTATTAGGCAAGCAGCAAAACGTGAAATGCAAATTGCAACAACAACAATAACAACAAAGACGACATCAACAAAGCGATTTGGCGTGTGAACTTGAAACGACGCGAGAAAAACGAAAATTGCGCGCCAAAAAACGGCGAAACGAAACAAAAGGATTTATAAAACACACAAACACACGCAGACAAGAGGCCCAAATACAAATACTAACGCACAAGCAGCAGCTGAGAGCAGCGTTCAATACAGCAATAACAATAACAACGACAACGCAATCAAAACAGACGGCAAAGACGTAAGCAGCGCAGCAGCAGCGGGAAAAAATTCCAGTTTCATCTGGTTTATTCACCACAGCATAAAAAGGACGCCCTGAAGCCGACGACACTTGAAGCATTTGGCAGTGTGGTGAGTTTGTGGTTACTTTGGGATGCCTTTCCTTCCCTTCTTCACCAGTGTGCAGCAGTGTTTGTTCTTCTCTCCTTGTATCTCTCCCCTCCCCCTTTTGCCGTGTCAGCCTTCAAACATATGTATTTGACGGGGAGAGTGCAAAAGTCAAGGCTCCTTGGCGCCGTTTGTGCATGACCTTTGCAGGCATATCGAGTGTGCACAGCGGACCCAAAGCGAGTCCTTGACAAGCCCTTCGCCTTTGCGACTGGGCACAGTGGTCACAATTATGTAATTTGTGCACTTTGTCAACATTGATTGAGGAGGGTTCAGTGTAAGGAGAGTCCGGGATAAGCCCTTCTCCAGCTTGTCATGCACAGTGGTCACTGTTGTGCAATTTTTACATTGATGCAACTGATCGTTAATATCATTAGCTACTTCACGGAGGGTTCAGGGGGTTTATAATACGCGCCAACGAACAATGGCAACATGAAGCTGATTAATGCACTGTGAGGAAATTGCATGTGTGTGTGAGAATGATGCAATATATCACGACGACGACTATCCGCATTATACTCATATCCGCAACCCTAACTTGAAAAAAATACAGTCAGGTAGAAGAAAATTGTAAGATAACAAACAGTAGCGACCTTCCCTGACAAGAGAAGCCCCTTTGCTAAGCCGTCGTATCGAATTGGGTTTTTAGGAAGTGAATGTGGGTTATCTCTACTGAATGAGAGTGAAAGAGAAAGCTGCTACTCAAATTCTTATTTTAGAAAATGAACTAAGTACTCTCTACGTACTATGGACCTGGCATATTTACATTTTGTGAATTGTGAGACTGTTTATCAGCTGGTTTTTATAGACCCTAATCAATTGGGACTGTTAGATTATGTTCCGTATTCGTTTAACGTAAAGCAGCTAATCAGCTTGGGCTGATTGAGACAGATGTATAGAGAATAGTGGAATTTCAACAACAAAAAAGAAACGAAAAGGAATTCCAAAACAGCCAAAAGACATATGAAAGATTTATTTATTTGAATATGTTAATGGATGTGGTTTTTATTGTCGCTGGAATGTCTTGGAAAGCGTTAACAAATTTTGAGATGTGAATAATTAGTAATCAATGCAATTCATTTAATGTCATCGCTAATCCTCTTCAACTTACTTATTTATTTTACTTTTAACGTTAAAATATTGTATTTGGAAATAGGTAGAATAGTTCTTAAAATGTGCAATAGTCTGTTTTATTTTATCAAAAAGAAAGCCCTTTTACAAATATTTTTGACAATCAACTAGTTTTCACAAACGAGACCACTGGGCTTCTCTTTGCGCCTTCAATATGGAAAACCTCTGATGCAAATGTCACAAAACATTTACGAGGTCTATAAACATGTGAAAAAGTTAATAATAATAACTGATAAGACGGGAATAAATAAACATTTATTGCACCTCAAAATGGTCAATCAAATTTAAAAGAGCAAACGCAATAAAATGCGACAAGAAATTATCATTATAGGAGATCTTACAACATTTGGGTGCACTGTGCAGAGCCTAAACACACACATGCATACATAAATGACGTATGTATTTGCATACTCTTGTGTCCTGTGTCTGAGTTGGAGTCTGAATGTGTTTGTGTGTCGGTAATCAAACGTCTAGACAGTTAGGGAGATGACGTCGTTGCAGCTTCTTTCTTAGTTCACCCAAACACTCCACTGACCACCCCACAACGTCCCCATTCCACAGTCCCTACTCAAACGCAACACACACACGCGCCTATAATCCCTTCTTATTGCTGCGCTCTCAGAACGAAGGAGTCATAGGCAGAAAGAGACAGAGACAGAGCGAGAGCGAGCAAGCGAGAAGGGAAAAAACGAATCCTGCAACCCGTTATATTCAGAGTGTGAATAATGGGCGTGGGAATCCGACTCCACATCACTCCATTCCACCTCACTCCACACTCCACTCAATACTCATAGGACGCACTCTCTTACTTGTTCTCTCTCGCTCATTCGCTCGTAAATAACAAAACCATGGTTTTATTTGTCAAAATTTGAAACTTATTTGAACAGGCGTCGAGCAAAGGGCAGCAAGTTGACGACGACGGCCAAGGCAGCAACAGCGCCAGCGACTCTCGACCAGTTTTCGACTTGCGCCCCCCTTTCCTTCCTTCCAGTTCCAGTTGCCAGGCGAGTTGTTAATTTTGTTGTTGTTGTTGTGCACTTGTATTTGTATTTGTATGTTTGCTGTGGTTCTTCTTGTTGCTGCTGTTCTCTTTGCGTGTACGTCATTAGCGTGTGTGTGGGAGAGAGAGAGGGAGGAGTGGGAGCCCTGTGACATGAGTGTGTTTGAGAGCGGAGCCCTTTTCTGCACTCTCTTGTGCTCTCTCGCTCACATGACCATCTGCATGATATTTTTGTCAATGAATTTCTAATTGGATTTTTTGTTTTCCTTTTCTTGCATTAATCGAGTGTTGTATAACGCGCTAATGATTGATGACGTGTGCATTGCGCGCTTGATTGATTGCGCTGTGTACATCATGCCGCCGTTGATTATCAATTAAATTGCGGCTCGAGTATTTACACGCGGTCACACAAATTATTCACGGTACATGAACGTCTCTCAATATTTAAGCAGCTACTAATGACGCAGAGTCGAAATTAGCTAAGAGAACGGGAGAGTAAACAAAAGCAGCAGCAACAGCCAATTCTAATTACAGATTTCCAATTGAATTCGCGTCTTTGGCTCAGCAATCCATTAAGAATATGAGTGTATGAGTGTATGGGAATGGGTGTGGGAATGTGGAATGGGAATAACGGAATGAATAAAATACCCCACGTGAGTGAGTAAGTTGAGTTTTGTTTTTGTCAAAGTCACTGTTGTTGTTTTGTTTTTTTGGTTTTATTTTTAACTGTCGCCGCAAATTGCCATTTGTGAGCTTACTTTATATGGGCATGTTTTGTGTTCGTATCACGCTCTCTTTCGCACCATCTCCATCTCTCTCTGACTCTCTTTCTCTCTGGCGCGCGCCTGCATTTGCCCAAAAGCGGATGAGCCAAACGCGGTTCAAGTTGCGATTGCGATTTTCGGCTTATGCAATTTATCATTATGGCCACAGCAGCAGAGACATTCGCAGAGGCAAAAGCAGCGACGTCAGCGGCGACTGCAATTGAATTGCCGTTTGGTTATGAATGCCGCCCGCCCCAATGCCGCTGCCGATGCCGGGGGAACCTGAGTAACTCAAAAAAGACTCAAAGAGAAAAAAACAAAACAAAATTGAAGAAAAGACCAAGAAATAAAAGTGAAAACTTGTTTTGTTATTGTCTTGATGTGTGTACAGCGTGTAAATAGTTTATTGTTGTTGCTGTTGTTGTTGTTTACCGTTGTTTTGTTGTCTTGCATTTGACTTTGACTTTTCAACCGCCTGTCGTCATCGCATACAGTGGTACAAGGTGTTAACAGCAGTGAGTGCACGAAATACAAATACAACACACACACACACATATACACACACATATACAACACACACACAGACATGTGCATGAATTACAGCAGCTTTGTTTATGTTGCTTACTCAGTGTACGATCAAAAACGAGCGCCAAACACCACTGTGCAGCGGGGAGAGCAGCTTGCAGAGCAACCACCAGAGTTGGCCGCGTGATGGCGCTTTCGATTTTCTTGCCTTTGCAACCCCGCACGCAACAGCAGCATGAGAGAGTGCGAGGGGGCTGCAATGGGAAAAAGACGGGCAGAGCGGACAGCAACAGGAGAGAGAGGAGCAGATGGGACTGCAATGGTAGAGTGGGGGGAGAGCAGGCAGCTGTAGTGTTGCTCTAATACTCACCTCACCTCACTCTCGCAAGGCAAAGAGAGCACAACACAACACCACAACAGTGTGCGTGCGTGTCTGCCTGCCTGTCTGCGTATGTGTGCGTGTGAGTCAAAAAGTCTTATTAGATTGGATATTCAACTTGCGCTTGCACATTTTGATGATTTCCTGTGACCGTTTGGATATTTCAATGTAAAGCAACTTGTTGCATGCAATACACAGCGCACTCTCTCTCTCTCTCTCGTTCTCGCTCTCAATGTGCTGCTGCTGTTAATGTTGTGTTGTTATCATGTTAATTACTGTACATGGAGGAGGGGGTAAATATGCGCAGTCATGCTGGCTCATTAACGTAGAACTTCCTAATTGGAATTGGAAAAACGAACTTTAGAATCCGTTCCAGTCATGATGATTGTGTTAAGGGAAAATTTACTGTTATTCAATCAGTTTCGGTTTCGCTTGCTCGATTTATCGACTCATGTTCTCGTTCTGCTGATTTAAACATTGCGATATACATCGATTATAAACACATGTGCATATCGTTTACAATTGGTTTCGATTCCACTAGGATATTTAATAATATTCGAGACGAGACTAAGCAAAGTGAAAGGCCAAGTGCGAATATCTTCTGTCTCTTTCTTTCTCTAATATATTTTATGTCTCATTTTTTTAATTACTCGACTTGAAATTGTTGCAAGCTGTGTGTGTTTTATTTGTTAATTACTGCAATTTTTTGTGCGTCGCTTCGCGCTTACATAAAAAACTACATGGCGTTATTTTGCATCTCTTTCGCACACGCACATGCTCGAAATACCTGTGTGCGGTGTTTCTTGTTAAAAGCTTTGTGCTTTGGATTGGCTAATTTCAAATTGTTGTTGCCGCTTGTCGGCTTAATGCTCACTTACAAGATGATGATGATGATGATGATGATGATTAAAGATATTTCTCTTTCAAAGAGGCCGCTGTGTGAAATGTTTTAACGCTAGCTTTATCGGGCTGGGCATGATTTTCTTATGCAATCGTCTTCATAAGGAAATCATCGTCCGCATACTGCCTGCAGTCAGTGTATCTGTGTGTATGCGTGTGTGCGTGTGTGTAATGGGATCGTTAAAGTCGCAGTAGAACCATAAAGAAAGTTCCTTAATCATCTACTAACTTTCCTAATGAACAATGATCACTTTTTATGGCGTTAATTTTGCCATAAATATGATTTTTATAGCTGCCATAGATCGTATAATGATGACTGCGAAATATCGTAATATCGCAATATCGTAATCAATGGAATCACACAATTTCATAATAAGTATACGCCTAGTGCGCATATGCGAAGTAGATATCATTTCTATATTTCCATCACATGGCCCGGGATTACTTCATATGCGTTTTGCGTTCCTCTCTCTCTCTCTCTCTCTCTCCCCCGCATTCGTAATGCGGCTCTATAAAAGCTTCTTATCTGTCATTACGTTTGGGGTTCTTATGTTTAATTTACGATGACCGAAAAAATATTTGTTTAAAGATAAAAGAAAGAAAAAAGATTATCGCAACTTGAGATCATATTTTCTGTGTTGTCGTCGCTTGCGCAACTTAGTAGAATCTGTTCTTGGGACTTAATGAACTATCAAATTGTAGTTTATGCTTTGTTAATCATAGCTATAAAACTAAAGCGCTCCACCAAAAATAAAATGTTTATTTCCCCCTTGAATATTTCCGCCTCAAGGGTATGTTTGCATCGACTATCTCTGAAATTAGTTCTTGTTCCACATTACATTTTCATATGTTGTTCCATTTAGAAAACTGAACAATCATGCGAATTTATTAAAATCGCTTTTGGTTTGTTTTTATACACTTCGAGCATTGAAAGTGGGCAAATAGGGTATACTAACTTTGTGCTAATGTATGTAACAGGCAGTAGGAGGCGTGGCAGGCCCCATAAAGTATATATATTCTTGTTCAGGATCACATGCCGAGTCGATTGAGCCATGTCTGTCTTTGTCTGTCTTTGTCTGTCAGTCTGTCAGCCTGTCTCTGTCTGTCTGTATGAACATACATATCTCAGCTATTGTAAACGCTAGAGACACCAAATTTAGAATGAAGTTTCCTATATACTCTGCGCAGAACAAGTTTATTTCAAATGTTGTGTGCCACGCCCACCGCCTCGGCAAATCATTAATTTAGTTTTTTACCTTAATTTGTAAGTGACGTATAATATATACAACTTTCTGACTTCGACATATAGTTAGCTGACTGTAATATCTACTTATTCTTGAAATTTCAATCCGATCGGAGAAGAAATAAAGAAGTTATTTAGAAAATTATGAGCATAACTCCAATTTTTTGTGTCAGTTAACAAGAGAGGCAGGCAAGCGCCAGCGCCATCTGTTGAGCATAATTTAAAAGTATGTACATATTGTGTATGAATTTAACAAATGAAACCTCAACGAAACATAAGTCGAAGGGTATCCCACTGTCGCTTGGCGCTCGACTGTTGGTCTTGGTTTTTTCTCTATTTATGATAAGTTCAAATGGGTCTCTCCACTGTTCGGAGTTGGTTCCGAGTGCGAATGTTCTGAATTTCGCTTGTTTAGCTATTTTTGTAGCTTTTCAATTTTTCAGATTTTTTGCTTGCGTTGGGGGAATTACGAAATATCTTGAGGCGAACTTTGCTTGCTGCTCCAAAAATGCTAACGAGCGAGTGACTAAAACGCGCTCGTTATACCCTGTATGGGGCAAGTAATGTCAGCTGGGGTAGTTTAATGGGTACTAATTAGTTTAGCTGGGAATTATGATAGGAAGTAGAAGTTTCGATAGCTTAAAAAGATGGAGAGTGTTTCGGAAACTACATATAGTATAGAATGTTTCATAATATTTATCTAACTTTTTAAATTAGTTATTGAAGCTAATAACTTGAGTTTAGCTAGTTAGGTCAGTTTTCTAACATATTTTACAGTTAGACAAGATATATAAGGAGTGTTTAGGGAATATTTTAGCTCATAATAATGAAGATTTATATCATTTTAAATAGAATTGATTTGGCTTTATTTTTTAAGCAAATTTCTTGAGATTAAAAGTTTCTAGTTTTTTAAACAATTCTATAGTTAGAAATGATCTTTGGGTTCTTTTTAATTGTATAAAATTGTTTAAAGTTTCTAAAAGAATTGTTGTAGCTACTAAAATAAGTACCTTAGTGCAGCTTAATGAGCTTTTCTGGCTCGTTTCCAGCATATCTTCTAGTCCATCCCTATCCCTAACTCTTTATCATTCTTATGTTTCTTCTGCTGTTATTGTTGTTTTCTTCTAAACGTGCTGCCCCTCGCAATTTGTTTATCGTAAATGTTTATGCGTTGTGTGTGTGTTTTTCACTTGGTTGTTTATGGGGAATGCCAAACGAGAACGCCACATGGGAGCGTGTCCGCTGGCCCCTACCCTCTACCCTCTATACCCTCCCTCCCCTTCCCACTCTTTGCGTTGTGCTATGTGCAATGTATAAACAAGCCATAGAATTTTTAGTTCACTTCGCGGAACGAACATCGACGTGTGAAGATATACTATATGGAGCAATAGACCCCTGCGACCCCGCTCAACCCGTCAACTCGCGTAGAGCAAGTGTTAAAGAAACCTCCGTCGAAATTCGCAGAAAAGGTCAGTTTTACCGCTAGTTATTAACTTGCTTTGCTTTAACTTGCTCCGAAAAAAGTTGCGCAATGGAAAATGTGTCCGGTTTTTAGAGTTATATGTATGCAGCATTTGCTATATTATATATGAGTATTATATATATATATATATATGAATATAGTTGGGTGTGTGTGGCTGCACTTGTCGAGCTGGCTACAAACTGGCCAGAAATGTAGCTGACGCTGGAAAAATTGTGATTAAATGCGCGACAAGACGACAAACGATTTCGTCGAGGAAAATTTCAAGTTGTCTCTGTATGAATGAATCCAGCTGGAAGATTCGAGTGAGTGCAGTAAGTACAGAGTGAGTGGGGAAGAGAAGTGAGAGAGAGAGAGAGAGAGAGAGAGAGAGAGTGAAAGTCAAGCTAACTAAGCCACTTAACGGCTGACTTATATTGTGAATTGTCAGTGCGCTCAGTGAATGCTTTGCGGCATGCAACTTCCTGCGGTGCTGCCGCCGGTTGCATCTCCCACTGGGCGACGAGGCAGCTAATTTCTCATTCATAAGTCAGCTGAGCGTATAAACGAACTACACCATCCATACCCCTTCCCCTTCCCCTCCCTCCAGGGGGCACCATCTGTAATGGGCCACAAAATGAGCTGGCCAATAAATTCTGACACGCCACTAAAATTGAAAAGCGAATAGCGCAGAAAGCAATACCAGGAAGAGTGTTACAGTTTCGACGCTGAGGGTTATCTGCACTTCCCGAATACCCTATAGAAAGGTAAAAGGCTCTTTCTCGGGTAGAAATACATTGAGATACATTAAAAATAAAATAATATATTCCTGTGTTTACTGTTTAACAGGGTATAATACCTTGTACAAAGGTTATTTACGGGTTAAATACAAGTTAATACATTAAAATACAGTTAAGAATATCTTGAAAAATACCCTGTAAACAATCGAAATTATTTGCTAACCTTGAAGATCTCAACTCGTAAATATTTTAGAATAATATTTATCTCAGATAAATGTTACTTATAGTTATCTTGAGTATCTTTAAGGTTTTAAGATACATTCTTCTAACCTTTCTCTATATATTATACATTTTTAATATACGAACATCGTTTCACAGAAAAATGCAACTTGTAAATACCCTGTAATAATACTTTTTGTATATTTCCAGTATCTAAGTATCTAGTATCTAAGATTTTTGTATCTTCTAGCTTTTTCACTTGTTTCCTCTCACTTTCCTACACATATTTCCACCTTGCGATCATTCCATCAACCTCTCTTGCTTTATTTTGAGCATTACAGGGTATTAACCACACAATAACCACATAGGGCAGCGTGTTTAAGATTGTTTGTGGTCTGGGTGAGTCTCCCGGGGATCGAGGTCTTTTCAGGCCTCGCGTGTCTGTGCGGCTCGGCGCGTTTAATGTCAAGCAGACAAACAAGCTAATAACAATAACAAAAAATATCAATACCAATACTAATACACTCTTAAACACATACACACACACACACAGTAACTACAAATCGACTATGACTAACACGCGCCTACAATGACGCTCGTTAGGATAAGCCATCGCTCTCAGAGCGACCCACGTTTCCCTAGAGGAAAGCACTACACTTTGTATTAGGCTGAGTAATGAAACGAATGTGTAAATTCAGTTCAACACTTTGCGGCATTAAAGCTTTTCCATTTCAATCTTGAGTTTATAATGGAGAATGAGAAAACTCACTTTCTTACTTATTCAAAGTGATGAATGTGAATAGAATAGCTAACTAAGTAGGCTATACTTTAGTATAATGTATAGTTTGAGGCAACTGGAAATGGCCATAGGGTAGAAGGGTATTATAACTTTGTGCCATTTGAAAATATACATATGTACATATGTAACAGGCAGAAGAAGGCATGACAGACCATACAAACTGTATATACGAGGTGTATTCAAAAAGTAAGGTGACTTTTCAAGTTTCACGGGTAATGTACTTTGATTATCGTTTGTTATTTGTTTTGTTATGTTGGTACACTCTTCCCGAACATCTGTACCAAGTTTCAGTGTATAGCATTTATTGTTTGGTTGTGAGTGGCGTAAAGGTTAAAGTGTTTGCGTGCTCGGCGATTTTTTGTTCCAAAATTGCTAAATTTTGACCAAAAGCCGGCTCAATATCGTCAACATGACCCAGATTTACTCAAAAACAAACTGGTGACGAATCATGGATATATGGTTATGATATCGAAACCAAAGCCCAATCGAACCAATGGAATAGCCCAGGTGAGCCAAGACCGAAAAAAGACTGCATCGCTGGAAGAGCTCAGTTCCGAAAAGTGTTTATGAGAAGCGCTTCAGTTGGAAAGGATTCTTAGGGACACATTGTAAATAAATAATTTTTCTTAAAAATACAAAATAGTTACTTTTGAACACACCTCTTATATTTTGAATCAGCATCAACAGCCGAGTCGATACAGATGAGGCGGACTTGGGCCTCTCTGTCTGTCTGTTCGTCTTTATGAAAACCTAGATTTCAGTGACTATAAAAGCTAAGGCTTTGGTGACAGTATGTGTTATTATTGCATTCAGATCAAATTTGTTTTAAAAGATAATCCAAGATTAATTTTTGCTCCACACAATAAATATCAACGCCCAAAAAATATCTGAAAATTTGCTGGCAATTGGATAATTAATATAGAAGTTATTTAAGTAATAATTTTAAGAGTTACTGATTTACAAACCGCTCCCTAAAGTATGCAACACAAAATTAATTTATTGTTTAACAATTCCTTTTGGTGAGGTTTATGTCATTATCATTAGGATATTTATTGCTTTTAGTTATTTTTAATTGTTGTCATGGTAATTTCTGGTTGAATACAGCGCTATATAAGTAAAGTTCTATTACAGAAATTCTTTATGAAATTAAGTAATATTTGAAAGCATTAAAAGTATTGTTTACTTTGGTTCCTTCTGTCTGGTCACGAGTCAAGCAAATTGCTTAGCTCCGTCCAAAGAATAAATTCGGAATTTCACAGAAATCTCAAGATAAAATAAACAGTTTGTGATTTATTGATCTGCTCTCTGTCTGCCAGTAAGGTGCAAATATTTCGAATCGAAAACATTCAAAACACTTCAGCCAAAGTGCTTTCTTCTTCTACTCCCCCTTTTGCCGCTCCCCCTGCCACTGCCACTGCTCCACTGTATTTAAATGGAAGGTCGCACCCCGTTTTGGCTAGACGAAACTATGTAGAGAGTGCACCCCTTACCCTCTTCCCCCATTGCTTTGTCAGTTACACAGCTGATTAGGGCTGTTTGCTCTTGGTACCCCCCAGTATACTCTTCCTCCTCCTCCCCTCCCCCCCTCTGGGGCTGGCTGCTCCTGTAAACTCATTTGCCACAATTTGTTGCTGCTCTCTCTGTCTGGTTGTTTCTGCTATCCTGTTGAAAAATCAGGGAAATCTATTTATTGATGTTTTTCGCCACCAAGTCAAGGGAACTGCAAATGGGAAGTGGGGGAAGGGTACCGGTGCACAAGGGGCTACCCCAATTTGCCTGGCAACTTGTGACGTCAGCTGCGCGTGTGGCGTGTGTAGCAATAAAGCTCACAGTGTGAAAAGCTTTCTATTGCAGCTTTTTATGTGTGTTCCCCCGGGTCCGTCGTGATGACGTCATCGCTCCCGTTTGCGACTCCTGTTGCTCCTGTTGCGCGCGATTCTCTGCCTGCCACATGCTGTGCGCCTGTTCTTTTGAGGCGGAGTATTTGAGTTAGAGTTGTTGAATGGCGAGTTCTATATTCGTGGTAGGGGGTAGAGGGGGTTGCTCAAAACTCCCGCCCCTTATCCTACAGTGGCTTCAACTCAAACTTCTGCCACGCCCCCAAGTGGAGTCGGACTTGCCCCTTGCCCAAGAAAGGCAGCCAAGAAGTTGAATGTCTTGAATTGCGTCTTGCGTGTGTTGAGTGTGGTGCGATGTGTGTGTGTTGTGTGTGTTGTATATGCGTGTGTGTGTGTGTGTGCTAACGTTTGTTCTACATGCCCTCGAAGCGGCCATTTTCTCCATGGAGCTAATTAGTACCAGGCAAGCAGCAAACTGTGGCAGCACGACAGCCTTGCGGGGCTTTTCCAGTTGGGGCTGCTCCTACGTTTGCCCCCTGAAAATGTCGCACTCCCACGCAACGCACACACACACACACCACACACGCAGGCAGCTTCTGCAGAGCTTTTGGCCTTGCGCACGTGTGCTGCAAGAACAACAACGAAGGCAACAGGAACAACAACAGGAATAACCACAACTAGTAAACTGTCAGGTCAAGGCAACGCATCGATTTGAGCAGGAGAAGCAGGAGGAAGCTGCATACACTGCAAAAACACTGGGGCTAGATAAGTTGAGATGTTAGCTGAGTGATAAATTGTTGTGTGTATTACATACTTATAATATATGTATATATTGTATACTTATACTAAGTACATGCATGGTGTACTTATATTTAGTATTGATCACATCTGGTATTGTTCAGCAATCTTCAGCCTTGAAATGGCGTAGAAGAAAGCATCCACAGTTCCTGCACAGATTAGCACTTCCTTGACGAATGATCTGCTTAGCTTTTGCCTAATCTAGGCACAGAGTAAATAACTCTGGCGCCTTGACAACATCACCTATTCCGCACCTGTTCACTTTCTTCTCCTAAATAATAGTAAAAATACTGTATTATATTTATATTATGCAAGTTATTCCTTTCTTTACCGTTTTATCACTTTCTTATTAAACCAGATGTTTCATTAGGAATTAAATTAATCTATTCACATGCAGGCAGTTGTTTAATAAAGTTACTTAAACTTAAGGTTAATAACACTCATGCACTTGGCGCCAGCTGTGTAGAGCTTGCTGACTTTCTTTTTTAAGAACCCTAAACAATAAACTTAAGTTAAATAAGCAACTGTTCTGAGTAATTGCAGTGAAATATATTATAACTATATACATACCCAATTATATGTTAGTTTTTGTTTTACTTGTATGATAAGGGTTTTATTTTAAGAACTTTTGGTTTACACAGTAAACTTGAATAAGCAGCTGTTCGGAGTAATTGCAGTGAAATAATTATATTATACGGTATATACCCAGTTATGTTAGTTTTTGTTTTACTCTTGTAACAAAAGGGTTTTTATCTTAAGAACTTTTAAGTTTACACAATTAACTGAAGTTAAATAAGCAGCTGCTTTTAATTTTAGATGGAGTTAAGCTCTTTTTCAAGACTGGTGAGTGTGTGAGTAATGAAGAACCTCTACTATATTATATAATAACAGAGTAAGTTCTTGTATTATTTTTTGTGTGCAGTTGCATTCGGTGGGAAGAGGATGTTCTTATTCAAGAGGAAAAACAGTTAGTATTCAATAAACTATAATATATTATTATTTGATTTATTATTTGTGGAACATAAAGGTTTTTGTTTTGTTTAGAATTAGTACTTTAACAATAAACTGGCAAAATTGCTGCTATTACCAGGGACCGTAAATAATAATTATGAGATTAACAAAATCAAAGCTCTTAAAAGTCTCAGAAAAATGTGGGAAAAATCCTACCGCGCTAGTTTTTATCGGCGAACACAAAAACCGCGTAAACTTTTTTTTTTCAATTTTTAATTTAAAAATCTTTTTTTAATTTTTATATTTTTTATATTTTTTATATTTTAAAAATAAAAATCAATTTATAACTCTTACTTTTTGATTTTTAAAATAAAAATCAAGTAGTAAGAGTTATGAATTGATTTTTATTATAAAAATCAGAAATAAAAATCAAATTGAAATTGGTCATAAAACGAGCTTATCGGTAAGGTAAAGCGTTGAAATATTTTTGTGGAAATATAGTAAACATAATTTCAATTTGATTTTTATTTCTGATTTTTATAATAAAAATCAATTCATAACTCTTACTATTTGATTTTTATTTTAAAAATCAAATATAAAATTTATAAATTGATTTTTATTTTTAAAAATCAAATATAATAATTAAAAATGATTTTTAAATTAAAAAATTAGTTTATTACTCTTATTTTTCGATTTTTTTATTATATATTACTATTATATATTACTATTACTCAAGTTTTCTATTAAATAGAAAATTTCAACTCTCTTACATGGTTCAAACATAGCTCAAACCTACTCTAAAATGCCGCTCAGTGCACCGCCATAAAGTTGCAGAGTCCGCCCACATCATGTTCGCCTAGGGGGGATGGCTCCTCTGTGGAAAAGGGTGAGGAGGGGGGGGAGGAGGTGTGTGCAGTAGATTCAGGGTTGCCGAGCACAAAGCTTTCACTTTTGCGCCAGGATGAAACAATGCTGGGCTAGCCTGCACTGCAAACCCAACTCTGCTTTGCATGCTGCCCCTGCAACTGCTGCTGTGTTCGTGCCACAAAATTTGGGTCACTTGTCGCGACGTGTGTGTTGCATAAGCCAAATGCGACGTCCGTTTTGGGGTGGCGCACCGAGCTGCTGCAACAAAATGAGGAAGCCTAAAATAACTGCAAGCCGAGCACGTTGCGTCGCTGCATCGTTGTCGTCGTTGTTGTCTCGTGGCTCATGGCTCGGGCAATCGATTGCAGCAGGCAGCAAGCAGCAAGCAGCAGCAAGCAGCAGCAGCAGCAGTTGCAAGTCCGCAGTTTGAAGCCATAAGTTGCATTGATAAGAACACGCAAGTCGAGTGAAAGCGAAAGCTGCTGCCAATGGGGCAAGTGAAATACAAGTGGCACCAAGTGGCAAGTGGCAACAACAGCAACAGCAACGCGACAGCCTCATAGAGCTGGTTATTAGGACAATAACTTAACTTGCCACAAACTCATAGCAAGCCCCGCCGCCTTCTCTTGTCACACACACACACACACAGCAACCCAGTTTGTTGTTTTCTCTTTCGCTTTTAAGTCAAGTAAAATTCTCAAATTCAAGTCTCAAATTCAAGTCTAACGAAATTCAAGTCTAACGCAGCAACAGAAGCCGCAACAACCAGAAGCATGCAACGTCCTACGCCGCACATCTCCACGAACATCATGAGCCGCATGTCGATCTTTGAGAGTGAGTTGAAAATACTTCAGTGCAACTCTTCCCCTCGGAATGCGTGTGTTCCCTTCTCTCTTCCTGTGTATCTCCCTCTATCCCCTCCTGTTCTCCTGTATCTTCCACAATTCTTTCTTCCTTCTTAATTTCGAGGGCAAAGCTTTGTTTGAATTTTTGTTGTGCCTCATTGAGAGGAGAAATCGTGTTTATGTTCCCCCTTTCTTCCCCCATATTGTCTTCTCTCCTCTTTTGGCAATAAATAATCGATTTGTATGTCCGAGAACGTCTTGCGAATGCAAAGTTCGAAGCGTGTTTCAGATTTGAGATAAAAGATATACACGATAGATGTTTGTTTGTGTGAGGAACTTGAGGGAAAGGTTATAGCTAGATGGCAGAGAGAGATAGAGGAACAGAGACACGTGTTGCCTCAAATGTGCCATTTGAATGTTAGCTGACCAGTGTTGGAAAGTGCGTTGTGCGTTGCAATCCTTCATTTGCCTCGTTTCAATTGAGTTTTTATGTGCTACAATAAGTGCAATGGTTCAAAATTATAAAATAACTTATAAGTTCGCATAGCGCGGGTGTATTGTGTGTAAACTTGAGTATACAGTGTTGAAAAGTGCCACCAAAAGGGTATTCAATTATCTGAATGATGCAATAGTTAAATAGTTTACTTCATTCGGGGCTCACAGTGTTGGAAAGTGCCATCAGTTGCAATTAAAAGTTGATATGCCTCGTCGCAATTGAGTTTTCATGTGCTACAAATACTCAAATCTATCTTAATAATGCAATAATTTATTAATTGACTTTATGCGGGCTTAGATGTTGAAACTTGACTGTCTAGTGTTGTAAAGTGATGTAATTAAAACGAAATATTGTTGAAATAGAGTTCTCATATTGAATGATTGCTTTAATCATTTAAATGAACACATTTTAATTTATGCGGGCTGAAAGTTCAGAGTTGACACAGTTTTATTTCCCTCCTCCTCCCCTACATCAATCATCATTGACTCGCGTTGCACAACACTTGCCAATGTCGACAAATGAACAAACTAATTCCGACATACAACGAAAACTTCAGTTGTAGCTGCTGCTGATGCTGATGCTGCTAAATGGCCCTGACACTGCAAACTATTGACCTTTAAGCCAAGTTATGAAACGCGTCTGACCCCCAGAGAGTAAGAGGAAGAGAGAAAGAGAGAGAGAAAGAAAATGAGTGATAGAGAGAGAGAGAGAAGAGGAGAGGGACACTTATGTATGATATGTATTCACAGAGTGTGACCCCATCGGAAATCGTATGCAAATCTTGTTTGATTGATTGATTTTCGTGCAGGCACTCACACAGACACTCACACAGGAGCCAAACACACCTATATACACGTATATTCACACTTATATTCACATGCATATTCACATGCATATTCACATTTGCATCCACACTCAATTCGATTAGGTTTGGGTCAACATTCTTTGATTAGCGCAACGTTGCATGCACTTCTTCTTCAATTGTGCCACAGTTGGGCACGACCAACGTCGTTAATGACGTTCAAGATAATGATGATGATCAGGTTGACGCTGGTGGTGTTGCCAATTACGTTTACGATTACGTTTACGAGCTGCAGTTTAACAAGTTTTCACTTGCGCAATGGGCGGTTTTGTCGCCACCATTCGCTGCTGGTCGTTGCCTTATTAGGAACCTCTTTAAAGAGGGGTACACATGTGTGTGTGTGTGTGTGTGTGTTGCTGTAAAATTAAGTCAAATGAAATAGCTAACAAGCAAGTCTTATAAGGGCCCCATACCTCACCACACCATACACTCACTCCACCCCTCCTCACCCGTCTGATATGCAATTTGTTTTCACCGACTGACCAACAACATTCAGCAAAGCAACCACACCCGACGCGGGTTGACTTCGACCCCAGAGCAGACAATGTGAGACCCTCTTTGAGGCGACTTGCTGTGCATAAATCAAGCCGACGCGCTTTGTGTGAGTGTGTGTGAGTGTGTGTTTGTAATTTATCATAGGAAAACTTGGAGTATATCAAGCGCAGACCTGAATGAAAGTTTTTGTCTGACTGCATTCAAAGAAACACCGAACTTAACGTTATGTTTCGCTTTATATGTGTGACCTGCAGTTCAAGAAAGTTAAACAGAACTGAGCGAACTACGCGTTTAACTAGGCATGACAGCCGACAAAGAACAGTTAGGTCCAACGTCGTCATACATATATCATGCGATGCGACACGGAAAATAATTGAAATCTTTCACTCTGAACTCTTTATGATGTATTGAGGGTACAAACTAGACAAGACTTGAGCTCTGTTTGGAGGTGTGATATAGAGTGATGATGCAGCAGTAAATACGCTATGATTTAATGGGATTTTTGGTCTGATAAAGAATTATAGTGGCTTATCTCTCTCAACTTTATTACATCTCTTGCTCGAGTAAAAACTGTTCCACTGATTTGATTGAATGTCTAATACAAAGTTATAATGCAGAAGTATTCATGATATGATTTGATATAAAGATCCGAGTTATTTACATTACTATATCAGCTATTGAACCCTCTTTCTTACTAACTATTTGAGGCCTGATAAGGTTGATCTAATTGATGATCTGATAAAGAGTTTATGCTATACAACTATTTGCAGTTCTATAGTATCAAAGGGAATGCAACACTCTTTAGCTCTCTACTCTCTCCCTGGCGCAAACTATAAAAGACTTGATAAGGTTGATCTGATTGAAGGTCTGATAAAGAACTGTGTGTGTCTGTTCAATGAGATACAGAGAGATAGAAACAGTAGACAAGCAGATAATTTATCTGAATACAAACAATAGACTTGTCCGAGCAGAGTACAATGCACTAGGAAAGGCATAAGATAAAGCAAGAAATATACAGCAAATAATCTATATACCTTACTTAGTGAGGGTATTGAGCCTGTGTCTGCCAATAGTAAAACTATTATACAAGAATATTTGGTATAATTTTCGAACTTTTATTGTGATTTTTATGGCCTTATGGCGCGACTCGAATGATGCAAACAGAATCCGTATAAATTTTTACGACTTTCACAGCGGGACTGGGGGAATTTCAACGGTCTTTTCATTTATTTTTGTTTTTGTTTTCTGTGTGATACTCTCTTCTGGCCCAGGCCCTTATCTGGCACCTATTAATCTAGTTAGGGTTCTGGTTTTGGGTTCTCGTTTTTGTTGTTTAAAGTCGCTTTGTCGTCGGCTGCTCTACAAAATGTGCTCCCAAATGTGGGTTATGATGACATGCGAACTAAGCAGAAGTTGGGTGCAAAAAACAGACTCTTGAGAGAGAGTGAGAGAATCTTTGCAATAGACTGGTTGGACTTGCTGTTGTTGGCTTATGCCTTTAAGGTATGTTTGTTGTACTGTTGTTGTTGTTGCTGCTGTTGTCGGCAATTCTGCCAAGTTTGCGTCTCCGTTTCTTCTTGTCTTTTTGTGTAACAACAAATTGACAATGACATGAATGCCAAGAAATATTTAACCTTAATAAACGAGCAGCGAGACGGTGTAAAGGGAAGGGGAAGAGGTGGGAAAGAAGGGGGCGAATGAAGAAGACATTCGACCAAGACATTTGCCGGTCTTTTTGTGCGGTTTTTTATAAGCACGCTACTTTCTTGTTGATGTTGTTGTTGTTGTTTGTTGGTTTTCCCCTCCTTCCCCTCCAGCTCCTACCGCTCTCATTGTATTGTAGTCGGTGCATTGTTTGATTTATGAAACGAAGGCCAAGTGCCAATTAAACTTTGCCAAGACAAAAAGAAGAGAAGAAAGTTCAGCCACAAAAAAAATATGAGATAGAAGTGCATTATTAATCGATAAATTTAAACAATTACTTGCAGATACTGAGCGAAGGCATAGCCTGGTCGAGGAGACACCGCTGCCATCAGACACAATGATGTCCATGTCCAGTTCGCCGCCACCGACACCAACCGGTGTGCAAACAGATGCGGAGGGTCTCATATTGCCAAAGAAACTGATCAATCCCTGCATTGAGAACACCGATCGCAAGGAGCTGCATCGCGAGCTCAAGTTCAATGCGCGAATGTAAGTATCGCTTATCGATAAACGATAATCTAGTGACTTATTTCTGAACTCTCTCTCTCTCCCTCTCTCTCTTTTTTGCAGCGGAAAGAGTGTGCTCAATCAGAAGTCGGAACTGCAGCGCGCCTATGAGAAGCAGAAGGAGCGACATGCTGCACTGGAGCAGCAACATCAATTGCAGCAGCAACATTCACCGGAAGCGGAACTCGCAGGACTGAAGGGTGAACTGGGTCGCGTCATCATGGAGCGGGCGCAGAAACATAATGCGGCAACTGCACAAAAACAGGATGCCGATGACTCCGATGAGCGGCAATATGTGAATCCCGAGTATCTGAATGTGCGCGCCAAGCTGCGCACGGCGCATGCGCCCAATTAATTTCTCGATAAATCTGTCATCGTTGTCTCTAATTTCTATACATCTTGTAATCTATATATGTATTTCTAATTTAAGTTGTGAACTTACCAAATTTCTGTTTAAAATCATGTTTTACCCACTCTAACGTGCTCCATGGATTGATATTATGCAACTAGTTGTACCTTTTGTTTAAGCCATTTTAATGTTTAGTTAACGGATTGATTGATTGATCACATGTGTATTAACTATATTAATTTACTATTAATCATATTATAATTATTATTATTATTATAATTAACTATTGTTCAGTGTGTGTAAAAATTGTATAAAGTTTTAGTTCTTTAAAGCATTTCTTCTTCCAAACAAACAAACCGAATTGGCTGAATGAGTGTCTAAATAAGTCTAGAGTATGTATAGGAAGTACTATATATACATAGTATATAGTATGTTTGGATATGCGATATTGATGTGAAAATCACAGGGCAGTTGTAGCTTCATGTAGTATGTAAGCTCAGCGAATGTTCGATATAAGCCAGAGGATCGATAAAATGCTTGATTGTGGTATATATTGTATGCGACTATATATACATATATATACTGTCGTCAAGCAAGCAAATTAAAGCGAATTACAAAACTATATACAACATTATATCTATATACAAATCTAGATTCTGGTATTAATAAATTTTATTGTAGCTAAACGTTAAAACATTTGGTCGTCATTACTTTTTCTTGGTAGTCTTGTTAGTCTTGCCTTTCTTCGGCGGTACAGTATTCAGTAATTTTGATTTTCTGATTGTTGATCTTCTCTGAGCTCTGTGTTCCAGCAATTCCCTTTTGGCTAAAATATTCTGTGTTTTGGCAATTTTTTCATGAAACATGGGTATTTGATCCTTATAAAATTGAAGATCTTCTTTTGCTTGGCCTAATTTAACCTTCTGTGTATCGATTTTCATATCCATGTTAAACATCTCCACTTCATACGTAAATTCCATATTGGCTATACGTTGCTTAAGCTCTTCAATCTGAATATCGTAAACCAATTGGCTCGAATGCCATACTCTCTCATTTTCAACGCATTCTGCTTTTAACCAGGCCAACTCCTTAATCATTTCCTATTTGAGACGGAAAGAGGATCAGGCAAACTTAAATTAGCATTACAAGGAAGACCATTTTTAAACATGTTGTGATACAATTTCAATGAGATCATACAACGAGCGACTTTTACCTCACATTTTCGTTTATCGAACATTTCAGCCTGATCCAATTTTGTTTTTGTCCAATTGATTTTATATCGTGCCTCTATGGGTTCAATAGCTATGATGTTTTAAGAATTGATTATCGTGCGGAAATCAATTTAATCATGCGACTAGACTTACAATAGCTGAAATTCGATTTTCTGGGATTTTTGGAACACGGGTTTTTTCATTGTTTCCAACATTATATTTTCATACTCTTGCTCAGCCGCCCGCTGTGACTCTGTGAACAATTCGAAAATATCTGTCTGGGCTTCTCTACAAAAAGTGCATACCAAAATATACTATTTAAATATACACATATGTATGTACATATGTTATATAGTACTTACTTTATGGCCTTCATTGAGCGTTCACATATGTTTCGCATTTTTTCAACATCTTGAATGATCATATCGAGTAAGCGTATAACTTCTGTTAAATCTCTGCGATATTTAACACATTCTATTTGATCGCCGACCTCCATGACAAATGTATCACAATAGACTTCATTTTTCTGATTAAATCGAGCATAATAGTCCTTAAGACTCCAACTGAACATGTGCAGCGTCTTGTCGTACGATACGTGCGGATTCAATGTGTTCCGCAGTGTATATATTTTTGATCGTAGATTGTTTAAGGCATAGAGAATCGCTAATATACTCAGTAGCTGCGCCGCATTATCAAGTCGAGTCAGCATCACCTTTCTCATGTTGATAGTTGCAACTGAATCTGCCGATTTGCTTGAGTTGAACGAATACGAATGCATTGAAGTTTGGTCGGCGTTGATTTTTGCGCCCATGAGCTTCTCTTCTACGTTCATGCTATGAAATGTCATTACAGATCTAAAGGTTACCCCTTTTGTTCTGTTTGCGGATACATCAGAGAAGCTGCTTGAACTATCCGCGGGAGTAATCATCATGGGCGGTGTAAACGATGTGAATAAATTTTGGAGAAACTCATCGCGGCACTCGTCGTCTTCGGGTATCGGGAGTGGAAATGCGTTCATAAGTCTTTTTTATCCATGCGGGGTTTAGATATTTGTTTTGAAAGCTATAGCTGATTTCCGTAGAATCAAATGACATCTTAATAACTGATAATATACTCTTTTATATTTATAGTTTATATTTAATATTTATAGTTTATTGGGCTTTATTGGTTTTTTGTATTTGGTTTGGGGTATTTTTTTTTTATTTTATTTTTTTGTGTAGTTTGTAGTGTTTTTTGTAAGTATTTTATAGTGTGTAATGTTTATGTTCTGGTTGAATTTGTGTACTGAGGATTTAAAACGTCATATTAACCCCAAGTAAGCTCTCTCTGCTTACTTTGATTAACGAAATTTGTAATCGTTGCTCACACATTTGATAAGTCAAATATTGTAGATAAAGATATAGTTCATTCACAGGTGAATATTCTTAAGATCTTCAAATCCAAATGATAACGAGAGCAACAGTCGAGCAAAACGCGACAGTGGGATACCCTTCGACCTATATTTGTTAAATTCATACACATATGCATATGCATATTATGCACATGCTTTGAAATTAATCCCGACAGATGGCGCTCGCGCTTCGCTCGCCCGTCTCCCTTGTTAGCTGACAGAAGCACTTGGTTTTATGTTCATACTTTCTGAAATAACTTCTGTGTTTATTGTCCGATCGGATTGTAATTTGGAGACTACGCAGATATTTCATTCAGCTTAGTATATGTTGAAGTCAGAAAGTTGTATGTTTTATACAGCGCTTACAAATTGAGTTCAAAAATTAAATTATTGATTTGTGGGGGGCGGTGGGCGTGGCACCTAACATTTGAAATAAACTTGATCTGCTTGATCCACACAGGAGTCTTCCTTTTTTGACTATTTTCAATGGTCGAAGGGTATAAAAGATGATGGAAGGGTATGAAAAGATGATACTGTTAAGATCATTCTAATACCCATCTCATAGTGAAAAGAATAGATTATGAATATGTGTCTAAGGTAAATCCAAGACACAGCAGGCGTAGCATAATGTTTCAAAATAATCCGAAACCTTCGATTATGATGTTTTTTTTTCAAAATTCAACTAAAAAACGAACAATGTATAGATCGCATTTAAAATCTAAAGTATTTGAAAATCAAAATCTTTTTTTGTGGTGCAGCAAGGAATCGAACGGAGCTGAAAATATGTCGCCCTCCGGCTCCATGTTTGGGGACTGGACGTTTTCAGAGTGTAAATCGTTTGCAGCTGAAGGGAATGGGCAGGTATGAAGGGGTCTTTGGTATATGTATATCAAATATATATTGTTAATATTAACTCAACCGTTTTCAGTCAGGAATTTATTTAACAAAAGCAATTGTCATTGTTGAACCACGACAGATTCGTCAGACTGCAACGGCCACGCCCGCTGCGTTAACCACAGCCAGTTATCCAACCTTGCCCTTGTCAACATCCAACACTTCGACGTCTCCAAGTTCCTTCTCATCGTCCTCCTCGCCCACCTCATCGTTGTCGTTGCTACCACAAAGTGTAGATGTGAATAACGATGTGATGCGTATGATCAGCAGCCTCTCTACAGTGGTGCAGATCCTTACGAGAATGACCAATGCGGCCGCACTGGAGCTTCGCCATCATCCCGAGCGGGAAGAGGGGTTCCAGGGATTACGATTGCTGCTCAACTATGCCGATCAGATGTATACAACACTACTGCAGGTAATGAAAGGATATTATTTGATTGTCGATAAATGTTAATCGATAGTCATCAAAAAAGTTAATCGAATATTATCGATACATGTTAATCGATAATCATCGAAAAAGTATTAATCGAGTAGTATCGATTGATGTTAATTGATAACCAGCAATAAATGTTGTTCGATAATTATCGATAAGGCTTATCG
The DNA here is from genome assembly GCA_018903425.1 of Zaprionus nigranus. NCBI lineage: Eukaryota > Metazoa > Arthropoda > Insecta > Diptera > Drosophilidae > Zaprionus > Zaprionus nigranus. Next base: position 81,965 of record JAEIGD010000025.1, read on the forward strand.
ATAAATGTTAATCGATATAATATTAATTGCAGCCACGGCAATTTCAAGTGGAGCGTCCAACTTCACCACAAAGTAGCACCTCCAGCAGCCTGTTCCATCATCTATTCGAGCCCATATTAGTGCCGCAAATCAGACAGGAACAGGAAGTGGATGGGGGAGTGCCGTCATCTCGTTACCTGCCCTCGCCGCCCACCCCGGACAGAAGCCATCAGCAGCGTGCGCTACCCTATAGAGTCACCGCCATTCCGGCCAGTGCCGGAGTCGGAACTGTTGTTGCATTGACTGGCAATGCAGATACCGAAGCGAGTGCATCCTCAAACTCGCTGTCCCACGCTGAGGGTGCTTAGAGAAAAGTTGATTTGAAGTTGACTTATAAATTAGTTGTAAAATCATATGATGGTGAATAAATGCGTTGGATCACCTCGATTTCATGTTTATCATTTTTTAAAACGTTTCAAACGAAAAGAGCTATCCAAATTAAATATTTCTGTTGAAATTAATTAATTGAAATTCTTTTAACGCTTCTTTCGGTATTTCATACATTTTCATTGGAAATTTCGAACTTAATAAATGATTTTCCCAACAAAATGCATTAAGCCTTTTGTATAATTCATTTTTCCTGCTGTTTTAATAAATGTTTGAGCTTTCAAACATTATTTTTAAAATAATCTTTTGGCTTTTTTTACAAAGCTTCGTGTTAACAACACTGATTAAAGTTATGTTCCAGTTACTCCAAATACTAGATTAATAAACTTGTAGCTAACAGATGCTAAGCTTATTCTTATTGCATTATTCAGTAGCGCTGAATCCTAAGGTTGCTGCAATACCGGACCAACCCGTGACGTGGTGGAGTAAGCCGCTTAACTACACTCCGTCTGATTCCAAATAAAAAAAATTTTTTTTATTTCTTTCAAACAACTCTAAATTGCAATTGATGATGCTCCACAATGGGTGCCCAACACATCTCATGTGTACTTTATTTTCGGTGTTTTATTTATTGTTTAGATGGGCTGAATCCCGGCGTTGCTGCAATGCCGGGCCAACCCGTGACAGAGGTGGAGCAAGCCCCGTACACTCCGTCTGATTCCAAAAATCAGTTTAACATTTGTTGCTCCCCAATGGGGAGACTATCAGATGTTAAGCTGATAAGAACAGATACTACACATGATCTTAGCCAAAAGGCCGAGAAGCGATAACTATTCCAACAAATTGAATGCACTACATGCGGTATGCACCTAAAACAGGTTGAGAATTCGAAGAAACAAACGCGTGAAAAAAATCCCCTACATGGCGATTGCATACTTTAGGGGTTGCACATGCTGAAGTCTGACTTCATGTTATAATTCGCAATCAGTTTACGCAGAATTTCAATTAGGGCTGTACTGCTTGCGTTCTCTCTTCACTCTGGCTTCTCTTCAGTTGTCGAATAAATCTTTCGCCTTTTACTAAAGATTTCCGTGGAGAGGAGCACTCTAATGAGTCTAAAATGAATTTTTTAGTGTGCCTGACAATTTCGGTTGACAGGCCAATATATAATGCATTTATATTCTAAACTATTTGTCGACACTGGGTGGTTTTGTTTAAATATATTAATTATATTAATTTCCAAAAATCAGGAATCATGGACTCAGTCCCAGATAAAGTTCCACGTTATTAGAATTGTGAATTTCAGCAGAATATGGTATGCTTCAGCGATTCGAATTATTATAATATACATAGCTGTTAACGAATATATAAATAATGTTATAGCATATGTACCATACAGCCTGTAAAGCAATTCTAAAGGGAATTCTAAGAATTATAAATGAAAGAATTGGCCAGAGTAGGTGCGCAGCGGGCCCCCTCTCTCGTTAACAGTTCACTTAACAGTGACAGCAGCTGTTAATTACTACAACGCGTGCTTGACGTCAGTTTAATGCTAACATAGCGTTAGCAGCACACGAACACACTCCCACGCTGTCGTCGCTCTCTCTCTCTCTCTCTCTCTCTCGGCAAGCTTCGGTTTCGGCAGTGACGTAGGCACCCGCCGCTGTCGGTGGCTCCACACACAGACAGAGAGACACACAGACACGTGCTCACTCGTGCATATTCGTGCTGTCGCGCTCACTTTGCTCGCTCAGTTGGCGTTGTCGTCGTTGTCGCTGTCGACATCGTCTGCGCGCCTGTTCGCTCGTATCGCGTAGAGGGACCTGCCTCAATGCTGCGCGTTCATTTTTTAGGGAGCCGCCGCCGCCGTCGCCGTTGCTGCTTGGGGCAGCGTGGGGGGATTTGTCTAGGCTCTATCTTTCGTTTGGGGCAAGTGTGGCCCGTTTGGAGACACAACCATAACGCATGCGCAGGTCAACAAACGCCATTACAATCCGTCACCCCTTCCCTCTGCCCCTCTTGTGCATAAAGTTGCACTTAGAAATGTAAATGACGAGGCACTTTGCAGCTTTGTAGCTTGCAGCTTGGCCACCATTTTTGATTTTGACGGCGCTGTAGTTGGTTATGAAGCAAACAGAATCTACGGCTGCTGGATGCTGCCGCAGCTGGCCTTGACACGCGGAGAGAGAGAGAGACAGAGTCAGAAAGATCAAACTGAAGTCAACACAGCGAGAGAGATAGAGTGGGGAGAGAGAGAGAAAGAGTGGGAGTGAGGGAAAGGCGGCGAGCTTTTTTAACCGTTAGCCGCAGCGGTAACTGTAACTGTAACTTTATGACGCCACATATCGCGCTATCTTTCATTTGCAAGTGTGTGTGTGTGTGTGTGTGTGTGAATGGGAATGCTGCTGCTCATCTTATTGTGCGCCGCTGCCGGCAATTGCTGCGCACTTGTTCGGTAAACCGCAGCGAGCGCTGGCAACGCCATCGGCAGCGGGCGTAACGGTAAACGACGGCACGACGGTCGCATCTGATAGACAGCTGTCTCCTGGTTACGTCAGTCAAAATGACGCATCGTGTTTTGGTAACAGGAAAACATGAAGCCCAGCAACTAACACGAGAGGGCGACTGGAGCGAGAGACGCCACACAAAAGAAAATCACCACGAAACAAAAGAACAAAGCACAAGCAACAACGCGAACAGTCGCAGCAACAGCAACAACAGCAGCAGACAACGGCGACACGTTTGGCGTGGGGCACCCACGTAGCACGAAGCCACCCTCGGTAACTTACAGCCACTTGGGGCAACTTGGGGGCCCTGTCTCGCGGGCCGTTAACCTCGCAGCAATTAGGCAAAGTGCAGCTATAAAATTCTTGAGCTTAGTGCGAAATCTTTGCGTCTGTCAAAAGAGTTGCACGACTAGCAGATGCTCTATGTGAGAAAGTCATCAGTGTTGTCGATATTGCTTAACTAACTTCGGATTCCCTCAATGGGAAGACCAACAGATGTTAACTATTCATTTATTTATTACAAAAAGGATATACGCTTAATTTTCATAGGAAGATTGATTGATTAGTTGTTAAGCAGATTAGAACAGATTAAATGAGCAGCACAAATGTACAATACAAAACAAAAGCGCTAAATTAAATATTTCTGATGAATCGCAATTAATTTAAATTCTTTTAACGCTTCTTACGGTATTTCATACATGTTCATTGGAAATTTCGAACTTAATAAACATTTATGACTAAATGATTTCCCCAACAATATGCATTAAGCCTTTTGTATAATTCATTTTTTCTGCTGTTTTAATAAACGTTTTAGCTTTCAAACATTATTTTCAAAATAATCTTTTGGCTTTTTTACAAAGCTTCGTGTTAACAACACTGATTACAGTTATGTTCCAGTTACTCTAAAGACTAGATTAAAGGGACTAACCTAACCCAAGTAAAAAATTTTCCTTTATTTTTTTCAAACAACTCTACATTGCAATTGATGATGCTCCATAATGGGTGGCCCAACACATCTCATCTGTACTTATTTTATTTTCGATGTTTTATTTATTGTTTAGATGGGCTGAATCCCGGCGATACTGCTATGCCGGGCCAACCCGTGACAGAGGTGGAGCAAGCCCCGAACACTCCGTCTGATTCCAAAAATCAGTTTAACATTTGTTGCTCCCCGATGGGGAGACTATCAGATGTTAAGCTGATAAGAACAGATACTACACTTTTGATCTTAGCCAAAAAAGGCCTAGAAGCGATAGCTAACCCAACAAAATGAATGCACTACATGCGGTATACACCTAAAACATGTTGAGAGTTCGAAGAAACAAACGTGTGCTGAATCACCCTACTTGGAGATTGCATACTTTAGGGGTTGCACATGCTGAACTCTGACCTCATGTTAGGGTATAAAAACAGCTACAACTCCGAGCAGGGATTAATCCCTGAAAGTGAATTGTTTAGCATTTCAGCTACTGCAGTTATTATTGCATTTCTTTGAATCTTACTCACTCAAGCACTGCATGCTGCATACAGCTAGCTGAGAAGAGAGACAAACGTGTGCTGAGTCACCCTACTTAGAATTTCTCTACGGGTTGCACATGCCGAAGTCTGACCTCATGTTATAATTCACAATCGGTTTACACAGAATTTCAATTTCAAGCTGTACTGTTTGCGTTTTCTCATCACTCTGGCTTCTCTTCAGTTGTCGAATAAATCTTTCGCCTTTTACTAAAGATTTCCGTGGAGAGGAGCACTCTAATGAGTCTAAAATGAATTTTTAGTGTGTCTGACGACTTCGGTTGACGGGCCAATATATAATGCATTGCTGGAGTAATTTTGACTGTTTAAATTGTTATATACAGTCATATAAAATTAAGTTTTTTGTATGAAAACCAATATTATTTTGTGCTATTTAAAGTTACACGGTATTGTGTAACTTATCAATTCAGTCAGCTAAGATTTTCAACGAAAACATGAACACTGTTCAATATTTTTTTAGTATTATACATAATTAGAATAGGAATAATCGTTTAAGACTGCAAAAAATTTAAAAACATAACCGAAATAGCCCAAACTAATTTTAATGTATTATTAACTTAATTAAAAACGTTAAAATAAATACTATAAACTGAATATGAATATTTAAAATTAAGTAATGAGTTAAGCAAACCCACACGCAATCGTAACTTACAGGGTGTCTCTTAGGTACGTGCTGCTGGGACAGCCCTGCAAGGCAGGCAGACAAATGCCCCGCCGCCTTCTTGCAAACGTACAAGCAAACACACACGCACACACATACAGAGAGACAGACAGAGAAGAGAGAGAGAAAAACAAGCAGCAAAACGTCAACGAGTGTCGCCAACGCCGCCGTTAACGTAGCAGTCTCTGTTGCTGTCGCCGCCGACGTCGACGTCAACGCAATTGTAAAACGTTTCTTTTCAGCTGCTGCTTTCACGGCGCAGCACCGACAAACACGCGATGCGGGAGAGCGCGTTGTCCGCTCTGGGCGCCTGCTGCTTTGCGGACAAAATTTGAGCAGATCCGCTCACAAAAAAAGCCGCACACACGATTTGTGTGTGTGGTGTGGCGCGTCAAGCAGTGCGCGTAGGTTCCACAACGTTCCAATAACGGCTCCAGATGCGTCTCCACCACTAGCTATGCCAACTGCAGCAGGCAGCGGGTTGGATACTTGGGGCCATTGCTGCCCGTTCCAATTGGAAATCGCGCTCACAAATGAGATGGGAAAAATCCCCAACTGGTATTTTAAGCAGGCGCACAGCGTGGCCCAGCACCAGGCTGGCCAAAGAGTTCACAAAACCAAATGTGACTCGAACTGGAGGAGCAGCAGAGACGGAAAAAGAGACAGTCATAGTGAAAGAGAGAGAGAGAGGGAGCGAGACAGCAAAAGAGACAAACAACTGCTGGCCGTGGAGATAAGAAGCGACGCCAACAGAACGAGATAAGCAGCAGCAGAAGCAGCAGAAATTGTGCAGTGGCAGCGCAGATAAAGAACAGAACGATAGTAGAAAAGGAAAAAAAACCAAAGAAAACTAACAAAAAAAGAATGACCGCAAGCAATGGCAAAGGAACTGAGCGAGTGTTCCCACTGTAGATCGGCGAAGAGATAAGAACAGTTTTAATTGTAGATTACAATGGGATTTACGCTTGATTTTGGTACATATCGTTTTTAGGTCGATTATATTAATGATATAATAATAAAATAGTAATATAATGATATAGTAATATTTATTAAGTAATTTACAAAATTCATATGGCTTTTATTTTTAAACAATGTACATATTTAACTAATCTGTTTTTTATTTACAAATTGCAATATGATTTACGTTTGTTTTTAATACTGCTCGTTCTTAGGGACGTTTATATTTGTGTTATAATAAAATAAATAGTGATAAAGGTATTTATTTGGCATTCTACAATATTTATTCATTAGTTTTTTAAAATTCATTTATTTATTTTTTCGTGTTTTTTTACAAAATTCGTTTAATTGGTTCTACATGTGTCTGTTTAAGTTTATGTTAGAATTAATTTATTTATGCTAGTTAAATTATTAACACAATAAAACAATTATTATAATAGTTTCCCGAAATCCCCAGCCCTGAATTAGGTTTGTCATTAGTTTTGACAACATGCTACATTTAACTGCTGCTATCCGAAAGAAGCTTTTCACCTACATTTATCACCTATTTTTTTGCCGATCGTCATGTTGGTAACGGTATATAAGGCAGCTTTTTATTGACTTCCAATCAGTCGCCCGGCATTCGCCCAACAGCTAAGTAAAGTGAGTAAGAGAGAGAAAGTGAGACCGGAGACCGTGAGAGAGTACGCAGTGAGCGAGAGCATAAACTACTTAGACAGAGCTTTCAGTTAGCTCCGATGAGCGACAGAGAGAGAAAAGCGGGAGAGAGAGCACGATGTGCTTGTTAGTGCCTCACTTGTACTGTTTCTAGTGGGGCGTTCGGTATTTTTAATGATTGTATAGAACAAATGTAACAAGTTGTGTATGACATACTCAAAGAGAGTGAGAGAGAGAGAGAGAGAGAGAGAGAGAGTGGGAGGAAGCTCAACAGTGAGGATAGTAATATGTTGTGTTTTTTTATTAATAACATTCTGAGTACTTTTCCATCCAAAAGACAAATTAATGTCGTGCGCGAATGATTAGATGAAAACAAATACATAAAAAATACCAACATACATGAAGTATAGTATATACCAAAATATATGCATTTATATTTTGTCATTGTTGTTTTTTTGGTCTGAAGTGCGTATTATTTATACGACTCAACAGCATGAACATTAACACTGAGCTTCAATGTTGATAAGATTTCTACTCTACTTATCAGATCGTTTTAATTCAGGAAAAAAGACTTGAAATGCACTAGGAAAATTAAGGCATACGTTTCGAATTAACTTGCATAAAACTTCAGTCACATGAAATATATTATAATTATAAATATTGAAATAATTATTTAGGTACGTATATACTTATAAATAGTTGCACAGGCTTATTTTTTCTATATAATCAAATTGCAATTTTAGAGCTCTTCAAATATTCTTAAAGACCCAAGATAAGATAAACACGAAACACAAATATAATACTAGGTAAAGCCCCTTTAGCAGGCCATAGCGGGAGGTCTCTTACAGTACTCAGAATTTGTAGTTTATAGTGTGTAGTTTACTAGTCTCTTTCTGGAAAAACCAGAAACCGGTTTCAAATAAATCGAAGAGCTTTAAAAATCAAATTACTGTACGAGTCAAGTAGAGTTTCTCATTTGAGTTTTTAGAGACTCAGTTCGTTAGTTCATTTCTCGAAGAACTATACTTCATTCTGTTCTTCGTTCGTTCGAGCCATTTAGTTCGTTCGGGTATTTTAGTTCATTCGGGTCTTTTGGTATTTTGTTATTTTGACCTTTTGTTCTTATGGTCTTTTGTTTTGTGCTCTTTGAGTCTTTTGTTCCTTCCAGTCTTTAGTTCGTACGCGGAATTGCAAAATTCAATGAAATAATACGATTTTGAAGAACGAACTAAAGACTTGAACGAACAAAAGACTTGAATAACAAAAGAACGACCAAAAGAACAAAAGACCAAAAGACTCAAATGAACTAAAATCAGGGACTTAGTTCAAACGAACGAATTGTGAACTAAACGGTACAACTCTCAAGTCAAGTAGAAATATGATAAGCAGGTTCGCAAGTTTATCGTCGATCGTCGCGAGGCGAGCTCGATTTGAAATCGAGAGCGTGAAGTCGCTATATAAGTCGGGGTGGGTATAGTCAGCTCAGTCGCCTGCCAAGCGTCGCTTCACAATGACGTGGAGTCTTTTGCTTCTTTTTGCCGTTCTAATTGTGCCCCATGATGCTTCGCTTGTTTTTCGAGGCAGAAATCGCACCATGTCGTCGAAGCCCTTCAAAGTATTGATTACGCATCCCGAGGTGCCACAAGAGGGTATCGATTTGCTGAAGGAGAACTGCGAGGTGATCCTGGTGAACAGTCTGCCACCCCGACGTGACGAGCTGTTGGAGAAGCTGAAGGGTGTCGATGGAGTTCTCTGGGGCGGACATGCTGCTCTCAATGCCGAAGCTTTGGATGCAGCTGGACCACAACTGAAATCAATCTCCACCATGTCAGCTGGCATTGATTTCGTTGATGTGGCCGAGGTGAAGCGTCGCAAGATTCCATTGGGTCATACACCCACCGTGCTGGACACAGCTGTAGCCGATCTGGCTGTGGGTCTGCTCATTGCAGCAAGTCGTCGCTTCCATGAGGCACGCAGGAAGATCGACACGTGAGTAGCTAGTCATGATATCGATTCGAGATTTCTATATCTCTCTCTCTGCTTAGTGACAACTGGGAGAATTATCACTTGAACTGGCTGCTGGGTCAGGATGTGCGTGACTCTACCGTGGGTTTCTTTGGTTTCGGCGGCATTGGTCAAGCCATTGCCAAGCGCCTTAGTGGTTTCGACATTAGCCAGGTGCTCTACACGACACGCCGTCGCGTGGACAAGGAAATCGAGAAGGAACTCAATGCCAAGAAGGTCGACTTCGATACGCTGCTTGCCGAGAGTGACTTTGTTGTGATTGCCTCTCCCTTGACACCGGCCACACAGGGTATCTTCAATGCCACCGCATTCAACAAGATGAAGAAAACTTCTGTGCTGGTGAACATTGCACGCGGCAGTAAGTAGAGCTAATATCTTTGTGCTCCAATCTAGCATTATAGAGCATCACCTTGTTCCGCAGAAATCGTCAACCAGGATGATCTATACGATGCACTCAAGTCGAACCGCATCTTTGCCGCTGGTCTCGATGTTGTGGATCCTGAACCACTGCCCGCCAAGGACAAATTGCTAACGCTTGAGAATGCCGGTAAGTTGGTGTCACACGGATGACTTTGTTAGAGTGATATTTCCATCTTATCTCTATGACGAGTTCCCCGTCTTATCGTCACATTCTTCTTCGTGTTGCTGCAAGTTTTTTGTAGGTTATCTAATAGTCTAGGTTTGGAAACTCAAAGTACTCAGGGTTTTTTAAAACTTAAACTATTTAGAGTTTTTTTATAGCCTTTCCATGACGTTGCAGAAGCATGCTGAAACAACAATTATATTCCTTCTCTTCTATTTTCTTTGTTTTCAAAAGTGATGTGATGATTTCTTATCGCGTATCACGTTTGCGACAAGCCCCTTTAGCGTGATAGAGAGAACACAGGGCTAGCATATATCAAAATAACGAGGCCTATCACACTTTGCTTGCGACCCTTTTTTAATCTTGACGTCACATAATACGACCCCCACTTTTTTTGACAACCGTATCTCATCTCACATATTTTTTGTAATCTCTATAGTTGTGCTGCCCCACATCGGTTCGGCAACATTGCGGACTCGCGCCGATATGTCCACAATTGCTGCCCACAATGTGCTACGAGGCCTGGTCGGAGAACCCATGCTGTCGCCTGCCTATTAGGTTCCCACTGATCAAGGTTCCGATTTAACAACTGTGAAAAAAATAAGCAATTATCCTGTAATTAATAATAATGAATGTAAATAAATGCAAAATAATAGTATAAAATCAATCAAGTTGTAGGTTGAAATACACTAGAATTATATCCAAGCGTTTATCGACTGACTTTTGCCATTTCTCCAGTTATCATTTCATTTTCATATTACATTTAATTGAATTCATATCAGTGCCACAGCACTTCCTGCTAGATTTCATCTTTCTCTTTCAGAACTTTATAATATTTGAGGCCATAATAAGTCAAGATGACTTGCACGATTGGCAGATACACCAAATAGAAATTAAAATAAGGATAAATTGAACTGAATACAATGCCCACGAGAAAACATAATCCGCTTTCCTTGAATTATAAAAATACTTATAAATTTCAAATTGAAATTTCATCAACTTTTACTTACTGCATAAATGCCAATGAATAGAAATATTGTGCCGTGTAAGTGACAGATTAAATCCAAAAATTGAAATAGACAGACGTATTTAATCAATTTATATTCTAATGAAAATCAGGAAAAGTAACAATGGTTAGAAAAATTACAAATATAGTATAAATAAATCGAATATAAACATAAGTATAAATAAAATCTTACCGCCTATAATAGTATTTAGAACTTCCATGGGATTATGAGCAAATATTATTGCAGAATGCATTGCAGTCCAGCAGGCAAACAAAATCGCTTTGTCGCGCAGCGAACAGCAACAGTCATCCTCTGAAGGCAAAAAGAACATTTCTGCAGACTCAAGATTTGGTATAACGTGTATGGTATAAGATATGTAGATGTTGACAAGGTATATTCAGTTTCAGTTTGGGCACACGTTACAAATGTTTTCCAGTTATAATCGTAAGGCTTGCTGAGTTTACAAATTACAGTTTACAGTGTGTTGTTCTCTATACCCATAGTGTGATCGATGGATCGTTGTTTCGTTAGTTTCTCAATCGACAATTAACGAATATATGACATACCAGGATATGCTTGAACAAGAAACCTGTTTCTAAGATATGTTTAACTTAGGTAGAACAACTTTCAATTTCGCCTTGAGAACATTAATTTAATGTTTACGAACGATTCGATTTCCTTGTACGGTAATTAAACTGTAAATCATAATTAGATGTTGGCGGAGAAATGTAGATGTATCTATTTATTGAATCTTCTTTTTACAAGTGTAACTAAAATTTTAAAAAAATATTTAAGCTAATGCTAAAGAATAATAAAGAATTAACAAATAGTTATTCTTAAGTCATTTATTCTCGCAGTGTAGGTACAAAAATTCGGCGATTGTTTCTAAGTTTGAAAGCTGCGTGCAGGAAGAGAGGCTGGGTAGGGTGACAGCTTTGAAAGCTTTGCATGCAAACGAAAAAGCTTCAGTATTGCAAAGCCTTGGCATGGAAAATTTCGCCGATTGCATTAGTTAATCGTGGTACACGAATACGCGCATACACGATGAGCATTACAAAGGCATTCAAGGTGCTCGTCTCACATCCGAATGTACCGATTGCAGCGCTGGAGCTGCTGCGCTCTCGTGGCGCCGAGACCATCGTGTGCCAAAGTGTGCCGCCGTCGCGCAGCGAGATATTGAGCAAGGTCAGCGGCGTCGATGCCATCTACTGGGCACATTATCAGTCGCTCGATGCTGGCATCTTGGATGCAGCTGGACCGCAATTGCGCGCCGTCAGCACCATGTCATCGGGCATTGACTTTGCGGATGTGCCGGAGTTCAAGCGACGTCAGTTACCGCTTGGTCATACGCCGGGCGTGGTCAAGAATTCAGTGGCGGATCTGGCAATTGGACTGATGATTGCAGCGGGACGCCACTTCCATGCCGGCCGAACCGACATCGAGACGTGAGTACACAGCAAAACAGCTGAGCGAAAGAGCTTTTGACAGAGCTTTGGCAGAGCTTTCTATGCAAGCTTTATTAGTGATGTGATCACGCTGTGATCAGCTGTAATCATGCGCGCCATTTAGTTGTCGCGTTGCCAACTCTTTTGATTTTTCAAAAGAAAATACCAAAGATAGTTCTCTTTGTTTTTACCTCTCCCTTTTTCTGTTTGATTAAACTTTTCAAAGGAAAGTACCAAAAATATTTTATTGTTTTTCGAATTTTCCTTTTATTACTTTATTTAACGATTGTGTTCATGCGATCCATTTTGTTATTGCTTTACCAGCTCCTTTCGGTTTTTAAAAGAAAATGCTTAATAAAATTCTTTACTTATCACACTCCCTTCCTCTACTTAACACAATTATAAAAGGCAACCAGTAAGAAAATCAACAGTCGCGCGGCACGCGACAGTGGGATACCCTTCGACCTATGTTCCTATGCACATGCTTTGAAATTATTCTCGATAGATGCCGCACGCCCGCCTCCCTTGGTATGATCATACTTTCATAAATAACTTCTGTGATAACTTCTTGTCCGATCAGATTGCAATTTGGAGAATACGTAGATATTTTATTCAGCTTAGTACACGTTAAAGTCAGAAAGTTATATCTTTTATACAGCGCTACCCAACATTTGAAATAAACTTGATCTGCGCCTGGTACACAGAAACCTTCATGCCAAATTTGGTGTCTCTAGCTCTTATAATAGCTGAGATCTGTGTGTTCATCTGGTCATCCGGACATCCAGACAGATAGACATGGCTCAATCGACTCGGCTAGTGATCCTGAGCAATGATATATATACTTTGTGGGGTCTTCCACGCTTCCTTTTGCCTGTTACATACATTTGCACAAAGTTAGTATACTCTTTTTTACCATTTTCAATGGGTATAATCAGGCAGAGCTTTTTATACCGTTGCAGGTTTGCAATGACGTCCGAATATAAATATATATTAAAATTTTCCCTTTAGAATTACTTTACAGGCTGTATGTACAATGGTACAGATGCTATAACATTATATATATATTAAAATTATATTGTTAACAGCTATATTATAATAATTCGAATCGCTGAAAAAACATACCATATTCTGATGAAATTCACAAATCTAATAGCGTCGAACTTTAACTGGGACTGATTCCATGATTCCTGATGCGTTGTTTTGGAAATTAATATAATTAATATATTTATACAAAACCACCCAGTGTCGACAAATAGTTTAGAATAGAAATGCATTATATATTGGCCCGTCAACCGAAGTCGTCAGACACACTAAAAATTCATTTTAGACTCATTAGAGTGCTCCTCTCCACGGAAATCTTTAGTAAAAGGCGAAAGATTTATTCGACAACTGAAGAGAAGCCAGAGTGAGGAGAGAACGCAAGCAGTACAGCCCTAATTGAAATTCTGCGTAAACTGATTGCGAATTATAACATAACATGAGTTCAGAATTCAGCAAGTGCAACCCCTAAAGTATGCAATCCCCAAGTAGGGTGATTCAGCACGCGTTTGTTCCTTCGAATTCTCAACAGGTTTTAGGTGTATACCGCATGTAGTGCATTCATTTTGTTGGAGTAGTTATCGCTTCTCGGCCTTTTTGGCTAAGATCAAAAGTGTAGTATCTGTTCTTATCAGCTTAACATCTGATAGTCTCCCCATCGGGGAGCAACAAATGTTAAACTGATTTTTGGAATCAGACGGAGTGTTCGGGGCTTGCTCCACCTCTGTCACGGGTTGGCCCGGCATAGCAGTATCGCCGGGATTCAGCCCATCTAAACAATAAATAAAACATCGAGAATAAAATAAGTACACATGAGATGTGTTGGGCCTCCCATTGTGGAGCATCATCAATTTCAATGTTGAGTTATTTAATAAAAATAAAAAAAATTTTTTTACTTGGAATCAGCGGAGTGTAGTTTAGGGCCTTACTCAACCACTTCACGGGTTGGTCCGGTATTGCAGAAACCCCAGGATTCAGCGCTACTGAATAATGCAATAAGAATAAGCTTAGTACTTGTTAGTACCCTTTGGGGAGCTACAAGTTAGTTAATCTAGACTTTGGAGTAACTGGAACATAACTTGTAATCAGTGTTATAACACGAATATTTGTAAAAAAGCCAAAATATTATTTTGCAAATAATGTTTGAAAGCTAAAACATTTATTAAAACAGCAGGAAAAATGAATTATACAAAAGGCTTAATGCATTTTGTTGGGGAAATCATTTAGTTCTAATCATAAATATTTATTAAGTTCGAAATTTCCAATGAAAATGTATGCAGTTAAGTTCCAAAGAAGCTTTAATTAACTACTTTTAATATCAATATATTAATAACCAGTAAGAAAAGCAACAGTCGCGCAGCACGCGACAGTGGGATACCCTTCGACCTATGTTCCCGTGTAGTTTAATTTGTTAAATTCATACACATATGCATATGCACATGCTTTGAAAGTAATGCCGACAGATGGCGCTCGCGCTTCGCGCTCCCCCGCCTCCCTTGTTAGCTGAGACATACTTTCTTAAATAACTCCTGTGATTATTGTCCGATCGGATTGTAATTTGAAGACAACGTAGATATTTCATTCAGCTTAGTATATGTTAAAGTCAGAAAGTTGTATCTTTTATACAGCGCTTACATATTGAGTTCAAAAATTAAATTATTGATTTGTGGGGGCGGTGGGCGTGGCACCTAACATTTGAAATAAACTTGATCTGCTTATAGTATACAGGAGTTTTCCTGCCAAATTAGATAACTCTAGCTTTTATAATAACTTAGATCTGTGCGTTCACACAGACAGACAGACAGACGGACAGACGGACAGACAGCCATGGCTCAATCGACTCGTCTTGTGATCCTGAGCAAGAATATATATACTTTATGAGGTCTCCCACGCCTCCTTCTGCCTGTTACATACATTTGCACAAAGTTAGTATACCCTTTTTTGACCATTTTCAATGGTCGAAGGGAATAAAAATACTACAAATAATTTTGTATATTTTCGTCCTCTCTTTCGTCACCCTACTTATCTTCAGCTCACAGGTATCAACGGAGCAAATAGTCTGGCACATGGGTCAGGAGATACGCGACTCGGTGATCGGTTTTTTTGGCTTTGGCGGCATTAGTCAGGCAATTGCAAAGCGTCTACAGTGTTGGGAAGTGGCCAAAATAATCTATACAACACGCACTCGGAAGGAGAACGACGTGGAGTTCGGGGCACATCATGTGCCCTTCGAGCAGCTTTTAAGGGAAAATGATTTTCTTGTGGTTGCCGCGCCACTCACTGAGGAAACTCGGGGAAAATTCAATGCAAAGGCCTTCGAGCAGATGAAAAGCAATGCCGTCTTTGTCAATGTAGCCAGAGGAGGTGAGTATACTTAATCAAGGCTTTCTATCATTATTACTCGTTTCTTGAACTCGCAGGCCTTGTGGTGCAAAGTGATCTGCACAAGGCCTTGACAAATGGCACCATCTTCTCGGCCGGTTTGGATGTCACAACGCCGGAGCCATTGCCAGCCGATGATCCTCTGCTAAAGTTACCCAATTGTGGTAATTATTAATTTGTTGATTCTGTTGAGATTCGCATAACTGTTTCACGTTCTTGCATTGCACAGTTGTGCTGCCCCATCTGGGTACGCAGACAATGAAAACAACAATTGAGATGAGTCTATTGGCTGCCAACAACATCATCAATGCGATAGAGGGGAAGCCCATGGTAAGGGCAGCATACTGAATAAATATTCCAGCCTGTCTATAAAGCAGGCAGTGAGAACCTGAAGATATCCCTAGATAACCTAGATATTATTGGCTGAGATTATTGATTTTTAATACAGAATACACAAAATGTAAACGGTTTTTATTAAAGAGAAACTAAAACTAAACTATAAGTGTTGGTATCGATATGTCTCGGCTATAAATGGATCAGTTATCGATAATTATAGTATCGATAGTATTGTTGTTTATATTTGTGTAATCGGTAATTATGTTGGAGTTAGTTTTGCTATCGAGAAAATGGTTACTGTTACTGATATTACAGTTATCGATAGTAATATAATCATATTGCAGTTAT
Source organism: Zaprionus nigranus (assembly GCA_018903425.1). Classification (NCBI taxonomy): domain Eukaryota; kingdom Metazoa; phylum Arthropoda; class Insecta; order Diptera; family Drosophilidae; genus Zaprionus; species Zaprionus nigranus. The sequence continues at coordinate 97,813 of JAEIGD010000025.1, forward strand.
CTACTATCTAAGCTCTGTGCCTATTCACTACTGTCTTGCTTGACCTCGTACTTCAGGTACAGCACATCCCATTCCTCTCGCTGCAAGGCCTTCAGATAGAGTTGTCGCTGCTGCAGCACACGCTGCACCAGAAGCTGCTGCTGATCTCCATCGGTTTGGTCGGCCTGCTCCGCCCGTTGGGCAATCTCCAGAGCACGTTTCCAGTTGTGCATGCGCAGTGCCAGCGCCACAGCCTCAGTGTATTTGCGATTGTGCAACAGAATCGTCTCGGCCTCGAGCAAGCGACCAAGCATTAGCGAATTCTCGGCCATCTGCTCGGCACTCGATGGGGCAAGTGTCTTCAGATGTTGCAGATAGCTCACCTTGTCGATTTGCAACGCAGCCGAGTAGGCCTCCTCGCTAAGCTGCAACTGATGCTTACGTGTTGCCACCGCTGCTAGCGTTGCCCAGAGACTTGTGTGCTGTGCCAGCCGGCAAATCCTCAATGCCTGCTGCCATTGACCTTCCTGCAGGGTGCGATGCAACACCTCACAGTAGATGTTCACGTTCACCGGCAGCAGAGCGCCAGCGCAGCGGAAAGTGATGATGGCATCCTCGAAGCTATCGATTGTCACGTTCTTGCCAAATTCACTGAGAGGGAGAGATATAGATATTGATTGATAAATAGATAGATAAAGATGAAAAAGATAGTTGCAGATATAAATTGAGATATAAAAGATAGCAGATATAAATTGAGATATAGATAAAGAGTAAGTTAGATGGATCGATAAATAAATAGGGAAATAGATAGATGCTCTCACTCACGCCGTGTCTAGAGTAATGGTGGTCAGGGCAATGATTGTGGGATCGGCTGCACCCTCGCCGGGGCAATACCAAATGCTGTAGCAGGAGTCGTGCACACCGACCAAAATGTTTGTCTCGCTGGCCCACTTGATAGATGTTAGCTGGGTGCCAATTTTTGTATCTCATCGGTGCCAGCTGTGCAGCCTCCTGTGGGTCCAGCTGAGCCTCCTCCGCTGAGGTTGCGTGTCTCGCTGATGTACAACTCACGATTGGTGTCGATAAAGGCGATGAACTGATCGTCGGCACTACCCGCACGACAGGCAGCAATCTCCGCCAGCTGCTGCTTGGCACGCAGTGACTGAGGTTCGTACTGTCGCGAGGCACCCGGGATCAAGTCGAAGAGATGAAGCAACGATGTCTCCGAATTGTCGCGTATGGCGAGCACATCAAGGCCCAGGGAAATGGAGCGCCAGGTGAGCAACGGCAGCTGGGCCTGAGAGCCGGGATAGCGAGGATTCAGATGCAGACGACCCGTGTAGGTGTACACCCAAATCGAGGAGGCATCCAGCACCATGAAGTACCTAGGGACAATACCAGGGTATTAATATCAAAGGCTGCTGCTCTCTTTCGGCACTTACTTCTTGCCCACTTCGATAACCCGCACATCGTTGCGCCCGTCAATAATAATCGGTGTATTGATGTACTTCTCGTTGTAGATGTGCACCTGGTGGGTAGTGGCCACCACCAGATGGCCATAGCCCAGGGCAAAGTTGATGACACGTTGCGGAAAGTCCAGCACATCCTTGGTGCCGTTGGCAATGTCCTGCAGGGCAATCGATTTGCGACTCGTGCTCGTTGCCTTTAGATTGCGCGAGTTGAGCTGCTGCTCCACAGCGTAGCCCACAAGCAGTTGACCCGTCGAGGTGCCACAGGCCACCTGAGTGCCATCTGCTGACCAGGACAGTGTGTAAAACGAGCCCATGCTGGGGGATGTGAAGCGAGCGCTGCTGTATGACCACTGAAAAAACACTCAAATCATTAGACAGTGGAGGGAGAGGGGTAAGTGAGGAACACTTACTCCTGTGCTGTGGCAGAGCTTCAGCATGTTGAAGGTGCCCACCAGCAGATAATCCTTTTCGGGATTAAAAGCTACATTAGTTATGGCAAACTCCTCCGCTGAGCTGGTAAAGAGATTCGCACCCTGAGCATCCCAGATCTTAAAGCGAAAGTCTTCGCCACCCGACGCTATTATGTTGGACTGGGTGGACCAGCTGAGCGAGAGCACTAGACCATCGTGGGCACGCCACTGTGGAGCGAGGGGAGAGAGAGAGAGAGAGTTGAGATAGAGTGGGAAAGAGAGGGCATGGTAGAGAGCTATTTACCCTTATCAACTTGCTGTTGGCCGCCAGAGGCTTAATCGAAATATGTCCACCCTGACTGAAGGCAATCGATGTCGAGGCGGGCGCCCAGCGGGCACAGCGTATGGCCTCATCACTTTGTATGACCGTGGAGCGTAGCATGCCTGAGCGTGACCAGATCTTGATGACGCCATCTTCCGCTGCAGTCAGCAGTCCAGCGCCATCGGGACTCCAGCGGCCAGAACTAATTGCCGCTGTATGAGCGGAAATGCTGCGCTCCACCCGCGCACTCTTGTTGAGTATAATGAAGCGGCCATCGTTGCTGCAGATTAGCAGGGTGTCGCTGCCCTTGCCACCGCCACTGCTGCGTCCGCCGAGCAGCAGCCAATGCAGATCGGTGGGTATGAAGTCATCTGGGAGCTTGGCAACCTCAACAGAGTCGCGACTGACATCGCTCCATTTGTAAATCTGGTGGTCATCGCTGAGGCAGGGAAAGGGGAGGGAGAGGGTACGTAAGAGGGTGCTACAGTGTGTCTATGTTCATGCAACTCACCTGACAAAATATATCTCCTCATTGCTGCTCCAGTCCACACAGCTCAGCGGATAATTGGACGATTGTACGCTGCGTTCCTGTGAGTTTTCCGCATTTTTTATTGAAAATTTCTTGCAAATGCGCGTTTTGAGTTTCATTTTTTGGGAAATGCTTTGGCTTTTCCATTCGCCGGTCACCAAGGTGTTTGTTTGTTGTTGTTGTGGGTTGCTCTGGTAACGGTTTCAGGTCAAAGCTGCCAGGGTTGTATTGGTAGAATGGTGGCTGTCTTGACTTAGGGGTTGCAGTCTTGACTAAAGCATGCAAATTTCGACTGGCTGAGAACATACTCATTAGGGCGATGCTCATCAGAGATTTTTAATTTCTTTATTATTTTAATTGTGGCATTTCCGTTGCTGTAAGTCAAATTACTTAAAATTGCTCGTGTTGTGGCTGAGAAACCCCTAATTAAGTGAAGTTTGTACTATATAGACTCGCTATTTGTTGTAATTGCTGTGATGAAATCTTTGTCGGTTACGACTGGGAAACAACTGAACGAGAAGTTTGGGGGGAGGCACTTACTATACTAGAAACTTACTATAGTTTTGCATAGTACATTAACTTGGCTTATAAGATCTTAAGAGCTACCTCAAATGTATCTTTGATTAGCTTAGCTATGCATGTCCCATTTCATTAATTACACCAAAGAACATAAAACTTAGCCTAGGCTCGACTCTAATCGAGTACCAAGCAGCGCATAAATGATAAATAATGCCAGGTCGGGAGTACAATTATATTCTAATTTGTATGCAGCTGTCAAATAGAGGCTTATTGGAAAACCAAATCACCCTATGCCGCGACGTCATTGTACCCCTTAAGCACATTACGAATATGCCAAGCAGCCCCTCTATCCCCCCCCCACCAGATAAATATGTCAAATCGGTCTTTAGCCATCTAAGCCTAAGGCGCCTTCATTGTTTCCCTTCGAGTTGTGCATTGTCAGAGGCACAGCCTTGAGGAGCGAGTGTGAGGCGTAGTTTATTGGACTTTCTTGGATTGACACAATTTGTGTTCAATGAACTACATATCTAATTGTACGTTAGTTTTTGGATTTTCTGGAGTGGCTACACAACAATTACCTTGTAACAGTCCAGACATGCCCCATCCAAAGCAATCACATTAATGTAGTGCGAGGAGGGTACAGCTGGGAGTACCTTGTCGTCGGTAGGATTATAAATACTCAAGCTAAATATACTTAGAGATACTTCATCCCATAATAATTTTGTATATTTTCAGCATTAATATTCTTTCGATATTGCGTTACTAAAAATTCTTAAAATATTAATAAAATTTCATTCTAATTTCTAATCTTTTATTTTATGAATTTTTTCGAATTAAAGTCCCAAATCCTTTGTGCTAACGATTTAGCTTGCTTAATTGTTTTCGACACGGGGACATTAACCCGTGCGTGCCATAAAAAGTGGCAAGTCAATGGACTCGCATAAAAAGTGCGCTTCCCCTCCCCTCTCCGGCTGTAAAAGCAAACAAACTCGTTAAAAGCAAAATAATAAAAGACAAATCACTCTGTCATAGAAAACGCATAAAATATTTGTAGATTTTACTATGGGATGCACTTCTTGGCCAGGATTCCACACACATGTGGAAGATGTAGATGGGACTGCTGAGGCCGGGTGTGGAGTGCTGTCCTCGTTGCAAAGTGTCGACATTGCATTTCCTTATCAGCAATGCGCTGATTTGATGACAACAGACGGATGGCAACAGCAACAAAAACAACAGCAACAACAGGGACAACGGACTCACAGTTAACATTCAATTGCCACTGATGACAGACAGACAGAGGAAAAGCGAGAGGGAGCGAGAAAAATAAAGAGACTGAGAGAGAGGAGAAGGGTGAGAGCGATAGACTGCAAGTATCATTAAGCGTCAATGGGGCAAGAAAACGCAATAGTTTAGTGCACAGTGGAACGACAGCTTGCAGGAGTTGAAAATGTTTACTGTAAATTATTTAAACTAATTTTCCAATAGACTATAAAGTATATATTCAAGTATCTCAAATAAAATAAGTTAAATATTTGTTTTCTAAATAAATGTATCAAGGAATAATTTCATAACATTTTAGGTCTTTTTATTTAAGTTATAAAAAAAAATTTAATTTGATATTAATAGATTGGAGATTTTCTTGCATTGCACAAATTAAAAATCTAACTTCACATCAAAATTAATAATATTAATTAGGATAAATTAAAAATCTAATTGTATTGAAAATTATTTTATTAAAGAGATCAATCTTTTTTAAATTCCCATATTTAGTTTATTGTAAAAAGAAACATTAACTTAATATTTAAAGATATTCGAATAAAGTTAACAAAAATGTTATTTATGCTGATTAATTATAACGTATAAGGAATGTGTAAAATAACCAAAAGAAGATAATATAAATGTATTGTAGATATACCTAAAATATTTTCAATTTCTTTCACATGTTTAAAAAGATATTTACACATTTTTCACGCTGTTGTTCCACTGTTCCTCTGGCTGAAACTGCAAGTGATTCGTGGTGGGCATTAGAAGAAGTGCGGGACGAGTGCCTTAACCAACTGCTAACCCAATCCCATATGAACAACTAACTTCAATATGAAGTCCAGCGACACTTCAACTTCTCAGTGCGTATCTTTTGTCATTGCTGCGCTCTCGCTCTTCTGCTCTCTTTTCTCTCTCTCTCTCTCTCTCTGGTCGATTCTCTTGTTTTGTGTTGCAATCAGCGTACGCAATCGGGGCACATTGAATGATCTCTCTCTCTCTCTCTCGTGTCTCTCTCTTGGTCTCCCTTTTGCCTCTTCCATGTCCCTCTCCTCTCTCTCTCTGGCTGTCGCAGTGTCTCTTGTGTGTTTGCAAGTTCGTTCGTTTTGTTATTGGTTCGAATTGTCGTTGGGGACTTGTGGCGCATTTTGTGTTCACTTTTGGTTTAGTTCGTTTTCAGATTTGCAACGCGTCGCATGCGCTCCTCGTGCAAGTAACATAACTAAGCAATCCCTCGAGTTGGGCAATAGTTACGGTCTTTTCTGTCGTAATCCAACATATAAATTAGCATAAGCTAAATCAGTGCAAACAAGTGAGAAATCTGTGAGAATTAAAACAAAAGCCAAACCAACAACTTCCCCCATCTACAACAACAACAACAACAAGAAACTTGTTGTGTGAAACCCTTTTGGAAAATATGTCCAACTCTGTTACCTGCACGCTGCTGCTGGGGTTGCTTTGCCTGGCGCTGAGTCTCGATGCAGGTGCGTTCTTTATATCCTCTGTGCGTGCACTTGCATAAAAGCAAGCGCTAATTAAGTGTGTGTGTGTGTGTGTGTGTCCGGGGTTAAAATGAGTTCAGCGAACCAGTATTACAGTAGAGCTTAGGGACAAGGATTTTATTTTGAAGTGCACTTGAATTAAGCTCCTTACGCTGAACCCGTCCTAAGGAATAAAATGATATTGGTATAAGTGAAAAAAGAAATTTAAAGAGTAGCAAAAATGTCTTCAAATATTTATGGACTGTTTAAAATTGCAATTGACAATCGCTCTGATTTTTATTTTATATGTTTATATGTTTAAAATATTCTATAATCAATCATCTTGCCAGGCGACCCCAATTGATAAGCCGCAGATGGCATTCATTGTCTGTGGCATTATCAATGCTATTGTTCTAGTGCACTCAGCCTCCAGAGTGACATTCAATGCGCGAAGAGTATATAGGCCGTACACACGGGCGTATACTTAACGAAGTGCCTGACTGAAGTGCCGCGCTGTGGCAGGCGCAGGCAACAGCAGGGGGATTATTTCATGATTTATCGATATTTATGCACTTGTCGATTAACGTATTTATTTATACATCAAATACTCGACTGTCTGCAGTCTTGGAACAATATTTGCACGACCTTAAGAGATGAAGACTCTGAAAAATGAACAGACTGCAGCGAGCATAAGATAAATATATATGTACTATATGTTCTACGAGTATATATGTGTGTGCTATATTCTTAATGATCTGAGCAAGTGAACAGGGAAAAGCGACTGCTCAGTGCACAGTGCACTGTCATCAATTTTCCGGACTACTTGAATGGGAAGAAAATTCTGTTGCTTAAATTGATTAAAGTGCACTATGAACGGTTGCATTTAATTGAATTGAAACTGTGTGGGCAAACTAGAGAAAGTTTTGTGTAGACAACATTTGAAATGGGGGCAGCATGTTCAGAAAAAGAGACTGCACTGTGAGAAAAATCGAATAGGGTAGACAAAAATTAATCAATATGAGGGCATATTGTTAAGATGTGGAAAAGAAATATAGATGCTGATATAAATTCATGTACTATTTAATAAAAAATGCTTATATCCATATATAAAGAAAATTATATCAATAATTGATATATATCAATCTTGTTCACTAAGTAATGTATTGATTTTAGATTTTTAATGTATGTCACTTCAAATCGCACAGATTTTATATTGAAGGAACGTTTTCCTCTAGTTTTCTACACAAAATACTTTTCATGGCAAGTAATATCTCGCAGTGTACTCAACCTACTGGGCCCTTATGGCGCCCACACTCTGTCGATGTCGTCATGCTGCATGTGTCTTCAACTTTCTGTTGATGTGTTGTTTTTTTGGGAATTTTTATGGGAGTGTTCTCGGTGCACGCCTCCCCCTGCTCCAGTTTCATTGTTAGGCCCTTTTATTTGTCTCCATTATGTGCCCACTGTCAGCTGAGCACACGCACTTCAATAAAGCGTACCCTGGACACTGACAGCTTCAGCTTGACTGAGTGTCGTGCTGCTGTTATAATATTAAGTAATTGTTTCCACTTGGTCGCACCCAGTTCCGAAATGCGACAGAATAGAAAACAATTTCACGTTTTGCACAAAGCATCTTGGCTCATCTTTATAGACTACATAGCTCAGCGATGATCTCAATGTTACATAATTAATTACAGGTAATTTCTGTGTGTAAGTTCAACTCGACACTGACTAAGCAAACTTTATACTATGACAGAGATACGAGATTTGACATGCACGACATGTCATCGGGGGCTGTAGAGCAATTTGCTTTAGATACAATCGCGGTAATTATCATAATGCCAGGCAACCCTGCGCTGTTTATATACACACCCAAAACGAAAAAAATGTGCACGGAATACCCCTAATAGTTTTGTGTGTAAGTCATTAAATCATTTTGCAACATTTCGCTGGAATTTTCAATAAGTTTGGGTGCGGGAATGTTTAGCCTAAAGACATGATGCGCAATTGATTTTGCGAGCCACTTACAGTAGGTCTGCTTCAGTCTCTCTCTCTCTGTTCCTCTCCCCCTCTCTCTCTCTGGTTGAGCTGCCACTGCATTTTCATATAATACGAGTCTAATTATTCAAGCATTTAGGCCAAAAACGCAACGTTTTTAAATACGTTCGACAAGTCGTCGTCGTCGTTGCAGTTGAACGAACTTTGATGTTGCATGTCAGTTAAGTTTGAGCTCCTTCCCTCCCTGAGCCCCCCACTCAGCGCAGCTCTTATTGTTGCTCTCGAAGTTTTAGGGCTCGTAAGTTGTCGCTTTTATGGCGCGGCATGTCGCCGACTTTTGCGGAGGGGACGAATAATCAACACATTTTTTACAGCTTTTAAGCGCCAGCCAACTACCTTCACTCTCTCAATCTCTCTCTTTCTCTCGTCTCGCTCTCTCTCTTTTGCACTCTCGCTCTCTCTTTCTCTTCTTTTTGCATTCCCCCAGCTAATGCTGAAATTGCATGTGAACTTTGCCATATTTGTGTATTGTGTGCGGGAAAACTCGCAGGCCCTACTTGCAACTTTATTGTTGGCGACTTTTGCTTATAGCACTTGTGCCGATATCGGTCTATAGGGCTGCACAGTGCATTCAACTCGCATAATCACATGGGCGCAGTAACATAACATAGTCTGCATTTATCCGACTGCAAAATTGCAGCCGCAAAACTTTTACTGTAGATTTCTAAGCCGACGTTGGGTTGGGTTCCTCATGGAAGTTTGCCAAAGTGAAAATGCAATTTTATAATTGCCTTCTTTGAAATTTATTGAGACTGTTGTTGATTGGGGTTGATTATGGTTCAACCATACGTATATATATTCATATAGTATATACTATGTTTAATTATAGGTCAAGTAAGTATTTGAGATATTATAGGGAAAGTGCTCTTATAAATTTAAGATGCCCAAAATGCGACAAGAACTGAAAATGTTTTATTTGAGGGATTATAAATACATACAGATGCTTATTCCCGTAGTTTAATAGTAGAGCAACTAGCCTTGCATGAATATTTATCGTATAATAATATCTGTCATATCTATGAATAATAATATATTAATTAAAATATCAAAATCAATGACGTATCATATGGATTCATAATTTAACTTTACTTTTGTTTTAGAATTTTGTTTACAATTAGGTATTCAAAATTTTTTATTGCAATAAGATATTTTTATAACAATATATACTTAAGGGTAACTTTATTCTATCAGTATTATATAGTTCTGTATAATATAATATTTAATATTAAAATTCAAGATCAAGATTAGTTCCTAATATATCTATTCCTTTCTCTTAAAATTTACTTTGCATTATTTTAAATCTCTTCGAAGTCTTTCTCAACAGGAATGCCAAGCTCCAATTGCATCTATATTATAATCCAAAATTAATCAAAGTAAAGTCACATACAAACATACACCGTGACAGACGTGTGCGTAGCCATTTTTGGGTCGTTGGTTGGAACTGCCAAAACATTTGGCATAAAACGCAGGCGCGCGCGCGCGTACAATATCAATTTTCATGTTGCATAGAATTACAGTCATTACCATTAGTAAACTGCCACTGCAGTGTACAAGGAATAAACAATTTGTGGAACGATCTGACAATTCGACTGTCAATTAATTTCAATATATTGTAAATGATAATAATAATTTTCGAAAATTGCGTATTCGAAATGTGAACTGCAATTCAAATTCAAATTCAAATGCGAAACTCAAGTTGCGACTGCGTTTCAAAAACTACAGCAAATTGTAATGTTTATGTTTGTTGTTTATGGCCAAATGCGGTTCGAGGCGGCCTCAAACACGTTTTGTCAGCAGCCAGAAGGAGGGAGGGGAAGAGATAAGTTGGGTCGCATAGGCCAGGCCTATTCCCCCTTCTTATCTAAGCTTTCATTTAAACGCGCCTCAAAGTGTTGGTTAAGTGCATTTAACCTGAACGTTAACGCTTGACGTTTAAATTGGGCAAACAAGTTTTCTGCTCGTCATCCACATCCGCCGTTGGCAGCTCTTTCCCTCTGTCCCCTCTCTCTCTCTCCCCCTTTCGTTTTTTTCTTGATCTCTTTTAATTCCGAAATAAAATGTTTTATAATTATTTACACGCTCTTTAGGCCGATCATGCGTGCATAAACAACGTCAAAGCCGAAAGTTTTGACACTTTTATAAGGCAGTTTTCCACTCGACTGTCGCATAAATCGCTCAGCCAAAAGGCTTCTGTGTCTAATTAATTTCCAAGCATTTTTTTTCAAAAGCCACCGCCAGCTGCTCTGCCTGGTTTTCATTATTTATGCGGCTGCAAAATCATCGCTTGATTGGACTTTAGAGCAAAATTACTCACTTAGTTTATGATAAACCCGGATCAATATATATCGTACACCTTTCTGGGCTTGTTCTGGGGCTTGGCATGAGGCTGGTCTGCTTGCAAAGAATACAAAATAGATAAATTAGCGTTTTCTACTTAGCCAACAAAGTGTTGTCAATGGCTTTTAATTGCGTTCTACTTGGGCTACGTGACTAAAATATGTGTGAGTGTGTGGAAAAGGGCTTCCGACTGAGTCAGTAAATATATAATGTTTATATTGCAGAAATTTCTATGACTAGAAACAGAAACTGTTTAGGGTTTTCTGGTATTTAAAGTATGCAAGTGCAAATTAAGCGATTGTATAAAATAACATGGATATGGACTTTACAGTTTCACATTTTAGTTGTAAGTACTAGAGTTAGGTCTATTCCTGACTGTGTACTATATATAAACCATATCCAGCTGCGTATTCTTGCAGATCTATTCACTGTCCAACATTGGCAGAGGATTCACCTAAGCAAATTATGCTAGTAATGTGATATGCAAATTCTGTGAATTAGTGGGAGAAACTCTAGAATACATACTCACAGCATGTACGGCTTTGGCCCGCAGGAGTTGTACAACACTACTTGGGAAAGCTCTTTATCGAAATTGAATAAAAAGAACAAGAAAACTGAATTGATAATGAAGTCCAACTGTATACAATATATCTTATAAGTCGTAGTGCAGATACCCTTATCAAATGTGTTAATTGGAATATAATAATTCAATTTAGATTCTTCATTCATTAATTAGAAGCATTACTAGCATTACTTAAGGAGAACAAAATACAACTTTAGGACGTAGCAAATTGGTTCATACAATGTAAACAGTCTAACAAAACTGTTTCAAAAGAAACAACAATAGTAATAATAAAGTAAAGTAGTCAGTCCATGATGGGTTCATATAGTACTATACATTAATTAGTTAATTTTCCATGCCTGTATGTAAATGTCGTATTAAAAGAATTGTTAAATTTACAGTGTCTTATCTTGTAATCTATCACTGTTGCTTTTTCATTTCTTCACTTTCATATTAGACACCCCTTTTAATCTGTTTTCTTTCATTTGCTTTCTAGCTTCCGCTGTGCTGCGCTGCTGGCGCTGCTCGACAGACGTTTCGAACGGCGAGTTCTGCAACGATCCCTTCCAGCCGGACAGCATATCGGAGCAGCAGCGCTACTGGAGCTATGTCAACTGCACCTACTCGGTGGGTGTGAAGTCGGTGAATGCGCGTCCCGTGTGCAAGAAGCTTGTGCAGGAAGGTAAGATCAAGTGGGTATCAATGCGGTAAGAGAGGGGTGGGCAGGGTGTTGTTATTGTTGTGACTGCGCAGACCCACCGGTGGGTCGATCACACCCGCTTGGCGGCTGCCGCCGCGTGTTGTTGCCTGCCACAAAGCGTCAAACAAGATTGAGATTTATTGGCCTGACAAAGTCGGCAACAAGTGCGGCATACAAATCCACAGGGTGGTGGAAACAGTGCAGGGGCAGCGGGGGCAGAGTGTAAGGGGCAACAATTGTGCGGCCGCCCAGTTGTGTTGTTCGGCAAGCGAAAAGCGTGTTCGTTTCCAGCTGCAGCTGCAGCTGGGGGGCGTTGACCAGGAGGTGTGGCATGCGCAACTGCACAAGTGGCGACACTTGGCCCAGGCCGGGCGGAGTTGCATGTGCCGCTAATTTACGGCAAATTTATGTGGCGAGCACACACAGAAACAAACAACAACAAATAAAATAGAGAGAGAAAACGCCAACACACGCGGCGTATGAGTGATATTCACTGCTGCCGCACTCGTTGATCAGTATTGTATTTTGTGCCTGCGGCCGGTGCAAATTGTGCCGCTTGTTGGCATTTGCATTTGACAAGCAACAACAACAACAACAAGACACACAAAACAAACAACAACAACAAGAGAAAAAGCAAACTAAATGAAATTTCAATTTTTGTATTGCTGTCCAATTTGCCAAGCGTTGCATATCGCTGCCTTTTGATCTGATTTCGCTTTTCAGTTTAACAATTGTTGAACGATGGATGCAGAGGATTGTCATATAATAAAGTCATATAGTAGCATTGCTTATTGTTGTGCTGAAGTGGGTCAAAGAAAAAGGGTTAAAGCCAGAACGACTAGAACAAAGAAAGCTTGTTGCAGTTTTTAGCTTTTTTATAACATTTCATGCTAGATTCGTATCTATTTCATTCCGTAATTCAGCAGAGCATGGTATATAAATGAATAGCAAATGTTTATTATTAATATTGAATTATTTTAATACATATAAATACTGTTCTTATTATATCTCAACTGTTCCATTTAACGGTTGCTTAAAATGCTTTTTGAAACGTGCTTAATTTGTATTTTAAATGCAAGAAAATAACTGGAAAATTCCTCTTAAGTTTCTGCCAAATTTCACTGTGGAAGTGTCTACATAATTTCTGCACATTACCATATTTCCTTTGTTCATTTTTAATCTGCCTATTTCACTTTTAATCCGATTGTAACATTGTTAAATTTTTCAAAATTTTCTTGACATTTTACTGTTCCAGCCAAAAATCCTTATATACTTCCTTATATATCCTTATATAAGTAAACCTTTTTTTAGGCATATTGCACTTTAAATTAGCTGTCAAAATTTCTACAAAGTTTCAGCCCATTAACTATAGAGTATGTTTAAAAACTTGCAGCACATTTCCTCTTAGAATCGTTGTCTTTTTTTGCATGTCATACTCCACCATAAATCCGCTTAAAGTATTATGTAATTTTTCTAGTCCATTTTAGTCGTTTTTCTAATCCGATTTGCGTAGCATAAAAAACAGTAATATGCACGCGATCTTATCAATTAGCATACGAGAAGAGATCAAGTGCCGATCTCTGTCGGTTATTTCGTCTGTTTCTCGTCTAAAGCATTTTTAGCCAATTTCTTATGGCCAATTAATGAACACCATTAAATTTTTGCAATCAAGCGTCTACAAATTGGCGCTGCGAATATTTGCAAAGATTTGCGGCGAGCAATTAAAATTTCAAACTGCAAATCTCCAAGCAGCCTGAGTCTCAGTCTTAGTTCGTGTCTCAGTCTCCGTTGGCGTCTCAGTCGCAGTAAGAGTCGTCTCAGTCTCTGAGGTTGACGCTTGAGTCAGGTCTCTCCAAATGAGCAGCGAATTAACTAAGCTAGACAAACAAAAACAAAAACAACAAAAAATATAAATTAATTAAGTTGTTGCACAGCGTGAAGCGCTGAATTACGGCAAGGAGGGAAGGGGTAAAGAGAGAGGGAGATAAACAAACAGAGACTGTAAAGACGACGGCGACGTCGGCAGAATGTTAGCCAAATGTCTGAGAAAAATGCAACTAGGCGATGCTGAAGTTGTTGCTGTTGCTTTGGTTGTTGTTGCTGCTGTTGCTGCTGCTGCTGCTGCTGCTGCTCAATTTGTATGCCGTTAAATTAATTGCTTATGAAGTTTGGGCCGAAGACTAGCTGAGTTTTTGGCAAATGTCAAATTAAAAATGTATTCTATAATTTCAAGCTAAACCAAAAGCAAAGCCAGCACACAGTCGGGCCAAGCAATTAGCTATCAGTGTACGCTCTCAACCAGTGTGCGTTGCATTTTAGTTGTCACTTTGCGTCACTGTGCAAATATTTTGCAACTTGTTGCGTTTTGGCCAACGCTCAAAAAGCTGTCGTCGATTTTCTGCCTATTTTTGGCCAATTGCGTTGACTTGTTTTTTTTCGCTGCAGTTGCTGCTGTTCTCCTCCTCCTCCTGCGATGCGGTTACTGTGAAAAATGTTGCCAAACACATTTCGACCAATAAATAATTAAATTAATTAAAATTTAAATTTATGACACAATGCAGCATTTCCAAAAACAAAAAAAAAGACTCGCGTATCGTTGCAACTACAACAGCGGCGGCGGTGGCGCACGCGGCGTATGCACAATTTTTGCAATTTTCTTTGGTCTCTGCAGCTGGCAACGGCATTCTCTGTGCCTTGTTTGATGCTGCGGCCGTGATAAGGCGACAATTGTCAACAATTTTATTAGAGACTTGTACACCACGCACCTCTCTTCCCCCTCTCTCTCTCCACCCCACTTGCCCCTCTCCCCTCTCTATCTCTTGTTTCTTGATGCCAATTGCATAAATGGTCAACGCGCACCTTTTTGAGTTGCTTTTAAAGTTGTATTTCATATTATTGCAATCTCGATATTTAACTGATTTTGTTTTATTTCGCATTTTATGTGTGTTTTTGTTCTGTTGTGCACGCACACACAGAGCTGCGCACGCACACACACGCAATGAGAAAACGCAATTTGTTGTGCATTTTTCTGGTTTTCATTTGCCGTTGCCGTTTGCCGTTTGCTGATTGCAAATTGTCTCGTTTCGCTGACTCTTTGGCTTCGTTCGGTTTTGGCAGTGTATCTTGCCAGCCAGGCCAACCAGCCTAGCCAGCTAGCCATAGTCTCAGGCCTCATTTGCTGTTTGCGTTTTTGTTGCACAGCCCCTGACTGGCCTGGCCTGGCCTGGCTTGGCCTGGCCCGGCCTGCTCGAGCCGGCGAAGCCGTCGATCGTTGCGTACCGCAAGCCTTGAACCCATTTCGCAGTGTGGTCCGTTTGCCTTAAGATTTATAATTCAGTAAAATAATATTCTTGGCAAGCATTGTATGTCTTCAGTTATTGGCAACTTTCACCTAGCCATTCAAAGGAAGGTCCCTATGCTTTAAAATATCTCAGATTCCTATCGGTACTTCCAACTCTCACAGCTCTATTGAAATATACATGTGATTTGTTTATAGAATGACAATTTTTTTACCATTAAGCATCTTTATTATTTTATCATTATTTTAGCAAGTAGTAGTAGTAGTTTTATTATCAATTTTTCCGTGATTTCCTTGTAAAATGATCAATCATTTTTAAAGTAATTAAAATGATATTGAAATGTTGTTTCAATCATTACAATACATCCAATTAGAACAGATTTCTCTCTCAATTCTCCTAATTTTCATTACATACATTAATATTATTTTTATATAATATATTATTATTATTATTAAATTGTCTAGTTATTATATGATATTAAAATACTTAATAAAAAAACTTAATTTAGCTTTTCTCTCTTTTTTCTTTGCGTAAGGCGACAATTTCGAAAATGTTAATTAGCACAATTTAAATGCAACTCATTAAGGCAATTTACGCATTTCTGAAAAAAAGCCAAACAATGTTTTGTATTTTGCCAGTGCGTGTCTTAGTTGGTGTTTTTCATTATTTATAAAGAGGTAAAATTCTTCTAGATGCCCAACATGGCTGGGCAATTTCGTATTCCACTTGTATTTGCAGTTACCTTTTATCTCGTTTGGTTGGTTCGTTGTTTTTGTTGGTGTTTTAGTATTGCATCAGCTGCACTTACCTCACACTTGGGCCATTTTGGCCATTTGGCCAGTTGGCAGTTGGCCATTAGCCAGATCCGCTGGCGCATGATCGACAATTCGGATGACATTTGAAATGACATTTTAGAGATAGAGAGACACGCCAAAACGCCAAAGAGCCGAAACTAAACCAGAATATGAACGCAGAAACGCAAAAAAGCCCACGCCAAACGTTGTCGACACATAAATTACACTTAATGTGCGGCATTTTGCTCTGCTCAGATACAGATACCGAACACGTCTCTATATATACATATAAACACAGTGAATAAGTACATTTATTAATTAAAATTGTTTCAAGTGTCTGGATCCTTATATTAATTATTATTCTTATGGTTTCTTTGCAGTCTATGGCAAGCGTGTGATTTCCCGCTCCTGCTTCTATGAGGATATGGATGATCCGGCAGATAAGTGCGCCATGGACACGACCTCGTCCTACATCAAGACCGTCTATTGCCGCACTTGCACCACGGATGGTTGCAATACGGCGGGAGGATTGTCCGCCTGGCTGAGGCTACTGTTGTTGCCACTATTTGCCGCACTGAGGCAACTATGCAAATGAGGCTGCCGAGGAGCTGGAGGAGAGCCGTAGGAGGAGACTGCACTTAATTACTGCAAAACTGAATTTCGTATTTGAAATTACAAAAAGCCTTCGGGCTAACTGGCGTACATAAAATTCTGAATCTCATTTTCTCCAAATTTGTAACTTCTTCAATTTTCTTAGTCACTTGGCACTGCACAAAAGCCAGTCACATTCGCTATATATATACCATACTATACCATGTAATATGTATCACAAACAATAATGGGAACTTAAGAGAGAATCGCACAACTTGACGTGTAAATGTTATGTAGCTGTAGAGCATCAGAAGTTTCCACTTTGGCCAGCCTAAAAAAAGCAATCGCTAAATTATAGTTAAAGAGCTTACACTCCACACACTCTACACACACACACACACACATGAACAATTTGGCTATCATAATAAGCAATTGCATAACGAGACACTTGTGCACACCCACACATACTTGTTTATGCAGATCTTTGTAATATCGTAATACTTATTATAACTACAATCGAAACACTTTTCTATGATGTACAACAAATAAAAGTTTCTTAGATGGTACGAAAATGGAATTGTTTGATTTACTTCTGGGGAATATCAAGGGTTTTGACATGTAGAATTTATGCCTATGAAGTTCTTGGAATATATGTGTAAGTATAGATCATTTAACGTGTGAAGATTTAAATACATTACGATTCTCAAATGTATACTATGTTCGTTTTGCTTCATTCCTACTTATCAGCTTGACTCTCTATTCCTTCATAAAAATGCATTAGGTTTATAAAATTCACTGAATGTATAAACTAAATGTCCTGAATGTTTAAAATTATAATAATAGATACATTTTATTAATAATTTTTTCCTACCGTTACTTTTACTCTCTATTCTACAATAGATATTGTATAAGCCTAAAAACTTATATCCTATTTCGCACTATTCGTGGTACTTCCTTTACCATGCTGTTTACTTCTACGCCAACTTTGCTTCACTTGAATTAAGTAATCCAATTAATAATATAAACTATGAATAATCTCAAATTATACCCACACATTACCGCACTTCCTTTTGCTTGGGGTTAATTTTACTCATAAGTTCATTTGGTTTTATTAAGGTTTTCGTTTAGCTTTCTTGCCCAGCCTTAAATTGTGTAATTTCAAAAGCGAATCAAAAGTAATTGTCTCACATCATTGCGCTTGACATTGCGCAGTTGGAACGATGTGAGATATACAAAACAGCAAACTTGAATGCGATCTGTCTCTTTCTTGCTCTGTCCCCCTCCCACTCGCCGGCATTACAATCGCTACGGAACGGAAATGATTTCAGTTTTGCTGAGTCCGATGCTGAGTCCGATGCTGATTGCGAGTCTGATTCTATGTCTTCATCTCAGAGAGATGCTTAGTTAATTGCCGACCACGCAACAATGTCAATGTCGGCTCTGACATTTGACCCAAGCTAATTGAAGCTCTGATTTGTGGGGCTGCACCACAAAGATGTGGCTGTTCTTAACGGATAACGCCCTATGGCGTGTTCATTTTATTACGTTGCATTAAAAGCGTATAAAAATAATAACAGGCATAAATAAAATTTGTCACATTCACGAAAACCGAAAGCTGTTCGATAAAAAACTTAAGAAAAGTCAGCAAGAAGGGCGTCTGTGCAGTGTGCACAACTAGCATATACTACGTAATCTAGTGAAGTTGTCTAATATGACAATAGAAGTGTGGACAGATTGGAAAACCTGTTTGAATTATATTTTATAAACTGAAACCAATTTTACTTTATACTACACATTCATATGATTAAATTCAAGCTTATATATAGTACGAGTATTCAAACCACCCTCCGTCAAGCACATTAACCAACACAAGGTATCAAAATGGGTGGCCACAAAAACGTTTTGGCCATTTAAACTTGTCGCCCAGTCTGAAGTTTGATTTGTTTTTCAAAAACTACAAGCAATGTATTTTTTTTCAGTTTTCGGGTTTTCGCTTTTCAGTTTTTTGGTTTTTTATGACGTGCCTAGCGAAAATGTCGTACATTTTATGCAATAAAACTGGCCATTTATCATTGGCGGGGGCCAAGCATGGGACATGCAGGAGCATTGTAAATCGACATTGTTCAGCGTTTAGCGGAGTTGGCTGCAAATGTTACGCATACGCCCCGATGGCCCCAGGCTGGCTGTCAATGGTCTCTGCAGCCGATCGTATGTCTAAGCAGCCACCGTCGCCGTCGTTGCCGTTGCCGTGTTCAAGTTTATGATGTGATTTGACTTTTTATTGCTGCGGCTTAGGCTTCAACTTAACCTCCTAATCCGCTGTATGCATTACGACTTGCTGCAATTGTTGTTGCTGTTGCTGTTGTTATTTACTTGGCCCGGCCCGGCCTGGCCTGGTTCGCCAATCAACTCCAAGTGCGTCGATGGCGTCGCTGCATCGTCGATCGCCCGCCGCGCCGTCTCATTTGGTGTGCGTGCCACCGCAGCGCGGCGCATTTTTCACGCTTTGTCAGGTGTCTCTGGGCGCAGGAGGAGCCCCGACTATGACTATAGCCATAGCTACTGCCGTCTAATGGCGCAGATTAGTGTCAAGATTTGCATATGAAATCATATATAGTATGTGTTGTATATCTGTTGGTCGTGTCAGCGCCTGCGACTGCCGAATTCGGGCAGAGAGTTGCCAAATTTGGCTAAATCTCTGATTCACATGACGGCCAAATTATGTGCGTGTCGTCTAGAAGTGAATCATGGGCCGAGATGAGTTGATTCATTTGGTTATTGAGCGATTAGTAATGCAATAGGTTATTATGGGATGGGAATTCTTTAAAAGTGAAGTTATGAAGGAAAGGTGCCATATTAGAAAGTTCCCAAAAAGAAAGAAGATTGGATTATAATATTCTTAGATATTAAGAAGCTACATTTGTGGCAAACAACAAAGTTTGAAGATAAATTCAAAGCTTATTAAAATGTTTTTCGATTGTAAAATAAGATTATATTATTCTTTAAATAATGATTATACGTTTTCCAGAATCCAGTGCAGTCAATTATCTATTTTCCAACTAGATCCACTATGTTGCAATTGGAAAATGCGGGAGATTGCTAAAAAATAGGCGATTTTCTTCTTTTTGACTACTTGATTTCTTGAAATGTTTTTTATTTATTAATGAGAAATAGCCATTTATCACTAATTTATTATGTGAATTAATGAATTAATTTTGAGTTATTAGAGATTTTGATTTTTTTTAAATTAAATTTCAAAATTTTTTCTTTTTTTGCCAGGGCAGGCGAGCTCGCAAGCAGTCCGAAGAGCACCCGAGACACAAACGGGATCGTGTCTTGGGAAACAGAGCTCTGTTAGCGAAAAACAAGCAGTTTTTCATTTGGAATAACGGCAGTTTTTTTCCATTTTCAGTTTGAATTGGAGACAGGTTTTTTGTTTTTATTCCTGATTTCCAAGTTCACCATGCGAATAGCGCGCCCTGGAAAAGGCTCCAAAATTTAGCCATTTTATTTCAGTTTCTCCTATTTTTTTAAGACGCCCTTCTTTTTGAAAAACGCCCCATGGGTCGCCAGGGGTGGGCGGGGCAACGAAAAAACCGTAAACGTTCCACTGTAAACACACTGTAAGAAACTGTATTTCCAATATTCGAACAACATTCAAAATAATGGTTTGTGCACTCGTTAATCAAAGGCAAAAAACTCAACGACGACGCGTCGAACGCTTATCAAAGTTTCACACCATGCCTAGGGTGACCATGTTACAGTAAAGTAAAGCTGTTTAGTTCTTTTTGAATGCAATATTTTTAAATATAGCTTAGCTTTATTATTGTATGTACATATTCATATATATTAAATTAATTGTAATTTTCATTTTTTCATTAATTTTTGAATTTTAGTTTTCTAAGCTAATTAATTTTAATTAGTTAAAAGAAATTGCGATAACCTCATCAGTTGAAGCGCCTGAAGCGGTCCATCTATCATAATAATCTCAACAGTCTAAGCCGGGGGCAGTATGGGCATCTCCAGACAACGTCATTGTCGGAGAAAAGACACAATTGGCAACGTCGCTGCTGCCGTCGTCGTCATCGTTGTCGTCGGCGTCAACGTCGCTGTCGACGTCGCTGTTGGCGTTACTGTGGCAGTGTGGCAGCATGGCCCAAGGCGCGCTGCGACCGCACAGTCTGAAATCGGACGAGCAACCGTGTGCATCGCGCGCCCAGAGACAGAGAGAGAGAGAAAGAGAGAGAAGGAAGTGAGCAAAAAGAGTTGTAGAAACCGTACAAAGGATACACAGGGATTTTGGGAATCCTGTTTGGCAGCCTGTGTGTTGTGTGTTTACCTGGCGCCATTGTGTCGTCAATTGGTCTACGTGCCCCACAGAGAGACGCGTTTCAGAATTCCAACGACTTGTAACCATGTCGGCACCCATGAAGTTCATCATTGCAGGCTTCTGCTTGCTGGCTACCGCCTACAACATCCGAGGTGAGTAACACAGGTGGATCGACCGTGCACGTGTGCCTTGTATGCATTCATTAACACCCTCCTCGCACACACGCAGTTAATATTAGTTTTGAATATGTGTAACTACATCTGCCGCAACAAGGTCGCAAATTTGCCAGTTCCCGAATCGGTCAGGTGCGTCGCTTTTCTCGGATCACTTCGATGAATGAAACATTTCAATTTGCCGTTGAGTTTGTTTATGTTCTTCTTCAGCTTTTTGGCAAGTTTTTTACGATTTTGTTGTGGTGTTTATAAAAATACTGTATTTTTCCATAAAAATAGCCTGGGCACTATATACAACCAGGTATAATATTGTAAAAACAATTGATATTATGCATAACTCAACTGGAAATTCATTTGAAATGATTTCACTTTTCTACAGACACAGTTTTATGGCTACTTTATGTGTACTATAAATTAATAATGATTTATAGATATTTTCAATATTTGTGTACAGTCAAATCTGGCTAAAGTGCACTAAATATTTTCCTCAACTTACAGTTCCCCATAATGTTGCCCCACCGTACTTAGTAATATAAAGAAAATTTCATTGTGCATCTGCAGAATTTTCAATTTTTACTAGTTATAGAAAACTACTTAAAAATTCCGCACGAGCTTTATAGCATTTTTATGGGTGTGTACGCTAAAAGTCAAAATTGATTCAAAGTTTGCTTTTCTTAAGGGCTTGGCCCTTGGCAGCTCCCATTTTCCGGCTTTTCATGCTGAGGGTCAATGTACGAAAACATTTGCACAGCTTTTCCTTGCTATATATGTTTCATCAGTGTATATATATTTTTAATAAATATATCTGCGTATACATGTCATAATACTGCGCCGATGGAGGTGTTGTTCGTCAGATTGGCATGAAAATTGTAAATGTGTTTATATATTTTGGAATACCCCCCTCCGCCTCCCAATATTTGCTTGGTTTATTTATTTAAAATATTGCCAAGCCATTTGCTTACTGATTCCGTACACAACACAACAACGTCCAAAATATGCAGTGTAAAATGCGCTATAAAAATCAAGTCTAATCGAGTAACGGCAGCCTTCAATTAGGGCAATTGCGCTTTGATCTGGCATTAATTGACGTGCGATTGTAGCAGTGCATTTTTAATTGAGTCCCCTCCCCCAGCACTCCTTCTTGGGGATGCTGCAAATCCTGTTGCACTGTGTACAATATGAATTGTACAGTCCTTCAATTATCTAATTGGCTTGCATTGTATTGAGGACCCCACTGCGCATCGTCGGGGTATTTTGGCCTTTGCGCATGTCAAACTGGCGCCACAACGGCGTCTGCTCCAGTTTCCAGCAGCGCGACAACAACATTGCCAAAGTTATCTTCACAGCATACAGCACGGATTTCCACTACATGAATCCTCCAACCCCTCTAGCCCTCCCCCACCCCAGTCGGCGCCCTGCTGGATGCGTGGAAACTATGTCACAGACCCCATTGTGTGGCGTAGAGGGACGGGGCAGGTCGCCTGTCGAATTCCTTAGCATGAATTGCGTAATTTGTGCGCTACTGATAATGAGCAGAGGCGTTGCCTGGCGTTGCCTTCTCCCAGACAGGATGCGCAGATTGAGCACGCAGCACAACTTGCTCGAGCTACCCCCGTCTCGTGCAGGGGGGTCGCTTAATTGCAAACGACAACAAACTTCCGATGCGTATCAAATTATGCCATGCATCTTCATTTCATTGTTGTTGATTTTCACATCGTTTGACAGTTTGTTAGAGTGTGTATGTGTGGTTTTTTAAGGGGAGCTCGTAAGTGCGGAAGCCTTTTTGGATATAATGTTCCAAATTTCAACACTTCTAGGGGTTGCAACTCCGATACACAAAAGATACCAAATTTGCATAGTGGCATAACAACTTCCTGCTAACTTCAAGTCCTCCGCTCACAATGATTTACCGCAACTGAGGTCATGTGGGTGGGCAGAAAGAAGACAGCAAGATTATCCAAACTACCCCTTTTGAAAAATAACCAACTACCCTACTGTCCTACTACACCCTACTATTCAAATGATGAATATATTAAGATTTAACAGTAGGAAATCAGATGACGAAAGATCATCTTTTTATTATAATTTACATTTGGGTAAGTTATAAGGTTGTGGAGTTGTATAGATTATTTTTTGAATTTTGACATTCATCAACTTTACTTACCGTCGACTACTGTCTGTCAACTATCCAAGGCATGAACATGCCAAGATACTAGCAAAAAAATAAGATCACTATAGATCACCTTTCGATCAACTTTTACGTGTCGGAAGAATCTTTACGCTTATGCAGCTATACAGATTCGAAGCTTTTCAAGGATTTAACAAGTTTTTTCCCAAGTAAAGTCTTAGTCTCAACAACCCTAGTTCTTTAGCATGAATACCGAACGTAGGCATGTGCGTGATTAGTGTGATAGCAAAACAGTTAGGACGCGACCTTGACTTGGCCGTAATGTGGTTGGAACAATCAATTACTCACACACTTAAAGCGGAACTCACTAGTCCCTGGAGACTTCTTTCACAGGCTATGGCAAATTACCTGCAATTTTGCACGGCAACTGAAGCAGGAAACCTGAAACTAGAGTGTACAAGGTTGTGGCGTGGGCGTTTCACGGGCTAGACAGCGATAACAAGTACGAGAATGGAACAGCAACTATATATACAACTATATATATTGGAACAATGGCTAGGAATGTATATAGTCATGCGACAAGCTGTCTCGACGTCGTCGTCTTCAGGGCTGACAGGCGAAGGACGTGAGCGTGTGGATGACGTTCAAGTTTTGCCTGTTGGAAATTTATGCACTCTGCTCCAATTTGGAATATTGTAATTTAATATACACGTACTCACAATTTTCAAAATGATATGCAAATGTTTTACGAGCGTTAATATTTGACACCTTTTTACCCTTTCTCTATTAAGAACTGGCCCTGGCGCGTGTCAAGGTCCGCGAACTTGGCATTTTGACCTAAGATTTACGGCTACTTGAATGTTGAGAAAAGTCTGAACATGTAGGGAACATTTTCGGACATACTTTCCAAGAACTCCTTCCCCCAACTGCCGGTTTATTCACACTTTCTTTTGCACATGCAAAGTGTAAATCTAGATATTGAGAGCGGCAGCTAATCACGCAGACACCACAAAGTGGAAAGGGGGAAACACGCGATACAAATGGATTTTCATGTTCTGTCCGTGCCCAGCAGGTGGTTCCAGTGTGGTGGGTCGTCCACCTAGCAGCAAGAGGAGGTATCATTAATTATTAATTTATTTTGCGAATCAGCGCTAAAAAATACTCTTACTTTTTTACTCAATGTTTACGAAAATTGAATGCAATTCAAAAGCAAATTATGCGAAGACAAGTAAATAAACAAAAGTATTCGATAAATATTTGATCACAGTGAGCAGTGCGAATCAATCAACACAGAGAGCAGAAAGAAACTGATGAGAGAATTACACGACCAAACCAAATATTTCAATGCATTTCTCCCCATTACTCCCCAAAGCAATGTTTTTAGAGCTGTCAACAGGTTTGTTCCATTTAAGATATATTTAAGAAATAAAATTAGATATCATTCTTATGCTGATTATTTATAAAAGATATAATACCTACTCCAAAACTAGCACTAGAAAAATATTATAAATTCTCAACAAAATTAATTTTCTTCATGTGTTTTTATGGCTTTGATTGATTTTTAATAAAAATTATCTGACGCGTAGAACTATGAAAAGATTCATAGTCCCCATATTATAATGGCAGTGTGTACTATACTATTTGCTTATTTTGAAATTTGCTGATTTTCAATTAGTTTATTTTGCGTTGCGTATACGCAATAAAATGTTAACGTCGCGACGGCGCGGCTTGGACTGGCTACTTGCTCTGCCAACGACGGCTGCTGGGGGGGTTGTTTGACATTACTTGGAGTCCAAGGGGCGGTTGGGTTGTGGGAGTGTCACGTCTGCGATGATGTCAGCACGCAATTTTCGGCTAAGGAGTTTGCCAAACCAAATCTCGTATTGAGGCCAACGGTTAAAAGGTCGTTGTAGTAATTTCTCTCTCATTTTTCTTCTTACAGCAAACGAACATGAGCATTTGCAGTGCTGGCACTGCAGCTCGGACACCATTGGGGCTGAGGACTTTTGCGATGTGACCTTTCAGGAGGACAACATTCCCACAGATCTGATCAAGGAGCGCAACATCAATTTGTTGCGCAGCTGCAACAGCAGCATTAACTCCGATCACGAGCGCCCCGTTTGCCGTAAAACTGTAGAAGAGAGTGAGTAGAGAAAGTAGGTTACAAATACCCTTACTCAACGAGAAAACTTTCTTCGCCTTTCAGGCAATGGGAAGATCATCACCAAACGCTTCTGCTACTACACCAACAAATCGGATCCCGTTGAGCTGTGCAATGTGACCAGCCCCGAGAAGAATGTGCGGCGAATATTCTGTGAGGATTGTCTTACAGATCGCTGCAATGGCGCCGCTCGTCTTGCCACTCTATTGGCCACCATTTTGTTGCCCTCTCTGGCCGTCGCCCATCAGTTGGCCATCTAAGCCAGTCTTCAGACTTCGCGAACATTACAATTGTATCTATATTTTAGTTGGAACGTGATATTTTCTGCTGATTAACTTTTAAACAATTTTAGTTACTTAGTTTAGTTGTAGTCTCATTTCTTAACTTGCTGGTCTCTCTTTTACTGTAAGCTCTAGTTAAAATGCCTTATTTATATTGATAATTTAAAACCGCGTTTCGTTATTTGCAGCATTTTCGATCATTTGAAACAATGTCGCAGATACGAATTAAATAAACTTACACATTAATCTAATCTACTGCTAAGCTCAGAAATTGTATTATTGACGTACGATTTAAAAACAACAGCAACTACAATAACAACTACACAAGCACTGCTATAAAATATACCGAAAAAATAATAAATGTAAAACAAACTTTTAATGTAAACCAAGCAGACATCGTCTGCATATTTCGATGTAATTATCACAGTTGCATAAACCAAACAAATACTGAATAAAGTTCATAATCTATGGGAGAGTGTGTTCACATTACTAAGTACAGGAATGGGTTAATGAGTGGAACTGATAAGCTAAACATCCTACTGAAACTGTAGCAGATCCAACTGGGAAAAATATAACCAGTAGCAGTAAAAATGAATTATATATTGCCCAAATCAGATGGAAGCTTGATCCAAATATTATTACAGATGGTCAGAGCGAGACATGGCATACTTTCTATTGCCCCATGTTGTTGTGCTATACATATAACATACAATGTTCGCACTAAACTTTCTAAGATATTCAATTTTAAGAGCCATGTTTTAAAAAGTCTTATACTATTTACACTGCGTGCTGCATGGGTGCAGTTCGATAAGCACATGTCAGCCAAGCAATCCTCAGCTCATTCCACTTTGCTGAAGGCCTTGTTTATCCAATTAGGTGCGCTACGAGTATCCTGCCCATGCTTCTTGTGCCTGTCAGTTCTTTTCTAGCAATCGCTAGCCTCAATCTCCGTGTGACACTTGCCTACATCATCTACCTCGCAATAAATCTTTGTTGACAAAATCTGGAAAACTCTAATTAAATCTATGCAAATCACAAGCCCCTCAACCTCTCAAAGGGATATAGGTTAAGAGTATGGGAATATTATAGAAACTGAAATTGTTAGAGTCTCTACAGCAACTAGGGCTTCATATGGGCTTCAAAATGAAACATAAATAAATAGAAAACCCAACGGGATGAAAACCTGAAGTACCCCATTGTTTGTTGCACTTTGACGCCTGTCAGCGTGTATATTGAATTTCAAAGCCTTGATTTACTAATGCCTACTAAGTCACAGTCATGTCTAATCCAATAAGGCGACAAGTGAATAATATACGATTTCGATGCTGACCTCATTTCACACTCTCTTTCCCTCTCTCACACTCTCCATCTTCCCTACTGTTTTTCACCCCCAAATCACAGCATTATCCAGACAATTGCGACCCACTGAGCCTGTCTGTTTGTCAGCCTTCCCGCAGAGGAAAATCTAATTGAATCGATGAAAATGGCCAGAAGTGACTAATTCCTTTGATTAGTGTCAAGCCCTTAGTAAAAGCGGAAAGGGGGTATCTCATTAAAATACAATTGGGTTTAATGAATGAAAGTGAATATAGTGAATGAAATACGCTGTCATTCAACTAGTTGCATGCGGCGAGCTTATCGCATGCGAGAATTGCGTAGTAAACGAGAACGTTGAAAAAATTCTGCAGACTATCAGGCGCCACGAGAAAATCGATGAGTAACTCGGCTTGAGTGCAAAAAATTCACTCAGCAAAAGTGCAAAGACTTTCGCATAGCTAAAGAAATTAGCAAATTTAGCGGACTACAAAAAGGACTGTCTATTCAAAGTGCGAGTCCAATTTTTGACAACTTAATGCTAATGAATCTGTTTCGAGTGTGATTCATATGACAGACGGTATATCTTAATAGCACTAGCTTTAATCTAAATAGCGAAAATAAAATTGTTAAGGTAGTAATAAATTTGCGCAGTAATTTGCTAACGACTTGATATGATAGTGAGAGAAATGACAGCTATAATTTGGTATTGAATGATATTTAGCATATAAATATATTAAATGCTATTCAAACTTGTATTCAAAATGCTCAAAATGCAATGAGAATATTTAAATAATTGTCTAGATCAATTTTCTCACAGTGTTTGTTGAACTAACAAAACATGTAAACAAAAATTCTAATACAAAACACATGAGACAATCAGAAAAACAAAAACAAGCGCCACAAAACCGGTTGAAAAAAATACTCGAAAATTTCAGTTCGGTTCTCAGCACGTACACATAACAATCGTTCACTTATCTTTATGTATTTGTATTCATGTTTTGAATGGGATTTGTTTTTCTCACTCATAACAAAGCCCGCTGCTGGCAGCGCTGCTTCCGTTGCGCTCAGTCAACTGAGGCAACTGAGCGCTTCGCGCATTGGGGGATGATGGGGCAGCAAGTGGGTAGGGAGACTCGACAGACGTCTGAAGCACACTGCTCGATTGTTAACTTGTCAGACGTGCAGCAGACACCGCCAGAGGAGGTTGAGAATTGTGTCTTGAAAATAATTTCGAAAAACAAAGCAAAAATTAGAAAATGGTGTCCGCCCTGAAATGCAGTTTGGCCGTGGCCGTTATGATTAGTCTGGCCTGTTCGGGTACGTTTCGGAGAGTTCCAGAGCTTAGAACCGGTTTGTAATAATTACAATTTTCCAAATCCATTACAGCTTATGCCATCAAGTGCTATCAATGCGAATCGCTATCAACACCCAAGTGCGGTGTGAAATTTGAGGCTGACGATAGTTTGTTGATGGATTGCTCCAGAATCGGACCACCACGTTATCTGCAGAACTTCTTCCCTCTGCGTAATGCCACAGGCTGCATGAAGAAGACCCTGGAGAGTGGTAAGTCCCCCAAACATATACCATATCTACCATATCAGTAAGATCATTGGAACTATTATGCGGTGCTGCGATGCATGCAGTGATGTGCGCATTACTGCTATTATAAAGTGATGTCAGATTCAGACATTCGTACAGCATTCATACACTCATAAGTATTCGTTTTCCTGTATGCCAAGTATTTTCGGTTGTTTGTCACGTTCCTCGCCGTGTAATTTCGTATAATTTTTAGATTAGTCTGACAAAAGTATGGAAATAATTATGACGTGATTTTTGCTGCTAAAATGAACACATATTATAAATATTTATCTGTTTCCCACCATTTCGCTTTGTAATATATAATTAATTACGTATTGAAGGCATTCAAAAGCAGTTTCGAATCTGAGATCATCGATCGGCGAGACGCAAAACGATTCAGGCGCAAAACGATTCAAGCGCAAAAACATTCAGAAAACTCTCAGCTTCTATACGACAAATTACAATTACAAACTAAACTTGTTGACTAGCCTGAGTCATCCGCCCTTTCGTAACGAATTTTATTATACCTAGGAGACTTTTACAGAGAGACACCTACCATATCTAGTTATTTAGTACACCTTAAAATGTGAGTTATTGTTTCTCAACAATCGACTCATTTGTTAAGTAAATATTATTACTACATATATCTTCAGTGAAATTCACTTAATGATATCCCCGTCTTTATTGTATTTCAGTTGTGGGTCAACCGCAGATCGTGCGAACTTGCTACTTCGGTGACATCAACAACATCCAATCAGGCTGTGCGTCGGATCCCTCGCTGCCCTTCGTCAAGCAGTTGGGCTGCGATGTCTGCACCAAGGATGAGTGCAACGGTTCCACCTCACTGGTGCCCATTGCCGGAGCGATCCTGATGTTCTTCGGAGTCGCCCACCTGCTCTTGTAGGCCTAAGATCTCCTATAGCCTATAGATGGCGATTGGCATTAGTTCTTAACTTTCGGTTGTAATTAAGTATTTCCCTTTCACAGAGACTACAATTTTGATTACTTCTCATAGTTGTAAAACATTCTCGTTTAAATTTGTGCCTCTCTCATGCTACATTTTCAAATAAAACTTAATCTATATATCCATCTATCGAGTGGTTTTAAAGTAATTTTAAGAAAATTTCACTAGGTACTGAAGTTTCTTTTTCTTTGATTGAATGTGTATGAACTTTGTAAAAATGAAATAAACACAGAGTCAGCAATACAAAGCAGTCAAATACTTTGAATATAAAAGATATACTAGATATTCATTTACAGTACACAGTTGTCAACTAGAAGAAGATAAGAATCCAAAATTGCATTCAGTTTTCAGTTTCTCCTAGAGAAAGAGTTGTTATGAACTGTTTTATAATATTCAATGAATTATAATGCCTTTTTCACACCACATAATGAATAATATGTTTTATATTTATATGACCGCTGCGGAAGGTCCTTGATCTTCGATATACAAATTTAATTCAGGTTCAATGACTGCGGTTGGTCTTACAATTTTTATTATAATATCAATCCACATAGTGAATATGTTTTATGTTTATATGACTGATGCAGAAGGTCCTTGAACTTAGATATAAATCTGAAATCAGGTTTAATGGATCTGTGGTTGAGAATGCGTTTTAATGCTGGTAATACACGATAAGGAATTCAATTCAGATACAAAAGTAGTAAAATGACACACTTTTAATTATATTTAATTTTACAATTCATTTTAACATATAAGACCCGTACAATCCGTAGACAGAAGAAAACTATGTATATGTATTATAGAGAACAAACACATGTACAATATGCATAGTATGATATTCACTGAATGTGATGTTATTTTGTATTTTATTTTGTTTATTGATTATAATTATCATTCACATTTTTTAATTTTTTATCTCTTTAACAACCACTCTTTTAGTTTTCAGATTTGTGTGAATATAATATATTTGAATATATATTTAATTCCGATTTAAATAACTTGCCGTACTTATAATGAGTTTAGTCACACTACTCTTTGTCGGATGTTTATGAACACATGATAATGGTAGCAATGACTGTACGCGCTGAGGTCTGGTAAACAATTCCAACTCATTTTTCACAATTTACAGCTGATTTGTAAATTTTACACACTCTAGAAATGTTGCTGTATGGATATTCGTGGAACTTACCTCATAGGATGCGTGACTCAATTCTGGTCACAATGCTTCAATGATGAAAGCAAAAACTCCACCCAGACCGAACACCTGAAAATGTTAATTAGTGCGGGTAGTAAACACATTTTATAAGGCACCCGAAACTGGGAAAGGTCATGCAATCCGTTGACCCTTCTTCCCGTAACGCCCTCATATGATGACAGTCTCTGTGAGGGTTACGAGACCATATGGCTGTGAGTGTGAGTGCGTTCTGTGTGTGTGCACTTTGTTAATTATGCCTAATTGAGTTAAATGTAAGTCGAGTCGAATTGCAGTTTACAAAGTGTTAAACACAAATTACAATGCATAACCGCGATAAGGTCAAGAAACTGCAAATGAAACGGGAGTGGGATGCAACTGCCTAATGAGATACAGCAGAAACTTCCTCCCCCAAGAAGTAGCTGCGACTCGCCTCAATTAACCCAGACTCATTAAGCATAATTTGAAGAAATTTACCAATTGTAGAAAATAGGAAATTATTCAAAGTAGCTGCCTGAGAAAGCCACTTGATGATATTCTGAGGGCTCTAAGTGAAATTACAAGTTTGGTTAATGAGCAGCTCTGAAAACAAATTAATAATACTTTCGTCTTCGTTAAAAACTTGAGGGGTGTACTTGACCTAGCGCTAGTACCCCAAAGCTGAACGTATGCCTACAAACTTCAATAAATTTTATTAACTTGATTAAAAACAGCTATTAATATTCTAAATTATTCGTTTATATGGGTATAAGGTGTTAAATCTTATCAGTTTCCAAGCATTTATGAATAAGAGCTTAAATAATAATTCAATCGAATGCCAATCAGTTAGCACACTTACTTATGTATATACTTACTTACATATAATCGTGAATACTGATAAGAAAAACATTAAAACATAGACTAAAATTTTTATTTGCATGAGCAAAATTTGTCTGAAAAAATAATCAAAATAAACGTGCTGGAAAATACACATGACGTACCAAATTTTAAATACCCTTTCCAGAAAATAATTAGTACATTTCTTTAATTAATTCATTATACACTCATTCTGCATGTGAATGAATTCAATTTTAGTTTCATAATCTCAGAGCAGACTCTATGAAATTAAAATAGCCAAAAAGATGATATAAACGAAAACTTGATTTTGCTACGCGTACGACTTGAATACAAATGAGTATTCACACAGCGCAGTATCGTAGGCAAAGTGACATAAATCAGCCTTATATAACACTCATCTTTGTTATTAAAATATAGCTGGACACTTTGTTTGTGTTTTCATCGCGTCAAAAAAGAAAAAGTAAATACAACAAACAGAAAAAATGAGTCTGACATCACCCAAAACAAGTTTCAGTATGCTTGATGATATATACTCTCGTCGGAGCAGAATCTCGGTCACATATTCATATACACTCACAAAGTTTTAGTCATGTGTGGAACAGAATAATTCTACAGGCGGTTGAGTAAATTTAATTCAAAATTGCCGAATGCCAAGAAACACGCAATGTTTGTATCTCACTCAAAACATTTGTGAGTGCGAGTGCGACTGATTGTGAGTGTGAATGCGAGGAATGAGTGTGAGCGTAAGTATGAGTACAAGTTTTTGGTTGCCTCGTTTGTTAGATTTGAGAATGACAGAAAGCAAACGAGCAACAGCCGCTGAACCGTACAGATCTAATTCTTAGTTCCGAAGAATTTGAATTTAAGTTTAGCTTTGAATCATCCCTTTGAGTACCCCAAAATGGTTGCAAGTGTGAAGCATTTCTTGGCTCTGGCCATCTTCGCTGTCTTGGCCAGCACGGGTAAGAACCTACGTCAAAAATTGTGAAGCAAGTTTATTAACTGTAACACATCCTTCCTCTTCACAGGCTATGCCATCCATTGCTATCAATGTGATTCCATATCGAACGCCAAGTGCGGCGAGAAGTTTGAGGCCGATTCAAGTCTCCTGTTCGACTGTGGTCGCCTCTCTGCACCTCGTTATCTGCAGAACATCCTCCGCAATGCTACTGGCTGCATGAAGAAGAAAGTCGAGACCGGTAAGTTTAGATCCCCTATCTTTGATCTCTCCTCTCTGACCCCAGGCAATGACTCAGACCGTAATCTCCGTCTGTTACTTCATTATGCTCGTGATCTCATATATGTTAGACAAGTTGTTCTTGTTGTACTTTCAATTAGCTTGATTTGAACCGCGCGGGCGTTGGCGACGCTACTTCTGCTTGGGCGTCCAATTAACCGACTTGCCACATGCAAACAGTTCTCTGCTGAAAGTGCTTGAACAAGCCACACAATCCATTTTAAATACTTTCAGCATATTTACGGAATTTCAAAGATAATTCTTAATTGATCCGAACAATGATATAATAAGAATTATAATTGCATTTTATTTATCGAAACGGAAGTTCTAAAGTGTTTCATGGGCCTTTTATTATATGAATTGTATATTATTATGTCAATTTTTGCTATACCCAGGAAAATGTGGTAAGAAATACGACGAAGCTTCACGCTTAGTTTGCTATTTTGCATTTCTAGGCAATTATCGGTTTTCTGTTATGGAAAGTGATTCTATTGCAATATAAAACTTTATACGACCGTTGGGGGGGTTTCCCAGTAGCCAGCTGTAGGCAGTTTTCAACTACTAATTGCTCCCTATAAAATGTTTATCTATTTTAAAATTGATAGAGCTATAAAAATCGATTATGATTTATTAGTTTTGCGGCTTTACTGCCTTATTTATTACTATATCTAAATTGATCAGAAGATAGGTGATTAGTCATTTAAAATTGTAATTAAAGTGCGTATTTATATAATATATAACCGAATACAAATTGATGTTGAGAAATTAAAGTCAGATCGTTTTTGTTCTTATTTTTTGGCAACCTATAGTGCTGTCTACTGTAGACAGATGAGTGCTCAATGCTGAGGTTAACCCACATAAAACAGCGCGTAATTGTGTCTAATTCAATTACCAATTACAAAGACATGTCGTCTTTCGTTCTATAAGGGTTATTTGCGGGGTGTCAGACTGACAATTAACGATTAATCTGTCAAGTCGTTGTCATCCATAAATTATTTCGAGTATATTCTGTTTCTGATGTCTTATAGTATCCTATATTTGATCGTAGTACTTGAAGAACTTAACAAGTGCGCAGTCAACTCAACTAAAATGCTAATGACAGACAGTCGATGTAACAACAGAGTGAACAGTGAAACCTTGAAAACAATCATCAGTCCGTGTGCGAAATTCACATGAACTGACAATGTCAGTGGCTTTGATTATCACTTGTTAGATATTCTATTTAAAGTTGCCATAAAAAACCGAGAAAGTGATTAACAGTTACAGTTTTAATTTTGATTTCGATTAACGTAATAATACTAACCGATTTATTCTCTCCCCTTCTCACCTATTTACAGTGGTCGGTCAACCGCAGATCGTGCGCAGTTGCTACTTCGGGGACGTTACCCACACGGAGGAGGGCTGCAAGTCAGATCCCTCACTGCCCCTATTCAAGCAGTTGTCCTGCGACGTCTGCGCCAAGGATGAGTGCAACGGTTCCTCCTCTCTGGCTCCCATTGTCGGTGCGATCCTGCTGTTCTTCGGAGTGGCCCGCGTGTTGGCCTAAGTGGAAAAATGATTACTTACGTATTCATCAGGTTTTTAACATATCATACGAAATTATTAAAAGCATTGTGCAGTTGCCAATCATTATATAGTATATTTTCAGTGAAAACTCCCAATTTATACTCACATGCACGTCTTATGAACACATTAAAACAGCTTTAGTACCAATTTAAATACGCCTTCTTTTTTGGGAGTTCGTTAGGATGTTCAATTTGATTGAAATATAAACGGACATATTGAAGTTTGAGCAAATTCTTTATTTGGATTTTATAAATACATTTAATTTGATTTGGAGTTAATGTAGATCAGATAAAAACATAAAAGTTTTATATTTAATACATTCATCTATTTTGTACACATGATTCTTATTTTTTAATGTTGATAGTTTGAAACTTTTACATTAATAACTATAATATAAATAATTATCATTTAAAATTTGCACATAGATCCATCAAAAACGAACAATCCCAAGTTAGTTTAATCAAAGTTGGAAAATATTCGTGCCTCATCTCAAAGTAATAACAATAACTAAATGATTTATAGCAACATTTTATTATGGAGTACTAAAATTCGTTCTTTACCTACATCAAACTATGGGTTATGCAGAGATGGGGTGAACGTTTTGAAACGGTTAACATATCTTGTGAAAGCGAAAGCTGCCCTTGCGTGCAAGGTCATAATTAAACCTCCCGCTCACTCCACAAAGCCAAACAAACACTACATACACACACACACACATACACAAGCAAATTCACCCTCACTTTCCTACAGATACACACACAGGTACTGTTGTTTAGGCGCTCTTTAGCCGCTTTGTTGGCTCTCTTTGCTGTTATTAAAAGTTGCTAAGAGGCAACTCGTCAGTCGCCTCCTTCCATATGTGTGCTATAAATTCTATCTAGAATATATATCTTATTTTATGGCGCGCACACCGCTCGTCTGAGGAAATTTCATTAAATTTAGACAATTTCAAGAGGTTTTCTGCGAGCGCGACTAAAGATTCGAAGACTGCAGGAACTTAGATAAAAAAAATAGATACTGAGAGAAAAATATATGGAGAGAAAGAGAGAGAGTGCCTACAAGTGGAATTTGGAAGCGTTGCCGCATTTTTCAGTATAATTTTGAACGTGGCAGCCGACTGACTGACGTCTGAGGCGTCGTTTAGTTTGCAAACAGCAGAAGCACACCGGAAAATCTCAGCAGCAACAACAACTACAACAACAACAAGGGACGAGACGGAGAACAACAATAGCTAGAATAGAATTGGATAGAGTGAGGATAGTCGCGGGCGACTGTTGTTAGAAGGCGGTGTGGGGCAAACAAAAAATCATAAAAGTCCGAAGGAAAGTAAGAAAAGCGCGTGTTTACAGTTCCGTAACGTGCTGCAAATAATAAAAATAAAAATAAAACAAAAAATGAAAGCGAAAATAAAAATATGTAAAAATACGAGTAATTTATAGAAATACATTTTCTTTATGCCCCCGAGCATATATGAAAAGCACTTTCCATCCAAATCGTTCGTTTCAATTGCGCCCCGAGCGTTGAGTGAACAAGTTATAAATACAAGAAAGGAAGAACAAGCAAAACAAAAAGAGTACAAGAATTTTCCATAAACCAAACTGAAGGCAATGCGTCAATTTAATTAAAAACTCGTAAGAATAAAAAAAAACGCGAAAAACGCGTGTATTCCCGTCAATTTCAGCATTATACGATATATACATAAATATCTATAGAGTGGTTGTTGTTCGATTTGGTTTGATTTGCTTTGATATTACGAAAAAACATCGCTCAAATGCGCCATTATTATCTCTATTTGGGCGCACTCTTCACGCTGTTTGCCACAGGTTTGTTGTTGCCCCATTTTGTCTCCGCCCACATTGCGAAACATAGGTCATAAGTCTCAAGAATACATATATTTCAATGTCAATATAGCTTACGCCATCAGATGCTACTCATGCGAGTCTCCCTACGATGCAAGTTGTGGTGAGAATTTTCGTATTGAAAACTATTTCAAGTACGATTGCGCCTTCATTGCCCCGCCCCGATTTCTGGAAAACGTACTGTCCAACAAGAATGCGACGGCCTGTCTGAAGCGTATTTTCCGTGGTGAGTTTCCCATTTATGTGATAAGCTCGTGACCTCATTGCGCATGAATGTTATGCTTTCATGAATGGCATTGAGTCCTTTGTCTTTAGTGAGAATCAATTAAAGTTAGCGACAAGTGATAGATAGAGTGTTTATCTAGCTAAACGAATTGCTTTTATTTGCTAGCGATACAAAATGTATCTGGCAGTTGTTAGCGAGCGAGTGTTTATTTTCATACAAATGTATCTGTCAGATATTACAGCAAATTTGCCGCATTTTATCTTCATTACTATTACGCTTTTATTTGAAAACAGATTTGTTATACTGTGAGAATGACTAATGTCTTTGATCTTTTAAATACTTAATTGGAAAATAGTTATCACAGCTATTAAGACATTTTGAATGGCATAGGTACTGTAAAATATCAATAGTCTTTGAATTTAAATGGAAATTTTTAAATGACGAAATCAACAATGTGTATAATGTCGTTTATTTGTTTATTTTATTACATGCTTTTTTAAAAGTTTGACCATTACATATAACTTCTTGACCCCATGTCACAGTGGGCGAAAACGAAAACCTAATGACAATTGAATGTATCAATCAATAAATCAATCGAAAACTTCTGAACGAATCTGACTATTTTAAATGCGGATAATTTTGTTTGGTAGAGAAATGTATTTTTTATCACTCTAAAAACAAATTTTAAAAAATTTGTAAACCATTTTTAAGGCAAATTTTCAAACACGACAGCCTAACGGGCTGGCCAATTTTCGACCCTACCTAAAAGTATGCTACGAAATTGCTAAGTTATTTGTTTGTTTACCATGCTTCACACAGAAAATGGCGTCAGCAAGTACGTGCGGGGCTGCTACTTCGGAGACATCAATGAGACGGACATTGGCTGCAAACTAGACCCCACACTGACCAACGTGCACAATGCCACTTGTGACGTGTGCCACAATGAGCACTACTGCAACGGGGCGAAGCTGAAACAGGATCTATTGAAATTGCCTGAACTGGCTCTCTTCATCGGACTTGCCTTATGGTTGAACGAGGGAAATTGGCATTAATTGTTGTTCTTGTTGTTGTAAATGGCCTTGGCCGAGAGCAAAGCTGATCATCATGGCAGGCAAATTATAATAAAAGAAGTGAATACCTAATTTATAGTAATGAAGACTAAAGCGAAATTTGTTTATTTACCCACAAATCAACAAGCAATGAACTTTTGGCGCTGGCGCTGAGCAAGTTCACTGGAAACGGTGAAGGGAGGGAAGATGATCTGGGTTGGGCGCAAGGGCGCAACGCCTCCACATTGAATATTTTCACGTCCATGTCCATGTTTCATGTCAACGGACATTTATTTTCGGCTATCAAAATGCCGCTCATTCCATTTTCATTTCATACTATATGCGAAATGTACTAGACGCGCTCAGTCAAATGAAAACCAAATGTGTGTGTTATATGGAAAATAACAAAACACACAGAGAAAAAGAGACTCATTCAGAATGCGATTTGCTTGGCTCAGTCTCGCGTGTGCAGCTCGTCCGGCTGGTTCGGGCATGTGACTGAGAGCGATCAACAGGCCTTTCAATTTGCGCGCGCACAGACACACACACACACAGACAAACAGTAAACAGTACAAGTCTCAGACACACACATTCGCGTATTTGCAACCATCCGTCATCTGTTTGCCAGACTCGTACCGTCCTCGTACCTGTAGAGCATTCGCGACGACAACGACGCTGATGATGGCGATGATAATGATGCGGCACATGGTGTTGGCGTTGGCTCTGCTACTCGTCACACTGACCGCCACAGGTGAGTCGAAGAGAGGGGGAAAGAGAGAGCGAGAGAGGGGGAGAGCAAAAGAGGGGGAAACCAACACATTGTTGACATACATATTTTACGCACATGTCGTCATCGTCTCGACTCGTTTCGAGCAGGTCGGGCAGTTAGCTGCTTTGAATGCGATTCCCTCAACGATTCGAAATGCGGAGATGATTTTGAACCAGATGACATCGCCAAAACAGACTGCGATTCCATGGAATTACCGGAGGATAAGCGCGTGTTCTATCTGCAGCGACCGGAGACAGCGTGTTTGATTAAGTACTACGGCGGTATCTGTAAGTGGGAATTTAGTGTCTGCATTTCTATTGGGTATTAACACACTCCCTTTGCACTTGCAGCGGCTGATGATGTTCTCTTTGTGCGACGCTCTTGCGCATTTGGTGAATTTGGGGAGTGTGATGAATTGCCTGATCCCGTAATGCCCCAACTGAGCTTTGCAGGTTGTAAGTTTTGTCACACGGACTTGTGCAATGACAGCACTCGCAATGCACTCCCACAGACCTACACACTGGGCATAGTGCTAATTCTGTCCACGATGCTACTCAGAAATTAAGTGGCCGAGAGACGTCTTCACGATTTTTTGAGAATTGCAGAGAAGCACTCGCACTGCAAAATACTCCTGCACACTTGAGAATTACAGAAGACGGCGCTAACCTACTCGCTTTAACTTAACTTAAACGATTTCAAAAGAGAACAGCTGTATTTTTCAACATTTTTTATTTTTTATTTCATTTTATTTGAGTTTTTCATATTTTATACATCCACTAAAATGATTTAACATACATATATCATATATTTCATTAAATATATATTTTTCTTTATGTATATATATAATATAGAATTGAGTCACATTCAATTGTATTTGTTTGCTGTATGTGTGTATGTGTGTTTAATTAAAATCCATTAAAAAATAAAATAATAATTATAATCAAATAAACAACACGCTCTTTAATTCAAATACCAAACATCGCATAGTTTTAAATAATGGTATATATATTTATATTTTATAAGTATATATTTCTGTTTGCATAATTTAATTACAGTTTATGGTTTTGTGGGTTATATTATTGATATAAATAACACATTTCTTATTGATCATCATCACTAGATGTACTATAGATTGTATGCATATATTATATAAGTTGAACTACATATATATAATGATTGGTTATTGTATTGTATCGTACAAAAATCGAAACCTAACAACGACTACACATAGAGAACAATTCATATAGAAAACAGTGTAAACAATTGTTTTGTACAAAAGATAATGAAGTAGCATAGATTGTGTTCATTGTCTGTATATTTGTCTGTCTATTTGTTTGTTTGTTGCCTCTGCCAAATACTGTTCATAGTAGTAGGTGCACCCCAAGCCCCAAGAAACCAAACACTACAATCTTTAACAAATCGTAATCGTAATCGTGAATTCGTAATTCGAATATGAATAGTCAACCAAGTAAAGTAAAAACTTTTATCAACAGCGCAGAAACAAGTAACAAATATATTTATAAATCGTATTTTCTCATAGTATTGTTGTGTTCATCAAATTTCTCAACTAGGCTATTATAAGTATGATCTATTATAGCGTTATTTCATATGCCATACATGGTAAATATATAATTTATAATGCTGCTTACATACATCATTCATTTCATTAACAACACAGAGAGTTTAAATAAAAAACTAAAATTATATCAAGTAGTTATCATATCATATACATTTATGGGTATACACATATATAATATTCTTTCATAACAATATTGTTGCCACAAAAATTTTACACACTGCTGCAAATTTGCCGCCGCCAGCCTCATATTATGTGTGTGTCTGTGCTGAGTTGGTGTTAGTGTGTTTGGGGAATTCTTGTGTGGAGTACCAGCTCCAAAATGTGTTTGAGTCACTCTCTGTTTCAATAAAAATAGAAATTAATCTGGAGCGCTTCATGTGAACTAAAATTGAGTAGCGTCCAGATCTCCGAGTCTCTGGAGGTGGCAGAACGGCAGCATTTGCAGATTTCTCTTTATTTTGGGGTAATTTACATTAACATGCATTAAAGTTCCTATGTATATATTTTGTATTCGTTGTGTGTATCTATCAGATTGTAAGAATTCGCTTGAGTAGTGCAAGGAGCTGTCGCTAAATGGGCATGTCAACTGAACAACCTACAACAATTTAGAAAACAAGTAGTGCACATCATGTTGAATTTGCGTTTTTTCGTTTCATTTTTCTGACTAGAAAAAAATTGATAAGAAATTTTCGGAAGCAATCAAATTTGTCCTTGTCTGCTGAATTGAATATGTAAATATAGGCTTGAGCAATGCGATCATGGAATGAATCTTAAATAATCATTGAATTTTTGTTTAGCGCTTTGGATATGGAGCATAAATGAGATCAATTTGACTTGTGTGCACCACTTTCCCCTCCCCCTTTTTCCACCTACTGTCTCAGCTGCATGCCCAAATAGCTTCAGTGTGAATTTGAATATTCGTTTTTCTTTCTAGTTATTTCATATTTACGTAGGTTGTGCGTGTGAGTGTAACACGCTTGCTATATATGACCTTTAAACTGCACAATCAAACAATTATTACATCATATGCGGCATTTTGTTTATGTGTGTGGGTGTGTGTGTGTGGAAACTAAGCCTAGTAAAGAAAATAAAGATATCCAATGCAATTTACAAAATATAATTTATACACATATGTATGTAATAATAATAATATTAATAACATTTATAACAAATTCAGTCAAGTCAGTAAATTTGGTTTACAGAAGCAGAAAAAATACAAATACACAAATAAACATAAAATTATTAATATTAATAATAGTGATAATAATCATAATAATAGTTACAATGTAATCATTATAAAAATAATCAAAATGTGCAGACATTTTCGCTTTTATTTGCATTAATTTAACAATTGATAAATGATTTAATTTCCATTTTTTATCTTTTTCGTTTAAGGAATAGATTTTTTTTGTTGCTTTTTCTGTCTGCATTTTCAACTTGTTATATATAGTAAATATAGTTTTACGATTTACAATTAGATATACACACATATTTATATAGATATATATCTATATAGGTGTTTACATTCATTTTCATTTATACGTTATAGCGAATAACAACTATTGTATATGTAGTATTTCAAAACTTTTGCTTTTTGAAACATGAACTCACAGAGTATTTCCATTATATAATAGATAATTTGTTTTTGCTCGATTTAAACATTTAACATTAACACGACAATGACGACAACGACAACGAACGCTGCCGTTTTTAGATACATATTTATAAATAGGTATTTTATAAATGTTTACACAATTCTGAATCATCATCTTTATATCTTCCCCCCTCATTATGATCATCATCATTATCATCTGCTTTTGATTTTCTTTCTGACATTGTTTCCGTTTTAGCCGGAAACACAAGCATTCTGCACATTTGTTTCTGTGTCCGTGTATGTGTGTTTGTGGCTTTCATGGATGTGCGGATCCGAGAAGGAGGATGAGGAGCATAGTAGTGTGAGGGTGCGGGTGCAGTGCGGGTTTTTCTGAGCACTTGAACTTCGGCGGGCAATTTGGTTTCAATTTGAGTGTTGTGGCCTGCGGGCGGGCACGCCTTAGACGCCTACAAAACCATAGACCTCCAGCACGCGTATCTCAAAGTCACCCGACGGACACAGTGGGGGATTGTTAAAGGTCTTGCAACTGTCCGTTTTGCCAAAACGAATGTTCTCATCCATCCA
The DNA here is from genome assembly GCA_018903425.1 of Zaprionus nigranus. Taxonomy (NCBI): domain Eukaryota; kingdom Metazoa; phylum Arthropoda; class Insecta; order Diptera; family Drosophilidae; genus Zaprionus; species Zaprionus nigranus. The sequence continues at coordinate 139,551 of JAEIGD010000025.1, forward strand.
AATAGCTTGGCCCTCACTAAAAAAAAAAGTTAAAAACGGGAAATTAGTTTGATGTTGCTTGACTTTGACAAGGGTGTATGCAGTATGCACATTATAATTTAATATAATTTTTCAATCTCATTTTGCCACTCACCCGCCGCCAATTGTAATCATTTTGGAGTCTGCTGCCATGAAAAGTTCCGAGCTGTGGCCCAAATCGCGGTCACCCTCGATACCCACCCAGGGGTATTTAGCACGTTCGGGATAGAGGGAGAATAGGAAGGTTTCGCCGGTGCCAAAGTAGGCCTGTCTCTGGCCCTTGTCATCCTTGACGTTGCGCTCAAACCAGCGCGAAGAGCAATAGGCGCCAAATACCTAAACAGAATATACAAGTATATATTAGAACTCTTTATAGATTAAATAAAATCTCTTTGTACTCACCTCATTGTTGCACGTCTTGATCATGAGAAGCGTGGGCTCATGTTGCTCGACGCGCACGTAGAAGGTCGTCAGGGAGCAGCCGTGCTCCTCGGTGGTGTAGAGCAGCACCGGTTGGTACATGGTGATTCGTACAGGTAGCCAAGACCATAGCGTGAATAGCTGTGGGAGGGAACGGGGGGAGGGATATTTTTGAATTAGTAAAGCACTTTTCTTGGGGCTCTTATTATACATACTACGTTTAGGCAAAAGTCAACTACGAATAAGAATACTATACTATATAAAAAAGGTAGCATTAGCCAATTTAATAAAAACAGGTAAGAGAAATACATACAATGTATATGTGTATAGCTATAGAGTAGTATATACTATACATACGCATGATGTAAACACACACACACAAAATATAAACAAAAACATAATTAGGCATTTCGGGCGGGGATTGTTACAGAGCAATAAACAAAGACAAATTGAGCGAGTGTGTGAGAGAGACAGAGACAGAGGACAGACATTAACTAGAAGGCCAAACGAGCTAAAAGGCAAAGTTAATATACGAGAGTTAAAAAAAACCAAAAATTTAATTGTTTATAACATTAAAAAATAAAAACTACAAAAAGATATACGACAAATAAAAAAAAAATGATTCGCTTTTGTTTTCGTTTTTAAATTGGATATTTTATCGGTTTTTCTTTTGTTTTTTTTTTTGGCCAGCAGCAGCAGCAGCGCGTGAATTGAAGCAGCGCAGTTCATGTCAAACTGTATGATACTAGTGTCAAACTGTCAGCCTACCAAACTGTAGCATGATATGGCATGAATAATATTACATGAAAAGGGGATCAGAATGTATTGCGATTGCGATTCTATATGTATGTATATATGGATTTTAGTTTACCAATACAAGGGACGCACACGCACACACACACATACCACACACACACACAAACACACAGAATTAATGGAATGTGAGAAAGAGAGAGAGAAAGAGATAAAGGCAGAAAGTTCTGGGTATAGAAAAATACAGAAAGTAGATGGATATTTCTTTATATGGGGAAGGGGGAGGAGATATCTGGTTAAATTCTCAAATAAAACGGCACGAAATGGAACGATTTTATCGGATGTGGTGGTGGTGGTGGGGAGAGAAATTGTATGGTATCATTCACGTTTCACGTTCAAGATCGAGTCTCTTTAATTCATATGCTTACAAATTGTCTATCCGTCCAGGTTTTAATGAAATTCGTTGTGCCCGGTAAACCAAAATGCTATGAAAAGAGATGATATATAGCAATGTCAAAATTAGATGCAGCTCGATTTGTATGATGAATCGCATGAATGTTTGAAAAGATTGACATCGATATTCATTTTGTAAGGAATATTTCGGGATTTCGGGTCGTTCTGCTGCTATAAAACTGTTAAACAACTCTATTAATTTCTTAAGATCTAGAAAAAAAAAACGGAACTCAAAACAAAAGAAAGAAAGAAACTGACAAAAATAAATTTGAAGATACGAATTTATATAACAATTTGAGAATCGATTATTATTATAATGCTAACAATATTGGATAATCGCACACATGAGACATGCAATGCTTTCTTTTTTTGGGGACTCCAAAGAGGCTCAGAGAGATAGAGATAGAGAGAGCGAGCGAAAGAGACATAGGGGGGACGGAGAGAGAGAGTGTGCGAGTTCAGAAAGAGACTTGTAGGTGCAGTTTATAAGCATAACATTCCATTCTCTTGGACTATACTTTGTTGTTGTTTGTTTATGTTGTATTTGGTTTTTCGTTTTTGTTGTTATTGTTTTTTTTTTTTTTTTGTAGCAAAATTACAAAAGAAAAGGAAACTAGCAAAATAGCGTTTAAGACGGCTCTCTGCACTTACTTCTTCGTTCTTACAGACTTGACTTTTTAGATTGTGTATGGGATAAATGCCCATGGCGATGGCTCTATGACCGGGCGACTTTTCGCCCTATATACGATATAGATATTAACATATATGTACATAGGTAATCATAGGTTATGCATATGATAAAATGTCGGAAATGATTTTTCATGTTGATAAAGCGCACGCATTTTTTATTTTCATTATCATTTTCAGGGAAATTCATTTTGATTTTATTCGATATTGATTGATTTTTTTTTTTGTATTTATTTTATGTTGTTGCATAAATAATTTTTTTTTTTTCATTCATAGTTTGCCAAGGCAGCGCAAAATACAAGAAAAATAGAAACAGATTTTATATATAGGTATATATAATTTGATATAGTTTGATATTTATAAAGTTTTTTGGGTTTTTCTTGTTTGCAATGTTGATTGTGTTTTTTGTTTTTTGGGGTTTTTTTTGGCCTTGGAGTGCAAAGTAAGTGCGAACGAAATGAAAAGGGAGAAACAAAACTCAAATGCAAATTTGTGTTAAATAACGGAAACGAATAAAACAGCATTTTGTGTGTTGTTGTTGTTATTGATAGTTCTTATTGTTGTTGTTTGTGTTGTTATGCAAAAGAGAAACGAAACTGAACAACAGATTCTAGAATAGCTTTAAAAATTTTTAGTTAGTATTTTTATGCAATATTTTTTTTGAAACATTTAAATAAACTGCAGCAGATAAACGGAAATTAGTAGAAACACAACACAAACACTTTTGAGTCAAGCACAGAAGAGAAATTTGTTTCTAAAATGTTGTTCTATGCATGTTTAGCCGGAAAGTAGCCAAAAATGTTGCAGCTAAATTCCAGACTTGACTCGTGCAAATTCATAACTCAAAACTCAATTAAAAAAACGTAAAAGTTTTCAGTTTTTCTTTTTGTGAAAAATAAAACAAGCAGAGTTTGAACATCAGTCAGCATTATCCATCTATATATGTATATAATATATATATATATATAGTAGTATATATAGTATATATGTATATAAACAATAATTTCTATTTTAGCCCCATACCAAATTGCGACAGCTCTCAGAGTGCAGCTTCTGGTTTTGTTTTTCAGATATTTTCAGAAGTTGAGTTGTGGTATTTCATTTGTAGTTGTTGTTGTTGGTTGTAGGTTGTTGGTTGTAGGTTGTTTGTTGTTGTTGTTGTTGTGCATTGTGATAGTTGTTGAAAGAACAAAAGACACAATAAATCAATAGAAGATCTTGTACAGTTATACCATAATTAGTCGTTTCATATAGTATAATATTGTATATAATTGGGATAGGGTATTGTGTGTGCTGTGCTGTGTGAATAAAGTGTAAATAGCCCAGTTTCTATATATGGTATCTTTCTAAACCTTAAGACTTAGTGTTTTTGAACTGAAGACTGAAAGAAACTATAGTAAATTCGGTGCAGTTCCAAAGACCCTTTTATAATACGATATTTGTATAGAGATTGTGTGAGTACTTGACTAGCTTAGTCTTTTCTTTTCTTTTCCTCATCGAGTGGATTGGGATAGTGTAAGAATTCAATTCGATTGGGGTTTACAACCTACCTCACGTATGGTCAATGTGTGTGACATCATCTGGATGTTGACCTGCGACTGACTAGTGGGCAGATTATCACTTGAGCGCGATTTGATTAATTGCTTTGAACCGCTATTAAGATTGGATCGGCTTTTTAGTAGCATTTCAGTCTTGATAAATATTCTAGAAATATACTGGGTACTATAAGGGGAGAGAGAGATAAGATATGTTAATATGTGACATATATATATTCTACTGATCAGACTCACCTGAGTCCCCTAATACTAAAAGCGGTATGGAGCAGCTTCGCCGGCGATACTGGTATCTTTTACAAAACTTGATGAGAGCATTGCCAATGTCGTTTTTTAATATTATCCGGACTCCATTCGTTGTTCGACTGACATTCCTTGTGGAAGAGATTGAGTATGACCAGAGCGACGCGATAGAGTACCTTGATGCCCTCATGAAAATAGCAATCCATAATTCGCACCAAATGCTGAAATGGTAGACCAGCTAAAATCCACCAGCACCAATCCATAAAGATGCGCTCCAGCTTCTGATTCGGACAGATGCGTTGGAAATACGCAATGGCACTTTTCTGTAAAACGATATATTCATTAATTAAATTTCATTTTTAAGTCGATGGTTGTATAAACTTCAGTACTCACTGTGTGCTTTTTGGCTATTTGCATGACCGTCTTCCAGGTGACCTCATGCTGCAGTTTGGTTTGATTGATGAATGTCTTCTCCTTGCTGCCCACGAGTCCGGCCAGACACAGATAAGCTTCCTCCTCTGCAAAAAATTGGAAAGAATTATAAAATTATTAATATAAACATCGAAATATAAAGTATTTTATAGTTATTATTCAGTCAGAAACTGTTAAAGACCTATTTTAAATGTCAAAACTGCAGCATCAACATGGAAATATAACAACAAACTAGAAACCTTTTGGAACTCGATTATCATAGACATTTTGAATTGCCCAATCAATCTAAGCCACAAATATTTTAAAAAGGTTACTGGGGATAGGTAGGGAAAGATCGGCAATAAATGAAAATTACTAAAATAACCAAAATTAGCTGTTGAATTAATTTGGACTCTATTCCGATGCAATCTGAAGATATTTACAATAGCTGTGAGAGTTGAAATTGGTGTGTGAAGAGTATCTAACAGTTCACCATGCCCTCATTATTGTGCTCATACATTTTCGCCAACTCACGTAATATTGGGCCACTTAATACTTATGTCAGTTGCTGGCATCGTGCACTGCGCTATCGAATTGCATTTGCCTGGCAATTATCCATTGCTTAATAACACACGAGCCTAACCCCAGCGACAGCTACGACCCACACAACTGTGCCTTTCTCTCTCACACGCACCCATCCCTGCTATCTTTTTTTCTCTGTCACTCTCTACTGCTCAGAAAAGCTTTGTCTCTAATTTAATTGCACAATTTTAAAATGCAAGATTTGCACTGCAGCTTCCTGAGGTCGTTCCACGGACTGCACTGCCTGAGCTGCTGCCGCTGCTCATCGCCTGTGGTTGTGGTTGATGAGTTAGTTCGGTTTGTCTGGTTTTGAGGCGATTTCGGTGAATCACGCGGAGGTGCGGGTGCGGTGTGGTCTGCATGACCGTCGTACCTGGGCCTTATTGCTACGTCGGGGCAAGGAGGCGTTACCGCAATGACGTAGCGTAAATTGCATTGAATAGCGCAAATGCAAAACAGTTGAAGGCAGGTAGTTGACCTTGGCTATACCCTACATTATTGATAATTGATATTTTCAGACACACTTTCTGCATTCATTTAATGCCTAATTTATTCAAATTGCCGGCGAGCTTCAAGACAGAAGTAAGATAAACAGAATAATATATTTAGAATAATATATATATGTAGAAGATATATATATACATATATAAAATATAATATAATACTGTGTGATATAGTACGATTTCTTCTGAAATCTGTGCTTTTACAGACAGTTTCGTAAAAAAAGAAAATATTTCTGTTGGGATCTAAAAAAACAGATGGATTTTTTATTTTTTAAATAAATATGTTTTATTCCTTAGGAATCTCCAGTTATATTATTTCTAAAATATTTATTTACAACTGTTGAAAATCTAGAAAAACAGATCACTTTTTTTGAATAAGAAATTTTGTGCATCATACTGTATAGAGATTAATGTGTATATTTCCTGCAGACTTCTCGTAATGTTCTCAACACTTTTAGCACAGTATACCCTACGCAACTACCCTGCATAACTTGTGCACTTTGACCGCGCCTCCAATTTGTGCTCTGTTCAGCTTAACGCTGTGAGCCTTTTTTTGTTGCTGCGACTTTAGGTCGGTACCATTTCATGTACCATAATTAACTGGCGCACAATTTGTTTATTAAATTAGTCATTGCTATTGATATTGTTGGTGTTGTTATTGTACAGTGACTGCGTGCACATATTTGATTTATAAATTATCTTAACTGATGCTTAAAACGCAGTGCTAAAAATAATGCCACAGATCTGTGCGATATTTACTTTATATCGTTTTTACATGTGCATTTCGTGTGTGGCTCATTAGCAACGATACTGCCTGTGTGCAGAACTGATTATAAACAATTATAACAACAACAATGGTGACTACAATAAAAACATATTGTACTTATCTATATTGCAAAGCATTTAAAATGCAATTGTAAACTGAACTCTGGGTGTGTTCTGCGACTTTTCTGATTTGTATTATCAGTCAATTAGCAATCACTTATGGCACATGTCCTAGGATTAAAATACCCATTTAGAACGAAAAATATATAAATATAGAGTAGATATAGCTTGACTTTAGACTGACTTACAATGCTTGCATTGATCTCATTCAAGTGAAGCTGTGCACGCTTATCAGCACAGCCTCTTATCAATGAAGCAAGCATTCGGTTTAGTTTGATACGAGGCAGTTAGACGCGGTTGCTGCAATTGCCCTGAATATTCAGTTTATTGTTTCGAATGTTATCAATTGTTTTGTAGCTCAACAGATACACATCAACATAGCAGTTATAGCTTATCTCGCTCATTCTCTCGCTCTCTCTCTCTCTCTCGTCTGTCTGTATCTGCCATTTGTATCTGTATCTACTGTCTGCTTCTATCTGTGTATCTACTTTGTAAGTGGCTTGTGCTTATCACTTGCGGAAACTCAACACTGGGCAAACAACAGGTGAGTGATAAGCAAGCGATAGAGATTCCACCTTATTTGCTTAAGGTATTTTTATCACTAAATATTTGAATTCTACAGAGTTATATTTAAAATTTCTGACGCAGAGTGCAGAATCGCTTTCTTTTTATAGCCGTGCAGAGGTTATGATCTTTTTGACAATGTTTACGCTGAGTTTACCCTACAAAGTAAATAGGTTCTTGAGAACGGGGATATCAGATAAAAACGAGAGCAACAGTCGAGCGGCACGCGACAGTGGTAGTACCCTTCGACTTATGTTCCGTTGAGGTTTAATGTGTTCAATTCATTCGCAACATGTACATACTTTCAAATTATTCTCGATATACTTGTAATATACAGGAACCTTCATGGAATTGTGTCTCTAGCTTTTATAACAGCTGAGATCTGTTTTTTTACAGGACAGACGGTAAGACATGCCCTCTGTCATTCCGTCTGACAGACGGGCATTTTTCAATCAACTCGGCTTAGTGATTCTGAGTAAGCATATAATTACTTTGTGTGATCTAGCACGCCTCCTTCTTTCTCCCTGTTACATTTGCACAAAGTTAGTATACTCTTTTTAATAAATAAATAATACTGTTATTTATATACTATAATAAATCCTCTACATGATTTATTAGTTTTGTATATTGTATAAATATTTTCTTTAGATTGCCTTTTTTTTCTTCCCCCATCTCTTTTTCAATAAAATAGATTGTTGAGAATGGGAATATAAGATATAAATATAATAAAATAAATACGAATAAATAAATGATATACTTAACAAATCTTCTGCAGGATCTATTAGTTCTTTGTAAATATTTTATTTATTTTCTCTTTTCAATTCTGCCCCCATTTGTTTTGCATTAAAATCATTGAATTTCGTTCGATTTCGCTCGGTTTGGCTTGACATTTTAGATTCCATTGCAGTAATTAAAAGTAATCGTGCATTAATTGCATTTATTAGTTTTCTCGCTCTATAAATAGTCTACAAAGTCTACGAGTGCAACCGCTGCCACTTGCCATAAGCTTCCAATTAGACAACTGAGGAAAGAAAAGGGCCGCAGTTCGAGGGGGTTTCTAATTTTATGACATCAATTGAATCGATAAGCAGCGAGCAGTAAAAATAAAACTGGTTCAAAAAAATCGCAGTCCGTTTTACGTTTCAGTTTGACGTCAGCAAGTCAGAGAAAGAGAGAGAGAGGAATTCTGGGTGTAAGAGGTGTGTTGTAAGTCGTGTATACACCACAGCACTTTGATATTCGAAAGGAAGCTGCAGATTGTTGAGGTACATTTCACATTTACGACCTTAGCGCCATCACGCGATGGATAAAAAACAGCCAACGATATCAGAGGAGAAAAAAAAACATAAACAATGTTTAAAAGACAAAAATAGACGAGTCAAGGCGTAAACAATTTTTAAATAAAGCCTCCATGAATGGAAATAATATAACAATTCTCTTCTAACAGGCGCTAATTGGGCGCCATTAGGTGAGGCAGCACCCTGCACTGCCCTTACATACCACAAAAGCTCAGCTGATCTGAGCTGACTGAACTTGAAATGCGTGAAAAATCTTTATAAGGCAAAACAAATGGCAATTAGTGAAAAGATTAAAAAACAATTTTCGCATTCAAATGTGTTGCGAGGTGTAAATGTTTGTGGGGAACATTTAGATACAATTTTAAACGGAATTTTTATGGATGGTTAGGGATATTTTAAATATAAGATAACTATGAATATTAAGACTCAAGTTAAGATTATAAGGAGTGCCTGGTGTAACTCTTTTTCACAGAGCTTCTGGCTAAAATGTTTGCACTTTAATTCGAAGTACAGCTTTCAACACAATAAACTATTCTTTTTACAGAGCTTTATCCTTTATTGTTCCCTTCCTATCCAAAGCTTTTAGCTTAAATATTATCTCCCAATTAGAGCTTTCAACCTACCCCATTCATAAGACTTTTTATTAATGTTGATATGCCCCAAGTTGAGCCAAATCTTATTCTACAGTTGATATCTCTGGGCACGTAATACTAAAAAGTATTTAAAGAGTGGCTGTGTTAATAGAATTCGACCATATAAAAGCGCCGTGCAAAAACAAATATGCATAGCTCGACTCGACAATGTTTGGGTAGGGCATAAACATCGCCCGAGTACAGCAGAGTCACAAACAGTCTTAAAACAAAAGCAATATCACAAGCAAACGAAAACCCAAAGATGATATAAAAAGTGCGCATTTGTTTGGCTTCGTTGGATTTGGAAATGGAAATGGTAATTGAGGGGGAAGGTGGAAAGAGGAATCAGAATGAGAATACGTTTAGGATAGATATACGAAATGAGCTGGGGTAGGTTGCCCAAAATTTATTTTATGTGCGTTTTATGCTCACGTGTTGGCGTCATTACGCGACGCCCGATGTCGTACATAAAAAGAGCTTAAGAAGTGTGAATGATCTAAACAAGTATAGAACACTGACAGATACCCTTTAATCAGGCAGGATGTTTATAAGGAAGTATACACGAATTATATATAAAGCTCTGCTGGGTTATTTCCACAGGAAAATGTTTCGACTGTGATATGATCTTCATTTTCAGTACTCTATCATACTCCACGTAGCTCAACTACAATTTTATTAGATGCCAGATAAACAAATAAACAACGATTATTATTATCTAGTCCCGAGTATTGCTGGGAAAATGTGTGTCACATGCCAAACGAGCATCAACTACTGCAGAATTATATCTTCAGTTGCTTTTGTTGTTCTTGTTGACACGAAAATTTGCATAAAACTCAACGACATCGACATCGACAACGACGATTACGAGTCAGTGACGTCAACAAGATGTCGACAGGCAGCAATACAAAGTACCAATAAGTACAGTCCACACACACAAACATATCCAGTATATAAGTTTGCATATAGTATGATTGTTTATACTTTTACTCTGTGCTCGAATCTTGAACTTGAAATGCACGAAATGTTGTTAAAATGTCTCTGGTTGATTGAGACTGCAGTTCGAAATTCAGTTTTATTGTCGATTATTTTTTTATGGCATATCGCAAAGACACCCTGTAGAGGGACCTGTTTTCTCTCTTTATTATTGTTGCTATTTTTTTTTTTTGTTTTGCGACCTTCACCGACAAAAAGTTTACATGTTCTGTAATTCGGGAAAACAATGGACTTTTGTACCCTAAAAGGGGGGAAATATACTATTTATAGTGACTGTAAACAGTGTGTGTACTCGTACGTGTGTACGAGTGTGACTACCTTGAGACTGCCCCGGAATCGCAATTTCCCATCCGCACTCACCCTAGACAAGCTACAAGTTTTCGCGCCGTGTAAACAAACCTCCAAAACTGCGAGACACGTCGACCAGACACACAGATAGAGAGAGAGCAGAGCAGAGCGAGAGAGAGGGAGATCGAGAATCGAAGATGGGGGAATGTTACTATAGAGTCGACCTTTTTTCATGCCCCAGCACAGAGCTGGCTTATCGCAGGCGCAGCTTTATCAGTTACAGGCAGGCGGCTTGTCATGTGCCTCATCCAAGTAAGGCGCATATTAATCACAAGTCCGAGCGATCCCCCCATCCATAGCAAGAGATAATCCACATATATTCTAACTAAAGTGCGCCACACTCTTGAACCCAGATTGCATTGATTGATTGATGATTGTCTTGTTGTTTCTTCGTTGCAATAGGCGCACACACACACACTCCCTTTCAATCGATATTACACATACTATACATGGGGGTGTACAGAGTTCAGTGCAGTGTGCTGAGTTTAATTAGATTTGCAAACGTATACGTGTTATACTATACGATATGACCTTCTTGATATTCAAGCTAACTATAGAAACAAATACATATTACACTTTGGGGTTATAGAACGGGGTGATCTTCTAATCTATGGAAGGTGATTGACGCCTGAACGCCTACGGCAATCGGAAATCTACTCAAGGATCTTAACAATGCTGGCAAACTTTTCCGGTCTTACTTTGTTTCAATATTTTTGCAATTTAACAACTTTGTCGCAATTTATAATATTCCCACTAAGAGCTATTACTCTATATAATATATAAAGTGGGCCGGTCAAGCATAATTTGTGTGTTAATTTACAAAACAATCAAGCGAAAAACAAAACTCTAAACGTTTTGCCTAGCAAGACAATTAATCAATTCACAACAAATTCTCATATTCATTTCTCTTTTTAATGAATTTATGGAACTGTAAGAAAATTTTAAATTTAAAATTATTCTGTTCGCCATCAATCGATTGCCAGTACCGGTATTAAGCAGCTCAACCAATCTCTGCCCACATGCGACCAGATTAATCCAATTCCGAACAGCTTAACTGCTATGAATATGTATCGCAAAATATAAATTATTAATTGGCGACGCATCAGGCAGCAGAAAATGAGTTACAAATTAAGAGGCCGATGCCAGACGATGTCTGATAACACATGCGGAACTACGTATGTTTATAAAGCGCAAATAGTTGAAGATCATATCGTACTAATCAGGGAAGTTCTTTTGTGTATGATCGAAAGGCAGAAAGGGCTACAGTATTTACTCGCTTCGGACTTTTGAAATTGTTGACCAAAACAATTAGCCAAGCAAATCACAATACATCAATTTACGTCGTGCTGTGAGTTACTCGAGCCACTCGCGGCAAATGTTGTATGTGAATTGTCGGATGTGATTTAAAATTGTGCCAATTATTTGGGTAGATAACGAACGAAACACCTAATGATAACTGCAAATATTGAATACGAATGCCGAACGTGAAGTGAATTGAAGCGAACTGAGGCGAGCTCACTCTATGAGGAGCTCTATGACGGCCCCCAAGTGCGTATCATGTAATCAATAACGCGATTTTGAAGTGTGTGTTTTGATTCAAAGTCATTGAAAAGGGCAGCGAGTCACGTGAATCACGTTGGAATTGTTACAACATTTTTGAGAATTAGAATAGTAGTATGTAAATTGTACCACACGACTATTTAACTGTGGGATAACAGACTAGTTGAATGATATCTAACTTGATCTACTATACGTATAGCTAAGTTTATCATTATCATTTCATTAAATTGAATATGTGTGTTATTTCCAGAGATAAATATCTCAATTATTCATATAAGCTGGGCCTTCATCGTCAGCTGTACATAATTTTGAATAATGAACATTTGTATTTGAGTAATAAATAAGATTATTTAACATTACAAAGCCTTATTTGTCCTAATTTGTTTCAAATATACTTCAAAATTGTGATCGTAAGAATCTTTTGGTAGAGAAAAGGGTTGAGCCCTATTTAAGAAACAAATCATCAGTGCAACGATTTGTTTATATCATTTTGAACTGAAATGACCTGCAACAATGCAAATATGCCTAGCAGACCGTCCACAACACTATCCAACACTGTCTGGCATGTTTAAGTTGGCAAAGATTATGATGTGCTCCCAGTCTTCGAACAGCTTCTGATGATGAGCATTATCTCTTTCTTGAATTGAACTTACCTGACATGAAATGCAAAAGTAATGACGTAATTGGATACAATACTGGGCTGTAGGTAATGTCAGGACAATCATAGCCCAGCACATTCACAATGCGATCGGCAACGGCACGTCCCGTGCTGGTCAAGTGATAGGGGAAGCAATGTGTGGCATCCACAAAGGCGGGCAGCATTATTGGCTTATCCGGCAGCTCTGTGGTGCCAAAAACCTATATAGAATATATATTTTCATTGTTAGGATATCTTGGAGTATAAATTAACAGTGTGATTCATTTACCTGATGCACCATCTCCCAGTAGAAGCCATCTAGCATATTCTGCTTGGTCAAATGCTGTGCGCATAGTATTGGCCACAACTGCGAGCGAATGGGCGAGTTTATTGGCCAGGAATTCTCTCTGAGTATGTTCTTAACAATGTGTTTCTTGCCCTGCTGCAGAAGCTGTTGAATTTCCGTGAATGAGCGCAGTGCCGGCTCTTTGCCTGTACGAAAAAAGAGATAGAAATTGAAAGAGCATTAGTCAAGTGTTTCTCGATTAGCCTAGGTCGCGAACTTAAATGTCTAATAAATAATTACTGGAAGAAAATACAAAAATATCTCATAAAAAACAAAAACCTGACGTGCCGCACGAAACGCTGCGCTGTAAATCAACATGCAACACAATTGTCACACTCGTTAAGTGCGCGCACAGACACAGATAACTTAACCATATATTGTATATATTCTATTAAATAGTTAAGTAAACGGTTGTTGGCCCGCTCAAGTGACAGCTGATAAAGTTGTTCTGCTACTGCCGTTTTGTGTTAGACCACTTAAGGGGGGCCTCATATGACTATTGATAAGAATTCTCCCGAGCTGCGTCGATATTAGTCTGCCCCAAAGCCAATTGAACTTGCAACCGAAGGCCGCATAAAGCAGCAAACATAATTATAAATAGTAACAAACAAAAAACTTAGATAAAGGCATGAAAATACTCAAGTATGTAGTTAAATTTCTCAGCTAGTATATTGCTCATACGCCAGAGTGGCAAATAAACTACTTGAGGCCGCAATTAATGTGTGTCTAAGTGGGCTAGTGTGTGTCAGTGTGTGAGTGTTTACTGCAGTATGTGATAAGCTGTATTGATAGATGCGTGTTCTACATAGAATCAACAAACATACACACACACACGCACAGTTGGTTGACTTTAAATGGCCCATGGAAAACTTACGCCATGCAATTAAAATTGAATTGAAATGATAACTGAAAATGCAACATTGGTAGATCATTAGGAGATAATTGAATCAATGTGAACACACATTATTATTATATTTAGTTTATAAAGATAAAGCTATTTGATTTCGATAAAAAGGAACATTTTTTTAACTATAAGTAACTTGGGTATTTAAAACAATTAGTACATTTGTTTATCTATAAGTACCATGGGTATTTTAAAGTTAATGCAATGTAAACGAACGATTTAAATTTAATGTACAATTTGGAGTTTTCACGGAACTGCCGATAACTATATACTATATTTGGTATAAGCAATCTATATATATATATTTAGGAAGTCTATAAGTGCACAACATATTGATAGTATTCTTGGTAACAGGTAAAAACTGGAAACCTTCTAGAAATAACGTTTCTATATTTAACTTATAGTTAAATTATATCAAAAATTTGCATATGCAAAACAAAATTTGACTCATTTCTGTAGCGTGAACTAAATCTAATCCACAACAAGCCGCTGGAAATGCCGTAGGTTGACAGTTTTAGATCGATGTTGGTCAGTTAAGACAGACGCCGAAAGACTTATCGCGCTGGTCAGCTGCTTAGCGAACAGGGTCGCCCAAAAAGAGAGATAGGCTAGGGAAGTTAAGTAGGGTACCGCCAACCAAAAACAACCCCCCCTCCAATTATTGATTGACGCCAGAGCACAAGACTCTGTGGGGACTGGGGCTGCCATATTGATTAGTTATCATAGTTGCAGGTAATTGATTGTGCATTCGGTACATGTCTCATTACCTCAAGCGACAGCTGATCGATTTTTGCATGGCAGTTGCTCGTCCTCCGTCTCTTATCACAGAACTTTGGGTTTATTTGTTATTTAGATGGCCCACTGATAAGAGCGCCAGCTCTAGTCATCGAGCAGCTTGTTACGAATCAGAGACAGACAACAAATTACGGTCCGTATTCGAATTCGTATTCGTTTTCATTATTATTAACACTATTCATTTGGTATTCGTTACTGCGCCTTGAAAAATATACTACATATCATTAATATCGTTTAACCAAAATTGAGTCGGTTATGAGCATGGTGAGAAAGCTCGGCTGTAAATATCAAATGACGCGAGTATGATATAGTTATATATTATAGACAGTGAGAGAGTGAGACAGAGAGAGAAGGGGAGAGTGTAAAGCGAAATGGAGATGAACATTGTAAATGCAATAACAATAAAAACTGGTATAATTGAGTGAGGCTCGTTTGCATTTCTAACACTTGTGCCTGCCCCCCTAATGTTATCTCTCACTTTAACCCACACAAACACTCTATCTATCTGTCTCTTTCTCTTGCTGTGTAATTAATCTGAGCATTTGCATTTGTTAAAGTCTGGTTATTAAAACTCAGCACAAATTTGTATTATATATAGTACATATGTATAAAGACGTTCTTACAAGATGATATAGAGAGAGAGAGATATCTATGTACGTGGATGCGGTCGTTTTCCTATCGACACCAACAGTTTCATTCAACTGCCATTTTAAATGCTTGAAACAAATACATTTTCCTAATCAAACTAATTGAAAAAAATCAGCGAATAGGCGCTTTGTAATTATAATTTATTAAAATACTTGTAATAATTTATAATTATTTTGTGTAATTGAAAAAGACTTTTACATAATCGATTTTAATATAATTTATATGTAAATTATTAATTTGATTCCTTGGCCCTGCTAACAGCTTGCAAATAATTACCAACTGAATGAATGAAGTGTAATGGAAGTTTGTCAAATGATTCATTTACATCTATTCTATTCAGTTATTTTCCAATCTATAGAGAACTCGACTTAATTAGTTGACTATTAACCTTTTTTTGATAATTAACGCGATTTTGAAAAACAACAATATTAATGATTGTAGCTCCTTCAATTCGATTATGACTGGGGCGCATTCATTGACGTCAGACTTAATGGCACCTGATATGTACTGAGTTAAGGCATCTTATCTACTTCTTCGAAGATCCTGTCTTGTAGTCCCCCACAAGCAGTGAAGATAAAAATCGAAAATTAGAAGAAAATATTACTAATTTATTCAAGTCATAAATCCTGCAATTTATTGCAAATTGTATTCAACTCGTGAACACACTGTACATTTTGTTATGCCTTTCTTTTGAGTCCGAATTTTGGGGTATTCGCTATTGATTGAAATCTATTTAATGAGGGTTAATATAAATTAGTTCATCGTTAGCCGTAAACTCACCGATGTAATGGCAGTTTTTACTCAAAGCTTCGACGCCGCCTCACCCACATTCATTATGAAAATCAATAAAAATTACAATTTGTACCCCACGATCTGATAATAAAGCTTCCCTCTCTAGCTAGCCTAGCCTAAAATTTATGAATGTTTGTTTTTGAAATTAGCTGCTTTATTTATTTACTATATCTGTATTTTTTTATTTGCTGCTATGCATATTTGTTTTTGTGTTTGACGCTGTTTGCGTTTTTAATGTCTCCGATCGGAGACGGGGCGTTTATTACCTGGACTTAACTGCCAGCACTGGCATTTGGTTGTTATATCATTCGAGCTGGCCGCTATAAAGAGGGGTAGCTCGAAGAACTCTCGCAATCGGGATCAACGTAGACGCTGCTCCGTCGACTACTAAACTGCTCCAACTCGCGTATGCCCAAAACTTTGCCAACCATTTTGAGTCGCTTTTTTTCTGTTTGTCGTTGGTTTGTTACTTTAGTTTTTTATTTTCTTATATTTGTTGTTGTTGTTGTTGCTTTTGTTTTTGGTTTACTTTGCGTATTTGGCACCGAGTATGTGTTGTTTTTTTTTTGTATTATTTTTTGTTGTTTTCCTGTCTTTACTTTGCGTCGCACAGGCACAACAACAAGAATGAAAACATTTATGTAGATTTTTGGTTGTCTCTGTTTCAGTTTCGTTTTTTGTTCTTTTTGTTGTTTTTATTGTTTTAATTTATTGCGCTCTGCAATTTGCTTGCCTCGTTTATTTGTCGTCGTCGTGCGAGCGACAGAGGAGCAGCAGCAGCAGCAGCAGAGGCAGCACTTGAATTTAATTTGCAGCACATTGAAATTTATCAATTCACATTTTATATTGTTCTTTATTTTTGCATTTTATATACCAAATTTATATTAAATTCGGGTATTTATTGCACACACACACACAATGTTTGTATTATATTTATTTTTTTATAATTCTTTCGGCCTGCACACGAGTTGAAAAATATCATTAATATCAGAAAGGGCCTCGTCTCGTCTCGTTGCGATCGATCATTAGTCGAAAATGGTATTGAAGTCGATGCGAGTTGGGAATTGAAATTTAAATCGGGGAATTCGAATCGAGAAACTCAAAATTCCGTACGCCTACGTGCGATGCGTTCGAATGCGTTCAAAGTTCTCAACGGCGGGCCCGGTTTCTTGCGGTGAATGAAACCGAAAGCTCTGGCCAGAGTCATATGGGGTGGCCAACGAACGACACAGAGAGAGAGATATAGAGAGAGCGAGCGAAGAGTGCAAGAGAGTGAGCATGGTTGAGAGAGCAACAGCTTGCAGTCGGGCACGCGCGCGGGAGAGTGACGACGGACGATCACAACCTGGCGGCGCGTGCAAGCTTCGTTAAAGCTTTTATTGCGCGTGTATGCACTCCTACCTCACTCTCTTTCTCTCTCTCTCTCTATCTGTGTGTATGTTTTTGTTTTTCTTGATGTGCTCGTTCATTTTGTTTTTGGCGGCGCCCCCGAACATAAACAGCTGTTTTCTGTTTTCGTTCTTGCGGCCTGTTGCTCGCGACTCTGTTGACAGTTGAAACTTTCAAAGAGAGTGGGGGAGATAGAGAGATAGAGAGAGCGGCAGGGTGCACGCTTTATAAATAGCGCGCCTCTGCAAAGTGTGGGAAATTTCGTAAGCTTGCGATTTGGCAATGCAGAAACACCCTCTCCCACACACACACACACACACTCATACAGAATATACAAAAATGCTTTGGGAAAAGCCACAAGAATGTTTGCCATCCAAACACACACGGGAAATCTTGATACGTAGCTCAGTAGGTTGGGAAATGCCTGGTGAAAATGTATGTTTACGGCCATGTTCTATTTTAGACAGGCCCGAAAGATTTATGAGCCACCACATTAGACCAGCATTTTCATTGCCTCAGAGCTTAGCAAGCAAGTGGAAAATCGTCGAAATATTTGTGGAAAATTTCTGCGTTAATAGAGGAGGTAAAAAAGAGAATTTTGCAATGACAGCAGCTAAATTAATGAAATGTGAACTGATCTTAAATCGACTTGTTAACACTGCAGAGGTAAATACCAAGATATATCAAGAAATACTAAGAAATACTAAAGTGTTCTTTCGAAATAGCCATTTTGAAATGTCTTCAGAGCAGTAAAACTTTAAGAACTTTTTCAATCTTTGTTGAGACACCCAAAGAACTTTTTCCTTGCTTAATTTGATAATTTATAAATACAAATATATATTAATCTTCTTCTATTTCCCTTAAATTCATTCATAAATTTGATAATGTTACAAATTTTCCATTCACAAATCGTACAATTGTCTAGGGAAAAACATCTGCAACATTTCTAGCAACCTCACGTGATCTTTCGTTTTTCTATATTTCCTGCGTTGCAACAAAAACTTTTAAATTTTCCTTCCTCTCGTTGTTCATTCATGTGTGTTTACCTTTCTTTTTTACGCTTTTTTAGCAGAGATTAAAAGATATTTCGTATTTAAATTGATTTTCAACATGTTTCGTACGTCGAGTTGAACGTGAAATCGTTTTGCGACTTTGTTTACCCACCCATCGATGAGACAAATACATATATATTCTATATAATATATATATATACATATATATTCTATATAGTATAAGAAAACATAGCATACATAATGAAAATAAACAACGCGTGGCGTTTGCGAGAAATACTCTTTGGGTTTTTTTTTTTTGCTCAGAGGCAGAAAAGTCAAATGATTAATTAGGCGACGGAAAGAAAATACATGAAAAGCTCTTGGCAATTTTCTTGAACTGCCTGTATCAGTCGCATCATCATAAACATGCTACCATCGAGTAAAGAAACAGCAAAGAAAATATCTGTGTATATCTCAGATGACTCAAAAGACTTTTTGTTGTTCACGTTCTTGCCCAACACCTCTAAGTTTATAATGACAATTTAGATATTATATATATATATAGGTGAGTTGGATGGATAGATGGATGGATGGATGAGTGTGGAGGCAGCACTGAGTGGGTTAGCCCGATGTATTGCAAACACAAATTTCCGTCACGTTTCGTTGTCGTCGTTGTCGAATGACGCATGTTAAGTTTATAGTTTTCTCTCGGACTACTTGTTTAAGATAAGGGACTATAGAGATGATATTTGTCGCCCTTATATGCCTTATTAGCAGAAGTTTATAATATAATTTTTACATTTAAGCAAATAATTCTGGGATTTCGATAAATGATGAAATATCCATTATGAAATATCAATAAACATATTGCAAAACTCTGCGTATCAAAGATACAAGTCCATAAACTTTATGGATGAACTGTAATCAAGATAACTCCAACCATAGGGGATTTTTCAGATTTTCCCACGATAAAACAAACTCAAATCGCTTTCACATAGTGCCAAAGTTTTGCTCTATCAAATTCTATACATAACCAAGTCTACCATTTCGATAAAGCAAAATACAAATAATCAACTTATCTTTACCATCTGAATGAGACGCTTGATAAGCTGGCACTATTATAAACTGCAGCCATTTCTGAGATTATTTAAAGTGAGGCCATAAAGTTAATGCGCAGTTAATTGGTCGTACAATTAGAGAGAGAGAGATTACTATTTATAATAACTGTGTTATCTTTATGGAACAAACGCTTATAGACAGGGAAGAACACAAAACAATGTGCACAGTTCCTACAGTGGTTCGCATGCCATATTTTTATTGTGGTGTGCACTATGTTAATTCTAATTGACGTAGTTTATTAACCAATTCATGGACAACGTCTAACTGAACCATCACGATTTATTCACAATTATACGCAAGCTGTTCACACACTCACACAAAATAATAAATAAATAAATAAAATGTATGATAAATATGCCAAATATAATCAAAAACCTCAGATGCGTCAGATAGTTGAAACTGTAGGTGTGGTGAGGTGGGGCTAAGAGAGTTTAAAGTTTGGTGGTTTAGTCTCGAGGGTTGACATGGTAAAGATATGAACTGGATCCGTATTTATGACGTCTGTTTTCTGTGGTTTGTTTGCACTATGAAATTGTTATCTATATAGCAATTTTGTTGACCGACCAAATTATCGAGTCATCGACTAATTTCAAGTGCCCCAAGGCAAAGCACTTTGCTCGAGACTTTCTCATGAAAAACGCAATTTAAACCACTCAAACATATATCATATAAAACGTACATTTATCGACATTCCAAGAAGTTTTACAGATCCCCCCTCCATAAATTTTGTGCCTTTCGTCTTTATATTTGCGCTGAAAGATTACATGAATATCTGGCAACTTTGAACCATATTCGCCAGAAATTGCATACGCCAAAGAACCTTATGCGACGACATGCATTTCCCGGTATTCTCTCTCTATCGCTCTCTGCTACTTATACAAAGATAGATATCTTATCTGTGTGTATTGCTCGATTGCCTCGATTTGCATGGTATGCGAGAGAGCCAAACGAGCCAATTTCAATTGAAATTAGCAAACGAAAACAACATCAACAACAACACGAAATAAATAGCAACAAACAAATAAAATTATTGTGACATGATCTAATGTGCAATTTTTAGTTTCGCCAGACGAAGAAGAAAAGCGGAAACAAAGCAAAGAAATTGATAAAGCTAACCAACTGAGAAGAGGAGGACCAAAAGGGGAGAGAAGTGTGGAGAGAAACCCAATGCAATTCATTAGACCTTTTCTTGGATTGCCCCCAGAGTGACGTTCACCAACACTTGACGCTCGACGCTTGACATTGTCGTCGGCGCTGTGATTGCATGCGGCCAATTGCTTGCCAAATACAACAACAGAGGGTTGAGGGAGGTGGGGTGTTGATGTATAAGAAAGAAGGGACATTGGACCACTGCCGTCGCCGGCTGCATCTAAATTTAATTTTCGTACACAAAACCAACGACAAAACCACAACCCAAAACACGTTCAACCATTTTTAATTGTTGTTTTGTTTTTTTTTTATATTTGTTGTTGGTTTTTTTTGTATTTTTGTTGTTTGTTGTTTTGGCAAGATAAACAGAAAATGTTGACGTGAAGCTTGTTTTGTGTGTGATTTCCAAATTGTCAAAGTTTGCTAATTGAAACAAAGCGTCTTTGAAAATGAAACCAAAGCACGCGCTTTAACTAAATTTATCACAAGCAAAGCTAAAAAAAGAAGCTGCAAATTGAGTCAAGATGCTAAAGGGTTAACTAAATGAGCATTGAGAATATTATAATTATTTATAAGAGCCAAGAAAAATAATGAATTTAAAGGATTTTCCTATTACAATTGGAATTATTCTATCTTTTTATAACAGCACAATAAACCAATAAAAACAAATTAAAAATAAAAATTTAACCCATAACTAAACTGGTTCATAGACCTTTGAATATATTTTAAGAATTGGGGGCAGTAAGTTAATTGGTAATACTACAACAAACACTTGAAGAACTTGTTATAAATGCACCCTCCCTTTTACTCTATCTCTCTCCTTCTCTCGCATGAATCAATTGAAAACAACGCAAAATTACCTGATCACTTGATAAATCAGTATAGTATAATAATATATATATATTTATATAGGTATATTTTAAGCGTTTCTTCAACCCCGCAGTCACCTGACTCGCAAATAAAACCAAATGATGTCTCTCTTTCTCTCTCTCTCTCTCTGGTCTTTGGAATGAAGAAGCATCAACTTTGGGCTACACACGAACCGCAGCTGTTAATCAATTAAATTATTTACGGCCCTCAACGAGCTTTCTTTATTCTTGCTGCATATTTAGCATGTTTTAAAAATAACTACCCGGAGCATAGTCGGACTGGGGACAGACCGACAGAGGCTGGCACTGTCCACACCAACTCAATTAGGCCTGAGTCCGGCACATGTTGAGCGTAGGCAATAACAATTAACACGTTGTTGTTCCATAAATCAAAACAAAGAGCACATGACAGTTAAGTTTGAAACTGAAACATGGCTTCTCTGAGAGAGAGAGAACACATATTATAATCTATATAAATTCTTTGAGCTGCTCCGATTAATTTGCAACTGCATAATAATTAAATTTGCGCTCTAAGTGGGCGGTGGGCTGCGCATCTCTACAGTTATCCACGAGCTGTTGCCGTGTCCAATTTATTTAGAATTGAAATAATACAATTGATTAGTTTATTAGAGCGGTGCAAGGCACAAGGCACTAATTCAGAGAGCACTATATTATAAAAAAAAAATAGTTAAGATCAACAACGTATTTGTTGAGAGTGCTGCTGCTGTTGTTGAAACGTGCAACCAGTTTTGAGGCTGCATTGCAAACAAAAAATTCACAATTTTTAATCTAAATCATTTTATCTTTTAACATTTGCATAATTTGCTTGAGTTTAAGGCAAACACGTGCGCTTTATTTATGCATTCTGCAAAACGATAAACTATATATTAATATCATAAGGAGGCATATATCATTTTATATGCAATCAAGTTGTTCTTTAATACTAAAAGCTGGGGTATCTTCTAGTTGTGTATATCCCAGTGAGGGCCCATAATCTACTTAATTCAAATTCTATATCAACTTGTTAATAAGCTACCTATTTAAGATAATTTCAATAATCGAACAGCAGCTGCTACTGCCCTGCATACGCGGCGTATGCGTAATTTTTTTATAATATCGACTTGAATTGACGGTATGACTGACTTATTGAACGCACGCGACCTGAACGCACAATACACATACACACTCATACACCGCCACACTGCCACACATACACACAGCTGAGTTATGGCAAGGTGCGATAATTAACAAGTTGACAATTTGAAAACCGATTTAGGTTTAATGTGCAATTTCGATTGCACTTTTTGGAGGCTACACATACAATTGCAACCATTTACATAACACACACACAGTCGCACGCACACACTCGCACGCATTGCGTGTGCTATACAAACATACTTAAAGTTATTTTCGACGACAGACACGCGACTTGTTTCGTTAAATGTCCGTTGTGTTTTTTTATTTTTCTGGCTCTCTGCTCTCTGTTGTTGTTCTTTTTCTTGTTGTTGTTGGACAGTTGACAACTTTTGGGGACAGCGACAGCAACAGCAACGGCGACGGCGCGACCGCAACGCATGAGGGTTGAACTGAAACTGAGCGCGAGAAATAAGCGCGATCGGTAAATGCCGCTCAGCGAAGTCGAAACAAGCGTTGCAGAGACTGACAGGGAGAGAAAGAGAAACAGAGATAGAGAAAGAGAGAGATTTTCCGACAGGTGCATTTTGTCGTGCACGTCAAACATTTTTCAAGGGGACGCTGTCGCGAAAAAACCGAAATAGAAAACCAAAAAGAAAAAAGCTCGATGATAAGCTTTTAATTAGAAATGTGCCAGCAAAACTCTCTCTTAATTAGCTAAAAAGCTTTGGCCATTTTCCAAACAAAGTTATACAATGTCTCCGAAGTTCGTTGAACTTTAACTTTTGATAGAGAGAGAGAGAGGGGAGAGACGAAAAGGCGGAACGGAGCGCAACAGTTGAGCTGAGCAATTATTTTCCTTAACGTCTTTTATGCCGGAACCGTTTATTTTTAATATAGACAATGAACATTGTCAACAATTCAATGGGCCATAAATGACCTGCTTCATTTATTGGAATTTTAATTTTAATAAAGTTTCCATAAGGTGTCCCGCAATGTCGAGAATATCTATTAGCCACGGTTAAGTTATGTTAGCTTGCTCTGTCCTCATGTGATCACAAGTTCAGTGTGTTTGTTGTTGCTGTTGTGCAAGATGCAGAGAAGTGTAAATCAAAGCTGCCGTTTGTGGATCATGTTTAAAGTATATAAATGCCAGTTGACAATGGAAAACGTTGCTCAAGTGGAAAAGACTCAGAAAGATGCAGACGCTTCACAGAGGAAGACAGAGAGAAAGAGAGAGAGAGATGAATTTAGTTTAACTTATATTCAATAACAATAAATTTATGTATTTAATTTCCTTCAATTAATTTATTAAATTATTATCTTTCGTTAATTCATTATTTTAATTTATTTATTCATTAATTTTATATATTTAATTTTATTTATATTATATTCATTTATTTATTATTTATTTATTTTCATTTATTTAATTAATTTAACTTTATTTGCTAAGTTTATTTCTTTAATTCTTTGTTTATGTTTCAAATTTTAATTGCAATAATGTAATCGGTGTTGCACTTGTCATGCCAACTTTGCGTATAAGCATTATGCCCAAGTACATTTTGAAAGCATACTTTGAGGCTGCTGTAAAATTCCACAGCTAAAAACAGCGCGCAGAGCAAGCAGTTCTATGAAAAAGCATTGCATACTTTCAGGCATTCTAAATATTTATGCAAGAAAAAAAGCTAGATTTTCCTCAGTCCGCTGTTTTTTTGTGTTTGTCGCTTTGAAAAACTTTAGACTTTATTGGAATAAACTCAGATAGCGAGGGTGATGATAACTTTCTCTCTGTCTCTTTAAAGTGCCCGTGGTCCGCAGCTGTTCGACAGCACAGAATGCAAAAACAAGAACAACAACAAGTAGTTCAACAGTGGCACTAGAAAATAAACATATGCATGTAAATTGCATCCAAAAGGGACACAGCACTTCCCCACTCTGTCGCCCTCTCCCTTTCCGCTCTTTGCTGGTAGCTGCTTGTTATCTTAGCGCAGCACAAACAATGTTATCTACTTTAGTAAATAAGAGAGAGTGCGCCGCGACGCTGCTGACAAAGCTTGGCAGAGATGCAAAGATGTGGCACAAGAGAGAGAAAGAAAGAGAGAGAGTGGGGGAAGAGGGGGCTAGCAATCTTTTTTGCCGGCTGGCAGCTTTTGTGTAACTAAAATTAAATCTACGCTGTGGTCGCTGCTGTTCACTTTTTTATCAAAGAGCATGTAAACAAAACAAAAGCTAGAGAGCCTTGCATGTGTGACGACACACAGTGCTTGACCTCACCTTAGATACACTCGCTCGCACACACACACAAGGCGAACATACACAGATAACTGTATAATTGGTCGGCGCCGCTGTTGACAGTGAGGCCAAAAAAGCAAATGAAATTGTTTAGCTTTTTTTTTGCAGCTGCCAACACATTTTTATCGATTCTCTGTGATGGATTAGTCTATTTAATGAGGGCAGACAATGTTCGCACAGAGAGTGAGAGAAGCAGCGGCCAAGTGCACGTCATCAGCCCTCGTTCACCATCAATCAATGCTGCTGCAGGCAGCTGCCAAAGTTCAACAGATGTTCCAGTCAAATGCTACACGCACTTATGACGTGCATACAACGTAAAATAATGGAATATAGCAGAAGGTTTTCAATTTGTCTATCATCAGTACAATCTCTATGGGGAGGATGGAGGCTAGCACCCCTCAGGCTTTTAAAAAATTATTGGAAAATTATGAAAAAAATGGCAATGTATTATACTAAAGAGGCTTTTTACTTATTAAATGAGATGAAGATTAAAAATGAAAGCAAATTTTAAATTTAAATTTAGCGGTTTCTAATTATTATTTATACTCTATTTTACCGTTATTTGCGCAGGAATTATAGCATTGCAAAACCTCAGCTATTTAATTTGCACATCTCAGTTAGAATTCGAGCCTTTAATAGCGTTTTACTTAGCGTTCATTAGTTCTTAATCTTATAGAAATTTCTAGATTTCTTAGGTTTTTATATATCAATTTAAGTTAATTTAGATCTAAATTTTCTGAACTTAAGATCTGTTTTGTTTTATTAGCATTAAAGATCAACTATTCCCGAATTGACTCATTCATTTTCTCTGTACAAAGACTTTCCTTTAAATATTCTTATATTCTTGTTATTATTATGCGTTGTACCTAAAGTTTTGACAGTTTATTCTCACATGCTTGAACCTACGCATAGAAGCAGCATACTAAACTGAGGCAACAACAACAACAACAACATCAAATTTTGAGAAAGAGAACTGTGAGAACTCATGAGGCTGTCTCGCATACACGCATGCTGTCGTGACTTGCCGCACGAACATAGCACACACCCACACACACGCCGTACACACACTATGGGCAGCCGCTGTTGGCAGTCATTATTAATAAATCTACCGCAGCTCCAGCTCCGTCCCCAAAGTCTGCAGTCTACAGAGATGTTGATTGTTTTATGTGTGGATCAAAGAAACAAAAGCGCAGAAAAAGAATGCGAGAAAGGGGGCGGCCGACCGAGAACCGGAGATCTCAACAAGTGGGCGTTACGTATCATTTTTTAACTGGATTTGATCTCTGAACCCTGCCAAAAATAAAGTGAAGACATTTTTTACGATTCAAAATAACTCGCACACACGCAAACATGCATACATACTATACACATGTGATGCGTGGTGTGTACGCGACTAATGCATTAAACACTCGAAATTGCTTTAATCACTTTAATTGGACTAATCTAATCACATGAAGAATAATACAAAATAGTATGCAGAAGAACAAGAAGCAGAAAAAAACCCCCACAATAAAAATATTTAAAAATAGAATCTCATGTTCGTGCATGCAAATATCTAGAAGCACTCGAAATACTCTGCTTTAATATGTCTTTAATCCGTTTCGAAAGTTATAAAAATGTTTGTTCAAGTGATTTTTCATTTCGGAATTTCCATTTCTTCCTTTCTCTCTTTCTCTCTCCTCCCTCTGATCTTTTGCCAGCGGTCAAAGCGGTCAGATATTTGCGATTTCGAATTGAAAAACACAATTTTTATTGAAAGAAATCCGTCGAAAACAAATATGAATATGCCATAATGTCTTTCTGATACATATAATATATATGATAACAAGCTGTATTAATTGTAGTCAACAATTTACAAAATTTCAATCAAAAGAAAGAGACAGAGAGAGTGTGAGTGAAACCGCACAGCGGCGTCGAGGAATCCTATTTAAAAACGCATAACGCAACTAAAAATAAAACCAAAACAAAGCTCGCCAATTCGACCAATTCACAAAAAGAAACTGGTTTCGACCAGTTACAGAATCTTCCTCAGTGGATTCCGCACACTTTTCGCATATTTTTAGCGCGGGGCACGTGCTCAAACTGACGTAGCATGTTCGTTTAAAAGGGGGGCACGATCGAAGCAGGGAAGGAGAGGTGTTGAAGCGTAAGGGGTATTTAATGCGATTCTCTTTCAGCTTTTTATTTTCGAAAATTTATCGATTGGCCTGGCAGCGCGTGTGGCACTTATGATATATGCATATTTTCATTACATATATACAATATATAGTAACATCTGTGGCCTGATCTGCGGAAAATTTTCGAAAAAAATTTTCAATGTTTGTTCTTATATAAGATATGATTTTTAATCTAACTTGAAGAGCTTCTCTCCTTCCCAAATTATTCGCTATGTTTTTCTTCTTTCTTTGATATTCTTATTTTCCAAATGAAAACAATAACAAATACAACATACCCTAAAAAAAAAAGGAACAACAACAAAACCATAAAGCATAGATCTGTTGAACAAATCTCTGGTCATCGCGTCGTTTCGCGTCACAGGAGTAAAAATATGTTTGCTCTGTTTTGCGTAAGCAAAATTTTGCGCATTGGCAAAAACAAATAAATATCAAATGTTAAGCTACCCCATTAGGATGATGTAGCATATATAGAACAGACATTCTTTCCCGTAGTACCGATATACATACACTATAATCGACGCTATGTTCAAGTGGCACGCGGCGCCTGTGACAGGCTTTCTTAAAATATTTTCGAGTTTTGCCAGAAATTAATTTTATTTTGAGTGGAAAAATATGTTTAATGTTGAACGTGGATGAGAAATTTTCTTAAAAATAAATTCAAAGATAAAAAAAAATTTAAACTTTTCTTATGTGATACAAAAAAACACAACTTTTTGGAGCCAAAAAACTTAAAATAACAAACAAACAACAATGTTTATGCTTCGATTTTGATAAAATTAGGTTGATAGGTAATATAAATAGCTTCATATAGGATACATATAGTTTTATAGATGCCAAGAACAACGTACTATTTTACGAATGAGTAGAGAAATGCATAGTCGATTTTCGAAAAGGATCTTTAATAATAATTCACCTTGCAATCAACCAAATAAAATGTGAAGAGTCCCATGACTAATCTGAATTATTTGATCAGAGATCATTTCAATGTCGTGTGCCGACAGTTGACCCATGATAAATGGCCTACAGATCCCATAAATTAATCAAAATTCTCATATACAAACGCGATGATTAAATGCAATGACATGTAGAAGAAGTTTTTAGGTATCTCAAATGAATGTGTCTTTTAAAGTTCTACGTTAAGAATTCCCAACATTTTGAAGCGTACAAATCGGCTGACTAATTGGTAATTTTTGTTTCAATGCTATAAATAGAAAGGTTCTGGGTTAATTTTCTGTTGCCGAAGTGTGGGTAAACATTTAGTTGATAATTTCCCATTATTTGTTGTTGCGAAACTTTATCACAACGCAAAAAGAAATTATTAAGATGAAGAAAAATGGGAAAAATGAAATAAAACGAAAAAGAATATAAGAATAAAATGTAAATTGCATTTATTTTTAAACAAATTAATTGGCCGTACGCCAGATGCCATAAAAACGTGAATGCTTTTTGTTTTGCTTACTTTGCACAATATCTGAGGGAACAACAACAACAACAGCAACAACAATCGGTAGAGAATTTAATAAAATAAAAAAAATTGCTTAGCATTATGTCAAAGATCTACACGTAGTATAAAGATATTGCAATCGGATTTTCCCAAAACAACAAGAATTTCTAGCGTGTGTGTCGCGCTGAAGATTCGCCAAATTATAATTGTGCCAATAAGAATTCTTGAAACAAGCCAAAAACTGCAACACACAAACAAACACACACGCACACATACGACCAGATACAGGTAATATTTGTTTGTGCAAGGCCTGCTGAGAATATTCCCCAAGAATAACAAGCAGCGTAAGTCATACTTGGTTTTGGCAATACCCTGCACTCAAAGAGTTCTTTGGTTTTTAAATCAGACCAGGAATATGCATCAATGTATACAAAATTTATAAGATATACAAGTATAAGTATGTAATGGCATATGCAATTAAACTGCCTTAGCGCAATCTCCTCTTTTGTAATTCAAACGTATTAAACCAAATTCATTGTCATTTCAGTTGTTGATGCAGTTAACGAATATATATTATTTATATAGCTAAACATATGTGCCTTCATTAGCACACTAGCTGTGCGCATACCCCACTTCTATCTGTCTCAACTACAGGGTAAGTGCAGCAAATTCAAAATCAAGGCCAATGTCGTCAGCGACTACGAGGAGCCTCCACTAATGGATTATCGGACCGGGCGAGAGCAGATTGCATTTCGCAATGCAATTGCCGTTAATGCACATTGGCATTTTGACAAAATATGAGTGCGATATAAAATCCAATAAATATATAGTACACACATCGAATACGTTGCCTCGTTTGTGGGAGGCAAACAGGGTGGCTGTCTCTCTTCGGAATGTTGTGCAAATGTAAAGTTTTGATTGCCTTTGATGTGCCATTAAAATGAATCGATTTCTATCATTTCATCATTTGTTCGCATTCGTATTCGTGTTCATTGGTAATTTTCATTTTTGTTTATGGAAAATTTTTCAATTTTAAATTTTAAATTTTTCTTCAATTTCTTTGCTTTTGTTTGCCCGGAAAAATGTAGGTCAATATGTTGTATAACCTTCATTATCAGCACTTTACATTGCGTACATTGATAAGCTTTGATTGTGTTGATTGCGGGTTATTGGCCTGGCCAAAACAAGACCTAAGCAAAAAGTGCTTAAAAACCAGTTAAAATCTCCGCAGTGCAAGTTCTCGAACACAATATAAACTTTGTATACGTTTGTATATTCCTCTTTTTATGGATTAAAGTTTATGTTAATTGCAATTTGCATTTTGCAATGAACACACACACACTGAGTTATTCAACGAGCCGTTGAAACAACGAATCAAAAATTAAAAAAGGTCGAATAAACAAAACCAACACAATTAAAAACTTTTCAATAATTTTTTTCTGCTGCCCCAAGTAAAAGGGTCAAATTATGCAATAAAAGAGAAATAAGAGGAAAAACGTATAGAATCGTTTCGATCGGGTTAAAAGTTGCAGTGAATTTATTTATTTATTTGCATAAGGCAAGGCAGAACCCGCAAACGAACTGTGCTTATCAACACTACTTGGAATATACCCTATAATTTATGGCAGCACCTTTCATAATTTGATTTATGTATGGACTGTAATTAACTGACGATTTAAAAGAGTGCAAACTATAAATATTTACAAAATAGTTTTGCGTTTTACATCCACACACACACCTTCACAGGGTATCTATGCGTACAACAAACACCTGCGTTGCTTCTGTGTGGTTATTCACGCTACTCGTTTGTCAATACAAGTTTCGAATAATTTTCAAGTATTTATGTTTACATAACTCTGTAGCATAATTTGACATGCAGCCTGCGGGCTATTTGTTTTTCATTCTTTGCAATACCCTGTAAATACCTGGAACAAAGGAGTATGCAGTAGATTAAGGAGAATTAATGTAACATGAGATTTACAGGGTACTTTTGGGTTGTTTACAACCTTCTTCTCTGCTTGTTTTCATTTTCTTTCGATAAAAAAACAGCTAAATGTTTGCAGTTCGGACCGAGGCAATTGGCGTGGCTGGTTCTGTTAGTTTTTTCGGACCCCGGCAGTGGCAGTTTGGCCCGTCCGGGCGGTACAGTCATATTAGCAGTAATTATTACAAATGCCTACTGAATTTATTCGGCTCTAGCAAATTGTGTTTTCGCTGTTTGCTTTGTGCTCCTTTTAGTCTGTTTCTGTTTATTGATTAATGTATTTAGCTGTGCGGCGGCACAGAAGCACAAACAAATAATCTTTCATGCAATGCATAAATTTATAATTCACTCAACAAATATTTTCAGGAAACACGTGTGCAATATAGGGGCACATCTCTCTCCTTCTATATAGTATACATATGCGAGATCACATGCCAAATATTGCGTAGGTACGATGTAATTAAGATTTGATCTTTTTTCAATAAAGAGACTAAATATTCATCTAATGAAAATTATAAATTAATTGCTTTGGAGAATATATTCAGATATTATGTGTATGGAGTGTATTTAAATTTAATGCAATATTTATGTATCTATCTTTATATCGATTAGCATTAACCTTACAACACTGCTTTTGTTTTAAAGTTTCCAAAGTTCATAATACTGTCGAAAGTTACAGCTTAGGTTATAGCTTAGGAAAGTTGCCTCCGGCGTTTCCTAATCGGCACAATCGATTAATCCAGTAGTATAATTGGTCTCATCCTGTATATGCTTGCATCTCTTAATGAATAGCACAACGACTATTGTTAGTCATATTGTATTTGATCATCCAACATATATACAATTTATCTATATTTATAGCCAACAGAGTAGCTCATTAGAATTTGAATTCGAGCCAATCGTTTATACATATATTTCTATTTTATCAGAAATCGTATGCCTGCTGTTAAGTTAAATACTTAAATAATAAATCATTATTTTCTGTTTACTTTCAAGCGGTTTGTTTATGCTAAAAGACGCGCAATTGATGACCGGATAAAGCAGATAACGTCAAGAGAATTGTTTTCTGAATGAGTCTGAATTTATTCGCTAATGGCAAATAGACAAAGGTATTTAAAATAAAGAATAAAGTGATCTCTTGGAAATCCGATTTACATTTTAAGTCTTGCTTATTATTGATATTTTTATAACTTATACAACATAATTATAATTTATGAATTTAACT
Source organism: Zaprionus nigranus (assembly GCA_018903425.1). Taxonomy (NCBI): domain Eukaryota; kingdom Metazoa; phylum Arthropoda; class Insecta; order Diptera; family Drosophilidae; genus Zaprionus; species Zaprionus nigranus. The sequence continues at coordinate 171,350 of JAEIGD010000025.1, forward strand.
CACCAGTTTGCTTTGGTAGATTATAAAAATCAAGTGTTTTGATTTCCGATGTTTCCACATGCGGCGCAAATCCCTCATAGAGATCACTCTCCTCCACAATGCCGCTCAGCTTATCGGCCTGAGCCGATGTATCCGCACGGTGATAGGGCATTTTCTTAGCCAGTTTTGCGTTGTATATATATTTCTTATCCGTTTGCAAATAATTTATTTATGTAGTATCAAGACTTGGCAAAAAGATTTTTATAGCTTATTTACTCAATTTCTATCGTTTGATTCAATTAAATTTTAATTTTGTTTCTTCTTTTCTTTTAATATATATTTAATGTGACTAGTTCAACTTTATACGTAAAGTTTGCTTGGGTTGTTCTTAGTTGTCGTTGTTTAGCGGGCCAAGCTATGCGAATTTATGGAGACAGAAACACTCCAATACGATGATGCCGCGCAGAATTCATTATAATGAACGATTTTAGAGCAAATACTGCAAGAGCATACTGAGTGGCAAAATGGCGCTTCGAAGTCTGCAAGAGAGTGAAGGAAAGAGAATATTATTAGATCAGTTCATAAAGAAATAAATTGTATTTGCAAAGTAGGCAGATTGTTCATCGCGTGCATTGTTTATTATGATTTCAGTGTTTAACATTCTGAAACAGAATCTCTGCTTAAACCAATCAACTCAATCATTCAGTGAAGACGAATATGTTAACACAGTAAACAAGTCGATGAAGGTGATGAGTGCACGCAAATATATACTTTATTTATATGTTAAATATCCAAAGATGTACATGTATGTATGTATTTGTGTTTACTCTCGCTGATATATACTCCTTGTCACTCATACACACACACAGCACAGAGGGAGAAAGAGATCTGAATTCTACGATTGGTTCAACGACACGCATGGTAAAAACATCTCGCGGAACATTTCATTCCATTTGGGACAAAATATATGTCGAATTTCAGTAGGCAAGGGGGCTAGTGAGGGCGTAAGTGAGGCGCCTACTGGCCCATAAAATACATGAAAGCAATAAAAAGAATCCAACTGGGCAGAGAATAATATTGTGCTATATACTAGCAAACATTGTCTGTATGCATGTATGTATGTATGTAAACACAATATACTTATAAAGCTCCGGCTCCACAAAGTCGCCTCCCCCGCCCGTCGCTCTTGGAATGAGGCTGGAGGCGACCCTGGTCGGCATTCGGTTCAGTTTCTGATTCACATTTCAATTCTAATTCAATTTCAATTTCGATGTCTAATTAATTAATCTGACAATTCCGAAACCGGCAGAGAATATATCCCGATTGGCAAATAAAAATACGTGAAATACAAATCATTAAGACGCATCTTAAAAAACACTAAATTTACAGCAAAAATGTCAACATTTTATGGTGATTATTGCTTTCGCATTAAAATTAATCGATTTGCAATAGATTTTAAAGGTTAGATTGGCTTAGGCAAATATAAATCCCTTTTACAAGTGTTACAATAAATATATAGATTTAATCTTCTTATAGTGAATAAAATCTTTACCCTCAACAACATATAATATTGTTTCAAGCAGCCTCAACCAGCGTCTGCTCTTTTAAATCTCGCCACACAAAATGTAATTATAAATACATATAGTGCATATACAAAAATTTATATTTACAAAATATCAACCATACTAAATCTGTCGCGCACACACTGCGTATACTTAATTAAGCAATTTTGTGCAGTGAAACCAAGCGTAAATCGCGCCGGGTAAAAAAGAAACGCTAATGGCAACTATTATAATCGAATCCAATCCGCACAAAACAATTTAGTTTTAAATATATTGTGCGTTTCAGTTCGTTCGCAATTCGCATGTTAAATAGCTAAGAGTGAGACCGATTCCCCTTCCCATCTCTCTCCCTCTCTTTATCGCTGTTTGCTCCTCTTCATTACTTTATTAAAGACAAAAGCTTAATGCGAAAATAGAATTGCAAATTTTCAATTGAAATTCTGCGCACGTATCAAAATGCCAAGTTAGCAACAACAACAAAAAATGAACTTCTTTCGATGTCGTTTGACACTTTTAATGATTTCGCTTGTCAGCACAGCAACATTCTGCAAACAGGGGGTAGGAAGAGGTCGGGAGAGAGAGAGATTGGCGATCGATACAACTTTGACGAACTAGACACAGACGGGGGGCTCTGATAGATTGCTGCGCTCGATCGACTTGACAGAGGTGTTAAATATGTTTAGAGAATGAGTGAGATACAGTTGCCCCAGGCAGTGCCCAGGCCTGCCAATCGAGTTATAGCAACTACATACATAGATATTGATATCAAAGCCACCGAATAAAAAAACAAAACTTGAAGAATTTATGAAATTTACAATAGCATCGAAAGGGAAATTTTATTTAACGTGAAGTACAGCAAATTTATTTGTATTCTCTCTGATATCATCTTTTAAAACACACTCAATATGAGTTCCTTAATGATTCACTCTTTAAATGCATAAGATATTTCAAAAGGAAATGAAGATTAATAAGACTAGAGTATGAAATGCATATTTGCATACTATAAATACACAACGGACTGTAAAAACGAGAGTAACATTTATTTTCAGGCTCTTACATCCGCTTTAGATAGTGACTGAAAAATAAATATATAACTCGTTTCTTCATAAATCAAAATCGTTTCTTACGTTATCTTAACAAATTGTTTATTAGAACAGAACATATCAATAAAGTCTTATTACAAAATAACTGGAATTTGGACACATTCATTTGAAGGCATTCTTATATGCAAGTTTGTTATATACACTTCTAATTTTCCTCAGTTCTTTAGGACAATAAAAAATAATTTCCGAGAAGCACCCTGAGAGGAGTGGTTACATTTATTGCCCTAATTTTTTTTTAGCTGGAATCATGTAAGGTAAAGGTATGATAAATGGTAATAATAACGATAAAGGTAATGTCTGACGTGAGCTGTATGTGTCTACATATTGATTGTGCAATGATAACTTTGTCAAAAATTATGAGCCTTTCGTTTGGAATATCATTTTGTTAATCGTTTAAAGTGTTTATTAAATTTGCATTAGAATTCTATGCATTTAAAATGTATTTAATGTATATTCAAATCACTGAATCAAATCTAAATGATCATAAGAATCAATCAAAAACTATTTCAGAGTCAAATTGCAGTAAATAACGTAAATTAACCCACTTTTTTGTGTACCGATGCAGCCCTTTGTTATGTTCTGTGTGGCACAGGAAATACCTATTGTCATTTAAATAAACGATCATAATGTTTGCCTGGCATAATAACTTCCATAGAACTTGCACTTGTGTGTTACTTATTAGCAACAAATTGTTCGTTTGTACTTTCCGCATTGGGTCGTAGCCTCAATATCAAATTGATAAACAAACTAAAGATTCTCATACAAGTTTAATTGTTGTGCCACAACAACAACAACAACATCAACAACAGTAACAGTAGCAAAAACAACCATAAAAGGTTTATATAGAACAAGCTCATTAGTAGGCTCAGTTTGTGTGTAAGAGAGTATTTAGTCTGCTTTGAATCCAATTGCAAATTTCATATGTATGCCAATATTATGCTACGTTTGCGTTTCAAGGTGCCTCAATTTATGGCCCCGTCGCAATTGCAATCACGAGAGCCGCACAAACACACACAAACAAACACACAAACAAACACACACACAAACAAACACTCACACACAAACATGCACATATAAAATTATTAACAAACGTTTACATTAGGCTTCTCTGTTTATTTATAAGGCGATGTGAGACTTTTGTTGACTCGCTGCATGCAATTGGCGGACATTTCGTTATCTTCGAGTTGCAAATACTGAAGCTAATTTACACTAATTAAATCAAATCAAATGAAATCAAATGTAATCAAATGAAATCAGTGCTCTGAGCAGGCAGCAAACAGGCAGGCAGGCAAGCACAGGCTGCTTTTCAATTGAATTCAATTGGACAAACTCACAAAATGACAACGAAAAATTGTTTTACATCATTTGATTATCCGCCCTCAGGAGAAGCCACAACATACAGCACAACACAACGTGGCACAGCGCAGCACAGGCCGGTACAGCACACGCACCCGACGCACACACACACACAATTATATATACACAACACACCCAACTCACACACAGGCACCCAACACAAGCGAGCTAATTAAAACGTTTATGCAAATCAACTGACACGGGATGTCATGTCGCATTGGAGGTCAGTCGACATCTCTATCTCTCTCCCCCTCTCCCCCTATCTCTCCCTCCCTATCCCCCTCTCGTCCCTCTCTACCTCCATACCTTCTTGTTCTCTATCTTGCACTCCCACCTCGTTCAACGTGGACATTTGCACAGATTAAACATGGAGTTGAGTTGTTCACTGACCGCAGCATCGACAAGTTAATTAGTACTGCGTATATACCCTGTAAATTCAAAGAAAATTCCATACAGGTTGAAGAATTAAAATCGACATGAATTGCTAAAAGAGATTTTCAGTCAGCTGAAAATAAATTAAAGTCACTAAGTGAGAAATTATCCTGTAATAATAATAAAAGTATAGGAACCATTTTAAGGTTTAATTTTTCTCAGTGTTCCTACTACACAAAATGTCTCTTTAAATAAACCACGCAACATAGTTCAAACTTCCCATCGTATATACCTCTTAATAATTCTATACATTTAGAACCAATTGCCACGTCATTGCTAATCAGCAGCTCATTTGCTGCAATCGACACCGATTCAGATATGACGAGAGCACTTAACCTATTTTATGTTCAACTGCTTGCTGACATAAGCTGCATGCTATGCAACGGTTAGCACCACACACACACACACACACACACACACACACAGAGTGAACTTTACGTAGAGTGACGTAAGTGCAACGCGAGGGAAAATGGAAATTTTTACTCTCGTCTGGTAAAGACAATTTTTACTATATGTAAGTCATTTTGCCAATTGCTTGCGAAGAGCGGAAAAAATTTTCCATTGTTTCTCTTGTTATATACCCTTTGAAACCCAAAAAAAAGGTATGATAAATTTTGAAAAATGTATTTAACAAGCAGAAAGAAACGTGATAGACTCCATAAAGTATATATTCCTTGTCAGTATCAATGTCTGAGTTGATTTAGCTGTTTTTGTCTGTTCGTTAAGAAGGTTAAGTTTATTAAATACATTGTTGAGCAATAGTTTTTAAATAAGGGATTATACGAACTGGCCAAAGGGTACCTTACTGTCGACCATAGCCTTCTACAAACTGACAATACGTGACCAACAGAACGACATCATGGCTGTCCTCGTTAGATATCAAAGTGCATTACTGTTGGCACACAGGACACACCTCTCCAACGGAATCTGAGTGGGTGCCGACCAAGTGAAATGCATCCAACTGTAGCCCGTAGAACTATATAAGCTTATGACACAACATATCATGTTCTATTCCAACTAGTTTCAAACCTGTATGAACTACTACTGCATGGCAACTAGCTCGCAAAATGTTCTTGTTTACAAATATTGCGCTCAAATTTAATTGAAGTAAGCTCAAAATTATTAAATAGTTTTTTGATAGTCTGAAACTAGTTAATGGAATTTAGTTGTAATCGGAATTTGTCCCCTATCATGGGACATTAGGGTTGTACAAGTTGAGTAACGAATAATTTTAAATTTATTATGTTATATTCAATTTAAAAGTAATTGAGTTTTCTTGAAAGAAATAGGTTTATTATTTGTTTTTTTTTACATTATATGAAATTAAAAAAATACTTAAGATTTACTAATTTAAAGGAAACTACATTTTATTAGAAAATATCATTAAAATAACAAACCATTCAACATACATATATGAATGTAAAATGTATTTAAAATCTTTCATTGCTTCAATATTATAATCTTTTCGCTAATTTTCCCACCCACACATAATAGCTCAGCTAAAAATCATTTAAAACTATTCAAGCTTCGTATTTTACTTTAAGCTTGTCACTTTTCAGTTCATTAAGCTGCCAACTTGGGTAATTCGTAAAAATTTCACATGATAAAAACCTTTGCTATTGTTGTGTGCATGTGTGTATTTTCCATAGTTAATGATAGATGACGAGGAGTTCGCCCCAAAGTGGGTCACTAAACTGTATGTCTATGTCTATATTTTATGACTTTTAGACACACTTGAACCAAATTTGCATGTGAATCGTTAAAGAAGGAAGTGGGGACACGCCCCTTTAAAGTGCGCTAGGGCTAAACTGGGCTAAGTAGCTGGCAGCTGTCACTTTTCACAACCCTTGTCCCTTGAGAGTGCAATGACTTAGGCACCTCCACCACTCTCCCCCCTGCCGAGAAAAACGAAATTGTGTCAAATTCGCCAAGAGAGAAAAGGGAAAGAAAGAAAGCCAGTAGGGTATGCCAGACAGGCTTTATGCGCTTGGAAATATATTTAAATTGATGCTGAGAAAGAATATACAAAATTGATGAGGTTAAATTTGAATTACCAAACTAATATACCCTATGCAAGGGTACCATAAAAGGAATAGAAATTATGCCATCATATGCTTTGGTAAGCCCTTTAAGTACACACGTACACACACACACACAACAATACCCGGGCCGAATGTGGGCCACCAGCAAGCACATTGAGCATGTCTTCTCACTGCCAATTGGGGAGGAAAGAACAGCCTGACTCTGTGTATGGGAGAAGAGAGAGAGAGACTGAGTGTGGGTGCGACAGCTGGTAAGGACACTTTACGTCAGCAGCAGAGCAAATAGAATTACATAGCGCAAGTAAGAGAGCGAGAGAATGGGAGAGAGGGAGATGAGTAAAGAGAGCGAGTTGAAAACTAAACGGAGAGTGCGAGTTGTGTAAAGTATGAGAGAGCGTATTGTTAGGTTGGGTAAATCAATGAATGAACACACACCAACAAGCACCCACACGCATACGCAACGCACGCATAAGCGAGCGAGACAGAGGAGAGAGAAAGACAGAGCACGAACAACTGAAGTTACTGAATCAATCTATGTGCAAAGCAAAGGGCAACCAGAGGGCACGGAAACGGGCACGGGCACGGGCACAGACTCGAGCACAGTCCCGGGCCCCGTCGACGAGGCGGCTGCGTTGGCGCCAAGGAAATCAACTTGTCAAGCTATCAAGCTATCGCACAGCACTAGGACAACCCGCATAAAATATATATAAAGGACAATTAAAACAGGCTCGAAATGCGACGATTTGCAAACAGTCAAAGGCCAAGTCAAGCAGCAGCCGCCGCCGCCGCCGCCGTCGTCGGGCTTGACCTGATTTACAACCGACATACGATTTCCTGCCACCTACTCCCCCCCTCCCCACCCCACGGTCACCTCGTCGTCATTGTTGCCCTGTCGACTTGGCCAACTTTTGTGGCAGACGCTGCGACGACGCTGAAAATGCCAACACGCAAGGCTCTTTAATTTAGCAGTTTTTTAGCCATTTTTTATTTTTTTTTTTTTGCTTTTGCTCTTTCTGTTTTTGGCAACACAAAAGGAAAACCTGTATAGAGTGTGCACTTGCCACAGCACTAGCAGCAACAACAGCAACAACAATGCGGGTCATTGAACCGTGGCACATAAAAAACAACAACAGCAACAACAACAAAAACTGCAACTACAGCAGCCACATTTCTTCATTTTTTTTTTTTTTTTTTTTGATTTCATAATAATTACGTACATGGCGGCGGCATAAGCGCATTGTAAGCGCACTGGCTAGAAAAATCACGTGCATTATAGCCCAGGCACAGTTATTTGCGGGTCTCAACTCTGCTTCTTCTTTGCTCTTTCTCCTCTTCTTCTCCTGCGTCTTCGTCTCGCGCCGTGTAGCACGAAAAGCAAAACAAGAAATAAGAAAAAACTAACACGCCATAGCGAGAGAAACGAGAAAAACAACAAAACAACCGACCTAATGTTGCCCTACTATAACACGATATATTCTTGAAAATCTGATTCGTCGTTAACTCATTTATTTAGCTTGTAATTTGAATGAAATTTAGTATAGAAGAAGAAAACAAAATAGACCTTTTGTATGTCAAGTTTCATTAGTGTAATTTATGCCAATGTTGAGTTATGCAGTTTACTCAGTTTAACTTATTTATTTATAGTGCAATTCAGATGAAATTTGGTATAGAAGAAGTTAGCATAATAGACCTCCTATATGTCAAGTTTCATTACTGTAACTTATGCCAATGTCGAGTTATGCAGTTTATTCACTTGAACTCATTTATTTATAATGCAATTCAGATGAAATTTGGTATATATTTCAACTTACATAATAAGCCTTCTATTTGACAAGTTTGAGCAAACTAACTTGTGGCAATGTCGAGTTATGCACATTACCCAACATGGTTACAAAATTGCTTCCTGTTAATAACCACTGCACATACCCACAATACTCTTTTGTGGCATGTGGTGCATGCTTTAAAAACGTAATGCATATATAAATGCACACGCACAACATGTGCAACATGCAACACATAATGTTGCATGTGAGAAATTAAGCGAACAGTTTGCCAAACAAAGGCAGCCTCTGAGGTAGTTGTAGTACCCAATTCAGCATTGAAACACACTCTCTCACACACACACACACATGTAAACAAGAAAATGTTATGTAAGTGCAAATTTTCTCGAATTTTTTTCTGTTGTTTTTTTGTTTCCACTTTTCTTTTGCTTGGCTTGGCAAAAGTTCATTCGTTCGATTCGTAGGCAAAATGCAGCGTACAGAGAATTATTCTCTTGATTCTCTCGACACTTTTGGGGAAGGGCAGCAAAGGCGGTGGCACCGACGGCGACGGCGACGTGAATCATCGCAATGTTTGTGGTGTCAGCTAGAAATGTGTCCCTTATCTGTGGTTTTCTTTCTACCTTTACCTCTATCTCCACTTGTACTTCTTCATTTTCTCTCATTTTTACTTTACTATATGCGGGCCAACATGGCGTATGAAGCTGACTAACAATTATCGTTACGCATACGTCATGTTGACACAGCGTTTTTCAACAACGTTGAACTCTTTCAACGCCAAATCGATAAAACATGTTGTTGTATTGTCCCGAGTTAATTAAGTTTGTGTGATAATTGAAAAAGGTTAGGTTAGGGAACTCCATCAGTTAAATAGAGTGGATGATTGTTCAGTTCGGATAGTGCAGGTTTAACATCGAAATCAATCTGATATTAATAGAAGAAATTTCAGTAAAGACCCAGTCGAACTATTTCCTGTACGATAAGGTTTCACTGAAAGTGCAAAGCTTTATAAATGTGCCCTCTTCAAAGTATTAATAGACCATAAGAATAGTTAAACTTTCTTTTGTTTACACAGCTGTAATACACAGTAAAATAATTGTTTCCACTTTAAATGCATTTAGAATTCAACTAGATTTAGAACTATCTAATCTAATCTAATTTCAGTGTGTCGTAATTGAAGTTGGACTGTCAATAAGAAAACGTAATGGACTTTAACATGACACTAGTACGAATATTCACTGCAAAGAGTTAAGTATAAGGTATTTTCAGTTCATGATTTGATTATTTCTTCAAAATCAATCAACCGATTTTCTGCTTAACGATTTCTCCTGCACAAACTGTGCCATATGTTCGTTCCCATCTCAATTCTTTAAGTTATAGCCTCTAATTGTATATTACCGGATCCGATGATTCTTTAGCCTGAGCCAATCAAATGAAAATATTATAGTTAAGTGCACATTTTGAGGCCATTTGCCCCGGCTATGGTCAATGAAAACTTTATGTACAATGTCGCATACGGTGCACACACTCAAATTACAGCTAATTACACACAGTTAGGGCCATTTAATAGACCTAAACACATTTATAGAGAGAGGCTCCATATGTTGCTACGCTTGGGAAACTAATGGTCCCCGAAAAACGACAATGATGGGCAACAAAATGGCAAATAAATGAAACAGAGAGCAGTGAACAATATTGTTTCATAGACTAAACTAGAGAGGGAACTAGAGGAGAAAGGCAGAGGAAGGGGAGGTGCTTGCTTAGGGGCCTTAGGTCTAATGCGTCTGGGGATCTTGCCAAGGCCAGCGGCAAACAGCAGGGCGGCCTGTTGCAAAATGTTTACACTTTACCATTGCATCAGAGAGACGAGAGAGCGGGCAGTAGAGAAAGAAAGACGGAAGGGAGTGTACAGAAAGATGAGAAATGACCAAGCGCGCAGTTGTTTAAATAAATGAACGCTGCCTATTTGCCGTCTAGCAAGAGAGACGGAAAGAGAGAGAGAGAGAGAGAAACGACCATAAATTTGTGGGGTGGCGTGAAAATTATAATTTACTCACAAATACCCTATAAAAATGCACATTCAAGTGGTTTACAACTGCAGACCACGCGATTGCAGTGCCAGACTTTGCTACCTGTATGCACACAGACCATTTTTATGAGGCAATTAAAATTTATAGCATCACCTCGAATGATGGAAATGAAGATGTGCAAGCTGAAAGTGCTGAAATGTTCAGAGAAATTACAAACAATATCAGTCTCAATTCATACCTTATAAATCATTTCATTATAATCAATAATTTCAAACTCAAATCAAGAGTTTTAGCTTATTCATGCTAAAACTAAAGCGTATAAAGTTCTTATCTTTATGGCCATCCCTAGTGTTGCTTCTAAAGTTGAGATCTCCAATTTGAGGTGACTTCCAACACTTAAAAGTTATGTCAACCTATGTTAATATTTTATGTGTGTTAAAACGCGCGCGAGACGTGGTCATGAAATATGCAGAAAATACGAGAATATAGATTGATAAGATAAACCTGCCGTGTTGTTCGGTACACACGGCATGCTTGTCACAAGTTGTTGGGGTAGTTGACGACATTGCTTTGCACCCCAAAAAAGTACTACTCAAAATACACAGCTCACTGATAAGCTAGTACAGCATTTTAGCGAGTCTGTATGACGTCTCCCTCAGTTCATATGCCCCTAATGCAAGTTGCGTATTATAATTTTGACGGAGATTATGAAACGTAAACAAAATTTTCGTGTTACTATTTATTAAGATGTTTAACTAACATAATAATCTTTCTATTTGCCACTAGACTATCTTGAACCAATGTCCTTTTATAGTGCAACTTATATACAAATACTTCTATTTGCACAGTAAGATCAGGCTGATTTTAAACAAATTTCATATAATAATTGACTTCTTGGAGTTTGGCAGACATATCGGACCATTTATTAAATAAAAGCGTGGCAAAATCAAGTTTCTCTCGCTTTTTTTTAAGTTATTTTTATGACATTTTATTGAGATAATTCCAACTTAATTTGATATGAACATTGAAACTATAATATCACGCAAATTAGCGATTTAATTATAGAGGTTCTTGGCAATTTAGATATCTCAAACCATTTATCAGATGTTATGTTGTGTTCCATCAATAGTTAATTATTTAATTATTTCTATCAAATACTCAACATTGCCTTCGGCAGTTCTATACCAAGTAGTCAGTTCCCTCTCCCCTTCTGGCTTCTTCTACCATTTCTGCCACATTGATAAGCCATGTTAAATAACTTGCGCTGCTTATTGAAAACAGCGCTGTCACGAGTCGTCGTCGTCGTCGCTATCAGGCGTATAAGCCAGCGCTACCAGCTGAGCGCGAGACTATTTTTAGTCGTCTACATTGCTGAGGCTGACATTGGTTGTAAATCTTGGCAATGGCAGCGTTCAATGCAAAAGGGGGCGGGGCGCCACTGTGACTAGTCGACGGGGGCAACGTAAGCGTCGACTCACTGGCTTTTTTCTATGTATATATATTTTTTAGCTATTTATTTTTTACGACACCCGGCCATAACTTCATCATCAATCAGTTACAGCAGCGGCAGCATCAGCTAGAGAAGAGCGCAGCTTAAGCATTTGCGGATTCTATTGGTTTCTATAGGAATTTTTTGATTGTATTTTTTTTTCTTATTTTCTTTGCATTCGATTGACTGTGAAATTTGTCGATAAACCGGTTCGATGTCATCATGATTTCATTTCGCGCGTACTTAAGTGTGTCATATTTTATTTTGTTGCCAAAATCATATGTGTAATAAGGCGGGAGGAACTTGGGGGCCAGTTTGGTGAGAGTGTCGTGCGTGACACGAGCTGAGAGACAGCAGAAAATTGAAAATACTTCTATCGATTAAAAAACATGTAATAAACGTATATGAACACGCAACCATCTCTAGCGTGCCCCGAACTTGGTCTGACTCAATGCGAGACCGTGTACAATTGTTCTACACTTGTTTGGCATTCCAGCGAACTTCAATGATACTCGAGACAAGTCGAGAGAGAGAGAGAGAGAGAGTGCGAGATCAGCTGAGAGCGCGAGCGAGACTTGCTGCAAGCCGAAACTCGCTGTATGATCACGTGCTTTCAAGAATACGATATATACGGTGTATACGTTCGGTATATGGCAGTATGGGGGGTACTCGACTTATCGCTCAGTTTGTATTTTGTGTTATTTTTCGTTTCTTGTTTTCTTCTTTATTTTTTGCAATTTTTCTTTTCTTCTTTTTACATTTTTTGTAAACAAAGCTGAGGCTTGTTTCTAAATATTTATGGTGTCGCCTCTTATACAATACCATATTAGGTTAACTACGAGAACTCTCTTGCCCACAGAGTTCATTAGTGTGTGTGCGTTGAGTGTGTGTGAGTGTGCTTGGGGTGGGTGTGGCCGAGCTAATGCAGGGCGAAACTTTTCATAATGGGCCCCAATTGTACTGGGGCACTTCTGCACTTACGAGTACTGCCTAATACCGCCTTCGTATTGTGCGATCACGTTCGATAAATGCTGCCGAGCATGCTCCATTCCCCCATCGTTCTCCCGACATGCTAATTTCGCGCACACGCAGAAGGCGGCAAACAGATTGGCGCGGTTCGTTGCTCGATCTGCGTCATTAGCCCACGAACTGCAGCAAGCTGCAGGATGTGCCCGATATAAATATGTTATAAAGCGTTAGCTGTAGCTAAGCTAACTATGCTCATAGAGTTAAACATTTCGTTGATCATAAAAATTAACGGTATAAACGAGAGCAACAGTAGAGCGGCACGCGACAGTGGAATACCCTACGACCTATGTTCCGTTAAGGTTTCATTTGTTAACTTCATATGTACATACGCGCTGGCGCTCGCCTGCCTCCCTTGTTAACCAACGCAAGCACCAACCATTGAAAATGGTCAAAGGGTAATGCAAATGTATGTACATATGTAACAACATTAGGGTGGCGTGACAGAGCGCATAAGGTATATACATATATTCTTACTCAGGATCAATAACCGAGTCGATTGAGACTTGTCTGTCTGACTCTCCTTATGTCCAGATCTCAGCTATTATAAAAGCTAGAGACACCAAATTTGGCATGAAGAATTCTGTGTACTAGGCGCAGATGAAGTTTATTTGGGTGCCACGCCCACCGCCTCATTAGAATAGTGGTAAATATTATGCACACAAAAAATAAGCACTCTCTCTTTAATAGTGCACTATTTTTCAATTTTCAGGGGGCGCAAGGAGGCGTGGCCAAATTCAACAGCAATATTAATCTGCGCGCAATAAAAATATATATTGTCCCCATATTTAGTAGCCCTAGCTCTTATAGTCTTTAAGATCTAAATCTTCACACGAACACACAGATAGAAATGCCATATTGTATCAGTTGTTGCTATTCAAGAATATATGGGAATGATGTGGCAACGCCTAAGTAACAGTTAACGGACTGGCAACAACGTAGATTTAGAAGAAGAAGAAGAGAATTCTCATTGACAACGCGAAGAGTGAAGACGTGAAAGAGCAAGGCTAACACTCAATCAATTAATAAACGATGATCATATTCAAGAAAAAAGGATTAACTACGACGACCCTAAGACTTAGCTAAAGAACTAACCAATTTAATATCCTACAATAAAATATTACGAAAACAAACCATTTAATTCTACATTAAAACAATCCTGTATTTTGCACAACAACTGTGACTTGAACTTTAAACAAACAGTTTAAACCCAAGTCCCACAAATATTCACATGTTTTAGCTTCGCAGATGCCTTCCGATATTATATACCCTAAGCTACAACTGTACAGTAAGTATTTTCTATCTGTCTCGACTACAAAATTCAAAAATATTCGCACGTGCATAAGCCCTAAAAATTCCCTGATGATATTTTTGTTAATTTGCTCTCTAGGTTTGCTAATTAAAGAAACCAAAACTAGTTAATTAGTGCGCTTATGTAACCAATGAGCCCGTTGAGCCCAAAGTTGTGTGTGTACGTGACATTTACACCGCAAACAAATTCGGATTTTTAATTTTTTGGTTTTTTTTTTTACAAAATCATGAAATGGCGTGCGAAAAAAAATCGTACTAAACGCCCACGTAATGACAACGAATGTAATTTGAATAAACGCTGCGATTCAAAGGGGGCTAAATTGAAATTAAGTGTGTGGAGGGTAGGAAGGTACAGAAAGGGAAAGGGAAAGAGCTGAACAAGCAGAACAGAACAACAGACAAGCGGAAGAAGGGCATGCAAAATATGCATGAGAGAAAACAAAGCAAAGTCGCAAGAATTTGCAAAAATTTTAAAGCTCGGCTTCATTTTCCTTTGTTCAATTGAGTTCGACTCGGTACGCAGCGATGATGTTCAAGTCAATTAGGCAGACGACGGTGTTGGGAGTTGAACTTTGGAAGACCTTCTTCTTCGGCTTTTGCACATAATTCACTTTATACAAATATATGTACGATATAATAAAATAAATGCCTGAAAGGCAAAGTACAATGGGTAAACTACGCGCCATTGTGAAGATGTTTACTGCCTCGTTTAAGTGCAGAGACGTGGTGATGATGCCTCGGGAACCCAGACCAGGCTTGGCCGGATGTTTTCTTTATGGCACTGTGCTTGAGCATCATTGACTACTCTTGTTCTCCTCTCTCTCTCTCTTTTCCCTATGTGAATTGAACTTATCCCAATGAAGAGTGACAACGGCAAATGAGCGAGAAGTCGCGCTTGTCTTTGTTGATATCGTTTAATAACGTACGAGAAAATATTCACAATGGGCCACAATGTACTTTTTAAAGCCTAACAGGCTGCTAGTCAGGCCACTTGTCCACAATAAACGTTTCGCCGAGTATATTAAAGCAGTGCGGATAATGTCGAATTGCCGACATCAACAGGTCATGACATTCTCTTTGCCTCCCTTTCTGTCTCTTTCGCAATCGTTTAAGTAGATTACAACTTATGCAGCTGCAACAGATAACGAATTGTCTGAGTCTATAAAGTTTGGCGTAGTTTATCATTGGGCAACAAGTTATCCATGGATAAGGATAGATACCCCTATATACGAAGATAATGAAAGGAATTAAGGAATTGTGGGGTATTTTCCTTTACAAGAGGGCAACAAGTTCTACACGGATGGAAAGAAAGGTATTATATAAGTTGATATTAAAACAAGGAAGAAGAATTACCAGTATTCGATTACAGACAAAGTTAAGTAATAGATCAATATGTTAATTAACCTTTTCTATAAAAGAATACAATGCAATCCTGTTATCCGAATAACTATGTATAAGTATACAGTTAATTCCAACTCAGCAAAAGAATACAGCGCAGATAAGAACTCTTGTTCTAATGACAAGCATAACAGATATTCAAAAACTAATCCAGTACTCGGTAGTTTCGCTCGTAAATTAGCTAGAATATTATCTACATATCTATTGAATCAGAGTTAATACAATTAAATCAATTGACATAACATTGGAAGTTCCCGCTTGGCAACTAGCAACTCCAACAGGGTCGCAACAGACTATAGGCCTAATCAAAATGGGGATGCCATAAATTAACCATGTATTATGTAGGACTATCGATAAACCAGATAACTTATGTGTGAGTGTGTGTGTGTGTGTGTAATCAAGGTCATCGAATCAAGGGAAAATGGAAAAATATTTACACTAAACAAACAGATAAGTATGTGAGGGAGTTTGTGTGCGCGTGTGTGTGTTGTCATAAAGCTTGTTTAGTTATTAACTTTTTATTCATTAAGTGAGCCGATCTGAAATAAACACACACGCACACACACAGACTCGCAAGAATATATCGCGTAAATTCGTTGATATTGTTGTTCGTTTTGTTATTGTTATTGTTGTTGTTGTTGCAGTTGTTGTCGTCGAGTCAACCCCCGTCAATGAAATTACTTGCACAAATTAATGCCGCACAATTACCCACCACATCAGAGAGAGATCCAGAGCCGGACCGAGCCAGACAATTGATGGTCTGATATCTCTGGTCGCATAGTCGCATATGTCGTGCTATATAGAGCTATATACATGTATATAAATATAGATATACCCACACCATACTCACATTTATTTACATACTTTCGGCTTTCTATGTGCAGTATATTGTGGGCGTATCTCTTTGTTGTTGTTTTTTCTCGCTGCGTTATTAACACATTCACAGACAGCACTCGTACTTGATTTAATAAATTTGATTAGGATTTATGAGCGTGTGGGCACATTTCAATTTTTTTTGTAGACCCAAATTCACCATAAAGTTTTTATAGTACTCCAAGCTTAAGGCCACAACCGCACAGTGGGCAGAACTGTAACCCGATCATGTGATCAATGAGGCGCATTATGATTTACTGACTGCGGTCTACAATTGATATCATTATGGCTCAATTACAGATGCATTTAGACAGATAATGTTACAATGGTGATGCTGAGAAATCAGCGCACAATTTAGATCAAATCATTCCACAGTTAAACGCCATGAGAAATACGGTATATAATTATCTAGCATATGAGTTCAATAACTCAATAACATCATGGATAAATATGAATAGTGGACTTGCTTTGTATACGGGCGAATTAGCATAAATTAATTTATAGCACCTATTAAGTCGTTATTTTATTATAGCCTATAGTAATGTGGATTTCCTTCATACAATCAATAATCATCAGAGTAAGTAAGAGATACACAAAACTACTGCTAAATAAAATGCATGGTACTATGGATAATAAAATTCAATCGAAAATCAATCCGGTTAAATAAATACAATTAATTCATGCTTTAAATAGAAATCCATTAATGTGCGGGGATTGCGCAACACAAGAAAAACAAAATGAATTATTATCCAATGTTTCTTTCTGTGTGGCCAAGCCGAAAGTGCTGACACTAACCAAGTCAACTGAATTTATGGCAACGCACACACAACAAACACAAATACACACTTTCAGATATATAGAACACTGTTGAAGCAAATGCAGTGACAGGTCAAGCGGGCCTGGGGGCAGAGAGGGCAGAGGGACTGTGTCACCTATAAATAACGCACACACAGCTCAGCAATTTTAGACACCCAAACGAAACTCAAATAATACCTATCGATTTTGTGAAAGAAAAATAATCACCTAACTGTCTACACACACATACACACACAGACACGCGCACACAAAGTACAATTGTTGGTTGAGTTTTTCATTCGGTTAGTAGATAAAACAGTTGCACAAAAGAAAAACCCAAAATCAAGTTGAATGAACCGTAAGCTAGTCAACAAAATAAATATAGCTAGTGGAGACACCCATTAGAACGAAACTCCCGAGACTTCATAGCCGTGACGCAGTCTTCGTTTATGTGATTTTACGCTAAACTTTCATCATCATCTTGCACCGTGTGATTCACGGCATAAATCAAATCAATCGACGCAACTTTGTCATCGTCGTCTAGGCACGTACACAAGTCGCCAACGACATTCGCAATATGGGATTCGATTCGAGATTTGCGATTTGAGTTGAGCTCTCGGGCTGTCGACTTATTGAAATCGATTGATTCTGTCTGCCTCTGCCCCACTCGGAGGCGTTTCTATTTGCATATCGATACCCTATAAAAGAACAGACTCTAAGTATGGTAGAGCACTTACGAAAGTCTGAATATAATGAATTTAATGCTCCGATAGTAAACGATAAACGATAGTTAATCCTAAAATAACTGGCTGTAAGGCGAAGCTGAATCGACTACTCATAATAGTTGCATTATACTATCCATCACAATTGAAGAATATTTTTATTATTTTATATATTTTAATAATATATTTAAATAATATATATCAACAAAGATTGGCACACCCATTTTCAGCTTGTCAAATTATATCTTTAGAGTCTTTCGTGACTTGGCATTCCATGATATTCGCAAACGAATTCCCATGCAGAGAGTATCCCACGGACAGATCAACGCTTTACTGTTATTTATGCGCTTCGATGGGGTCTTTGAAACGGGTAATTGGTATATTTTTGCAGTTGATTGCTCAGCCTCACGTATGTATGGGGTTTTTTATTCTTCTCTTTTTGAAAGCCTAAGCGAATTGGACACAAGTTTTAAAAGTCGTTTTGCTCGGTCACGTGAGCTAGAGTGGACACAGCTCCGTCGTCTGCTCTGCCCCGCCTCTACCTGTGCGAATCAAGTTTCAGTTTTTTGGTCACATTTTGAGCGAATGATCCAATGGGCATTTGTGACAGCAACAAGCCAACATAATTTGTCTATTTACCAGTCAATGCTATTACGAGAGTCCGATTAAAACTTCGCCTGTCTGCGCGAACAAACATTCAGCAAACATCTATTTTGTTTTCGTTTTGTCTGTTACGCTGTTTCTCTTTTGTTGGCATACATTTTCTTGAGAGGGAGGGGGAGTTTGGGTAAACCTCCTTACAACCTGTTAAGCCACTTAATTGGGTCGTCGCAGCCAAGAGATAAGATAAACTCAAGTTATTTGCTATGAAAATTGATTTTAGCAAATTTTGTCTGGGCTTCTTCTTCTTCTTCTTGGGGGTAAAGCTAAAAAGCCGATTGTAATTCCGCTGTTTATAACGGAACTTTTCAATATTACACTGACTCTGTGTGTGTGTGGGTTTGTGGAGTGCAAACTTTACGATATTTCCCCGAATTGTGGGTGGAATTTGGTTGGGGATTTTACAGTGTTGTTTTCTATAGCTTTAAAGTTTGCTATAATCATATCGTGAGATTGTAAACGCTTTAAGATTCGACATTTAGCTAAACATAGATAAAATATGGTGTTAATTGTGAGTCATATAACTGCGGAAAAACACTGAATTAGATGCGGAAAATAATTTTAGAAGATAACGTAAATTATTACTCAAAAATGAAACTCATTTCAGAGAAACTAATACACAATTTTGCGACACCAAAAATAGTTTCTCGTACTATATTGAAGGAACTTTGGGAACTCTTTTTTTCGTTCCTGTCTTTGTTTAGTCTGTTCTAATGTTACAAGCAAACAAAACATAAATGTTGTTTATAACAAGACTCATAAATTATAAAACATCTGCCTTATTTAGAACCCCTATATATATTCATAGTCAAAAAAGATTTCTATTCCAAGCTGAAGAAAAGTGTCGTAAATTATGCAAGGTTTGGGGAGAGAGAGAGCCCTAACTAAAAACACAGAAAAATACAAATACTATAATGCTGTCATATCTAATCAGAATCAGTTACGGGTCCTCGACAAAACAACAAACAGTATGTAGATTATGTGTGCCTTTAAAATAGTAAAAAAAAAAGAAAAAACTGGAGAATGAAAAAAAAAATACCCAACGATAGTCATTGAAATTTATGGTCAGAATCGTGTCAAGTAGACTTTCAACTGAGTCACCCGTGGAGAGAACCCAGTTTAGGCCTTACTAGGATTATGAGAACTGAGTCATATGAGAGAGAGTGAAAGGTCGACGATAACTGCAGCATGATGCAAATTCTGCAATCTCAGTAGAGCGGAAGAAAGAGATGCACTTACCTGACGTTGGCTGTGTATGTGGTTGTTCTTCTTGTTCTTGTTGTTGTAGTTTTTATTTTCGTTGCTTTGCGTCGTCGTCTTGTTAGTTCACTTGGCTGCCCTTCCTTCTTCGACTGCGTTGCAGTTGTCGATATTTGTTTTCGTTATGTTTTGGGTTCTTATCACTCTATCTCGTTCGCACTCACGCGCTGAGTGGCGTCTGTTTCTTTTTATGCTTTTCTGCTTTTTTGTGATTACTGCCTCTGCTTGCACACACGCGTTTTGTTTTGCTTGCCTCGTTCGTTTGCGTTTTCACTTTCACAGGTAAATTCTACGTAAAGAGAAGTGGTTAAAAGAATTTCATTGGCTGCCCGCGCACACAATTTCCTGCTGCGGCTGTTGCTGTTGTTGTTGTAGCAGTTGTTGCTGCTTATATTTATTTTTTTATATTTTATGCTGCACAGTGGGGACTTTTTTTTTTTTTATTTTGTAACACATTAATCCGAGAAACCTCTGCTGCGACTACCTATCGCTGCGAGAGTTCAAAATCAACTGAAGTGTGACGTTAAGGCCTGGCCGCCACTGAGGCATGAGCGCGCTTTTGATACCGTTACAGGAGAGCGGGAGAGAGGGCCATAGAGCAAGTGCCAGAGAGAGGGGAGAGAGAGCGCGCGCCAATGTTGCGCAAGTGTGAGTGTGTGTGTGGTGAGCATACGCGCACTCTCTCTCTATCTCTCTCCCCCTTCATACACATTCACTAACAAAGCGCTCTTCTTTTTTTTAATAATATGCATTACTTTACCGGCTGATTAGTTAATATCGTACAAAAACAACAACAAGTCTTAGAGCGTGCGGGCAAAGGTTCTAATTGGAAAGAGTTTTTTTATAGCATTTTTATAGTATTGCATTATCTCTATATGTTTTTGTTGCACAAATGCAGCGCACGCTCTTTACACGTGGTTTTAACATTGCAACTTCACGCAACACACAAATTCCCACACACAAACGCAAACACACATACACAAACGGTTACCGAAACGGAACACGTCACAATAACAACAACAACAAGAACGACAAAGAAGTTGCTCTCACCTAAACACATTTACTCTCCCTCTCTCTATCCCTTTCTCTCGTTCGCTCGCTCATCATGTGCGTTGTTGTTTTTGGCTAGGCGAGCGAAATTAAATCTTTTTTTTTGTATAATAAATATGCGTTTTTTTTATATTGTTATTAGCGCTTGTCTGCATTTAGTTAGCACCTTTCTTTATAAATAATCTCCTTGACCACCGCACGCCACTTCAATAATTTTTAACGCTTTTGAAGCTGTTAACTACAAAAATAAATATTTATTTAATTAATCACTTTTTGATATTTTTAGCAAAAGAACAATTTTCAATAAAGCAAACAGTGGGCCCCTCGGGACGTTCCACCAACAACAACAACAACAATAATAGCAATGGCAACAACGTTTACAAGTGTGCGAATGTGTGCGGCCAGGCCTCCACACGCACACATATGCAAACGCAGCGCAGATTAGAAAAGCGACGACACACAATTGGGATTTGGCCTAATTTTAGAGAACAGCATCAGTCAAAGTGACATTTATAAATTATTGCTATTACCTTTTAGAACTTTTGTCACACATTATTCATATGAATTGCCACATTTGCAAGTATTAATTTTCGCTTGATAAAGAATAAATAAATAAATAACACAAGCGACACACTGAAGTAAATACTTCTAGCTCAGTGATTTGTGAACGAAACTGAATCCTGTAGTTCGTGAACGAAACTAGCTCATTTGAGCGCCAGCTGTTGGGCTGTTAATTAACAGTGAACCATATGTGGAGTGATGTACTCAATGAAGCAATATTAACAAATTATTCATTTCTAAAGATTTGAAAAAAATGAATTAATATTAAATGCGCTACGGGAAATTGTTTATAATAAATTAACTCAATTTTTCGCCTTTCAGCACATATGTTAAATGCTATTAAGAGCGTTTACAGCACATCTTTAATTATGCAACGGTACTTATCTGTCTATCGCGGCGCTCAAATTTGAATTACAGGTCTGTATGATCGGTACATATATATTTTAAACAATTTTATACTGACAATTACTCATATAATATATATTTAGTCAACATTTATTACGCTTTAATTGCTAACTGGAATAGTGCTGTATAATTTATAGATAATTGTATATTTCAACTGTAGGTAAGTTTGCACGAAATATGTGCTTGATATGTAAGGGATGTGTTTGCTGCGAGCGTAGGCTCCAATTCAAGAGATAATATTCTTCATTCTCCTAAAATTAACTTAAAAATAAAATCGATTGCGTTGCACTGATAGCATACGCTGATATGTATCGATTTCGAACGATTTCTTAAAAATATGATCGATTGCGATGCATTAATAGCAAACGCTGATATGTATCGATTTTGACTCTTCTCCATTCAACTAAAATTCGACTAATAACTAACAATCGTTCGTCATGAATTACAGTTGGTGATTAAAAATAACTATCGATAGTTAAGACAGTCGCGTTATCGCTTTGATATGTTTGGATATGTTGGGATCGCGCCTAGTTAGTTGTGCTTGTTTTGGTGGCCTTAACTACTTATCACAGTTTGGAGTGCCCCAAGAGTGCATCCCTAGAACTCGTTCGCTTTGGGCGGACTATCGAACGAGGCAGCGCAGGCCTCCTTGAAATTGGTCGCATTAAGTGGAGCAAAGTAATCCTCGTGCAGGAATCGAATGATATTTTCGATTGGACACAGATCGGCCTTGTTACCGCGACTGTCACGCGTGACACGCAGACTCTTCCCTCCCTCACAGAAGTCGATCTGCTGCGTGACATCGCGTCCATTGTGCACGACACGGAAATAGTAATCCGTATGTGCCTCACTGCGATACACCTCGAAGGCCAACCTGGAGGCATATGGAATCGTTTTTCCCTGCGAGGTGGCAATGCCCAGAGCGGCGGTCAGGTACTGCATGGTCCAATCGTGGCCGGAATAGAGCACAAACTTGGTACGATCCCCGGAGATCATCTTTAGCATGTAGCCCACAATGTGACGGATCATGCCGTAGGCGCGCAGCAGCCCAGACCGCTTGTAAAGCGCGTGGCGTGCGGTGCGTAGCGAGAGTTCATCGGCAAACGACATTAGGGTATCCACATGAGCGGCCTCCACGCAGCCCTCGTTCCCCTCATCATTTGCAGCAGCCTCCGCCTCGGGCTCTGCAGCGGGTGCAGCTAATCCCTCCTGCAGTAGATTCGCTGCCGTCTCGTCCTGATCGATATTGATGACATCCACCAGATCCACTTGTTGATTTGCACTCGTGATCGCCGCTGCAGCGGACTGGTTGCCATTGCGACGGCGACATGGCAGGCTCGCGTCGTGGCAGAGCACCGTCAACATGGCGTCCACCACCTCAAAGGGTGAACTAATAGCGCCCTCATGGGAGGTGTGCTGAAGCAGAGTGCCTCCCACCCACTGCATCACGGCCAGCACTTCGGGACGACGCAAGAGTTGGCGACTTGCCAGCGCTGACAACCTCTTGTGCAGCACCAGCGACTGGGCACAACTGCAGTCCACAAAGCAGAAGGCCATGCTGTGGGATTCCCTAACGTTTAATGCCAGCCACTTATCCGCCGGCAGGAGGGCAAAGAGCAGCGCCAGTGCCGACTGAAAGGTGCGTCGATAGCGTGTGGTGAACACCACCACCTCATCCGAATTGAGCAACGTATGCGGCGTCGTGTCCTGGCCAGAGCGTTGTGCGTTCGGCTTGAGCAGCAGTCCGAGAGGATGAGCATACATCTGATGCATAATCTCGCCCACATGCAGCAGCTGAGCAATGCCTCTGTAAGAAAAAAGAGAGAGGGTTTGAACAGGGAGTTCTGGAGAAGATTGCCGACTCACTTGTAGGTCAATTGGCCCAGTGGACAACCGCGCTCCGTTGCAGGCAGCAGGGGAAAGCCATGAAAGGGTCCCACCTTGTTCCAGTACATGTGATTGGAGCCCGAGGCGGAGCTGCTGGAGTTGTGCAGAAAGTTGCGATACCTGATAAGAAGATCTCGAATTAATGGGAGGGAAAACACAGTAGAAACCTTCTCCCACCTGTTGACCACATTGTCGCTCTCGGGGGGCACACCACAATTGATGCCCTGGGCATGCACATGCGACATGGCACCACGATCCCCATGGCGTATGACCAGGAGCACTCCTTGTAGCTTCCAGCCATCCAAAATGCCGCCATCATCCAGTCGCGTCAGCTGTGCCAGCGGTGTGCAGCGCTCCCGATATTTGGCAAAAGCGTTGTCCACTGGAGTCAGCCAAGGCGCCGTTCCCGCCTGCAGCGCCACCAGCAACAGCAGCTGCTCCAGCGGAGCTGCCTGCGCTGGGTCCATAGCCGCCGCTGCCCGGATTCCCATTTAGCTCAGCATTGCCCATGTAGCGATACATGCCTGGAGGGGATTGCAGAAGCATTAGCTAGCAGCTGCAAGCTGGAGTAGCTTCTCTAAAGACTCACCTGCTATGAGCAGAAATATCCAGATGCTGAGGAACATATAGCAATAGAAGGTGCGATGTTGCGTTGTGAGGCGCGTCAGCTCCTTGAGCAGCAGCCTCATATTGCGTCCGGGCAGTGGCGGCGGCGCCTTCTCTATACATACAGCGCTTCTTAAGGTCTTACTTATAGTCTCTGGCCAATCTCCTGGATGATGGCGACTCCTCTTGTGCCACAAGAATGGAAAATGTATGTGGCTAAATGAGAAAACAACCACGATTGGTTTGCTTAGCAGCTGTCAAAGCACAATGACGTGGAGCGAGTGAGAGAGAGCATGCGCAGTGTGTGCTGCGCGTGGGAGGAAGATGGAGAGGGGGGAGAGGAGTTGGAGTCTTATCAGCTGCTGTTGGCTGCAGTTCTTCAGCTTTTAATCACAAATAAATAAATGCGTTACACGTTGGTTATAATCTTGACAATTTTGGGTTAAAGTGAATCGTCAACCTTGCAATGCATAGAGGCGGAGATCCTTGATTAAATATTAGATTAAATTATTATTCATGTTGTTCTTCTGTTTTCTCTTTCTACTCCTGTCCTGCAGCAGTTAGAGCCAAAACGGTAAAACGCAAATCCTCTGGATCGCGTGCCATGAACTCCTTGCAGACACGGGCAGCATCCTGCACAAAGGTCTCATCGGATGTCTTGCCATGACTGATGGGATAAGATTTGCGTCCGTCCAGCTCGTACAGGGTATTCTCCTTGTTGACCAGAGCAATGAAATGATGAATCACCGTCTCATAGTTGGCCGCATCGGTTTGTCCCTCCTGTGCCAAAGTCTGATGGTCTTCGGTGAAATCCTTGTCTGTCTCCAGGGCCTGGCCACGCTCCTCGGGAGAGAGCTTGGCGCCGCGCTCCAAAAATTTCTTCAGAACACCATCGCCAATGGAGATGCTGTAACAGATTGGAGCATGAAGATGGTAATATGTGCTTAGTAAAGCCATCACTTACTCCTTGTTGTTGGCCACACTGTGGATGAGTGCAACAGTGCCACAGGCATTGTGGGTGAATTGGCGCATATAGAACAAATCCTCTGGAAACTTCTGATCCTCTGCGGCGGACTTGATGCGCTCATGCTCCTCACTGCGATGCTTTTCATACTGAAAACAGCTGAAGAGTTAAAAAAAACAAAAGAGAGACAATTGGAGATTCCTAACCTTATCGCTGATGGGGAAGAGTAGAATCAACGCCTTGACAGGACGAGGCAAAAAGGAGAGCAACTCATCATCCAGGCCGATGACGTCAGTCACGGACCAGGCCGGTGACACACCCAGCTTGTGTATGTATTTGGTCAGCACCTGGAATGGGGAACATATTGGACGACATCATGGCGGCGATAGATATATATATGTACATACAATTGGCCATTGCAAATAAAATAACGAAAATTCGCAATACAATGCGATACGAATATTTTATTGTACTTCAATGGAAAGATGATGACTGACCTCAGGGTTAGATTCTAAAGGTGTCCAGGTCGACATTTTGATAATTTTTTAAATTTTAATTGCTGTTCAAATATCTGACTGAACTGTATTTTGGAGAGGACCGAAATGATTACCGGCACTTTTTTTGACACTAAGTGAATGGCGTCATTTGGTGAATGTGTGTGTTCGTGTGTGTATTTGCGTGCGAATATTAAAGCTCCAACTATCGATATTTCGACCGTCTCTAAACAAAAACGACAAAGTAATTGGCTGGTCTGAAATTCAGAAGTAATTAATATTAATCCTTTTATTATTATATATTTAATAAAATATATTATTTTCATTTTTACTGTCTTGCTTCAGCTTTTGGATGTTTGAATTAACCGCCACACTGCCGGCGAAAGTAGTCAATTGTTCGATAAATATCAGCTGATCACAGATAATTTTGCAACATAAGCTAAAAGCACTATACCATGAACATATATATTCATTACTAATTGCATTTTATATCTTAATTTGCTTTATTATTTCAAAATAAATATATTAACAATTGTTTGCTTCAAATTGATTGTCTTTGTGCAGTTTCTATTTTAAATTAGCCGCCAAAGCACTTACAAACATAGTCGATATGCACGATATGTCACAAAATATTCGATATGCTATATTGATAGCTGTCAGCTGTTCAGTTTAGTTTGTTTTGTTTTTTATTCTAGTTTAACTTTTGCTATGCATATATAATGGATTTAAATACTTCTTTAACACCTGTACGCTGTTAGTATATCTAATCAACCTTCTTTACAAAGTTTTTAATGTTGTTCCGTACAGTTGTGGACAGCAATCACGTACAATCTCCGATCAAAAAATCGCCTAAGCTGTTAACATGTAAAACGCGGCTGGATAAGCTGGTTAAAGCAATGCAGACCGACTATAGCAAGTGGAAATTGGCACAAGATCGCGGCACTGCGCTCTGCTATAGCATCGAAGCGAAAAGAACGCGTTGCCTGGAGAAGCAAGACGAAGATACCTATCCCAATGAGATGATTATGCCATGCGAAAAGTTGGCTTTGATCACAACAATGTTTGATGATATACTAAAGAACACGCTACGCATTCTGTCCCAAATGCGGGTAATTGAACAGCTTGCACAATCATCCTCAGATGTGATCTTTTATCGCACCTGGAAGCTGCAACAGTTTGTATCATTTACCGAGGATCTCTGCAAACGCTACGAGCGGGAATCTCTTGTAAAAAAGATTATTATGGGTGAGGTGCATCCAAATATTAACAGTTCCTTTGGAAATTCTCATTCATTACCTCTTCTCATTGCAGAAAATTTGGCACACTGCACAGAACGCAGCAAACTTATCAGTTATACGACCTCTTGGGAGTTTCCAGAATATGTTGATGTATATGTGGATTTAGTATTCTTGCTGCTAACAGAAGAAGTAAGAAATTAAAAAAAAGCAGACTAATTTGTCTGCTGACTTCTGTACTTTTAAGTAATAGTTATGCTTAAAATTTTGCATATAAATTTGAATAAAGCTTTTATTAGGCTTGTCTCAACATCAACTCTATGCTTATTTCTGGATAAATATAATTACTGTGTATAGTCTATATAATGCGTACGAATGTTATAGCGAAACAAATTCAAATTTGCCCTTCTGTTATCTAGATCAAATCTTAATACTAAAGGTGAGAGATATATTTTCCATGTGGAATGTTTGCAGTCTAATATAATCGAAAATAAAATTCTATGAGTTCAAATGCATTTTGGTAAGAAGACTCAAACTTCTCTATAACGAATGAATCAGGTTTTCATCGCACTATCTAAATTAGTTATAGAGAAGTTTAACTGCTTGGAATCGCTTAGATCTTAACCGAGAGATTATCTATATTGGGGCCGTGGCTGCGTTTCGACCACCACCAGAACCAGGCGCAAGCAGTACCCAGTGCAATGGCCGTATAGTACAAGATTTTTATGTTTTTCTGCAAGAGAGAGGTTTATTATAACTGGATTCACTTTAGGAATAACAATTAAGTAGTCCTTACCTCCTTAGCTGGTGCAGCGTTCTCCTTTTGTAGCTTTTGCCTATGATCGTTGGCCAATTGCTCGAGCTTGTGCAAATCCCTTACCAGTTCACCCGAGATCGTTTGAATGCTATTTAATGCATCCAGAGCAAAGCGACTGGCATAGCTCTTATCGCCGACAATCACATCCTCTGGCGGCATCACCTGCAGCTTATAGTTGGTGGCTGCCAAGGAGGAGCGCAAGTACATTATGTGATTGGCGGCATTGCTGACAATCTGATTGTTGTAGCCCTTGGCTGCTTTGCTATTGCATATGTAGTCAAAGCTGGGATCCTGGTTCGGCATTATGGAGAACATATTAATCAATTCGTTGCGTTCTTTGCTAGATGCAAACCCGAACAATTGCAGATCTTCGTCGGTTAGTGAACCCAAGTCACGAAAACTAATGTTCTCCTCCACCAGTTTGTCCACCTTATCGCCATTACTTTGCCCCTGACTGGATGTGGCCAGCAAAGTCATTAGAGCCTCACGCTCTCTGCGTGAGTCGCGCGATGGCGCGTTTGATGGCATCCACACTCGCATCTTGTTGCCCAGAAAGGAGCTGTCCAAATTTTGTTGATGTGTACGTGTTTGGAACTCTTTGCTAGCACCGAAGTGCACGGCCGACGGTCCATTTGTCATGGATAGTAATGGCACATTATCAGCGGACATTTCGCAAGTTTTACTATTTTTCTTAATTAAATTACTAATATTGCTTTTTAAACCTGAAGATCTATCGATAGCGACGCCACAACAATGCCATGCACAATAGAGAAAATATCGATTGGTAAGCCAAGAATATCGAATCTCCAATTAAATTAACCGATACTTTACATGCGAGTCACAACAGACAATGTCGATTGTTTAGCTAAAAGTATCGAATCTTCAATTTAATTAAGAAATAGTTAATATTAGCAATGTTATTTTTTTCAAAACAATTTTATACCGGCATATATATTTTAAAAACTTTATTTACAAAACTTAATCCTAGGTTTCTTTCTTATCAGAACTCGCAGGCGTTCGGTAGATTGGCGTACTAGTTGTTGCTGCCTCCTGTAATTTTTTCATGAACAGCGCTTTTTTTTGTTGATCAACGTTTGGATGATTTGGAGCTGCCGAAGCCTTAATACGCTCAATCTTCTCAGCGCTGGGTTCAGTGAGCAGCATTAAACCGTAGCCAGCGCCACCAAAGCCAATGAGCCATAGAAGGGATTTAACATAGGGATTGCTAGCCATGGGTATTAAAATAAAGTTATTCTTTCTTCATGAATTCAATCGCCGAAGTGCTCCAGTATTTTGCGTCCTTCTCCCGTATTGTGCTATCGCCAACGATTTCTCCAATTTTATAGTAGTATTCAAGTGCGTAAGGAAACTTCTCGTTAATATACCAACGAAACTCTTTAAGAAAAACAGAAGCTATCAATTGGAATAAGCTTATATAAAGCACCTTGTGGCCCACCACCCACCTTGGTCGGTGTTCATGCGATAATAAAGACCGTAGCTGGCGGCAAAGCAGACGGCTTCCAGTACGAAAAGTGTCTTGGCGCTTCCCTTAATGAATCTCCAAATAGCTGGTTTTGGCGTTTTTGGCAGCATGGTGAACCGAAAAAAAAGTTACACGTTTAACATAAAAGTTAAAGTTGTATACCGACAAAATTGTTGCTTACGAAATTCAATGCATGGCATGCATGATAATAAATCGCTTTACGATATCGATAACTAAATAAGAGAAGGTTACGCCAAGTGCAAACATAGTTGGATAAAGGGTAGAGGAATATGAATTGCAATTTTAAATGAAGTTTTCTTTCTATTTTTAATTTCGACGCATATTTAAAAATAAAACAGATATAAACCGCCTTGCTTAATTTTGCATTTTTGTGACGTCACACGTAACGATAGAACCAACTGTAGAGGCAGGTCGTGTTCAATAGCTTTTCGCTCATGTTATCGGTAGGCAATACGTAACAACCAAGCAGCAAAGTGGATGTAAATAGCGGAACG
The DNA here is from genome assembly GCA_018903425.1 of Zaprionus nigranus. Classification (NCBI taxonomy): domain Eukaryota; kingdom Metazoa; phylum Arthropoda; class Insecta; order Diptera; family Drosophilidae; genus Zaprionus; species Zaprionus nigranus. The sequence goes on from JAEIGD010000025.1 coordinate 201,186, forward strand.
TGCTGCTTTCAACGCAAACGCAGCAGCAGCCGAGGCAGCAACAGCAGCTATAAAAACTAAGAGCTCTTGCGCACTTACCACAAACGCGAATAAGTCGAGCAAGTGAACACACTGTGTGAGATTCTTCATCAGCAACAACAACAAAGCAATTACCGGTGAACTTTAACAAAATGCAATCGATGGCAAAGCAATCTATGCGCGCCCTTCCGCAAATGGGAAAACAAGGTGTGTGTGTGTGTGATATAAATTTGATCCAAGCTAAATAATATATTTGAAATCTTCTCCATATATAGTGAGCTACTTGTCCACCAGCAGCATGTGGCGAGCCACAGCCGGTGGCAATGATAGTGTCGTCGAAATTAAGGAACCCCCCAAAACCAAAACCGAAAAGTTCATGGCCTTCCAGAAGAAGCTGCGTGCCAAGACGCCGCTAGGTAAATTAGATGAATTCTCCCGTCATCCCTACCAGGAGAAGGAGCCACTAAAGCCATGGCCCAATTCAACAAATCCCTACACTGGTGAAATCGGTGGACCCGCCGGACCGGAGCCCACACGCTATGGCGACTGGGAGCGCAAGGGTCGCGTCTCAGATTTCTAGTCGGCACATCAAGTTCCTTAGCTAAGTAGTTAGGCGCCCCTATTTAATGTTATAGACTTAAGATTAAAGAGAGAGACAACACCAAAACAAATTGTATACTCGAAGCATAATTATAAAATGTGTATAAATATAGGAATCATAAAAGTATAAATATTTAAAGAATGATTTTCACTTGGTTTCACCAATCTTCTCCTGAAGTAAGTCCTCCACCAGATGCTCGCTGAGCTGCCACAGCTGTTGCTGCAGCGTGCTGGACTGGGACAGTTTGCTGGGCTCACAGAAGAAGCAATTGTTGTAGTACAGTCCGGACAGGCCCGTCAGCTCATTGGCCGTGGCACAGTAGACACTTGTGGCGGCGGCTTGTTGCTGCACAGGATTAAAGGGGGAGGAGGAGGAGTTGTTATGAGGTCAATTGAGCAAGTGTTTAGGACTTACCAGTGACTTGGTAAAGGGACGCACTATAGCAAAGAGCAGGCGATAGAACCAATAGTTACGCGACAGCTGCGAGGAGACCATGTTGCCAGGATGCAGCGAACAGACCGATATGCCACGATGTTTCCAGCGCTAGATAATGGAGAATGTACATAATGTAGTAAAAGAGAGAGGAAGAGAGATCTCGCCCAGAAGTGGGTCATGACTCACTTGCGCCAGCTCCTGGGCGAAGAGCACATTACAGAGCTTGACATTGTTGTAGGCCATCATGCTCCAATATTTCTCGGCGGGAGGCGAGAAGTGTTGTAGCGTAAGATTCTCCACGGGCAGGCTGGCGAATCTGTAAGAGAAATGGTACGAGAGAGAAGGGAAGGAGTCAGAGTGATGAGGGAAGTGGTGGAAGGGGAAGGGAAGGAGGTGATGAAAGAGGAATGGAATGAGGCAGGGAGTGTGAAAAGGGGGGGAAGTGAAATTCGAGTTTATTATTAAAGACGCAGTTCTGTTGGGGTTTTGTTTGTTGGACTGTTTTTTTGTGTTTTGTTTTGATTTGTTTTTTTGCTGGCATAGCCGGCTTACTATAAGAACACACACACATATATATGCGCACACACACACAATTCTGCCCCCTATAGCATCATCCAGTCGCACCCGAAGTTGGACTTTGTACCCATCGCAAACAAGTCTTGATTGGCTATGCCACTAGGCTTGTTGTTGTTGTTGTTGTTATCGTTGTTCTGTGGCGTCGTTCAACGTTCGTTAATGAGATGCAAGCAGCGACAAGGCATGACAAAAGTTCTGGCCATGAGTGTAGCACAAGGCGCCTACACGAACAAAGAGAGAAAGAAAAGGGCAACCCCCTCCTGAGAACTGAAGAACAATGTGCACAGTGATACGGCAAGTGCATAAAAAAAGAATAACAATAAAAAAATAACTATAAAACAATTAGCGAACTTCTACTTCCGCCAAGTGGTCTTTAATGTAGCGCATGCATAAGTCGTAAATGCCGAGAATCAAACAAGACTTACCAATCGCCAAAGCGCGCAATTCATATTCTATGGACTTTAGATTTGTTGTTGTTGTAGCTTTCTTGTTGTGTTTATTTTTACTTCGTACCAGTTGAGCCAGAATAAAAGTTTTGTGTGTGTGTGTCGCAGAATAATAATATGCAAATTCATATCAATTAATTACAATGTGGGCAGATCCAATTGCAATTGTGCGCATTTAAATTAAAATTTTTTTTATTAACAATGCACTGGGGTGTTATTAATATATTCAGACGAATCTTGCAAGGTGTCAGTCAGTTAATCGATTAATAAATGCAGTTTTTATTATAAGTACTGCATTGTGCTATTTAAATACTAAAGTGAATCTCAGAAGGTGCAAGCAAATTAATCGATCAATTAACGCACATTTTGTTCTGACCCCAATTCAATACCAGCAACTCCATATCTACATGTGTGTATGTTGTGTGTCAGTGTTTAGTTTATGGCATACATGACTCGCCGAGTGTGCACACTTTGATGGCGCACGCGACTTTCGGTGCATGCTACCACAAGATACAGAGAGATATGAGTACAGCATGCTGAGCCAAAAAAAAACTGTTGTACGTGAGCAAAACAACGAACGCAGATGCGACGCACAAGCAACACAGCTGCCAAAGTACTCACCACCTTCATCAACAAGCAACAACAACAACAACTACAGTTCAATTACGTTTTATGCTTTGTTCGCTCCTTCGTTGATTTATGTCTGTCTCTCTTTGCACAGTGTGGTCCAAACATTGATTCACTCAGCGCACACTTGGCAGACAGCCACATGTGCATTTTTCTACTAACTGTGCGTCACTGTGCGTGTGCGCAGCACGTGAATTGAGAGTGTGCCGCTCTCTGTGCATGTGTGTATCTGTGTGTGTTTGTGGTTTCAACTGTTGTGATTATTATTTCTATAGGAATGTGCGAACTGGAACTAGTTCCTACAGCAACAAGTTAAATAACTAGTTATAAATAAAGAAAATATTATAAAGATAATCAAATTAAAATTTTCTTTTTCAATGAACTCCCTCAATGCTATTATAGTAATAAACTTGCGGGGAACTCTATTTGATAGTAAATAACTCATCTCAAAAACGCACTTATCATCCATCATTCGTTTTCCAACCGACGACCAATTGCGTTTCGCCTTGAAAAGAAGATTAAAAAAAAAGAGAGATATGTATGCAACGAGGCCACAAACCGAATAGTTACGGGGAAGACTTGAAAACAAATTGGGTTTTCTCAGAAATTAGGAAATCTAACAAAAAATATGATAATTTTAATGTTGCAATTTCAGTTCATAAAACCATAAAATATGTGTTTTAAGAATTGACACTTTATATGTCCAAACCCCATTGGGGGGTCCCATTTGCGAACCAGTCTATTTGCGCACCCAAAGTATTTCGAATTACACACGCATAGTGGCTATTTTTAATTGTACGAGAAAAGCATCGACGCCAACGCAAACAAAAGGACGGATCCATATGCGACCAAAGTCCACGCATGAAGTGCAATAAACTTTGCTTAACAAATTCATAGTGTCAAATGCAGTTTGCATATAAGCAACAGTGGCGGGCAGAAAAATAGGCTAGATGCCAATTGGGTAAAGAGAATTTACAGTAGCAGCTTAAAAAACCGGCTGAGCCGATAAATTCAGTTGAAATGCAAGCTAGTGTCGGTGAGAAAAGTATGCAGACTAAATGACTAAAGAACAATGATCAACATATTAAGAGAAACTGCAATTCGTATGCAAGAAACAGTGCCGGGAAGAACAGTAGGCAGACTGCTCATTGTCTTAAGAGAAATACTCGTATGTAGCTAACAATTATAGTCGTAGCCATTAAAACAATCATAGCCCAAAGGCCGTTTCTGAGCTATCTGTAGTGGCAGGCTGACAAGTTGTCATGCTGCTGCAGGGCAGAATTGGCCAACATATTAACAGTGACAGCCATAAAAACAAGCAGAGCAAAACTGCAGTGAGGGTCATAAAAAAGAGGGCAGACTTGACTTGCAGGTGCATAATATTCCTGCTCAATATTCGTTTCCTTACCTGTGCGATTCAGAAGATAATACTACAATACGCGTGTTGTGATCGAAAAGCGATTCCAATTGCAGCGTTAGATAGAAATGCGATAAGTGGCATACTTGGAATGTTGTCTCCAGTCCATCAACGGTCTTGCTATAGGGCAGAGCAAAGACGCCGGCATTCAGTATAAGATAGTCAATGTGCCTGCAATGGATGAATGAAAGGAGTTGCATATTATAACTAGATGTCGCCAACAATCAGTCGATGTCATTCACACCTCACAGTCTGCTTGATCTGCTCCACAAATTTCTGGACGGAGCGTAGCGAACTCAAGTCAAGGGACACCGTACGGCAACGGGAACGTGCTGCTGGACGTTCCTGGGCAATGCGCTCAATGCCCGCCTCGGCGTAGGCCCAGTTGCGGCAGGCAAAGATTACCTCACAGCCATGCAGCGCAAGGGAACGAGCAGTTTCATAGCCAATGCCACAGTTGGCACCCGTTATAAGTGCCACACGACCATGCAAATCTTTGCCGTGCAACACCTGCAACGCTGTGCTGCATGAATCAAATCTTTGACGCACCGAAGCAACATTCTGCGTTGGTTCCTCCACGGCAAATGCCAGTCGAGGATCAATATTGGTACGTTGCCGTGTCTCCTTGTTGAGGAACATAAAGCGCTTGCTATCCTCATCGTAATATTTCTCCCAGCCCATTGGCAATTCACCTGTAATTCGCTTCGAGCGTCCAGTTCTGGGATGTGTCCACTGTGTGGTTTTTGCTTTGCTTGCTGCAATACAGAAAAACATAAAGATTTTGTTGCAATTGATGAGAGCTGCTGCTTACTTAACATAGCAAACGACGCCATCGTCGGAGGCACGCACCTCCCAGCCCGGGGGCAGTTCATCTTCAGAATCAGAATCAGGCAAAGCTATCATTTTGACAAACAATTTTCAAAGACACTTGACCGGGGCTAAAGGTGACTATTGTTTTATTTATGCTATCGAATATAAGACTAACAGCTGATTTGGAAATACGAAATACCATTCACAGTGAACAATCAATAGTATCGATATATTCAATGCACGAATGGGCTATCGGCTTTCGTCGTCTTTTTAAAATTGCCGATACTTTTTTTTTGTAAAATTCAAATGAAACAATTTAAAGTAGGGACAATATAAAACATTTATTATAGTTAGAGAAAATACATAAATACACACTACTACTTATTCTAAAGCTAATCAAGTACTTTTCGGTTTGACTGCACTTTTAACTGGCTTTGGCTGTTGGTGGCTCATTGATCACACCATAAAATAATGGAAGCTTCGTTAAGTCGTGACGTACCATCACTATGAACGGCGTTTCAGCGCGGAACGTTACTTCGGGCCCAGACTTTTTCAGTATGGCCGCCGACGAGGCAGCGGCCTCGGTGCCCTGTTCGTTGACTGTGAAATCGACCTTATGAATAATATCGTCAACAATCAGATCCGACGGAGGCGTCGGCATTTGTGATGCCTCGGCTGCTTGGCGCTCTGCAGCCAAATTGTACAAACTCTGCAGGCCTCCAACTTGAGAACGAGCTCTGGTGCGGTTTACTCTGGTATTTGCTCTTGCAGATCTACTTTTTGTTTCGGATATCAACGATAAATCTTTCTGGACCGGATTAAAGATGCCTGTGATGCCCATGCGCTTAAGTACCTTCTGCAGTTTAAATGAATCGACTATGTGCATCTTTGGCAGCAGCACGACTGTGGAACGTCTTATCATTTTGCTGATCATGCTCTCGATGGCTTCCGGTGTTAGTCTCTGCTGCAGATACTCCAATTTCTCCACCGAAGAGTCCCGCGGCTGCATAATGTACATTGTGGTCATGTTGCCGCTGTAGGGCAATCCAACAATGCGACAGTTTAGCTCTTCATCCTCGTAATAGGGAAATGCACCAGCTCCGGCCATTGTCTCAACCTGCATCACTGGCTCAGTACCCTCGCCATTGGGATAGAAGTTCTCCAATTTGGTTGCCCCGACAATGAAGTCAATCTCCCAAATGGCTTTAAAGTACAGCGCATTGGCCAGTATAATTCTTGTCTCCTGTGGCAGATCTGCTCCAAGAATACTCCTAATTTTGCCCTTCGTATGCTGATCCACCCAGGAGTTAATGTTGTATCTGGCCGTAGACGGATGATTCTCAAAGTCTTGCTCAATCAACTCCGATTTGTAGATTTGTGCGATTGCCTGTCTAAATAAGGAAGAGTAGAAAGGGTTAATCTCGATTGTAAGTGGAGAAGCAGAAGGAACTTACTTGTAGTTGGGGTTCAGGCTGTAGCCCTGTTGCACAAAGAGTCCATTGGCCACATGCACCTCCTGCGCTTGGCTGCGATTGCGTGGATATGTGCGCAGGGATCTCTTTATGCTGTCGCTGTGCCATCTGTCGAGCTGGCGGAATGGTGATACTGTCTGCCTTGTGGGCTGCTGAACATCCTGCAACATCAGGCCAAATTGTTCGTGCATCTTAATCGTGTCGGACAACCCAAAAACGGAGGAGAGCTCAGCATAGCTGCGTCCCTTGGCCCCCAGCATCAGCAGTGCCAGAGCAGAGATAACACTTAGAGGTGAGAAGATTGTGGTCTTGCGATAAGTTGAGGTGATCTGACGCGACAAATTTTGGGCGAAACGCAACACTCCGTTCGCTATCACATCCGCAGCGGCAACATCGACATTCGCAGCTGCACCCGCACCGGGAATGACAGGAAATGGAGCTTGCGCAGCTGCGGGTACACTATAAGCAGCTGCTCCCGCTGCAGCTATGGTTGGTAGTGGTGCTAACAGATCTGCAGCTCCTCCTCCTGCACTTGGTGTGACTGGAATTGAAGCTAGCGGTCCTGCAAGTCCACCATAAGCAGCTCCTTCCGCACTGGGTGTGGCTGGAACTGGAGCTATCGCAGCTGCGGGTGCACCAAAGCCAGCACCTACTTGCTTTGCAGGCCTCGCTGTATACCATGGTTTTTGTTGGCTTGTTGGCTTGCTGAGTGAATCATAATACTGCTGTACTATGGCCTGATTCTCCGGTGATCGTATATTATACTCCAGGCCCAGATCAGAATCGCAATTTCCAATAGAAAACAGGCAGGCGAAGGCCACCAGGGCCGGGCACAGCGTACGAGCAAACATCTATACTGCTTTTTTTATGCTTATCTTCTTTAACTATATTATATATTTTACACACGCGCACACACACACACTGACACGTAAAGTCGGCTTTGTGTTGTATTCTGCGAGTCGCGATCGGGTTGAGCTCGCTTGCGACGGCTTCGCGAATGCTGTTAAACTGAGCTTGCGAGCTTCGCGCTAATCTTTTTATTGAAAACTCGTTATCGCGGCTCTGACAGTGTTGCGTAGGGTCGCTGAAAGCAAATAAACAAGTACTCTGCACATTCGGCTTTTAATATTTTCCGCCTTACTTGCTTATGTATTCGCGGAAATCAACGTCACGGGTCTTTTTTTCTATGCATGTGAAATTACTGGCATCCAATAAAAGAAAATATTATTTGTGAAAAACTACAGAGATCTTTAAGTATTTATTAACGATTGCTTAAATGGAATATGAAATATCATCCTTCAAATTAAACTATCTAAGATAGTTTTGCTGTTTTCTGTTTGGGATCAAATATTATATTGCAATGTTTGTTACCGATCTCCACTTTCAAATGTTACACTAGAAAAACATTTCGATGTTTCCTGGTTAACTCTAAAAATAGCCAACACTGGCAACACTGTATATCTCAAGCGTTTGCTGAGGCCGAAGCAAGTTGATGACAAAAAACAAACAAGAATGATGACGCTGACGACTGCATTGTGCTTTCCATATTAAACACTGGGTAATACCCCAGTTCTCTCTGGCATACACAGGCGACTCACTATCAAGCTGTTCTACATAAAGTGCATTCGCTATAGATACTATATACTAAACCATACGATTCCCATGACTGTATTCTAATATCTAAAGTCTCTTCGCTTACTTTGGATGCAGTTAATAACCCCAAGAATGATTTCTCATGCCTTTTATAATCAACAGGTTCTCCAACTTGTATTTTTTGTATCTGTGCACGTAAATCGTCTTCTATATGAGTTAATACAAATTTTGTTTTCTACTTTTGTTTAGGGGATCAGTTAGCGAATGGGTAACGATAATATAATTCTTTGTTTGATTTATTGACTATGCGTAAGAGGCTTGTCATGCCCCTTGTGGGGAAACTTTGTTTGCTAGCTCTGTCGTCATATTGTGGGTGTTTCCCCAAACTTCTTAGTGCAAACAGTAGTTCCTTTGCATTTGCATATATGCTTCATTTATTTTCCTTCAGTTGAGTCAATCTTGTCTGTCAAAAGCTAAAGTTCTAACGCGAAGTGTAGGCGAAAACCCAAAAAGAATTGATTATCAATGTATTTCTTTGAAATGCATATAAAATATTAATAACTAATTGAATCTTAGTTCTATTAAAGTTATAATCAAATTTAGAAAATCCCATTTAAATTAAAAATGTGAACTTTGTATTCTTAAATAGGGAAATATAACGCATTTATTATAAAATGACTTTTTACAGCCTCCCTAACTCATTTATGGTCTTCTCTTCACTTCTCTCTCTCTCTCTCTCTCTCTCTCTGTCTCTCTCTCTCTCTGAATGATGTCTGAATCACCTCTTCTGCAACGTAATGTTCATTACGTCGACAAAGCGTATCGATGATGGTGATTTACTTTATAAGTACTATACTACAAAACCAGAATAACAATGAATAATATTGTATAAAAGTAATTGCAGTGATTATATAGTATACTTCGATGTTCAGACTGTCAATAAACGTGAGCTTTTCGAAGCTTTCTAAAGAGTCCAATAAACGTAATCAATTTGCTGAAATCCGAGCTTTTCAAACATTGTACGAGATGGTGTGTTCTCTGTGACAACGGGAGCTAGCACCTCGTCACCGAGTTCCGAGATCTTCTTGGATAAATAACGAACAAGGAGACTGCCCAGACCAAGACGTTTATGGGACTGCAGAACTTGCAGTAAGCCCAAGGCACCCAAGGGTAATCTGTAGTAAGAAATGGTAAAATAAGTTAACAATATATTGAATCTTAACTTATTAAAGTAGCCCACCTTAAGCACCAGGCAACAAGTTTACCATCTGCATCATAAGCCCCAACGGAGACATTGTGGACTATTAACAGTTTGACAAACTCTTCAGAACCCTCGGAGCGATGTGGCCAAATGTCGTTGATAGTGTCGACATCTTTAAGTCCCAATTGCCGCAATTCGATGCCAGCAGGGGCTCTAGCAAAGAGATTTCTTATAGTAGTATAGATATAGCATAAATAAAAAGCTCGGGAGCACATACTCAATGTCAAACTTTGCGACGATTTCCCTGCTGGCTATATACCAAGCAGTCTTATTAGTGTGCAACTTGGTGGTGTGGAACTTCTTTAAATATGCATCGACAACCGGCACCAGACGATGGGAATAACCACAAAGCTTATACTCCTCGGCTTTTGTAACATAACTGCAGAGAATATTAGTCAAACGTTGCATATTATCGCTTAAGGTATTAAAGAATATATCCCGTTGCTCCGCGCCGTTGTTCACCTGAGGAAGATCAAGTGATATCTCTGTTAGCATAGAAATAATTTATATATACATATATATTCGCTTTTACAATCATGATAAAAGTTCCGTGCTGTTGCCAGTCATCATCGGGAGCATAACAGTGCACGCTTAACTTGGGATCATTGGTCAACCATTTGATATAATTGTTTATTAAATTGTACCCATTGGGTTCGGTTTTTGTTTGGCCATAGACCTTAAGTAATTTTCCCAATTCGTTGCACTTGATTTCGACAAGAGCGTCCGACATGTCTGTCTTGTGAAATACTCTGGCGATTACTGAGTGCAACGATATTTCGTTTGCGAACTTATATGTAAGAGAGAAACGAGAGCGCGAGGCGCTGTATAAGAGTATTGTCGAAGAGTCAACAATGATACGGTCTCTGTCCGCACTGTCTTTCACTCTTCTAACTAAAGATTGTAAAATTTGGCGAAATTTTTTTATTCGAGAACAATTAAGCTATTGGAATAAATAAAACTTTTATTCATTCAACACTATTAACTAGATTATGGCATGACATTTGCTGACTTAGCACATATTTTAATCTTGTTTTTCTATACGATTTCCATGACCACTCAGTGTGGGTACAATAACATCTGGCCGGGTACAAGCACACCTAGCTAGGTACAATTACACCTAGCGTACGATTAGGTGTTACCTTTCAGAAAAGGGAGGATTCCCAAAGGCGAATGCTTCTTGAAAGGTACAATTATTGTACCCATTTTTCTCTCCCCGAATCGATAAGTTACGTTTTGATTGTTCCTCAATTGTTAAAATTCTTCAGCTCATTCCAAATAATATACTTATTAACTTACTTACAGCATTTTGTCCATTCAATATTCTATAAATTTTAATTAAATGAAAATTCTTGTAGTTTATCATTTCTTTAATGTTCTCTCATTACAATTAAAAATTCTACTTAGAAATATGATAACAAGACAGAGCGAAAATATATCAGAGTGAAGAGGGCTTAATTTTCCACACTGGTCCAGTAAACGTAATCGATTTGCTTGAAGCCGAGTTTCTCGAACATCCTGCGAGATGGTATGTTCTCTGTGACCACAGGAGTAAGCACTTCGTCCCCTAGTTCCGAGATCTGCTTGGATAAATAACGCACCAGCAGACTGCCAAGACCAAGACGTTTATGGGACTCCTGAACTTGCAGCAAACCCAGTGAATCCAAGGCATATCTAGAAGAATAAGCATCAATCAATATAATAATTTCTTTTAGATAACCCTAATCAAAGTCACCTCAAGCACCAGGCAACAAGTTTGCCATCCGAATCGTAGGCACCCACAGAAACATTGTGTCATATTAGCTGTCTGAAAATGCACAGAACCCTCGAAGCTGTGGGGCCACTTGTCGTTTATGAGCTTGGCCTCTTCAATCTTCAAACTTCTAAATGTAATGCCAACAGGAGGTCTAAGGAATATGTTTGTAATAAAACTGACATAATTCCTAGAAAAGTCCTTACTTTATAACAAATTGTTCGACAATTTCCTTGCTTGCCGTGTACCATGCTGTTTTATTCGCTTTTATGTTGACCTTTGGAAAATTCTTTATATAAATATCTACGGCCGGCACCAGACGCTCTGTATAACCAAAAAGCTTTTTGCCTTCTCCTGTTGTACTAAAGTTAAGAAGCACTCTGGTCAGACGATCCAGATTATCATTGAGCGTGTTGAAGAAAACATCCCGAGTCTCGCAGCCGTTGTTAACCTATAAAAATATATGTATCAATTATAAGTTATCTGTTATCTCTACGTGCCGTTCGTATCTCTAAGCCACTTATATATTTACAATCATTATAAAAGTTCTGTCTTTTCTCCAGTCTTCATCGGGTCCATAGCACTTGACATCCAAATCGGGTTCCCTAGCCAACCAACGGATAAAGGTGCTTATCACATTATATCCGTTGGGTGCACTTCTTGTGTGCGCACAAGGTTCCATTAATGCTCCCCATTCTTTGGGATCAATTGCAACAAGGGAGTGCGACATGTCCGACTTACAAGGAACTCAGTCAATAACTGAGCGTACAAACATTTCAACAAGCTTAATAGGTAAGAGAAAGACTCAGAGTCTGATCTATTGAGAGAGCCACTGAACACAAGTCGCTCTCTGTGTGTCTCTGCTTCCACAATATCCCACTATTGTAGCTATGTGATGCACAATTTGTTGATTACGCGACGTCATAAGTGTCTATTATCAGATAATTTAACAATTTGTTATCTCAAGTTGAATAAACCCCAAAGACGGTAGATAATATTTGATATGTTTGTAATCTTTTCATTTTATATATGAGTCCAAAAAACATAATCGATTTGTTGAAACCCGAGTTTCTCAAACATTTTGCGAGATGGTGTGTTCTCTGTGACCACAGGGGCTAGCACTTCGTCCCCCAAATCCGAGATTCGCTTGGACAGATGACGCACTAGCAGACTGCCAAGACCCGGACGTTTTTGAGATGGCAGAACTTGAAGTAAACCTAAGGACCCTATTGGCAATCTATGGTAGAGGATATGTATGTATTAAGAACCATCTCAAATGCAGTGGATAATTTAGAGCATTCACCTTAAGCAGCAAGCTATCAGTTGACCTTCAGCATCATAGGCTCCTACGGAGACATTGTACGCTATCAAACGCTTAACAAAATCAACAGAACCCTCGGAGCGATGTGGCCAATGATCGTTGATGATTGAAGCTTCTTTGATCTCCAAGTTGCGCAACGTTATTCCAGCAGGTGGCCTGTGAAATTTAATCTATTTAAAGAACCATTAAACAAGGTATATGTACATACTATACATACTCTGTGAAAAACTGTTCAACAAGTTCCTTGCTTGCTGTGTACCAGGCTGTATTAAGAGTACGTGGACTATTAAATTTACTGGAAATAGCATCAACTGCAGGCACCAGACGTTTTCCATACCCAAAAAGGTTATATTTCTTTTAGATTGGTAGATAGCAAAGCGCCTTACTTAATCTTTCTAGATTATTATTTAAGGTGTTAAAGTGAACATGTTTTTATACGCCGAAATTTTCAACTTAAAAACGGTTCATCGTTGTTGAAAATATTTAAGAATTATTATTAATTTATACATCCGATCATTATTTAAGTTCCGTCTGTTTCCCAATCACCGTCCAAGCAAAAACATTTCATAGCTAAATCTAGATTTTTTTTCTATCCATGAAATATAGTTTTTAATTGAGCTGTAGCCCGTGGGATCCTTTTTGTTTCCTGAATAAAGTTCTAATAGTATTTTCCAATTATTTCGCGGAATTTCCACCAGGGAGTGCGAACTTTCCTCCAGCTGTTGCGGCATGTCTGCCTTTCTTTGCAGTATTTTTTATACTAAAGGGTAATCAGTCGATGTACTAAAATTATGCTGTTTATTTATTTATTATGCTGTTCATATCAGCAAGTCAAATAAATGAGCTCATAAACATACATTTTCGCTAGCGTAGCTATAAGTTGATAAACTGTTGATTGTCATTGCTCTACTTACATAAAATAAAAACATCGATGTATGGTTATATCGAGGAGTTTGCTTCAAAGCGCAAGCTTTTATGCTATGATTCAAGGGGGGGGGGGGTTTATATATAAAATTAATCAATCAAAAGCGGAGATTAAAGTTTCAGAGGCGCCATGGTTTGACAATTAATCCTTATAAATCTCGACGAGATAAGACGAAAATACTAAGTAAAAATTTTTTGTTTTCAGCTTGGTTTAGAAAAGTCCTGATTTCTAATATAAAATTCTCAGTTGAACATCGAACATCGATGTTTAAAAGCTTTGATGTTTTAAAAAATTGGAGAACATCGATATAACGATCCATCGTCGATGTTCTTTCCAGCTCTACAGTGTTGGTTAGCGTTAGAGCGGTAGTTATTATTTGACGAGTTTATGATCATTTAATTTAACAAATTAGTCCAATAAATGTAATCAATTTGCTGAAATCCGAGTTTCTCAAACATTTTGCGAGATGGTGCATTCTCTGAGACCACTGGAGCTAGTACTTCCTCCCCCAATTCAGAGATTCTCTTTGATAAATAACGCACCAACAGACCGCCAAGGCCAAGACGTCTATGTGATGTACATGGAAGAGGCTATACAGACTTAAAAACTTCTTAAACCTAATGGAAACCTTACAGAACTTACCTCAAGCTCCAACCTATCAGCTGACCTTTATCATCATATGCACCAACGGAGATATTGTAGGTTATCAAACGCTGAAGAAATTCCAAAGAATTCTCGGAACGGTGTGGCCAAAGATCGTTGATAAAGGGCGCTTCTTTTATCTCCAAATTACGCAACGTAATCCCAGCTGGTGGCCTTTAAATATAGTTAATTTATAGAAGCTTTATATAAATGGAAATGTAAATCGTTTACATACTCTGTGGAAAACTGTTCGACAAGTTCTTTGCTTGCTGTGTACCAGGCTGCTTTAACAGTTTTCGAGTTTGCAAATTTTCTAGTAACGGCATCGATAACTGGCACCAGACGTTCTTCGTAATCAAAGAGGTTATAAGGTGTATTCTCGATTCGAAGACAACAAAGCGCCGTACTCAATCGGTCTAGATTATTGCTTAACGTGTTGAAATGTACATGTTTCTTGTTACCCAAGTTTTCGACCTAAAATTTGCCTGATTATTAATGATGTTATTGTTAAATTATTAATGCATTTGTAATAATACTCAGAACATACAATCATTATATAAGTGCCGTCTGTGTTCCAATCCCCATCCAAGGAGTAACATTTTATTCCCAATTGCGGATTCTGTTCCATCCAGTTAATATAATTTTTAATTGTACTATAGCCAGCGGGATCTCTCTTCTTTTCAGCATAGATTTCTAGTAGACTTGTCCAATCATCTCGAGGTATTTCGATAAGGGAGTGCGACCTTTCTTTCAGCTGGTGCGACATGTCTGCCTCTATATAGACTTATCACAACACTAATGCCTAATCTGTATTTATAATTGTTTATAGTTGTTATCAGCAAGGGGAGTTAGCTTGAGTCGTCCCAAAACATAAACAAATTATTCTCCCATAGCAACATCACTTCGTAATTTAAGAAATATAATGATTAGCAACAATATCAGTAATGCGATCTAATAACATAATATAAATAACTTTTAAATATGATTTTATATTATCTTTAATCTGTGCACAGCCTTGTCGTCAAACTGAAGTATCTTTAGAGAATGAACGAAACATGTGCATATTTATCTAAATCATCGATACTTTATCGAGCTAGCAAGAAAATATCGAAGCTGTTTGCTTAAATTCCCAACGGCTCCAGAAACAAACAAACCATTATACCACTAAGCATCGAACTTATAGAGTACTCAAACAGCGGATTCTTCTCATTAAATGCTATGTGGAAATAGGGACCCCAGAACACGAAGTGTTTACGAGTGAGCGATCGCTCTCTTCGTTAGCAGCACCTAAGAAGCGCACAGCGGCATCAACTCAGTCGCACAACGACAGCGAAACGATGAGCGTGGGTGCAATTCTTTGCGCTGTGCGATCGTTTCAATGTGTGCATGCACAAGCCCGCATATGAATGTATGTATGTGTTGCTTGTAAAGTTTGACAACAGGCAAATGGTTCGGCCAGTGCACTGGTAGCCTGAAGTCTATTTTGTGTTTCGGCGTCGAGAGCCAAAAGACCAAGGCTGTTTAAAGATTTAATTTATTTTATAATTCCAATAAACAGTATCGATTATCTGAAAGCCAAGTTTTTCAAACATTCTGCGAGATGGCGTATTTTCTGGGAGAACAGGAGCCAAAACTTCCTCACCCTGGGATTCTAGAACTTGTAGTAAACCCAAAGAACCAAATGGCCTTAAAAAAAACACTTGCGATAATTCGGCTGCAGGCACAAGGCGCTCACCATAGCCAAATAGCTCATTATAAGGATCTGGTGGTAAGCAGCATAAAGCGTTGGTTAAGCGTTCGAGATTATCGCTTAGGGTATTAAAGAATATATCCTTGAACTTGACATCATAGTTTACCTTAAAGTATTGAAAAATGTTTTAAATAATGTAAGAAAATTGTATATTACATCAATTACTATCATTAAATAAGTTCCGTCATTTTTCCAGTCATTATCTAAGGCGAAACACTTGATATCATAGTTTAATCCTTTATCCGAACATTCTATAAAACTTTTAATGCCAAAATATCCGTTAGATTCTTCCCTTCTCTCGGAACATAGTTCAAGTAAAACTTTCCATCCATTTGGCGGTATTTCGACTAGGTAATGCTGACTAGGCGCTCTCATATATTTGTCTATAGAACTGTAACAGAACTGAATGCATATCATCATGATGCAGTAAAATAAATACATACATAGTTGCCGGCAATCAAATTGTTTACAGATTCGTGCTATGATAGCGACACGGGCGAATCTGTTATATATATTCTCTATATTCTCTAAGTATCGATGTATTTATTTTTGTTTAACAATCGATAATAAAGCAATTCAGTGCTATTATTTGGTATTTTAAAATATCGATATGGATATTTTTTAAAATGATCAGTACTAATAAAACGTATTGATCTTTGCGCGAATGCATTCGACTTGGCTTCGCGCAAATTTAATTAGGCTGAAAATGGATTCTAACGTTCTCAATAGCGCAAATGCGCTGCAGGCGCTATCAAGATGTCCGACAGTATCAACTCCTACTTCACAAGAGTCACCGAAAGTTAGGAGACGTCGGCACACAATGCCTTCTCACAGTCGCAGAATTTCGGTTAAGCAAGAGAACCTGAGCCGGGATGTGGACGGCCTATTTGTGACCGCATTTAAATGGCCAACAATCCACAGGATTTTCGTCAACGTACAAACATGACGCCTCAGGTCTTTGACATGTTGTTCAGTTTGGTGGGCGAGCAATTGAACAAGAACTCCATCCGCCAACCCATATTGCCTGAATGCCGACTATTTGTGACGCTAGTGTAAGTAGTAAAAGAAGATGTAGTCTAGTATTATGATTGATTGATATATTCCCTTCCATAGTTATCTATCTATCCAATGCGGAGCGTCTGTCGGACTTGGCGAGAGCCTTCAAAATGGGAAACTCAACAATACGTGGCATTGTGCAAGAGACCTGCGAACTCTTATGGAACACATTGGCTCCAGCCTTTCTGCCTCCACCGAATGCAGAAGATTGGCGGAATATTGCCTTGGGCTACAAACTTGGCAATGGCCACATTGTCTGGGCGCTGTAGATGTTAGACTTCTGAACATAGACTACAAGGACGAGAACGACATAGCACTGTTGGCATCACGAATTTGCTTGCCAATTGCTACTCGACCAAGCACTGGGTGAAGATCTGTTGCCTTCAGAGCCAATTTCTGACCTTGACAATAATCCGAGAACACATGACGTTTACTCGTTTATAGCATATGCAAAATTTCCAATGCGTCATCATCTTCTAACGCCCTATAGAATGGGGGAAGAGCAAATCCAGCTTAATCAAAGCTTGTCACGTGTTTTGGTGGGTAGCATTGATAAGGCATTTAGTTTATTGGTATCCCGGTGGTGTATTCTTGCGGAGCCAATGCGTCAGAGTTCGAAGAAGGCTGTGAATATTGTTAGAGCTACTCTGGTTTTGCATAACTTTCTCAATCTGCATGACGAGACATACTCTCCTCCAGACTATTTGGAAGAGTTACCCATGTATGCCGTCAAGCATCCTGTACCACCAGCCTGGTTATCAAGCCGGCAACAATCGCTGGCCACGTGTAATGGAACAT
Organism: Zaprionus nigranus; assembly: GCA_018903425.1. NCBI lineage: Eukaryota > Metazoa > Arthropoda > Insecta > Diptera > Drosophilidae > Zaprionus > Zaprionus nigranus. The sequence continues at coordinate 218,684 of JAEIGD010000025.1, forward strand.
TGAAATTACGCGAGTGCCTTTTGAAAATGTGAAATCTGTTCTGACTCTGCAATTCAAACAGCAATAAATGATTCACTAATCGAAAATGAAAAGAGTCTTATACTTATTTAGATATATATATATATATATATCTTGAAAGGACAACTTTATTGACGTGTGTATTATTTAATTTAATAGCGAATATACATTTGGTAATGATAAAAATTCATCTCAAAGAAATACATACAAAAAATAAAGATCAAATTACACATAATACAGCGATTGCAAGGATTGGATCAGCATGAATAACTCTATATATGTATTCATGGGGTTCAAACATGGCCAACAACAAGACGAACGGCAGCTGCTTTGGCTGCTGCTGCTGCCCTTTCTAATTGATCACTCCATCGGCGCGTACATTTAGTGCATCCAAGAGGGCACCCATTGGAGTGGATGGTCCGAAACTCTCGATGGTGTTAGCCAATTTGTTTTTAATGTTACGCAGACGCAACGAGGCGTGAATAAAAGTGGCCGATATGGGCAGCAGCAAGGTGAAAGCGGTCAGGAGCACGGCCGATAGCATGTGCAAGAACAGGTAGCCGGCCAAGAGGGCCCCGAAGAGAATATACCATTTCTGCTGAGCATTCTGGGCGGCAAGTATCTCGTTGCCTCCAGTCAGACGGCTGGCAATGAAATTCGTTTTCGATTTTGAGCTAAAGAACTGCCAGATGATCGCAATCAACAGGGCTTGTACCAGCAAACCACTTATGATTTTGGTCGGATTGAAAATAATCATCACCACGTAAATGGCCAGAAAGACCAGAAAATAATTGGTTTGATAGTACAGTAGATTTTTAACCACACGATTGCCCCACTTATCGAAATCCTTGAGGTTGGGCAACTGAAAACGTGCCGATCCCAGTACAAAGTCGTCGAGAGAACGCAGCGGTGGCAATTGTAGATTGCCGGACAGTGCAGCTGCTGCATCGCTAACGGAAGACGTCGATGGTGCCGACATGGTTGTCTTTGAGTATTTTTTGTTAGAGTTCAGGTTTAGCTTCTGGTAATTATTCACTTCACGTATTCCACGCACAAATTGCTGAACCTCCTCTTTGTCGAACAGCTGAGACGCCAGCTGCCTTAGTTTTAGCCGCAAGCCAAAATTTCCAGAATCTCTATCGGATTTGGGCAATAGACGTGCGCGTTCGTCGGTTGTCTGCCAAGAGTAATCCTCCTCGAAATCACTGGAGTTACCGCCTTGAGTGTCCAGTGTAAAATTTTAGTTGATTTTATTGACACAACTTATTTCGAGTGTGTGGCCTTTTCCGCAAAGTACATACGCGATAAAAACACTTGTAACAAGTTGACTCATGCTCTGTCCGATTGTGAATCACCCTGTCACAGCTATTGTCTACCTGTTATTTTATCGTTTATTCACAACTATCGATATATTGTTAATAAATAAGAAAAGCAACTTATCGTTATAAACTACACAGTAAAAACAAATTAAGAATTCAGCTTATTGATTATTGACATATATATCGATATATTGTTAATAAATAAGATAAGCAACTTATCGAATAAACAAAAGTAAAAGGCAATGAATTAATTTCGCATTTTGTCATTACAACTGTATTTATGTCTATTTAATTTGAAAAATTATTCAAACGTATGTACAGCTAAAGACACATGGATAGTTGGAAAAAACTAGAATTTCAAATGAACCGGGAAATAGTTGTTGGATTGGTTTTCCGGGGGTGGGGGCCGTTAGACGATATTCAACCTAAAAGAACATTGTTAAACAAGTATGTATGTTTATATTATTCTTGATTAAATTAGGAATATTTCTTTTGTGTGTAATCCTGCGACTGAATAAAAACTTGCTTTAAGTTTTTCATTAATACGTCTTTAGCTGGTAACACAATGATTTCAGTTTTCGGTTTTTTTTTTCCATTTTGTTGTTTTGGTGGTTAAGAGCTTGGTTACGCCTCCAGATCGTTTATAAAGAGCACTTCTCGATTTTTTAGGCCAACATCTTTGAGTGTTTTGTTAACTATTTCGTTTGCAGAGCCCTCGGCAGCATCGACAGCCGCCTTGGAATAGAGTACTCTCTTGGGGAAATTCGTTGTTATTTCAAATTCATCCGGCGATTGGGGATGACAGAAAAGGAAATGGTATACATCCTGTAAGAGCAAAAAATAAATGTTTAACTAAAATAAACCAAAACGGTTTTTGAATTTGTCTTTACCAATATGGAGTTCGTTTCCTGGAAGCGTCGTTCCAGACGAGTTCCACTGGGTAGCTTAAAAACAACAGCGATGGCACCTACGGCATCGACGGGCGGCTCATTGGGTACTAAACTGGCCAGTTCAATCTTTTGTCTAGCTATCTCCTCCTTGCGCAGTTCGATTTCTCGACGAGCTCGTTCCTCGGCCTCTACCACCTGGCGTGCTGCATCTCGTTCTCGTTCGCGCTGACGTTCCTTCTCCTCATCGGCCAGCAGACTCTGTTCGTATGCCTCGTCCTGCTGGCGACGCAGCGTCTGTGTAAAGTTACGCTCCAAGCGATCGGCACGAGCCTGACTAAGCCACACTTCGTTGACGGCTATTACGGATTGTAGACGACGGAGCAGTTCTTCAGGTGTGCAATCGCCCTCGAATCGGCCAACGATCATCATGCGATTTGAACGCAAACTAATCATTACCATTAGCGGGTAAGTTCGCACTGTTATCGATTGCATGACGCGATAACCTTCTGGCGTGGAGACATCACAGCCCCACAGGAGCGTATGCGTATTGATATAATCGATAACCGAACGTGAGGATAGCGTCTCACGGCAAAATGATTCCACATCCGGAGTTTTGCTAGGATCCTGATGCAAATAAACAAGCAGAAAGCGTAATTCCTGCTTGGCATCGTTTAATGCTTGGGCATAGGTGCCCTGATAGAATACAGGGTGCTCGGGATACCGTTCATAGTACTCCCGAATGAACTTCATCACATCGGCCAGTGGATCTGTCACAAGGCGCGGCTCATTACCGCCGCCAATGTTGATAAATGCACGAACAATACTCGATACGGTCGAGTAAAAGTATTGGAACACAAAATTGATCACATAGCCCAAAATACCCGTAAAACTGCGCGGCATTGGGCCAATGCTGGGCACACGGCTCACTGCCCGGCCACCGGGCATGTTAGCTGAGAAGACCTGTTGCAGGAAACGATCATTGATAACAGTCGGAGCGCGCACATCTGTCGAGGCTGTTAGCATGGTGGGTCGACCCTCACGTATGTTCATCTGTTCCTGAAATGCAACCTGCAAGTGACAAATGTTAGTGAATGGTGTTGGTGGCGGTGTGGGGTGAATTAATTGAGGTCAATGTATGTTTATTATCACGGGAATTTCATATTGCTGAATTTACCTCAAGATCCCATTGATGACGCATGAGTACATCGCGACATATGTTCATGTCCTCAATGCCTGTTAGATCCTGAAACTGCAGCACCTTGTCAGTTTGTTCATTTGTCAGACCCTCCGCCTCCATTTTGCAGCAGGTGTTGTTGTTGTTCTAGTCGTTTTCGCTGTGGTTGTCTACGTCTTTTTGTCGTGCTAGAGTTTCTGTGAATTTGTGTGTTTCTTTGTTTTGATGCTTATTGCTGTTGGTGCAGTTTGCCGTTCGCTTTTGTGGCCTTTGTCCGCTGCTGATGGCGAATTGGATGCGCAATTTAATAATTTATATTGGCAAACGCACGGGCCTCGGTCTTTACAAACTTTTTAACATTTCTAATTTGGAACTAGAGCTGGTAGCCTATCGATGGCACTATCGATAGTATCGATGTCATAGGTTTTCACTGAATCGTCGATATTTTTGCGGCTTTCAGTTCGTATTTTAAAATAATTCATCACTTTTGCATTTGCAACATTCAATAAGCCTATGTCATTTAAGTTGTTCCCAAGTTAAACGAACGAAGTTCCTTATGTTATGTCGTTCAAATGAACTAGTCGTTTATTTGTATAATCATATGTTTTTACAATACGTTACATTAACAGCAAATGTTATTGACGGCAGTGTACTCGGTTCACGGGTAGGCTGCAAAGATATTTATCTTTGGTAGCTGCTGCACTAGTTATCAGCACCGTAAAGATATTATTTCTAACTTTTGTCTGTTTACCTTAATTGGTTGTTTTTAATACGTGGTGCATTTACAGTAACTGTTATTAAGGTGAAAAGATAATTATCTTTGGTAGTTATCGGTATTCGATAAATAATATTCTATCTAACATGCCATCACTATCATAGGCGTTTGTTTACCTTTTTTGTTTATGTTTTACGCAAACATTGTGTGTTTAATAACATGAATGCACGAGCTCATAAAGCGTTTATCATCAATTTCTTCATGGACGACGGCATTGGTCCAGAACTAGCTGAAGCGGCCCAGCTAGTTACTGCAGAATGTGCAATAAATGCGCTTACACAGCATGTGGAAAGTGAGGAAGAAAATTCTGAATCATTTTCTCGTTTGCAGGATGACCAGTTCAAGGAGCAATTCCGTATGAAGCGCAGTAGCTTTGAGGTAAACCGTTGAAAACAAATTTTTAAACTTATGGATAATAAATTCTCCTGTAGACTCTTTTGCAAGCTGTTGGTAATGCCATTGCAGGAGCGGAACATCATCAGCCGATTGCACAAGTTTCGCTGCCAGAGAAATTACTCTACACGCTGACTCTTCTTAGCGGCAGGTACTGAAGTAATTATAGATTATACGACAAAGTTTCTCATCGAATTGTCTTAACAGGAACTCATTTCGCGAAGTGGGGGAAACGTTTGCCATATCGAAGAGCTCAGGACATGAAATATTCAAATGGGTCACAGCGGCGTTTGCCGCCCTCTTGCCGCGCTATGTCTTATGGCCGACTGAGAATCCCTGCGGTAGCATCGGCATCAGTCAACTACCTGGCGTTGTGGGCGTCATCGATGAGTGCCGAATACCATTAAAGCTACCCGTACGTGAGGAGAGCGGACACCTGCAATATCCCTCACTGATTATACAAGCTGTCTGTGATGAACGTAGCCGCTTTCTAGACGTTCACATCGACGTTCCCGACATACAGTGTGTTCTGCTGAAGAGTGAACTCTTCGAACGACTTATTGACATAGATGAACCCCTAATACCGCCACACAAGCACCTGGTGGGCGATGTAATGTATCCCCTCTTACTCAACCTAATGACACCCTATACGGACCACAACGGGGAACTGACGCCAGGTCACATACGCTACAATCGGGCAGTGCATTTATGGAATGCACCAGCAGAACGTGCATTTGCTGCACTGATGTCTCGCTTTAAGCGCCTAGAGTTCCTGGATGTGTCTACCCTCGAGCTGGGCACAATTGTTGTCTCCGCCACATGTATGCTGCACAACTTCATTTTGGATTGTGGTGAACCCATTGAAGATTCAACATTAGACTTTGAAATGCTGCCTGAAAAACAGAACAGCATTGTTTTTGAAGAGCACGGACTGGTTAATTGGGATCATACATCAGCGGCAGAGAAAAAACGTGATGATCTTGTAGCTGAACTGATAAATTCATCATAGTTTTATGTTGGGTAATGTGATGCATAAATTGAATGTTTAACGGTGGAATTTTAATCAGCTGATTGCATGCAGTCTGGCAACTCTGATCGTATGAAATCTGGCGACAATGTTTCTATTGTTTACAAACAAAGAGAACATATAAATTTAATAACCTTTATTAATAATAATAGATATAAACTTATATGACAATGCTAAGCTAAATATTAAGAACCGAATAAAGTGCGCGAGTTTAATCAAAACAGCGATAAAAATGATCAAAGCAACCTGCAGTGTGGCAACTCTACAACGAGAATACATTAAAAGCAAAGCCGCCACATTCGTATTTGCTGGCAAAAGGCAATTAGAAAATATAATTTAAAGAAAATGTATTTAATATCAACATCAAAGAAGACCGTATTATCGGACTTTGCGGATCTGGAAACAAAGTCAACATACTTGCATGCAAATGGAGAATCCACAGATTTCCAATTCAACTCACGCCATCGCGTCTTTGTGGAGGTGGACAAAAAAGGCGGGCTTGGTGGTGATGCGCATAAAGGAGAACAAGAAAAACGGTATAAAAAAGCAACAAAATCAATTAAGGATTAACATAATAAATGCTAAAATACGATTTGTTTTTAGTTTCCGAAATACAGCGCGTGCGTAAGTTAGCCATAGACAATGCATATTCAGTGTGTTGTGCCAAAACGGTTTCGAATCAAATTGCGATCGGTCAATCTAGTGGACATGTGAAGCTCTTCGACTTCCGTACGGCTGAGCTGCTTCATCGTTATGCCGCAGATCAATCGCGCAATGGGGTAATCTTTTTTGGACTACAATTGCACAGATGATTATATTGCAACCGTGCTGGATGACGGCAAGATTAATATCTATGGCACCAAGACCAAACAAAAGATCGAGACCCTCAATGTGGATGATCAGTGGGTGCAATAAAGGAACCTTCAAAGTGTAGCGAAATTAACAATCAACCACTTCTTTATTGTAGCTCTACCTTGGCACGCTTTCATCCCAGCAAGCGTTTCCATTTGGCTGTGGCCTCCTACACGGGGGCCGTTAATGTTTATGAAATGCAGTCGAAGCGCACCATCTTCAATATTACAGATGCACACAGCGCTCCATGTCGTGACGTGACCATGTGCAAAACACAGCCCTCGCTGCTGGTCACTGTGGGCTATGATTGCAAGATCAATATTTTCGATATAAGGCGCAATAAAGCGCAATCTTCCTCGGGTCGTCTATCCTATTCGCATCCGCTATCCACGGTAGCACTAAGTGAGTGTGGCACCTACTTTTGTGCCGGCAATCTGAAGGGTGAACTCATCAGCTATGACATGCGCAACACTAAGGTGCCGCTGGCTGTGCGTCCAGTGCATGAGGGTTGGTAAGTGAGAGAGCAAATTCATTGATTAAGTATGATTCTTTATGTTGGAATCTTCTTCTTTCAGCGCTGTCTCTCGCGTTGCCTTTGTACCCATTGGCGTTGAGGAGCAGCAGAGTAGCAGCTTCAGCAGCTCAACCAATGTTACTGTGGATTCCGGCACTGCCAGCAAAGCAGCCCAATTGGAACCCACGTCCAGCGATGAGCTGCACAAATCACTGGCAGCTAATTTGCCCAATGCTGCTGCTGCTGCTACTCCTGCCAGTATTTTGGTTACTCCGGCAGCTACGCGTCAGCAACGAGATTCCTTTTGTGATTTCTTCGATGCGCCTCGCCAACGCGGCGGCAAAGATCGTATGTCGACCCGCTTAACTGTGGCAAACAGGCGCGACAGTTTCGACTGGGATTTGCTGCAACCAAAATCTGTCGGCGGCGATGAGCCGCGACAGAGCATATGTCAAACGGGTTACGGATTGAGCCCGCTTAATAGTGCCAATAGCTCTACAGCTGAGTCACTGCAACGTAAGTAAGGAAGGGGGCAAAGAAGCCAATCAACAACTCTTCTCATGCCTGACTCTATTACAGAAACCCTAAGCGGCCCTTTGCGCGATCGCAGCAATATGTCGGCGGATGCCAAGCTTAAACAAATTGCCGAAACTGATGAGCACAGTGAACTGCATGAGGCATCAGCCAACTGCTCCGACGGAAGTAACGCTGGCAGCGACAAGGAGAATCCTCCCATAGTTGATGTGGATAAACGCCGCCTACGCATGTTATCCTCCAGTCGCAATAGTACGCCACATCATGTTGGGCCGACAACATCACAAGCGGAGCAGTTGAAGCTGCAACCACAGCAATTGCTGCCCAAGACCTCGAGCAGCGTTTCCTCCTGCGCTGCCTCACAGCAGAACGACAATGGCTATGTAGATGTGCGTCGTGAGCTAACCGAACTGCGTGACTCACTGGAGGAGCGTTTCGGGCAATTGGAACGCGAGCTCAAATGGTCAGCGGAAAAAACCACATTTCAAATATTCTCACAGTCTGCGAACTATTGGAATCAGCAGCTGGAGAACACGCAGGAGATACGCGATGCACTGGCCATACTTCTGCAAACAGATCGCTTTACACAGGAATTTATGCGTCTGCAGCATGAGAATCAGGTGCTGCGGGCACAGGTGGAAAAGCTGAGCAGTGAACAGGAAATCGAGAATGCTGCTGATCAATAGAATTGTAAATTATGATTGATTTATTGTATTTGAGGGTTTGTATTGCGCATATTGTATTGTGATGTTTATATCAAATTGTCTACTCTATACTGCCAATTGATTCCACTGTTGGCTTGTGGGGCATGTCCACCTGCAGAGGATTATAGCAGAGATATAGTGGGCATAGCATAGAAAGCTCAACTGCTTACCGATATAGTTGTATTGAAGTTCTCGTAGTCCACAATGTAACGCTCCTGTGAGGCATCATATTCGATTATGTTGACAAAGCGCTGCCCCCAGAAAATCTCTCGTGGCACAAAAGACGTCTTGGCCTCGGTCATCTGAGCCGTGGTCGGCGAAGTACCCACAATTGTGACATACAACTCAAACTGAGCCGCATTCAGTTGCCTAGCAGAGCCAAAACGATACAGTGGGCTGCTCTCATCAATGACATGGCACACTATATCGGGCCAGACAATCATCTGTTCCCCATTCCCCTCCAGCTTCAGCTCTGTGTGCGTCTTAATTAATTCTCCCTCGCGGGTACTGCAGAAACAAGTGCAAATTGTAAGGGGATGTAGTGAAATTGTAAGGGGATCAGGCACGTGACTCACTGTTTGTCCACAATCATGTAGACGCGTATTTTGGAGTCAATGGATTGCTGCTCGCGGGGATCGCAGACACGAAAGAGCAAACATAGTTTTGCATCGCGATAACAAATCTAAAATAAAAAAATCAGAGATAAGCTTGGGATAATTTATGCTTTGTCTACTTCCTCGTTTAGGTCTTACCACGGCCTTATCACTGAACTTCAGCTTGGTCCATAGCCGGGGTGGACGTAGAATTTTGGCATAGACAACGCTCACCATAGAACCCTCAATGGCAGCGCCACACATCATTTGCATTATGTAGAGGAAAATCGTTTCCGGACATTCCTCACTCGCATATTGTGAGCCTCCGATGGTCGTTTGGGTTGTGATCGAGTATAGTAGCATGGACACAAAGTTGGTTACGCCATAAATGCAGGGATCTTGACCGTGACCCAATCTTTCTCCAGTGATGGCATCGAATAGGAAATCGCCATGATAATAGGCCACAACGAAGCACATAATCCCGAAGAAAAACCAACTGAAAAAGAAGCTGCCCAGGAACAGTGTTAGCATGTACTTCCACTTCAGTTCGATCTATTTTGGACGAGCATTGGTAGGTTAAATTGTTCGAAGTATTAAACTCTTAAAAATCTATACCAGCGTGTTAACCACATCGCGCATATAACGTCGCGATTTATCCGGTAAACGCTTGAGTGCAACATTCTCGCGTCCATTCTTTTCCATCACGCGATGCATAATGCGTCGCTGGCCATCGGCATCATCATCCCCATTGGGATTCAGTTCCACTGTGCTGCCCGCCCAGTCAAGAGTGCAGGGAAAACTGCAAAATAAAATATAAGGAAATTAGTGGAAACACTTAATTTCGTTGGAGGACAAACTTTTTTCTGGCTGCTGGTATCAGATTTATCCGTTGTCTGATTGAATCGCAATCGCCGCACCAAACTGGGACTCTCCGGATAGTAATCGATTTCTTGGTCATTGATCCTTTCCTTTTTGGACTTGGGCTTCACTTCCAACAGTTCATGATTTTCCGTTGGTATGTCGGCATCACTCATGATTCAGTATTGCAGTCATTTAGAGCACTGAAGTCTAAAGATCGTAGATTGTGCATTTTAATATATATTTATTATCTTCATCTTACGTCGACGACGACGGCAGCGAGTCGTTTGTTTATATTTCGCCGAGATTAGATCGTCAAAAGTTGTCTCTTTATTAAGTAGTTGGTTAGCTTCCAATGCATATATTTATTCTGAGAGCAAATACGGCCATAACTCCCGTCAGCTGACAGGAACTCGACGCTATTTACACAAAAGAGCTTACAAACTGTTCTTCGCCTTCAAGTATTAGAATTTGAAATAGTGCGCGCGCACGCAGTGCTGCCAAATTACATTGCGATGTTATCGATACTTAGCCAGTGTGCAAAATATAAGACAAAGCTATCGATTATTTAATTTAAAATTATATATTTGCAATTGGAAGAGTAGGAATATATTTTTTCACAAGAAGTTGTCATTAGTTTTAATAGTTATAGTATTTATATTGATAATTGCGATATTTGGGTTCGATTCATCTCACTTTCCATATGTCAATTGTAACCGTTGCAATTGTTGCTGTTGTTGTTCTTGCTGCAGCTGCTCAGCAGCCGTTAGCTTAACTGGCATATCCACCTGCAGTAGAGTATGTTGAGAGCATTATTATATAGACGGAACAGTTCCCTATCATCATCGGCTTACCGATATGGTTGTGTTGAAGTTCTCATAGTCTACAATATAACGCTCATTTGTTGCATCGTAGTGAATGATGCTGACAAATCGCTGACCCCAAAATATCTCTCGTGGCACATAGGACGTCTTTGCCTCGGTCATCTGAGTCGTGGTCGGGGAAGTACCAACAATTGTCACGTACAATTCAAATTGTGCGATATTCAGCTGTCTGGCATTGTTAAAGTTATAATGCAGTGGGCTGCTCTCATCGATGACATGACACACAATGTCAGGCCAGACGATTATCTGCTCTCCATTTCCCTCCAGCATCAGCTCCGTGTGCGTCTTAATTAGTTCGCCTTCGCGTGTTCTGCAAGGCCATATGGAAGTGTTCTAATTATATGTAGGGCAAGTGGGCGGACAATTTACTCACTGTTTGTCCACAATCATGTAGACGCGTATCTTGGAGTCGATGGATTGCTGCTCGCGAGGATCGCAAACACGAAAGAGCAAACATAGTTTTCCATCGCGATAACAGATCTGAAAGAAAAAGCGCTGATAAGGCGACGTGATATTGGGGACAGAGGTAGAGGGGCTTACCACCGCCTTATTACTAAACTTGAGTTTGGTCAACTGCTTAGCTGGACGTGCGGTTTTCGCATAGATAATGCTGACCATGGTACCCTCAATGGCTGCTGCACACAACATTTGCATGACAAATAGAAAAATCGTTTCGGGGCACTCTTCGCTGGCATATCTCTCGCCAAAGCCTAGTGTTGTTTGTGTTTCAATTGAATAGATCATAATACCTACGAAATTGGGTACTCCGATAATGCACGGCTCGCTGCCTTCGCCCAATCGTTCCCCACTTACAGCATCGAACAAGAAATCGCCATGGGAATAGGCAACCATGTAGCAGAGGACGCCAAAGAAGGTCCAGCTGAGAAAGTAACTTCCCAGAAAAAGGGTCAGCATATACTTCCACTCCAATTCGATCTGTGCGAGAGAATCGAAATCATCGTTTGGCGACAGTTAATTATTGTCGTTATCGATAAGGATGTATAACGTGCGATAATGAGAGAATTGAATAAGAGTAATCATAATAAGTCCAATTCAAATGTTTGTTAAAATATGCGAATATTTATTAGTAACTAACACATGCTAGATTCTAAATGTGACCCTCTCCCCTTCAATCGGATTCGATGTCGCATCCAAATCGGGCTGTATATGCGGTATTGGCTTAGCCACCCGTTCCTTCGGTGACTCTCTGGCCAATTCATCTAATCTCTGCTGTATGCTCGGTGTTATGCTATATATATTCGATCGGTCGGCCTTTGTGTTTGTTTGGCTTGCTTGATGCTTGTGACCGAAAATGAATCTTACCAAAGTGGTGATTACGTCACGCATATAGCGCCAGGATTTCTCCGGAATACGACGAAATACAACATTCTCATGTCCGTTCTTTTCCATCACGCGATGCATATGCCGACGCAGTCCATCGACATCGGCATCTGCATCTGGACTCAGCTCTACGGTGCTGCCCGCCCAGTCGAGGGTGTAGGGGAAGCTATTATGCACATAATAACAAATGATTAAATTAGTCAAAGCTTTACTTATTCTCTCTCAGCTGTCAGTTGACCCACTTTTGCTCGCTGCGCGTCTCCAGATGATCGGGCACTTGCTTGGACTTGCGTCTACGCAAGTAACTGGGACTCTCTGGATAAAAATCGGTTTCGTTGTCGTTGACCGTCTCCTTTTCCGGGGATCGTGACAGGGGCCTGGGATCGATAGGCTTTGGCTTCACTGGCATTGAGGACGAACGAATCATGGTGCCCTTTTCTATGGTCGCATCAATGCTCATTGTTCTGCTGCTGCCCACGCGTAGACAGTAACTGAGCTCTTCTGTATAATTGCCGTTCTTTTGTCGCCGTCTTCGTCAATTCGGAACAATTTTACTTGTTGCGTAGATTTGCGTTTTAATTTTAATTGAATTAGATTGCAGTTTACAGAGCTAAAGTACGCTCAAGTTGTTTGGCTGACAGTCCGATTGACACTGACTGAGCCCCTCGTCGGAACTTAAGTAGACGTTCTTCCCTCAGTATAAGATCTGCATTTTAATTCATTCATTGCTATAATCAAGTTCCTTGCTGTGTGTTTATATCCCGTATTGATTTATTTATCAAAGTTGTGCATTAAATAAACGTTCTTCTTACCTAACATCATTCAAATATTGACGGTTAAAGTTTAGATTTAACTGTATTAATCAAAACTGAAAACCGTTATGAAACTTCGTTTAAAAATTTGTTGCCACGAGCATATTCGTTTTTAAAATGTTATCGATTAAATACTTTATTCAATAAAAGAATTTATCTCCTTTTCCATAAAATTTCTTGTTTAAAATCTAAGTGGTAATATCAAAAACTAAAACTTAGAACACGTAGGTTAATTCAAAATCGTTTAAAACTAACAGCCAAATTTAACGGAACACCCCTAATATACGACCAACATCAGTAACAAAATATATCGCAAATATAGAGAATATATCGATATATCGCATACCGCAGCCAACATAACGTTGATGGCATTGTGTGTCACTGACACAAACGAGAAGTATTCGGATCTCGTCGCACGCATGTAATTTGTAGTCGTAGTCGCCGTCGCACAATAATTTTAAGTTTTATAAGGTTGAGAAACGTTGTAGCATCGTTTTATTTAATTACCTAAATTGTTAGAAGTGTACGCAATCCAATTGAAGTGCATCCTCATTAAAATAGTGCATTAAATGCATATTTCGTGTGCGACCTATGAAATAATCGTGCGCGTGTCAACAACCAACAAAATATAAATAGTGCAAGAGTGAGCGAGAAAGAGATATTACTCTAGTGTAAAATGTTATTTAGTGGATTGGCAAGCTAAACTGAAAAGAATGCTTAAAATACAATTCATTAAAATTGCCAACTAGCAAGAAAATAAAAAAAATACTAAGTACAATCATATTGTAAACGGAAAATAGCAATAACAGCAATTAAACAGGTAAATAAATTGGCTGGGACGACAAAAATTTTCGCACACTCTGCGAACGTCCGTGTATGTGGCACAAAATGATACAAAATGCCATTGATAAATTCATTTACTGTTGTTGTTGTACCAATATACAAACAGATATATGTATGTGTGTATGAATATATATACATATAGCAAGGGCATTCCGCGGAAATAGGCAGACAACATATAAGTAAGTATACATAAGTATCTATAATATACATCGGATGTATGTATGTTCATATTATTGGTGTCGCCGTTGCGTTATTTCGTTGTGCCCAAAAGAGATACGAAATTCCCAGAAACGCATTTTCTAATTTAGACCGATTTCTCAGAAGTGACAGACAGCCAAGCGAGCCAACAACAACAGCAGCAGCAGCTCAACAAGACCAACAACAATGCTCACACACACACATGTACACATGCATATGCGCTACTCTCGTACTCTCGACTTAACAACAGCAAAAACACAATGGGCAGCAAGAGCAGCGTATGAGGTGAGTTGGCGGGTGGTGATGTTGGCAGCTGCTGTCGTTGTATTCACTGTTGTTGTTGCTGTTTTTGTTGTAGCGGCTATTGAATGAAATGTTGTTGCTGCTAAGACGGCTGCAAACATTTAACACCACAAGCCAAGCCGAAACTCGCGTGACAGCGAGAACGAGATAGGGACAGAAGATGAGAGAAAGACAGAAAGAAAGAGAGAGAGAGTTGGTTTGGAGAGCAACTCTGGCTCTGCTGGCTGCTCAATTCGGCTGAAGCCATACTTCATATACACACTCACACACACACACTCGACTCGAGCTCAACTCAACACGCAGCGGCGGTGGCGATATTTTTTTTCGTTGTTGTACCCTTCATAAGAAAAGGTGTTATTAACTTTGTTGTTGTTGCCTTTAATATAACTCACACACTACCATTTGTGTGTGTGTGCAGTGTGTGCACTTTTTGATCATTCTTGGTAAAAGCGGGTTTTTACCAGCTTCTTCCGCTTATTTCCTTGAAATTTATACTAAAACTTGAGAGCGTGTTCGTCGTACATCGTTTCTTTTCTCTCCACTCTGGCTTCAGTTTGTGCTCGGGGTTTTAATAGCTTTTCATGTGAAATTGAAATTATTTCCACCACAAAAAGGATAAAGTGTAATTGGGGCGTTCACTTAATTGGCTTGTCTAGATGTACCCTCGAGGCCCGGCGAAAGGGCCCTTAACAACAACGATCAACAATACATTCCAGGGTTCTGTGTTTCTGCCAAAATTCCAAATTGTCTGCATGAAAGCAACTTGCAGCTGTATTTCATGTATTGTGAAATATTTATGATCAAGAATGCTTTAATATAATAACGTATATTACAATTACTGCACAAAATTTGTATTTGTTTTCAATTGTCCAATAATTTTATTCCCTTTTTAAATTATCCTTCTTTTAATTCGTGTCGTCCAATTTTACTAGTTCCCTTGTTAATGTATTACAATCTTTGATAACGATTACGTTAACTATTGTTCAATTGTTCTAATTACACAATGATTCCAAAATTAAAGAGCAGCTATCGGAACTTCTTAACTCATCTTCTAGAATCGAATAATCGTTAACTGCGATTAAGCTTATTCGAATATAATATAACTACAATAATATAGATATGATGCTAAAAAAGAGTACATTATGTGATCAAGTAGGAATAATATAAAATGAATTGCAAAATATCTAAATTACCATATTCAAATTGTACATATTTTTATGTATGTATCTTTATTTAATGAATTGTGATATATGATCAAGGATGCTGTAGATAATACTTATTTTTATTAGAGTAAAAATTTTAACAATATTAATTATATATAAATATTAAAATTACTATATAAAATATATATATTGTACATTTTTCTCATTGGTTGTGAAATATTTAAAGTTGAAATTAATTAAAATAAAAATAAACGTAAAATATTTAGTTTCTTATATGAAATATTCCAATTGTGCATATTTCTCAGTATGAATTGTAAAATATAGACATAAATACAGGATTCTAAAATGTAAAAAGACAATACTTTTCTGTAAATTATTTATTTATAATATTATATATTATATATTTTATTAAATTTTAGGTTTAATTAAAACAGTACTTAAGCTTTCTTACAGTGTATTACGACGGGGCAAGTGAACGGAAATGCAATAAAAAGCAATTTTCAGCTAATTATTGCTTATTACTCATAAAGAAATTAAAGCGAAGTATAAAAAAGTCAGGGGAAAAATGCCGACGACGTTGATTTTTATGTAGTTCCCTAAATTACTCGAATTTCAACGATGATTATGAACAGCGAAACTACAATGAACTTTGTGTACGATACGATAAAGAGACATCACAATTTTGTACTACGCATAAACGAGTTGATTGGCAGATGTTTTTCATCCCTCTTCCCCTCTGTCTTTCCCTATTTATCCCTCTCGGCTTAGGGTACTCAGCTGCTGCTTTGTTGTCGGCTTTGTAACTATTGTTATTGTTGTTGCTGCCTTATATTGTGCGTGTGTTAGTGTGTTTGTTATTCGATTTACGTGCAGATTTCGTGGAAATTTAATTTGATGTGTATTTTTTTTATGTATTCTCATCTCTCCTCTTGTCATTCTCCGTTTTCCTTTTCTCATTTTGCGATCTTTGTTAATTGTTCGCGTGAATTTGTTCAATTGAAACGCAGCGCCAAAATTGAAATGTGTACAAAACACTTAATTTTTCTAAATGTGTGTCGAGTGGGTCTATTTATTTGATTTGTTTTGCTTTTTTGCTGAATTCATTTATAGTTTTGTGTTTAATTGTTTTTCGTAGTAAAAATCGCGTAAGGTGAAAAAAAACCGGTTGTATTCGGTTATTGTTTCTCAAGTTTTAACTAGTTGTTTAATAAATGCTAATTAGCATTTCGTGTCTTTTGTAACAAGGGGCGACCTAATCTATATTTGCCCAGTTAACAAAAGTGAAGATACTCCATATATGTATATTGTAGTTTTTAGCCTGGCCCACACCCATTGACCCCACAACATTAACAAAGTCGTCTCCAATGCCAGCTTACTTTTTATCTTGTACCGACCCGTGTCGCCCCTTAGCAACTCCCCACCACACCCCACCCTATTCCTCTCTGCCTCCCTGGCTGTCCCACTATGTTGTCAGCCCACCTCTTGTGCACATATTTGTCTTGCATTTCCATGAAAAACGAATCGCTTTTGATTGTTCTTGGAATTTCGTTTCAACTTTGCAACGGCGCTGTGTGCCTGATAAGCCTCCTATATAGGGTATATGTATGTATGTGTGTGTACTTTGTACATAGTATGTGTGTGTACTATCAGATCTGACTAACGGTCACTGGGAAAGCGTACTGTGATTTCCTCTACAAGTCACAAGCTCTTTTTCCGTTTCTCAAGTTCAATCAATTATTGTTTTTCCACTGAACTACTAAGTAAAATACAACAGTTAATTGGGATCTTGAAAAATCCAATAACTTGTGTTATTTTCGAAATAGTATAGTAAACATCAATTACGATAAGTTTCATTGACATAATGATAATAAACTAAAGTGGGGGACTACGTGCGTATTCTATCGGTATCTGAGCACTTTATATTGCCTCAATAATCATCATTAGTCAGTGTTATAGTTTCAATTATACTGAGCTTAGTCACGATTCCCCCATCCCTAAAACATTGCGCATCTCTAGTTTAACGGTGTATTTACTTTTCCCCCGAGGGGCGCGGGGGGAGCGGGTCGAGTGAGGGTCGTTGTGTAGCAATCGCAATTCATTTCAACATTTTTCGTAGTAATTTTATCAATGAAACGTTGTGGGGACGCTTTGATTATCTTTTGCCTAGAGTTCTCTGGAAATCAACACACACACACTCACGCAATGTACTATATAGTATAGATTCTTAGTAAGCTATATAAATACTGGTACGTAGAAGAGGAGCTGGTCTTTCGTCGGGTCTATAGTCTATGGTCAGCTGATAATTGAGTATTTTTTTTTTCCCACAGCCTTCCGGTTGCAATCGTAATCGTTAAATTTATAAATTTTAATCACAAAGATTAATTTCTTTCATTATTTTATGCTTGCGCAAATATAGTACGGCATTTGTCGCACTCCCGACTTCAGTCAATCATTCTCTGCTCTACTAGAAGGAGGTAAATTCTACGAGAATTCATATGTGGTTTGTGATAAGTTACCTACCTCAATATTCCGTTATTCCGTTTAACAATGAGTGAAGACATTTTCAAGTACATTTCAAGGTTCTTGAACTTTTCGAAGAATTTAGTGACAATAAGAAAATGAACACAAAGAACGAACTGCAGAGGATACAAATAAAGAATGATTCATATGCAAATAGATGCGCAGCATAGATATAGTTTATTCCTATATATTATCAGCTTAATTTGCTTAGGCTTTACAGTTCTTTGCACCTTTCTGGAGCAAGAGCACCGTTAGTCTGTTTACTATATGCGACTTTTCCCTTTCTCTGCGTCTCTTTGATCCGCTTATGTTCATAAAGCGAGTCTTAACAACATTAGCATACGTAATATGAACACAAAAGATATTCATCTAACTGTTGCAAAACTTATCTCGTGTATGTGTGTGTGTGTGTGTGTATCTTAACATAGTCCCATCCCATTAGGTCTATTTCGACAACCTTGGTAGGGCGGGACCGTCGTTCTCTGTGGATGGACTAAGTGTAGCGCGCAAATTAAGTTGAAATTGTGTTAGTGCTTTCGTTTAATCAGAAACCAACAACAAAACACGCACATGCGTGTGTCAGTGTGTAGCTGTGTGTATGTGTGTGTGTGCGTACCTTTTAAACAACAACTTCATGACTTCACCGAGGCGAGAGTGAGTACCGTACCGTGTGCATATTTTCCAAGAATCGCTCATGAGTTCTATTGTATTATATGTATAGAGAGCGAGAGAGAGAGAGAGAGCGAGAGGGCGTATGGCATACGGCGTATGTCAAATTTATCATGAGAGCCTTTCGTTGCGTCGCAGCGCGTTTCTCGGAATTTCCAACAATTCACGTTAATGTTGTTAATATTATTATTATTATTTCTCGACCGCCCACATATTTACCCCCTATGTTATGTACATTGTGTCCCCTATAAGCCTCTTACACACATGTATAGCGAAAATCGTGCTTCGTATGTCCCTGATAACACAAGTCTGCCCAAATTTGTGATAACAACTAATAAAACAACTAGCAAAAAATGTAATTGCACTTAAAATGCACACTCGGACTGTTGTATACCCTGGAAATACAGTATGTTTTCAATATTTTAAGCAGAAACTGCTTTTAATATAATTTGTATACTATATTGACTTGCGTATTTCATATATATAGTACTGTAGAAATGGGGCTCTAGATCTTTTTTATAAAATTCGGACTTTAACGGACTAAAAAATAATGAACTAATTGTAAATTCTTAAAAATCTTTAAACTTTTTAAAATTTCTGAGTGTTGAAAATCAAAATCATTTTAAATGTCATTCAGAATCTGCTTTAAATAAATATTTAAATATATATATATTTATTTTAAATTTAAATTTATTTATTTTAAATATATATATAAACTAATTTCAACTCATTTAAGCGCCTTAGTCTGTAAAAAGTCAAAATGATCTTGAAAATGTTATAAAAATATTCTGTAAATTGATTTTTATAAAACTTTATGAGTTTCGATATAGTTACAAGTGTGGAAAGTCCAAAAAATATATGAATAATCACTCCAAATAATCTGTAAACTAGCCCGCAGCTATGCCTCATAGTTTACAGGGTATATGCAATAACCACACACTGTATACATATGTATTTATGTACATGTCGTACACATACATACATAATCTCTCAATTAAACAATGAAGATCTTGTGGGAAATTTCATTTGATTATTTTTGCTTTTCACACTCTTGTTTACCCACGTCAATGAAGATTTCTCTGTGTGTATTTCAGCGTCTCTTGGTAGTCAAACTTAAAGCATATCAGTCACGGAGCACATGATAAGAGCAAGATAGTGTGAGAGAGTGATAAAGATGGGCAGAAAGAGAGAGGGGAAGAGAGAGAGGGTGCTATAGAGATTTCGCTATAATAATATAAAGCTTAAGTGAACCGTATGCCGTGTGTGATGTGTTTGTGGAGTGTGTTTGATGTGTGTGTGGTGTGTGGGGGATGGGTGAACAGTTGATTTCGATGGAATTGCTAATTAAATTACCATGCGAATGCCGAATTGCTCTGAGAATTGTTTATGAACATAAATACGTGCACACACAGAGACATACAGGCCTACTAGATACATATGTAGCTTGTGGATACTTTTTCAAGCGAAGCGCTATGAATGGAAAACGAACTGTGCAAATACCTATGGGATGAGCGAGCGGCAAGCAAGAGAGAGAGAGAGAGAGGGTGGAGTCGTCGTTGGTTCAAAAGTGGAAAACGTAATAAATAAATCTCATTTCAATTTTCCTGCGAAAAAATATCAAAAATGAAATACACTTTCTCAGGCAGCGTACCCCCGTCCCCCTACGTCTTCTCTTGCCCTCCTCTGTCTGTGTTCCTTTGGCACTTTGCGCACTTTGCATGTGATTTTTGTTTTCAAGCGAAGTTCATTTGCGAATTCCGAGTAAAATGAAAACGAAAAACAAAATCAGAAAAAGAGAGAAGCAAAACACAAGAAAAAAAAAACACAACGAACAAGTAAAAAATTGTAAAAGCAAGACGATGGCAGGGGGAAGGCGGGGGCGGAGGGAAAGGAGCAGGCGGACGACGACAACGAAGCCGAGCCGACGAACGCGGTGCAGCAACAAAAAGTAATTGAATTCGCTTTAAAAAATCCTACGCCCGACCACGTCCGTCCTGCGTCATCCATCGTCTTCTCATCCGTCGCTGTCTTCGGCCTGATTCCCTTTGTCCCCTTTACCACCTCTCCCGCAACCCCCCCCAACCCACGTACTGTTTCTTGTGCTTCATTGTTTAGGTTTCTTTCCCATTGGAGTTTTGTTATTTAAGTTGACTTTGGTTTTTGCACTTGCCACCTTCCTCATCCATCCATCCACTCGTTCCAGCTAGCCTGCCCATATGCCTGGCCTGTCTCCGGCTTGCCTCTCTCTCTCACTCTCTTCCCTTCCCTCCATTCCTCACACTGACCGCAATTCATTTCGTTTTGTTGTGACAGTTTCAGCGTAAAAGAAACATGACAATGGGGCCAGGCAGTTGTAAGTTTTGGCCCACTGTAATGGGAGTTTTCAAGTGGGATGAAGAAGAAGGAAGTGGGTACTGTGGGTACTTAGTATGCAAAGTAAAGCGGGTGTTGCGAATCGCTGGGAAAATTCGCATTCGCATTCGTATTCGTATTCAAAAGATAGTTTCATGTTGTGTCGCTACTTTTTTTATAGTTTTCTCAAGTTTCTGATATTCAAAAAAGTTTTGTCAACTCTTTATACACTAAGCCTGGGTGCCACTTCCACTTCTCCTGCCCTCGCCCCTGGCAACAACTATTGCATTAAGCAAAGTTTTCAAATCTAGATTATTTATTGCATGTACTTGAAATACTTTGAAGAACGTTTTTTCTACTCTTCGTTGGAATTTGAGTGCTTAAAGTGAAATCGAAGAACGTAATCGAGATTCAAACTAACTAATAATACTCAAATGCAGCATGAGTTTATATGGAATTATTGATATTTTTCCATATACTCGTATATAGCATAAATGCTTATATGTATATGGCGACCGTTGCCAGTTAGTTCACCCCTGCGTTTGCTACCCGCTTTTTCTGTCGAAACGTTTATCAAGTTTATTTTTTTTACCACGAACAAGTTATATATTAGATCATTATCTGTATTTGGATTTCTGATGAAATTTCGCATTGTCTGCAGCCTGTTTCTGCTTCTTTCTGGTTAACAAAGCAAAAACGAACAGAGAGAGAAAAAAGGTCTGGAACGCTGACGGGCCCTCGAAACGCCACGCCATGCCAGGCCTGCTGCTGCTGCTAAACTGCAATTCGTACCCCTCCTCGACTCGGGGCTACCCTTACTCATGTCTCACACCTTCGCCGTGAGTCATCGTGTCTACCTACTTAGCTACACACACAAATAGAGAACCTGGACATACTTAGGAGCATTGTCTTCTATGCGGTTTTATCTGCTTTCATTTGATTTCATCATTATTATAAATATTGAAACGAGTATAATCGAACTGGGTTTTCTTCCATAGATTACAGTAGATCACGCGATTAATGATCGTACGGTACTGTATGGGGCTGATTCTTATCGTATATTGCATATTGATCAGGTGAGTTCATTGGGTAAGGTCGGTACGTAGCACGTGCGCGCAGTCTCCATAGAAGGTGGTGGCTTTCAACTGCCGTTAAGCTTTAAAAACGCTAACGGTGCATGCCAATCAAATTGGATTTCCAACTAAAAACAGTTTAATTTTTAATTACATTTCTTTTCGCATACAAATTCGGACCAAAAGCCAATGAAGCGGCAGCGCCATTGATGGCGTGTCGCATTTCCGGGAAGCAAAACGTTAAGCTCTATTTTATAATATTATTTTCTCATTTATTTCTTTTTAAATTTATATTTGCGGAAAAATGCGGGAGGCACAAGGAGTTGTGTGTGGTTGGAGGTAGGAGGCGGGACCTTAAATTTCCCAGAAGTGTCGTCGAGTGCACAAGAATTTCCGTGCTGATTTATTCTTTTTATATATATAAATATATTTGCACCCTGATTATTATTTGATTAACAATTAACGAGAGGAAGTTCCTAATTCTGGGATTTAGAAACGATAATGATGTCAGAGGAATTTCAAGCTCATTATAATTTAGAGAGAATGAGAGGGACTGGCCTTTTTTTAAAGGCTATCAGAGTTCAAATCGAAATTCTTTTTTTTGTTCAGCAGTAAAAAAAACTATAAAATTCTAATATGCGATTAAAGCAAATGTCAATGATCTGCGGCAAAATGTATAATTAATGGAAAGTTATTAGCTTTAATAATTTAACTACCCCAACTTAGAAGTTGATATCTGTGAACCTTTTTTTAATGACAAAGTTTCCCCTTAGATTAGGGAAAGCACAGCTAAAGGTGCGATAAATGTATGAATAATACGGTGATTCCGTGCTCAAATTAAAAATCAAAGTTCAGGTAGAATTCATGTTCTCTTCAGAGTTCTTAAGATCTGCGAAAAGTGATATGAAACTAATTGAAATGTGTTCTGTTCTGGTAATTGCAAATTTAACTATTATTGCATTTATTTCACACTTAATTACGTCACGAATCGTGACAGGCTATGGCGCGACGGTGATCTAATTGCTTGACTGTATAACCGTTATGACTGTTTGCTTTTTACCAGAAACTCACCTCACGGTCGATTTCTGTAGCTTAGCAACACCATTGTCGGAAGTTTCTTTTTGGGGTAACTCACTGTGTCTCACTCGGTCTGTTGCGATCTAGTCTGAGTCACTGGCAAGGCCTGCACGCCCTTGGCACCACATGACGCATCTCATTACCAACGCAGCGCAACTACGACGCGCGATAAGGACTTACTCAGACCCACGAAATTCCAGACAAACTGGGGGACAGTGCGACATTGAGTGACAGTGTTGGAACAAAAGTACAAACGGAACACCTCGTCTTCTTATCAATGGAAACGTAATTCCAATGAATAAACGCTTACTGTACAGAACTTGAACGCGACTCCCACATGGCGCGAGTACTTTATTACAATTTCAATGATTTGTGAAATGATAATGGAAACTGACCCACAAAACAAGCAGCGAGGCTCCATACATGGCATTATCATAGATTTCCATTTACAGGGTAAATCTAAAAATAGAGCATATGCGCGCACTGTGAGTTAATGTTGGAGGGATAAAGATGTGTGTTTTCTCCGGCTATGCGTGGGATTGGTATGTGCGCTATTCTTTTTTAATGACCACATTACTTGAGCAATGCTCGGCATGAGTCAGTTCGTGGGGGGGAAGAGGTCGGAGCGAAACGATGAAGATGAAGTGGGAAGTGGTGTGAGAAAGAGCATGCATGCAAAGTGCATTTGAAGGGGCGAGTCAGTAGCACTAGTAGGGGTTATTAGTATCTGCAATTGCGTTTTTAATTGACCGCAGAGATGGGCAGAGACTGCGGCAGAGGCTGCGCAGCTACTTCAACTCCAAGGCAGGGACAGCTGCAAGTTGTGCTGTTGCTGTAGGTCAAGACATTTCACACTCGGCGGCGACAGTTTAATGACTTGTGAGAATATTTATGAGCTTAATTATAGCAAATGTTGATTAATAACAAACTAGTTTGCCTGACAATGGTAACTACCGAGTTGTTTTATTAGTTAAAGCAGTTGCAAATACAAATTGTAACTGGCAATGCCTACAAATATGCAAACTGGCAATGCTGCAATTGGGATGCAGTTTAAATTGCGGCACTCCGGCAACACTCTGGCAACTTTGCGTGCATAGAAAATGGCGAAGAATTTAAAATATGTTTAAAATATTTAATTTAAAATTAATAACTAATTAAATTTCTTTTTTTTATTTGCAGCAACAAAAACAGAGCGAGAGAGAGAGAGAGAGCGTGATTAAGTAAGAGACAGACAGCTTCCAATGGGTCATTACTTAAGCAAGCCGTCGTCGAGAGTCAGCGTTGCCAGCAGCCAAAACATCAGCAAATCCCCAAGAGAGTCCAGACTGCAAGAGGATCAGGAGCACGAGGAGGTGGAGGAGGAAATTGTGGATACGGAGGTGCGACGAATTATAATTAAAATACAATTGGCCAAAATGGAGAATGGCAACGAGCAGGTGGTGGAGCAGGCGTCAATTGATGCCGACGGCGACGCAACGTCTGCGGCGGTAGCGGCGACGGTGGACACGTTCAATGCAAATGAGCAAATTGTAAATGTGACACTGGGCGCGGCTGGGGGAGCAGCTACGATAGCAGCAACCATGTCTGGAGCGGGGGCAGCAGCAGCAGGTGCGATACGAACTGCGGGCAGTTTAACGGAAGCGCCAAAAACAAACGAAAGACAACTCGTGAATAGCAGAAACAACAACAACAGCAATGGCAATTTAGCGGGAATCGTTGCGTCGGCGTCGACTGCGGTCAAATCGCTACAATTGCACGACGAAAGCAACAACGAAGTCTACTTCATCGGGAGCGGCGGCGACGACGACGATGATGATTCGGAAATAGCAGAATCGTCGCTGCTGCGTCGGCGTCGCAGTCGCAGTCGTAGCCGCAGTCGCAGCAGCAGCACCGAAGGCGTCGAGTACTGCGAGGTGCTGGAGCCGCCGTCAGTCAACGAAATGTTGTCGAGTGAAGCACAACGCACGCAAGGTAAGCAGAGCACCCAAAACACACACACTCTCTCTCTCCCTTTCAATGTGCGAAAGCAATTACCTAATTTAACTAACTTTACTCTCTCTCTCTCTCTCGGCACAGCGTCAAGCTATAAAGAGTGCTGTCGCAGTCGCAGCAGCAAAGCCTTGTCGTTAGGCGCAGTCGGAACGACGACGTCGAAGCGACGATGCTGCAAGTGCAAGTGTCGCGATGCCTTGCGTGGACTACGCGGCATGCTGGAGTCGAGCAGTAGCAGCAGCAGTAGCAACAACAACAACAAGAAGGACAAAAAGGAAATAGCAATGCCGCGCAGCAAGACATTACGCAGTGGCGCTCCTGCTGCTGCTGGTGTCGCCGACAGACGTTCAACGCCGGCAACGAGCAGCAGCTGCAGCAGCACAGTGGCTGCCACAGTGGCGCGTCAACGTCAACGCAACTCGGTGGCTGTGGCAGAGCCCAGTCAATTGGCAATTTGGGCAGCTCCTGCCAATGGACATGGGGATGTTATAATACGCATCAGTTCACAGCCAACGCAGTCCAATGCCGGCTGCACTGTGTGCAGCACAAGCAACAACAACAACAATGGTGGCAATGTCAGCTCAGTAGCTACGTCTGCTGTGGTCACCATGGGTCCCAACATCAGGCTGGTGGCCTCCACAGAGCCCCTGCCATTGGCAATTGAGACAACCACACAGAGGAGACCCGTCACACCACGACGACGTCGGCAGTGAATAGCTATGGCGCTGGAGTTACGGTGCATTCTCAGATTGATTTCATGCATTGCCTGGTGCCAGATTTGGAGAAGATAATCAACAGCAGTTTCTATTGGGGAAAAATGGATCGCTATGAGGCAGAGCGTCTGCTCGAGGGCAAGCCCGAGGGTACGTTCCTGCTACGCGACTCGGCACAGGAGGAGTTCCTATTCTCGGTCACATTCCGCAAGTTCGAACGATCGCTGCATGCGCGCATCGAGCAGAGCGGCCACAAATTCAGGTAGGTCAGCCAGTTGAACTTGAGTTGTACCTAGGCAGGATTATGTGCCAGGCTTAAGCAAGTCTAAACCAGATTAGTTCCATTAACTTTTTGTTAATTCACTCTCTCTATCTCCTCCCTCTGTAGCTTTGATTGCCACGATTCGTCGGTCTTTACAGCGCTGACAGTGACTGGATTGCTGGAACACTATAAGGATCCTTCGTGCGTCATGTTCTTTGAGCCCTGCCTGACCATGCCGCTGCATCGCCGCCAGACATTCTCGCTGCAGCAACTGGCGCGTGCCACCATTGTCTCGAATACCACATATGATGGCATCAATCAACTAGAGCTACCGGGTCGCCTGAAGAGCTATCTCAAGGAGTATCACTACAAGCAGAAGCTGCGCTTCAAGCCCTGCGATGCACACACTCCAGCACCGTATTACTCCAACATATAGTCCGCGGCAGGAGCGATGGCTGCCCCAGCTGAGGTGTTGCAGGTAGATCCAGCAGCAGCAGCAGCAGCGGCAGCTGTGGCACCATCGATACCACCACCCCCGGCGGGTTTCTCCTATTATGAGGATTTGGATAGTGCCAGCGATCGTGATGCGGACGATGATGATGATGATGCGGTCAACATACGTATCTCGTATGTGCAACATGCGGAGGTTGTGGCTAAATTGCGCACAAACAACGACCAACAGCAGCAGCAACAACAACAACAACGGCATCATCAACTACAGCAACAACTATTTCGGTTGCCAAATCGCATGGCCGCCGCCCTCGCTCGCATTTCCGCTAATCTCAATTGCTACCAGCCGCGACCTGTGGCAACGTCGACGTCGCACAACAGTCGCGGCACACAAACAACCCACAGCAAACATGCTGCCGCTTGATGTTGCAGCAACCAAAAGCAGCAACAAATCTTAGACAATCCCAGTGCATTGTGTGCCGAATCGGAAATAGTTAAACAACAACAAAAAAAACAAAAAGGGAAAATACGCTAATCAAAAAAGCTAAAAGAAAAGCTAAATAGTTAATCCAAGTAGCCTTTAAAGCCTAAATGCATAAACATAAGTATTACAAATATCAGATACTGATCCTGTCTGTCAACAACAGCAACAATTTACCCACTCGCTCCGCATTTGTTTTCCACAATAACAACAAAACGACAACAACAAAAACAGTTTTGAACAAGTATTTTAGTAATGCAATTTTAAATTGAATTGAGAAATTGGTTGAAAGTATTTTATAATATCGTGTATATTGACAAATGCTATATATATTTATTTATATTGTACATATTACAAATTCATTAGGTATAAACATATCTAGCATTAGCTCTCATTAGCCAAATTTGCAAGCATATTATATCGTCTGTCCTATTTATAAACAACAAAATCAACTAGTATTGTTTATTATTTATTTATTATTGTATAATTTTTGTAAATCAACTATATGTAGATATAGTTTATATATGCGGCGCACATGTCAAATTGTATATAATCAAAAAAAAGGGTAGTTACCTCAAGATTAGTCTATATTCAAATACTCCTACTAGGTGGTTGCTGTTAATCATAAATATATACTATATATGTATGTATATATATATATTAAATTATACAAGAATGTATTGTAAATTCTATGCAGTTGTTTCAACTCCCTATGCTAAATAGTTACACACATATCACAACGTTGTACGGATCGCGCGTATGAGAAAACAAAATATAATAAAAAATCCAAGAAAATATGCATGAAGTTCAAGGAAACTGACATCAAAATGTAAGATCTTTTATTCGTAGTATTCCATGACTAGTGTTTAATGTGATTTCCTGTGAGATAATGTGACGAATTGTGCGCTTTACTGGAATTGATGAGCCATTAAATTGCTTCCAACTAAATGCGCTGAGCTCATTGCAGGTTTTTCTAACGAATCTCTCATAATGTGGAAAATGTATGATAAATATATTTTATCAAAATTATATTACAGTTTATTGGCGTATTTTATCTTTAAATGCTACCCGTCACTTTTATTTGCTGTTCAGTTTCAAAATGTCTGCTGTTTATCAACACTACTTCAACAGCTACTGTCTATCGACCGACCGCCACATGACAAGAAGACCAAACGCGGCCTCACTGAATAGCTTAAGCTGGGATAAAACTTGTATCGATATATCGATAATACGGCGCATGACAATTTAAAACTTGAACATATGTGAAAATTTCTTTTATTTTTGGTGCTGCAGACTTCAATATGGCTGGAATGTTATTAAATTAAAAGAGATCGTAGAAGTAATTTAATCCCTGGCCTAGTTCCCAAATAGAGAGGCCAGTGCCCAGCTCCTGGGCCAGCTTGATTCGCTCGTTGATGGAGTAAAGCGACGGATAAAATACAATATGACGGCCGGTTTCAGTTCTAAAAGAAGTTAAAAGCGTTGATTAAAAGATTATTTAATTGAAGTATCCTTATTATCTTTATCATTATTATCCTCACTTGATCTCAAAGAAGTTTTCCACATCACGCTCATCGAAAGTAAGATGCTTCTTCACATGCCTAACCAGCTCCAAATACTGCCCGAAAGTAATCGGTCCTCCACCATCTGGTGTATAATCATTGCCATACATATTCAAACCCAACAAGATCTTGGATCGTTTCACCTCAATGTCGTGGCAACCAGCTGGTGCCATGTGCTCGACAGCACGTCGCACCCAATAGAGCGGCGCATTGGCGCCAGGCCGCTGTAAACTGGAGAAATCGTAGGTCATCAAGTGAGAAGGCATAGATATACTTGTACAGCCTATCCAAATGCTTCTCGCCAAACAAATTGGGCGTGTCTTTGCGTTGAGGCGGTATCACCAGGATGAGGCGCAGCTGCTGCTTCTGCAGCTCCTTAGCTGTAAGTGTGTGGACATGGATTTGACATATATAGAATATCATATCTACAGAGCCACCACCTACCCATTTGTAGCACCATTGTGTAGAGTATCTTATCATCAATTCGTCCCGCAAGTTGTGACCAGACCTCTAGCACAAGTCCATCGAATCCGTGCTCCTTGCACGTCTTGATGAGCATATTATTGAGCTTTGTTCGCTCGTGAGCATCGCTGAGTAGCAGCTTGATATCGCGATCCGTAAAATGATCGAAGATGATGCGTGGAAAAACTAAAAGCAGACTAGGACTATAGAAGCCACTCGAGTGTGTGGTAGAATCTTACTTTTAACTGTACGAATCTGTGGCTGCTGCTGCACTTTGCCCTTACGCCTCACATCAGTTAACCAGCCGGCGTCTATATCGTGTGTTCCGGCCACAGCGTAGTCATCATCTTGCTTGACAATTTGCAGCCAAACTGGTGATATTATATCAAACTTCTTGGCAAAGATCTTGGCCACATCGTAGCCATGCGAGTTCCACTGGAAGCAATTAGAAGAACATTAGTAACTCTAAAATATATACCAAAGTTGCATACTTACTGGCGTCACATAACCCAGCGTAGTGCCATTGAAATGCCTCAGAGTCGTGTCCTTGTAATATGCATCATGATGCATTAGAATGTCCTTTGGCAATGGCTCTGGGGATACCAGGTCCAAGGCGAATACATCATTGTCCTGTGGTCCGCGCAAGAACTTGGACTCTTTCAGCTTGGATTTGCTTTTACTGTCGGGTGATAAGGTTCCCTGTGCAAAGCGACAGCTCAGCAGGATACACAGCACAATTTTCACTGTGACTGCGCGCATTTTTACCACCACTACTTTTTAGGAATACCTAAGCAGGAATGTAAATGTAAAATATAAAGTACAAATTCAACGGACCCCTTAACTTCACTATTTACCACTTAATTGCTCTATTTGAGCGCATTAATTTCACAAAAACAAACACGTAGCGCGACACAAACAATTAGCCGGCAGATTCGTGGGTAGCTGCCAATATCGATAGCCCATCATATTGCAACCGCGATAGCACTATCGATACGCAAAGCTCTGTTTTCAGTGCTTATTTGCTGGAGCATGTTCATTTCATTTTATAGATTATATCGATAGTTCAATCGAATTTTGAATTAAAATATACAGTTCGTCAAAATAAAAATTTTAATAATATCCGTTCATTTATAATTTCATTACAACGCAATTATTACAGCCTTATTTGTAATAGCCATGCACATATTTTTTGAGACACTGCGTTTGAGGATTTTTCTCATATCCAAAATGATGGAAAACACCGAGTCTGTCGTATTTAATAATTGGAAGACTTGTACTCACGATTGCAACGATTGCATTTTATCGCCAACGGTTTACCAGACCCTTTTTAAAATGCTGCCAAAAAAATAAATGAAATAAAACAACTGTTACGGACTGCTTTTTGTCGATAGAGCGAACAAGCAGTTTACAGCTTAGTGGTAGGGCCGGCCCGGCTAGCTCAGCAGCACTTGGGGAGGGCTTTTTCCTACAGTCCTGCATTCCGCACAAAGTATCGATAGTCATCGGTATTTACACAAAATACGCATCACTGACAAAATGGTAAACAAACGAAAATTACACCAAAGTATTATTTTTGACATATTTCATATAATTTCATATGTTCACAGGCACGGAAACAACAACTGGCATTTGTGACCGCCAAGTCACCGCGCACCCACACAACCATGTGATGCTACTGCTTAGGATTTTCGGAGCATCACGCAAGCCGGAGAACCCGCACCTGGCCAACTAAGGCCGCTTCATCTTTCCTATATAAGGTATTTAGCACTTCATTCCAATCTGATATATTTGCTATACTTCTTCCTAACATTATTCCCTGCCCACTTGGACCTAACATGCAGGACAAAACTAACGTAGAAACTTAAGATTAATAACTATAATTTGTATCTAGAATCTTAACTAATAGGACATGTTTGTTATTTACAGCTCACACGGACAGAATTCTGGATGCAGGTGCCCGTCAGGCAGAAAAAATACGGCATGGGGCAGAGTGCCTAGGGCAACAGATTGGGCCTGCTACTGAGCAGGGCAGGATTGTTACGGCTGCTGTACAGGTGATTTGAGCAGCTGGCCAAAATGTGGGATTTACCGCTTATCTGCTGGCGTCTCAGAGAAATTTCAACTGGTTCGGAGAGGAGGAATATGGTGGCGATGCAGGAGTCCGCTGACAGCAATAGACGGCCTGCAGGAAATGTGTGTGTCCAGGCGGGAGATTTGGCTTTGCTGCGGCGGCTCGAACTGCACAGGTGGTGCACAGTGGAGCCGTTGCAAAAGATTTGCAGGCCTCAGAATATCAAGGCTCTGGCGGATTGGCAAATGCAATGAATGCAGCTGCTGGCATTGCACCAGTCAGCCGTGCTACGGGAGCTGTTGCCGTGCCACTGGAGTCGGCAGAATATTTATACCATAAATGGTCCCTGGCGGATCCCCATGAGGGACAGACTCAAAAGCGCAGACAGGTATCAAGGCTGAGAGGACCAGAGGTAACTGCGTCTGGACACAAGTAACATGTATTTGGAAAATGTTAGTTGGCCACGTCACCAATTTTGTTATCTATATTTTTCAAGAATTTAGATGAAAGAATTGGGCGTTCAGTTTGTTTTTTTTTTTTTTTAAATTGAATTTTCGAAATAATAAAATGTATATGAATTTATACAAAAATGTGCAAATGCGCACTTAACAAAATTTCATTTTGTGATTGCATTTATTTTTAAGGGCCGAACGTGAACTCAGAAGCAAATATTGATAGTCCCAAGCGGAAATGCGATTCATCAGTTGCTTGGCAGCATTTAAAAAAGTTTCTGGTAAACCGTTAACGGTAAAATGCAAGGCAAATAAACTCTGACCGAAGTTGCTCAATAAAACCGGAAACAGTAGATAATCTTCAGTTTTTAAATATAAATAGAGAATTTGAATAATTCGCTTTCGTAGGCTTAAGTATTGTAATGAAATTATAGATGAACGGATCTCATTAAAATTGTTGTTTTGACAATTAAAACTCCGATAAGACTATCGAATAATTGATGAAATCCAAAATAACTATCAAAAAAATCTATGGACGCCACTATCGAATTTTCTCATGCCCTAATTCATCCACGTAGTAAACTTACATAGTACACCTTTACATATGTACTATATATATGTATTCACATTAGCGTCTATCCTTGTGTCAACACATGCATTTGCTAATTTTAATCACTCTTTAGAAATTTATCTCTTTATCTCTAAATACAAAACAAATGAATATAAAATTAACTTTAAAACACATATTCAAAACTTACAACGTGTCTTTCTTATTTGCTCAATTATTTCAAACAAATCTAACGATGGAGACCGCAGTCCACCGATAAATCGATAGTTCCACATTTTTAAATGAATCTTTTTGATATGAAAATATATCATATACATATGTATCTAATTTTGCATCTATCCAGTAAAAAAGATCGAAGTATATATATATGTATGTATGTATATTATATTAACTTAAACATTTCCTTAAACTCAAGATCTTTTCATGAACTTGGAACAATTAAACTTACTCAATATGTAATTGCTAGAACTTCAGTGTGACAATTCTCTGCTCTATGTTTGCTAATTAAAGTTCTAATTGCAAACTGCCAACACCATATGAGCAGGGATACAGAGCTGGGCTTTGCCATGGTCCGACACTCATATAAAATGTAAATAGGAATTTATGTTTGCGCATAGGGCTCATTTATTGCACCTTGTCGAGTCTGTAGGGGTAGGTGGGGGAGGTAGTTGGGCTGGTGCGTAGCCCAAATTCCTTTATTGTCTATAGACATGAATCAGTGCATCCTGGCACAAGTTTGCATTGGCAACAGCTGGCATCCTGTATCCTCCTCTGTGCCTCGTCCTATCTCCGTTTATTGCATTGCATGCGCGTGTTGCACATGTATTTGTGTATGTAAACATGTACTATTTGTGTGTGCGCATATGCATGTGTGTATGTGCGTGAGCCTTGTGCGTGTCGTATACAAATTGGAACTCACTTTAATAAAATTCTCTAGCTATGGGCAGACTAAATGCATTTATACACTTAAATTATCGGTTTCCCTTTCATCTCTCTCGCTCTGAATTGCAATTATTAGTTTTTATTTTATTTTTCTCGCTTTGTCTCTCTTATATATGTATATATATTTATATATAGGGCATATAAGGGCAAATATCTACCTATTGTACATACATGTAGTATGTGCAATAGGTAGATATTTACCTATTTGCTTTACTTCCCCAAATATAATTTTTCCTGTCCTTGTCCTTTTCTATTCCTCTTCAAATTATCATTCATTTTACAGTCACCTTTTTGTAGATCCATCTCTTTCTCTATCCGCCTCTTACTCTGCTCCGCTTCTCTTGAAATCCTTTCCTCTATCTTCATCTATTGTCCCCTGGTTTTCTCCTCAGGTTATCTTTAATATTGCTCTTTCTACCAATCTTTTTTTTTTGCCTTATATTTTTTACATTTGCCTATTAAGTTATTTTATCTCTCTCTTTTCTTCAGTCATCTGTACAAACACCCATTTCTTTCTCCTTGCGCATTATCTCGCATTTCTTCCCTAAATATCCCTTTCTCTGTCTCGAGGCGAAAGCCTCTAGCTTACTATATTTACCTTTCAATTGCTTTGTAGCTCACTCTGCTTTTATCTCTCTCTCTCTCTCTCTCTCTTCCTCTTTGTCTTTATGCCCGTATGTATATTTACCACGATAGTAACATACGTAGTTCTTTGAGTCCCGCCCATACCTAAACCTATATCCATTACTCTTCAGATTCCCATCTGCCATGTCAAGTTTTATGGCAGCGATATGCAAATGAAGTAGGCAACCCTAACACGCATTCAACTCAGGCTGATCCCCTCCACTCCCACTACCATTCCTTTCTTCTTCTTCTCTTTCTATTCCTAACTTACTTGTCTGCCGGAGAACGCACTATCTGTCATAACTGTTGTGTGTGTGTGTGTAAGGAGGAGAAAGCGTTGTGTTGTTGGCCATCAATCAAGTAAGTTCTGTGTTTGGCTATGTAGACATAAGATGCCATCATGTTTGCCATCAGTATAAGAGAATCAAGGGAATTTATTTAACTAATCACGTTCTGACTTGGGTCTTCTTTCCCTTCCCCCAAACTCTATTCACCTTAGACCCCTCCAACATCAGTAGTAAAACGGTTTAACTAAATGCCCAGTGAATAGCTCTTGAAATCGAATACTTTTTAATCGCATTGAAACCTTTTCAGCCAGCACACGCGATTGATGGGTCTATAAACTTTATTGACGAGTCCAAAAACTGTATTGAATACCCATTTAAAAAATAAGAAAAAAAAGCAAATACACTGCTACAAATTAACAGTCTGATTTTCACCTCCCTCGCTTCGCCTATCCAGGACCCTTTCGTTTCATTTCGTTTTCAATCCAACGCCGATGCAGCTAAAAGCTTTTCGGGCACAAGAGAATCTCGCCCGATTATTTATGTACTTAATGCAGATAAAGTTCCATTTCGCTGGCTAGTCCAGCAACAACAGCAACAACAATTCGGATTGCGCTGGAATAAAATTTATTTAGAGTTGCGACCCGACGCGAGAGAAAAAAGAATCAGTCACGTCTGCGAAAATGGAAATAGCGCGGCATTTGGGCCAACAGCAACACCAAAAAAAGGCCAAAAATGGCCAACTGCAAATGGGAAGGACTGCGGCAGGCAGGCTGTGCATATAGCATGTAGGTGAATGTGCCCCTCAAATGGGGGAGGGGAGATGATATGGGCATGAATGGGTTGTGTAACTTTGTGTGCTTTAGGACCTTAGCGCACGTTCCAAAAGGTAAGCTTGTCGAGCCCTCAAAAATAGGCTATATTTTCATAATTTTCGAGAATTTGCTAAAACAATTTGAAATGAATTGAATTTTCGAAACAGATTTATATCAGAATTGTGTATTTATATCGGATTGTACTATTAAAAGTTAGCAGTCTCAATTTTACATTTTGAAACAATTTCGTTATTTTTATTGGGGTACACTTTTTAATATTCATCTACACAACTAAAGCAGAAAGTATGACTGTAATAGTTTGCATAAAATTCAAAAAATATCGATTTGCGTGGGCAATGGGCAATATGAAAAACAAACTTCATCAGCGTATGGTAAACAGAAACCTTTATGTAAGGTTTGATGTCTGTAACTTTTATAATAACCGAGGTCTCGACATTCATACAGGCAGACAGACAGACATATCTACGGACATGGTTTAATCGACATGGTTTAGTATACCCTTTTTGACAATTTTCATGGGTTAAAATATTTAAAAACTACGCTTTTTTTGACACAGTTGCTATGGATAGACCTATCAGTATAATATCAGAGCTATCATGGAAAGTTGTAAAAAGATCCCATCGTAAATAAATTAATTTCAATAAATAATCCTTTGCCTTTCAGAAGAGTTATAATTGTTAAAAGACTAAATAGAGTTTTCAAACTTACAAAAATTAAAAAGAGTTTAGATATTTTAATTGCTTTTGCTTTAATATGTACAATAAATAGAATGCAGATGTCAATTCTAGTTGAAAATCTAAATACTTTTGGCCAAGTTTTGAGTATATAAAGTTAAGATATAACAAGCTTTTAACAATAAACTATTGTTTTGGTTAAGTTCTTCGCATATTTCCCTTAAGTCTTTGCACAGATTGCACAGCACAAGCAAGCAATGCTTAAATCCCAGGAAAATTACTAACAATCGCTATCAATCTTGGGTCTTAACTTTCTCTTGTCATAAGGACATGAACACGACCTTTCTAGAGGGCGATTCCCCACCGTGTGTGGCACTAACCATGACTTGAGTCTAACAAATGTCGGGGCATTTGCTGCAAATTAAGTTAAAACTTCAGCACAACACACGAGCAGGTGTGACTCGAACCTACAACACAATGCCCGAATACCCCCTTGCCTGCTTATGTTGCACCTCTTCTCAGAGCCCTAGGAGAGCTACCAGTCGAGTTTTGTCAGCTTGAAAAGTTTTTTTCCGCTTGACAATTTTGGTTAGCTTTTTAATTTCATATTTTATGTAAGACTCGAAGACGGCTACCAAGAGTTGGGTACGGTTGGGTTCCGCTGCTGTTGTGTTGTGTGGTGTGCTGTGGTGGGTTGTGCTGTGGTGGGTGTGGTATGTGTGGTGGGTGCATTCGGCTCTATGATGAAGCAAACTGTTCTTGGGTCTTGTTCAGCCTTCTTCTTGTTGCTGCGGCTTAGCTGCAAAATATGACAAAATGTTGCGCGAATTTGGAACCTTAACGAGGAAGGAGCGTGGTCGGGGAAGGGATGCAGTCCGTGGAGAAGGGGAAGTGGATAGGGAACAGCAAAATAGCGCCATTTTATGCTTTACCGTGGAAATTGTCAGAAAATGCCATCGTTGAGTTTTCGCCAACGTACGCGCTGAGTTCGCATAAGTCTGCAGTTTGCTGAGCCGACTATCATGTTGCTATCCCCCTTATTCCCTCTCCCCCCTCCTCACGCTGGTTTATTTTTTTTATGACTTTTCATAATCTTTATGGCTTGGCATCAGCGTTTTTACAGCGTTTTGGCTCAAGGAGTTGCGCGAAAAACCGATGTCGACACTCAAATGCGCAATTTAAATTCAAAGCCGCTTAAAAAATACACGGCGGAAAACTGGGGGGGGGAAACTGTTTGTGGGAAACTGACATAAATTCTACTCACCCGAGTCAATTTTCGTTAAATTTTATATTTATGACAAGCAATTTAACTTTCGCCTAATTGCGCGACATGCGAAATTTAAGCTAACAAGGCTCCCAAGCGGCGGCGTCGCCGAGGCGGGTCTACAAATCCTTGTGCAGGATGTCGACACTACTAGTTCCAGGGCTCGGAGCTTAAACGCTTCATTAAATGTAACTTTTGCCGCAAAACTTTGTCCTGATACGGACAGAATCTCTCATGGAAGCCAGCACACCATGAAGCCAGAACCGACCAGGATGCGAGGATGCGTAGATGCAGCCCGGACGTGAGCTAGTGCAGCCGCGGCGCAAATAAAATGGCTCATTAAGATGTGCAAGTGCAGGTTATATTGGATTAGTTTAATGTCGTCTCGAGCTGCCGAGCAGAGGCAGGCTTCATCCAGCGAGTTGCACTCAAATTTGTACAGTGAGCGCCAGCAGTATAACAACGAGGGTTTATTTTAAGCAAATTTCATATAAGTCACTAGATTAATTTGTCATTACAATGGGATAGAAAATGGAAATGAACTGAGAACTCTCTAGGGAAAAGAGATACAGAAGGCCTAGACAAATAACCAAGCAGACAGACAGAGGATAATCAAGAGATGAAGAGACAGAAGGACCGACAAGCAGACAGACAGACAGACAGAAAGATAGACAGACAAATAGACAGGCAGACAGACAGAAAGATAGACAGACATACAGACATACATACATATAGACATATAGACATATAGACATATAGACATACAGACATACAGACATACAACAGACATACAGACATACAGACATACAGACATACAGACATACAGACATACAGACATACAGACATACAGACATACAGACATACAGACATACAGACATACAGACAGTCAGATAGGCAAACATACAGGCAAACAAATAGTCAATTAGACAGACAGAGAGACAGACAGTCCGAGAGATGGAGAGACAGATGGACAAACAAGCAGATATACAGAAAGATAGACAGACTGACTCACATACAGACTAACAGGCAGACAGACAGACAGACAGACAGACAGACAGACAGACAGAAGGCAGACCATAGTCAGATGGGCAAAGCTTAATCGATGGGCATGGCCAGTGATCTTGCACAAAAAATATTTAAATAGGTTTTTGCCTCTGGCACGCCAAACATACGTTTGCATTATGCATTTGCATTACCATTTGTTGATAATTTTCAGTGGTCGAATGGTAGAAAAATCTACACCGCCATACATAGAGAGAACTAATTGAGAATAACTCATTTCATTTCTTTAAAATAGAGAAAGAGAGAGTTTTAGAACTGGCTAGTGTTTTCTTTTTTTTCATTCTTTAAATTATTGATTTTCAAACATTGAAAATTGTTGAAAATTTATCTGAAAATATAATTATAAAATTAGTCAATTAAGTCAATGGCAGGTGAAAATCCAAAGAACAAAGATAATCAACAGTGAACAATTGAAATGGACAGAGCGAACGTATATGAGATGTGCGTGTGTGAAAGAGACAAAGAGAGAGTGTGTGAGATGTGTCAGTAGCAGGAATTGTGGTCTTTTTGGCCACAGTGGACACTCGACAGCTGACAGTGGCAGGCAACAAGCACGCAACACTCGAGGCAGACGATCAAGCATATCGATAAGGCGTGGGGTCAGGTAATATTATGCTGAATTTTCAATATGTATGTATGTGTGTGTAGAGTGTTTGTGTGTGTGTGTGTGTACAATATTGAAATAAAAGCAATATTCCCCAAGATTGCAAATTATGACAAAATTAAATTTTGCCAGCACAGAAAAGCGACAATATTGCGCTAGTCTTGGGATCAATGAAAACGATTTGCAATTTATTGCACCGCCCTCCGCCCACTTGTTTGCCTTGAACGTAATCCCCAAAAGAGGCAAGGGAAGGGAAAGAGGCGGTCTGGCATTCCCTACTTTGTATTTTCATGCTTTTCTTTTCGTTTGCTATTTTTCTTTGTTGCCTGCCGCCTTATCGGATGTGCTACACAAAGCAAAGGGCCCAAAACGTTTTCTATTACAGTTATGCGCTGGGGGAACAGCACAGAGGGTCCAGTAGAGAAGGCGTGGCGTTCAAATAAATGAGCAGCGTTTAAGTCGAAATCCCCGTGACTGGAATCCCGAAAACAACATGTGAGCTAACTCCTCCCTGGGGATGAGGTACCTGGTGACAGGGTGCAAACTAATTGGCAGGCATTTGTCAAAATATCATTGCAAAGATGGCAAATTAAATAAATAATTCTGCATAGATTTAAGCCATGTATGTGTGGCTAGAAAATAGTGTATGTATGTGGCTTCACCTCTTTGGGGCGCTCTGCGACCTCTGCCGGAAGTGTTACACATAAATTTCCAACTGGTGGCGGCAACGTCAAAACGTGTCCGAGTGCCGGTTCGTTTTTCTTGTTTTCCGTGCAAAATCGGGTCAGAGTTTTCTTTCCTTTCTCCAATGTTGCTGGAGTGTTCTTTCTGAGTTCTAGCTGCGAGTGTGTGCAAGTGGGTGCGCCTGTATGTGTGTGTGTGTACTCGCTTTGTAATGTTGTGTGAGCAGGAAAAGTTGTGTGGAGCTTTTCACTTGACCTGGTTGCCAAAATGGCAACTGGCTGGCAAAAGGGAACGAGGCAACAACAACGACGACGGCGACGAGTTAAGAACAAACATTTGCATTATGTGTCAAGGCGAAATTGAGAGAAAGTCGAAGTGGCGGCAGCAGCAGGACACAACATACAAATCGATGCAACTCAATGGACACACACACACACATATTTTTCGATTTCCCAGCACAATATGGTCAACAGGATGTGTCTGGTGCTTAACCTAAATAGCGGCTTGTATGCGATTCTAATTGCTTAGTTGTCTGTCTTAGTAATCCTTCTATACTTCAATGAGTGGCATTAAAATAGTTGCTGTTACGTTTTGCACCATCGAACATACAATTATACATCACTTTAAGCAGTTTAAGGTCTCTGAGTTCCTTGAGGTTTCTGCTATAATAATAATAATATACCAGTTTAAATTTAAATTAAATTTATAAATGATTTTATGGAATTTTTAGTAACTAATTTTCTAATTTCACCTCTTTAGCTATCTTAGTAGCCGAGTTCCTTGGGGTTCCTTCATTTTAATATACGCTTTT
The DNA here is from genome assembly GCA_018903425.1 of Zaprionus nigranus. Lineage (NCBI taxonomy): Eukaryota > Metazoa > Arthropoda > Insecta > Diptera > Drosophilidae > Zaprionus > Zaprionus nigranus. Next base: position 258,368 of record JAEIGD010000025.1, read on the forward strand.
ATGGTAGATCTTGAATTAATACAAGTATTCACTTATTTAAGGAACATATTTACCAAATTTCAGTTTTGAGAATATCATAGTCACTGTGGTTTTCCAGGCTTCTTTTATAAATAAAGGCTTCTTTTATAAATAATAATATTACTTTAGGAAGTTCCTGAAATCAGTTAGGAAACTTCAGTCTCCAAGTTCCTTAAGGATTCTCTTGCATATGTAACTTTAACGAGAGCAACGGTCGAGCGCACTCGATAGTAGGATACCCTTCGGCCTGGTTTAATATGTTAAGTTTATGCACATGCTTGTCGACAGATAGAGCTCGAGCCTCCCTTATTAAACCTTTTTTAAAAAAAATTATGATCCTAAAAGTATTAAATTATTATCATAAAATATCATAAATTTAAGTCTTTTTTAGTTCTCATAAAGCTTGTGAAAACTATTACAAACACAAAATTCAAATGAAGCCAGCGAGAAACATAAAAATAAAAAAATGTTTTCCGGCTTCATTCAATAGCATTCACTCGTATTCAGGCGTATTCGGGGGTTACTCTTGTAGTGTTCTTAATTCTATAAGGATTTTCGACTTTTCCTGTTTGCTCTCTCTCTACGTAACCAATAACACAAACCAAACACACTAAGGAAGGAGACACAGTTTCGAAATCCTGTTGTGTTCGGGGGGACTCGAACTTCTACATAACGGGTCGGTCGTACGAAAGGCAACTGCGCCTCTTTGTTGTGAGCCATCTCGTCCCCTTTTTGGAACTTTGTTGTTCCAATTATTCGACATAGTTCTCCTAGCGAAAACTGTCAAATCAAGCCCGAACTGTGTGAATGACAGTTATCGGTTCGAGCCCCAGCGGGATCCATGTTAACAATATAATATTATTATTTTTTTGTTTATGGTGTAACCATACCTATTTTTTATTTATTTAAAAACGGGTACAGCTATAACCAGTAGGAAAAGCAACAGTCATGCAGCAAGTTCCGCTCGCCCTTTAGTTCTCGCCTCTTTTGTTAGCTGATAGAAGCATTTGGTTTTATGCTCATACTTACTTAAATAACTTCTGTGATTATTGTCCGATCGGATTACGATTTGGATAATACGTAGATAATTCATTCAACTTAGTATATGTTAAAGTCTGAAAGTTGTAGCTTTTATACAGCGCTTTCAAATTGAGTTAAAAAATTAAATTATTGATTTACGGGGGCGGTGGGCGTGGCACCTAACATTTGAAATAAACTAGATCAGCTTATAATACACAGCAGTCTTCCTGCCAAATTTGGTAACTCTAGCTTTTATAATCACTGAGATCAGACAGACAGACAGACAGACAGACAGAAGACAGACAGACAGACAGACAGACAGACAGACAGATAGACAGACAGACAGACAGACAGACAGACAGACAGACAGACAGACAGACAGACAGACAGACGCAGACAGACAGACAGACAGACAGACAGACAGACAGACAGACAGACAGACAGACAGACAGACAGACAGACAGACAGACAGACAGACAGACAGACAGACAGACAGACAGACAGAAATGGCTCAATCGACTCGGCTTGTGATCCTGAGCAAGAATATATATACTTTATGAGGTCTCCCACGCCTCCTTCTGCCTTTTACATATATTTGCACAAAGTAAGTATACCTTTTTTTGACCATTTTCCATAGTCGAAGGGTATAAAAAGAGTATATAGTCAAAATTTCACTTCACCTACGCTTATAGTCCCTGAGTTCCTAGAAGTTTCTTCTATATAAATGATTCTACTAAATTTGAACTATCTAACTCCCATAGTCGTCTTTAAGGATTCTCCTATTTACAGCACTTTAAAGAGTTCAAGTAGCCCGCTGCTCTTTTGATCTGCAAGTTTCCTGAGAATTCTCTTATACCTACAAATAGTTAATTTCACTAATAGAGCCCTGGCTGACCCCAACAATAAACATCCCGTCTCAAAAGAGACAGAGATTATTGTATGAAATATGACGAAAGTTCAAGGCGAATTCTTTTTAATTAAAGCACGCAGCAAAGTGACGTGAAGAAATAAATTGTTTTCCCCAGAGGGGGGTGGTGGCGAAAAAAAATTAATAAAATGAAATGTCACAGCTGGACGGGGCGGAGGTAGAGGAGGGGGTCTTAGGAGAACCTTGTGCACTCTTAAGATAATTACGAAATTCAGTAATTTTTTCAGCTGTCACTTGTGCAACTTTTCTCTCAGTCAGAAGGAAACTGAATCATCTCATGCCAAACTTAAAGACAGAATCTTTAAGTATGAGGACAGTGAAAAAAGGGAACTCAGTAAATATTCTGAATCGCACATGTTGCTGCTGCGACCACATACATTACGACGATCAATAAACATGAATAAATTCCATTGGCTAATTTTGTAGGAAACTTTCTTCTACATATGTCGATGGATGGCAGGTGAGGGAGGGAAGCAGGGAAAGTTACACGTGCTGGCTTTGACGATGTCAATCTGACAAATTTTTGACAAATCGCTGGGAGGTGCTAAGGAAGAAGAGAGAGAGAGAGAGAGAGAGACTGTGTGGAGTATTTCGGCTTCGTTGAATTATTCATAAATGTGCAACGCATTTTTTTTTGTACAGAACCTCGGAAAAAGCCTTTCTCTAGTTTGAAGAAGCATTTTGGAAATGCAAATTCTGCCATTCCATTTTCTAGATAACAATGTTACTAGACAGCGACAAGAAGTGACAGAGAGAGAGGGAGAGAGAGAGAAGGAGAGGAGGAACTAGCTACACATGTCACCAAAGTTTGGTCAAATTATTTTTTAAACATAATAACAGTTTTTCGCTTTGAATGTTGCTGTCAAGCGAGAAACTTGCTCTCTGCTACACCTGCTCCAGGTATTTTCCCACTGGGGTCATTGCTCTCAATTAGACTGAGAGTCGGCTCAACTCGGTGCAGAATGTCGCCATGATTTACACAGGCACGTGGCACCAGTAGCCTATTTTTGGGGACAACTATCCAGCTATCCTGGGTATACGTGTGAGTGTGTGTGGAAGATGGAAACGAATTATAAATGTTATAAATAAAGCATAACATAAGAAGTAAGCCTGGCAAATGCTTCATCTAGACTTTTAATTTCCAACAGGGTAAAGAAATAATCTCAACTCTTGAGTAACTATGAAACAAAAGAAACTGACTGGGCTCCATCTGTCTCTCTCTCTTTCTCTTTCTCTTTCTCTTTCTTTACATACTTTGCCCAATGTTTATCTGTTTCCATGCTTGCTTTTGTGTGGCGAAAAGTCGAACAAAGTATGCAACAAAACATTTACATACTGTGGCAACATTCGGGTAAAACTATTTGGAAAGTCGAAAGGATAATGCGACTTTAAGGCACAATATAATTGAAACATAAGGAAATAAGAAATTAAAAATCGTCCGATTCGCAGTAAACCCCATTCGAAAATTTGCTAATATTACTGGGGGTATAAAAAACTTTTCAACAGGCCATCAAAATTGTCAATTGGCCCTCAAACCGTAAAATTATTCATGGTTGTAACAGAAGGAAGTGAACTAAAAAGGTATAGCGAGGTGCTAATGAATGCTTTAGCAGCTGGTATTGGATTGAGTAATAAAAGCTTAACACATTTCGGCTCTAGCAAACTGATGAGCTGTGCACTAAAGGAAAGAGACGAAAAAAGTGCAAATTTAATTACAACATTCGGCATGAAATTTATTTTCTTTATATATTTCGTTAGTATTCATTCATTTACAGACCTATAATAAAATAACATTCGGTTGACGCCCACTTGAACAATTTGGTATTTCGACGACCTCGTGACGGACACGTGAGGCACGTGATTCAATGCAACCAACTCGGCGACCTCGTGCTCCACATCTTCTGCCGTTCTGTGCTACAAGAGATGCGAATGGAATAAAAATGTGAAGGCGGGAAATTTCGGTTCATTTTATCAAACAATTCGCCAATTGAATATCTGATATCTTATTCTACTGCGTATATTTCTTTTCGCCTTATTCCGCATTCACATGGACTGTAAATAGGCGATTCGTGTTTGTTTTTCTTCTTTGAATATATTTTTCATTTTTATCACGTATTGACGCCACTTGCCAATGTCCTGTAAAACATTTTTCAGCAAATACAACTGCAAAAATGTTGAATGAAAGTTGGCAAGAGATGATGATTTGACCGAATGTTTGATTGATTTGAGAGTATATAGCCAGAAGGGTGCAGAGATAGACAGCTATTTGATAGACAGGTGAAGCATGCAGTTGAGATTGTGGTTTGTTGAACCATTTATCGATCAAATATAAATATACTTTATATAAATTCTGTATAATTTGAAGGATGTAGGTATTGTAGGTTTATCCTCTTTGAACATTATTTAGTTTAAGTAAATCCCACTCGATTTTCTCGTGGAACAGTATACGGTGCAGAGATAGACAGATATTTGATAGACTGGTGAAGGATGCAGCGGAGATTGTAGTCTGTTCAACGATTTACTAATAAAGAAAAACAATATACCTTTTATTAATTCTGTATAATTCAAAGTATTATTTTAAGTTTATCCTCTTTAAACTTTATGCAAGTTTTTAAGTTATCCAACTCGATTTTCACTTAAAAAGATTAGTGTACTTCGATCCCCTACTCGGTACCACGAGTTAAGTGCCCTGTAAATGCGGTTACACAAATAAATATGACCAAGCTCGTAATTTCATGCGATTGTACACACATGTATAACACGAACACACGTACACCCATCCAACTGAAATTTAGGTTATGTTGAAAGCGTCGCTCATTATTTAAATTTTTATTCTTTCGAAATTTATTTTACCACAGCCTCATAATTTCATTCGACTTTTTTTCTGGTTGCCTTTTGTATGTATTCAGCGTATGTGCGTGTATTATGTGTATGTGTGTGTTTACGTGTGTACGTGTGTGTGTGTAAGTGTGTATGTACTGGGAAGTTCCTTTTAGTGGTAATTTCAGGCTTCTTTATTTTTCGGTTTGACATGGTTTACCCTGTGCTGGAGGCTGTAATCTGATGGGTGTTTTGATTGGCATATACTAAATTATTAAAGCTTGCTGGTGGAAAGAGAAACTTCTTTGGGCATATGCTATATATAATAAATCAAAATTATCATATATTAGTTTTGAGGTTATGTGTTGAGTAACCCTTAGTCGAGCATCAGTGAGTTTCGTTCAACCTACGCTACTCCTTATCTAACGTTTAGGGGGGGATCTCATGCACCACAGAACCGCAAAACGTATCCACAATAATAACATCAACAATGCCACTCAGATGATGCCATTGTCTCATCGTTCCCAAGGTCCCCGGCGTTTCCGCCGTTTCCATCTTTCTCATGGTGCTGTAAGCCAATCGCTTAGCATACAAAAGCAATTACGACTCGTCCTCAGTTGCCTGCCCCTGGGAACATCGCTGGCGATGTCTACAATATACGTATATACAGATATATATATATATGTATATATATGTGTATATTTTTGCCTACATTGTTGTTGTCAATATCTGTAACTAAAATTGCTTAAAGATTCTACGACATTGTATTCAAAGAAATTGGGAAAAGGAAACAGTGAAAGAAAGTACGCAAGAAAATCTCTTTCAGTTACCTTCAGGCAGAATGGGTCGTGTTTTTTCCCCCCTTACCATCTACATATGTACGTTTGGCTCCTTTGTTTGCCTTTAAGCCAAAGTCGGCAACACACTCTCGGAAACTGGTTAAAAGTGCTTCAAAAAGCAAACCACAATCGCTTCAAAAGTTTCATCACCTTGAGCTGCACATCGACGGCACTCTAACATAACCAGTTTATATGAATCGTTCAGAATTTTATGTTTCTTTAATATGGCTTAAAGCGAAGAACAACCAGCAAAAAAAAAGAAGCTAAACTGAATCCTAATACAACAAACAATTTGCAAAGTGCAATTAAAAAGTTTCCTGCAAATGTTAGCTTGGGGAAAATCTCTTTTAATAGGTATTAAATAGTTTGACTCACTTTCTGAAAATAAGAATTAAATATTTTTCATAATAAAGTTTGCCGTCAGTTAGGCCAATGAAGCTTTATAGTTTTCTCACCGCCCACAACTAGTCTAGAAGTTGATATTTCTAGTTTTCTCTTGAGTTTCCTTTCCTTTTTTATTGACTATAAATATTTATTTGCTATGAGCCACAAGAAAATGTTTATTTACCGTTGTTTTGTGTGGCCCATTGTTGGCAAGTAAAAAGAATTTACTAATGAATTATTTTCTAGTTTCTATCGGTATTTTTTTACTCAAAGGTAATAAATGGAAAGTTTGTGGAAATTGTTTTTCAACAACTGCGGCATAAATCAGTTCAGTAAAAGGAGGAAATATATTTTATATATATTGTACTTGTATATACGGTTTATTTTGAAAGTATTTCTACAACAAGTTCTCAAACTCTAAGGTACGTATTAAATATTGACTTGTTCGCTAATAAAGTGCCTCTGTCATTTCCGGCGATAAACATTTTTAATTGCCTTTTTGATTCCGGCAAAGGCAAATTCCCCGAATAAAGGAATGTTGCCAAACTCTTGTGGATATATTGAAATACTTTATTTACTTAGTCGTGCGATTAATTGGTGGCATGGTAAGCAACATTCATAGGTTCTAGCCTGGAGCTACTCTGAGATCATCGTCCGAGTCCTTGATATACTCGACATGATGCCGCAGTAGCAACTGTTGGAGATATTCCACTCTTAACTTACTCAACAACGTAATTTTATTTCTTTTATAGCAAGTGTAATATTGAGAGCCCAGAGAGGTAACTTACAAAGCTCTGCTCAATTTTATCTACAAGTGTGGGAGAGAAGTGCGAGGGTGTTGAATGTTGCTGGAAACATGTTGCCAGAGTTTTATGTTGCAACAGCATACGTCATGAGGTCCCAAAAGAATGGACAGCTTGTGCGGATTTCACTTACAAATTAGTTTTAGAAAGAATGGAATGTAAGCTGTTATATTATATATTGCAACTTATTTATTTTATATATATTTATATATTATATATATGGATCTTTTATTATCACCTGATTTTCAATTATTAATTAAGCAATGTTTCTTTGAAATAAACAAATTTAACTTCATTTCATTTATCTAAAGAATATATACATGATATTATGTTTAAACTAGAAATCCATTCTATTGCAGTTCAATATTCTGTACTTTAACCATCCATGCACCACGAATCAGGTGCTACGTGCTCCTGCTTTGTTTTTCTAAATCGATTGCCCCCCGACAGAAATTGTTTTTGCAAATATTGCACAAAATTTCCCTCCCCAAAAAAGTTAATGAGCAAATGCAGCCCAAAATTGCTAGAAGCGATTACCTCTGTTCCTGCCGTCCCCTTCGCTGCTGTGCGCAGAATGAAAGATGACTTGTCTGGTTTTGTCAGCCATTTTAAATTCCATGCACGCAGCCTGCTGCCCCTTGTCTCACTCCCTCCTCCCCACTTCTCCCCTTTGTCTGATAGTGCAACTGCAGCGGGTTGTCGCCTGCCCGAGGCTGAGGCTCCTATTTAGAGTGAGGACTGAGTGGAGGAGGCCACTGTTGGGCTGTTGCCAGCGTAACGCCGACAAGGTGCACAAAGCAATTTGGGCCCTTGGTTCGGTTCACATTGTCAGCACTTTCATTATTGCCCCCATTTTTGGACGAGGCGTGGCACGCGCAGACACGACACGGAACGGACACGACATACGACAGTTGATTGCGTTATTTTCTACCATAGTGCGAAAGAAATTTGACCGATTAACTTAGCGTAAAATGAAAGTTTTAGTTATTTGACATGCAGGTAATGAACTATTTGAAAAGGAATTTGTAAATGCTTGAAAATGAAATAATACCTTTTTTTCTTTAAAAGGCACCCCGTATTTTTAAATACTGAGAAATATTTATTAATTTTTTTCAGCGCTGAAAAGTATGCTATAAATATACTCGACTTCAAACAGGCTTCTTTCTCTGCAAGTTTTTACTTACATTTCTTGCCCGTCACACATCATCAACTTTCTTTTATTATTACAAAAACTTATGTTTTTAATAAAAAAGAAATTGGTTTTGACTTTTTGCTGAAGCAGGAAAAGGTCAAGTCATCCTAAACAATTGATTTAAAATACAGATTGTAAAGGGATTTTTGTGGGTCTGTAGGGAACAAATACATTGTATGTAGCGCATGTGAATACGGTTATTCGTTTCTCGGAACTCCGTTGAGTTTCGCCTTAGCCCAAAATTATGCAAATGCTGAGACGACACGCACATAAAAGGTGAAACTACCCACATGCTATATTTCCCGCTGTGCTGAGGTGACAATTTCCCACGCATTACACGAATACGGTTAAAGACCTCAGCAAGGAAGCAGCTTGTCCTACACATTTCTTTCTCTCTGTTTCTCTCCCTCTCTCTCTCTCACACACTAGCTGTTAGCTTGTTCCTTCATCGTTTTCTTGCTGTTTTATGGTTTGCATTCTTGAGCATGCTCTTTTTTGGCTTCGGGGCGTGATCCAAATGCATGACAAGTTTAAACTTGTTTGTCATCTTGTTGTGTCTTGCGGTCGCATCAATTTGCATGTTTTACGTTTACGTTATTTGAAATGTTAATGCCCCCGACCATAGACAATAAAATGTACTGCTTCATTGCGCACTCTAGGTTAGAGATCCGACTTCATGTCGAGTCGAGTCAAGAGTCACGTTGCAACAGCCGCAAAGTCACGTCTTCTGGCGCTTAATGATGAGCGCATGAACGGAATCGGAATCAAGAATGTGTCGAAGGCTAATGCGAGTTTGAGATGCACTTGGCGGATGCAATAGCAGCAGCCTCTAATGTAGTGTCCTTCTGCTTCAGTATAATGAGTGAATTAGGCAACCATTAAGTTATCTCTATATAACTTATTTATCTCAGTTACTTTGACACAGGCAGCAGCTTTAAATTTCCACTAAAGTGATACATATGTTAAGATCCCTATATGAAACCAATATAAAATTGCTTTATTGTTCCTTTTCCTATTTTGAGGGTGAATACGACGCACCTTGCGTGCAAATTGTTCAGTGAACGCGCACCGAGGTATGCAAATATGTTAAAATATGTTACAAGACCTCATCAATGCCAAAAGAGCCCATTTCCCAGTTCCATTTCCCATGTTACTCTGCAGTTCGATAAAAATCGATATTTCCCGAATATATATTCAGTACAGTGATGCCACATTAAAGATGAAAGAAGATAGTCTACCCGGTGGTATTTGTCGCTTAAAATATTTAATTAATGTGTGAGGCATAGCCAGATCTTATTATATATGTATATAGATAACAGAGAAGAATGTTAAGGAAGCCGTAAGGCACATTACAAGGTATTTTAAGACCAAGCTTGAATATAAAACTGAGAGTTGTCATGAGATTGTTAATAAATACGCTACAACTAAATTTTAATTCCTTCTCAATTGAACTTGCGAGTAAAACTTTAAGTTAATTTCAAGTACAAATCTGTGAAACCTTTGCACAGGGCGCTTAAATGTTGCAATTCAAAGACTCTGCTGTCTGTTTTTGCTGGGAAATCATCAACCAGATTAAGAATCCACAAAAAGAAAGGGAATGACTTCTTCGAGGAATACCAAGAAAAACATTTTCAACTTTTCAGAATGCGGCAAATAAGTATAAAGAGAGTATAAAATAAATGTTAAGCTGCCGCAATTTGTTGCAAAAACAAAGCATAGCTTGCAGTGCAAAAGCGAGTGATAGAAACGCAGACAGACAGACAGACGGGCAGACAGACAGACAGACAGAAATAGAGACGGACAGGCAAGGAGATGTAGAGTCAGGCGGGGCGAAAATAAAGTGCCAAAACTAAGAAGAACAAATGAGAAGCTGCTCAAGAGAAATGCTTAAGAGTATTTCTTCCCGTCGCCATCTTCTTCCTCTTTATCCTATGCAGAACTGAGTGCAATCAACGGAGACGCTGAAGACTTTGATGTCGTTCGCCTTAGAAAAAGCGACGCGGGGCGACGATGTCAATAGTCACAAGGAGCACAAGTTTTTATCCTAACTGACAGACGACGACAAATCCCTCTGCCCACTTCCACATGCACCGCCCACTCTCCACTTACCATTAGGTAGCATATTTTACTTAGCCCACCGCCGTCGTGGCCAAACTGTTTTCCTTTTGGAAGAAATTCCACGAAAAATGTCACATTTGCTGCTAACTTTGATTACATTTTGTTTATATGATTTGATGCTAAATGAAGACGGTTCTCAATGCAGCGAAATCGACTGCAAATGGCGAGAATTTTGATATTGTATAACATCTTCGACAAGTCGAGAAACTCAAATAAACGGGCACAACTTTTTCCTATCTCAGTTTAACACTCTTTTAGCTCAAGTTTGAGCACCTTTTAACTTGGGCATTCCAATGATTACTACAATATATACTCTGTTTACGATTAGAATGCAACTTTGTAGCCAAGCTATTTGGAGTTGATTTTAAAGCATTGTGTAGTTTGGCCCGACTTCATTCATCGTTACCACATTGAACAGCAGCAGCCCGGGAATGTGTGAGCAGTAAACTTAGTGTACCATCTAATACACTCCATGTCAAACACACTCACGCAGAGAGGCACACACTACACTGCTCTAGGATACTCCCCACCCTCTCTGCAGGACCTTTTGCACGGGCAGCACATAAAAGTTTACAGCTCCGATGCTTTTATGAATCCTTTCATTTTACATTTAACCAAAGAAAAGCAAGCGGGGCGAAAATGCGGCTCGGCTAAGGAAACAACAACAAAAAACAACATCAGCATTAGAGAGCCTGCAAAGAAAATGGCAGGCAGCGAGGCGAATGAGCGTGTCAGAGATAGCCAAGCATAGTAGTGTGATGTAGGTAGGAGTCGAGGATAGGGTAGAAGTAGAGTGCAGGGGTAGCGTAACATAGCGAAGTCAACATTTGCTGACTTGGCTGCAATTATGGTTGATATCTTTATGAACTTGATGTCAACACGCACGACTAGACAAATAAAGATAGCAGATAGAAGACAGACATAAATTCCAGACTATTCAAAACAGTAGTTAAGTGTTTATTCAAGGACATGCAGGATACGCAGTCTAGTGCAGAGATTACGATTTGAAGTAGCCATAGATTCTCGATTTATTGAGCTTAATGTGGAAGTCTGTGCTTCTCTGTGGAAGAGTTATAGTTAGAGGAAATGTTTTTTGGTCTATAAATTGCAAAAAATAAATAGATGACATCACTGATAGTATTAGTTATTTAATAATATGTATAGTACTTAATTTAGTACTTATAAGTATTAGTAATAATGTTTTATTTTACATATTTTCAGATATTTTAATGAAATGAAATATAAGTTATCAAAGTACTGTACACCTTGGTATAGTATGGTATGTGTAATGTGGTATAGTAAGATATAGTATGGTATAGAATATGTTTGGTATGTGTATATTATAGTACAGTATGTATAGTATATGTAATATGCTATTGTAAGGTATGGTATGGTATAATATCTGTATAGTATGTGTATATTATGTGTATAGTATGTGTATAGTATGTATATTGTATGTGTATTATGTGTGTATTAAGTGTATAGTATGCGTATAGTATGTGTGAGGTATGGTATAGTATGCTATGAAGATATGTGATATAGTATTATGTGGCATATTAGTAATAATAGCAAAAGTTGCATTGTAATCATGCACGTTTTTTTTGACTGATTTAAATTTCCTAACCTTCATAAGCTGAATACTCATTAAAGTACTTTATAAATAATATAAACAAATTAAATGTGTACTTAAGAGTATGTATATCATACCACACATATATTTGTGAACCTTTTGTAGGGCACTTAAAAGTTAAGCAAATAGTTCATCGCCACCTGCAGAGCCAAGTGGTTTCCTTATTTGTGAGAACATTATGAATAATTTCCCTAAAAGGGCCGCACCTCTCTTTTGCACCTCCCCCACTTTTGAGAAAGAGAGAGGGAGAGAGCGGTCTGCATAATGAATTCCATTTTAAATGAAATGGTGTCAACAACAAAAACCTCTCAAATTTCCGGCTGCGGCCGGCTACAAAAAAGCAAAAGTTAATTGTTCACATATTTTCAGGATACACATGCTCGTTCCAGATTCCAGGGCCGTCCCCCATACCCTTTCAGTCTCCCTCAACATGGTTACACAACAATTAAGTTGGGCGGTGTGAAACTGTTGAGAGGCAGTGTGTAATGTGCACTGGGAGTGTGTGTGAGTGGGTGTGTATGCTATGTGGGGCCTGCAAAAGGCCCTGTGATTTTGCTTTTCTGTTAACTGTGGTTACCTCGAATAAGTTAAACATGAAATTTTGCAGCCTTCTCTTTTGACATTCATTAGGAAAGCTCTTAGTAGGTTTTTATTCAGAAGAAGTGAAGCATAGAAGTTGGAGTGGTATATGAGTGTATATAGTGGTTAACTATTTTACTGCTGCCAATAAAATATAGAATTTATTGACATTCCATCAAATTAAATTCAACTGTAATTATTTCGAGTCACATTACACTTTCCCCAACCTCTCTCTCTCAAATTTTCTCTCCCTGGGATGACTTCACGTTTATTGGAATTTTTACTGCTGACCCGAAATGACTTTGCCATTGTTTATCATTCGTTTTCGCCTGTTTTCTTCGCATTCTCCCTTGTCTCTCCATCTCTTTCTCTCAGCCTGGGGCAGTTTAATTTAATTTATTTATGCTCTCCTCTGAAAGCAACAAACGAATTGTTATTCGCCTTGTGTTGATTTTACGCACAAACTTTCGATTTATCTCTTTTTGTTTTGTGCTTTATTGATTCCACTTTCTTGTTGTTCCGCATTCTCCATCGATTACTATTGCCACAATGAATTAAGAATTCTCTTTGTTGCAATTAAGAAGAATTTAAAGAGAGAGGCAGTTTAAAACTTCAATTTTATAGCATTTTGGAACTGAAGTGATGATCAATTGTAGATATTTTGTAGTCTGTTTTATTATCATCTGAATTGGAAGAGCATAAATAGTTTTGCTTTCTTATTTCAGGCTATCTTCAGGCTTAAACTTTAGTTTTAAATCATTAAAACATAATCAGATTAATTGTAAAAAATACATAGTCTGTTTTATCAATTCTGAATAAGTAGAGAATATATATTTTCATTATAAATTCAGTTTTTCTACTATCTTTGCCTTTATTGTCACTTGCAGTCAATTTCAGTCTTCGATGATTTATTTCCTGTGTTTCCTGCTTCTCTACAAACTTCTAGGAAATGAAGCAATTAAGAAATGGTTCGACCTGTTCTATAAATATTTAGAGCCTGTTTATTTTCCCAGATGTCCCACTTCAATATTTTATTGTCGCCCGAAACCAATGCGTAAAACTTTTCCATGGCAAACTTTTTTGCAGCGCGTATTTGTTTGTGCCAAAGGGGCTCTCTCAATGCAGATTCCTATCGCGGTGCAGACATTGAAAATTTACGATCTTTTACAGAGCATAAATTTTGTTACCATTTACCGATTTTTATTAGCTGCAAAATATTTTAGAAGCGTCTAATTCACAGTGCGTAAATGGAAGAGTGGGACGGGGGAAATAGACCAAAAAAAAAAAAAAATAAAATTGAGTCTTAAAATGTTCTTTTACCTCAGGTTGAAGGGGAAGTTACTAAACTTCTCACGAGCTGAGCAAATAAAACTGAGAGGGAACTTAGTATAAGCTGCACACAAACTTATTACGCTTTGCTGACGGCTGTGGCTGAGGTTGTGGCCAGGGAAAACGTTGCGAAAACTTTATGTGGCAACTTTCATCTGCATGTGTTGCATTCTTCGTCACGTCGGTTACCTCGAACCCTAGAAAAGTATCGCCCTGATAAGGAAACAAAACTGCAGCGGCAACGCAAACAGAAAACTAATTTTTAATGTTTCCGATGGGGTTGTGTGAAAAATCAAAAAAAGAAAATTGAAAATGCAAGCTATTTCCCTCTCTCCCCCCCAATGCAAAATTCTCCCAAGCAGTTTGTCTCTCGTCAATTTCAGCTTGTTGTACAAAATCTTCCACGAGGAAAGTAAGAGGAAGAGATGGTGTCGGTACTCGCAACTGTCAGGTGCAGACCTTGGAGTGGAAACTCCTAACGACTTTTCTTTTGCCAATAAATTTTCAATTTTCATGACAAATTTTCCATTTACTTTGCTGCATCAAGGCTAATTTCTTTTACCCCCTTTCCAACCGGTAGACAGGCTGCTCTGTAATTCGATTTCACACGTTTCAAAACTTTTCTCTGCACATTATTGCTTAAAACAATATTAAGGAAAATACAGTGAGAAAGATTGTACGATAAGAAAAGAAACATAAATGATAAAGCAGTTCAAAATGCCTTTAATGAAATTTTAAAATAAAGCTCTGGGTTGTTATATCTTTAAATCTTTACGAGCATCGTAAAAGAAACCCGCATCAGTCTCCTGCAATATTAATTAGCAAACAATGAAATCAGTGCAAATATTTGGAAGCCATTAAATTGGATTAACCCCATGATCCTTGGCCTGTGTGCCAAATAAGTTTTGCCTAATTAAGTTATTTTCATTTTCGCTTAGACACGCGAACTGAGCAGTCCCAAGTCAAGAAAGTCGTTGGGAAATTCGGCTATATACGATATACGTAATGATATGCATGTTGGTATGGATGCCCTGTTATTTGTGCAACCCCAATACAATGTTGACAAACTTGAGCATTTTCTTAATTAGCGCAACTTATTCGAAGTGACTTACGAGGCGTATACGCAACGCCTTTTGACGTGGGTGTTGATAAAATTATCCTTTGCAAACGAAATTTACACAGAATGACAAGCTAGGGACGGCGGAGTACAGTATTGAAGCTTTAATATGGCAATCTGGTATTAAATTGTAGAAGAACTTTGAGGTTAGATTGTCAAAAGAAAATGCAATCCTGATTGTCTTAAAATGCAATAGAATATTTATCTAAACAAAACTAGATCATGAATCCTAAACAACTATTAAGGGCGCTTAAGTTTTCGTCTTCATTTTAATTAATGTTAATCTATTTCATTTCGAGGATTTTCTTATACTTTGCAAACTTTAATTGACAGTTCGCTCGAGGATGCTGTTGAGGAAACATCATTTGTTCCTAGCTTATAATTAAAAACTAAAACTCGAATTGCGTCGCAACAGACAAGGCAAGACAAGAGACAAGTGTGCCAAATGGCCGCCAATGACGGCAGAAGGACAATCCCTCCTCCACTTAGCCCCCGTTTGGTTGACCTCAATCGTTATGAGCATGCGGCATGGTGTAATGAAAGTGGAAACTCATTCATGTCCAGCACGATGACAATGCACAGATAACCCTTAATTGACAATTGTTTGAAATTAGCAAACAAATTGCCATATTAGAGAAACCAAGATGTAACCAAGATGAGAAACAATTTCAATGTTATAATGGGGTTTTATTGCTGCGCGAAAGAAATGTTAAAGAAATGTAACTAGACTTTAAAATTCAGAGTTTATGCGCCTGTCAAGCACCTCCTTGTTTCGGGTTCACTGGCTAACTAATCTATTGAATGCAAGTGCAGGTACTTCTCTGGTTTAACCCGTATAGCTGTCTCAATATGTTGCTCATGGTAGGTGGAATTAAAAGCGACTTGCGACTTGGCAGGACGACGTGACGGTTAAAATATTCATCACGATTGACTTGGGGGCATGCATGTTTGTCTCTGTTGGGGTCCCACAACACACACACACAAGTGAGTGAGTGCGATGAAAGTGCTGAATAGAGTGCGAATACACTCAGTACTCTTGCCCGGGAGGGGTGACCTGTAGCAGCATGCTGAATAGCTTGTTGACTTTTCACGCCAACAACTTCAAGTGGGGAGATAAAATCCGAATAGGAACATTGCCGACGGGTTCCGGCACTTGCAGATTTGCGTAACGCACACTGCATCATCTTCTTCTTCGTCACAAATGAATGGGAAATAAGTTACAGCTATAAAAAAGAACGTCATCGAAATGAGGCTATGCATGAGAAAGGAAGGGAGTTTTAAAGAGTAGAAAGAAAATGCATAACGAACGCAAACAATTGAATGAGTTTTTGCTTTCTGGGTTATTTAACCAGAACTACCAGCCTTAAAAGCAACCAGTTTTATTATTATAGTGCAATGAAAAGAATGGACACAGCAGAGGAAGAGAAGACGACAATCAAAGTGGAACAAAGACGGCGACTAACATTTGACAAATGAGTCTTTCTTGTACATTTAATTTTGAATTAGTCTGTTTGTTAATTTAAAGTGTTGCTGTTTTTTGGGTTGTTATTATAGTGTAAAGCATAGAAGATGATATATCACATTTAGTTACTCAAGTTAATATTTTGTAAAAAGGAAATAAAGAAACAGAAACTGTTTTCCCCTTCCTCCAAAAACAGAACTCATAAACCAATACTTACTTATATCAATTCAAATAAAGGCTAGTAACCGTTGCAGATAATAAAGGATCACACACTCAAAGGTATAAAACCAATTTAAAAGACTGTGTGAGAGAGAGAGAGAAGAGGAGAGAGAGTAGAAGAGACCCAGGTAGCCCATTCTCAGTGTCGGCTGCTGTTGCCTGTCAGTGACAGGCGAGAACCGCACTCCGGGTCTTTCCTGAATTGGCTCCATTATGTTCGATTATTGAGAAGAGAAAGCCAAATCGACAACAACAACAACAAGGAGAGCTGCAACAACAAAGTGCGTAAATTGATTTTTATTATCCTGTGAATAAAAATCCGCTCTTATCTCCTTATCCCCAGTCGTCCACTTAGCTGTTTGCTTACTAGTCAAACTTTTCTGGCAATTTCCTCTCCCGTTCTACAATTTTTCCGTCTCTCTCTCTCATCATCTACTTCCTCCATTCGCACGTCAGACAACAAAGCGCCAACCAATATATGTATTTGATTTATTGCTTTTTGTGCTACGTTTGCAAATGGCCCGTAAAGTACATCAGCAAATTGGTCGCTCGCTTTGTTTACATAATAAAATTTTCCGTGTGCCCGCGCAGTCAACTTTGCGACGGGTCTGGCAAACTTGAGTTCACAAAACAATTTGCTCGAATTTGTCTTAATTTCTTAGCACTAAGCGCCAGTGTATATAGACATATAGTCTATAGCCCAAGGTAATTGTTTGTTTAAGAATGGGATTATTGTTTTTTTTCTGGAAGGAAAACCATCATTTATATTTCAGCATATACACATCCTTTGAAATTAATCCCTACAGATGGCGCTCGCACTTCGCGCTCGCCCGCCTCCCTTGTTAGCTGACAGAAGCACTTGGTTTTATGCTCATACTTTCTTAAATAACTCCTGTGATTATTGTCCGATCGGATTGTAATTTGGAGACTACGTAGATATTTCACTCAGCTTAGTATATGTTAAAGTCAGAAAGTTGTATCTTTTATACAGCGCTTACAAATTGAGTTCAAAAATTAAATTATTGATTTGTGGGGGCGGTGGTCGTGGCACCTAACATTTGAAATAAACTTGATCTGCTTGAAGTACACAGGAGTCTTCCTGCCAAATTTGGTAACTCTAGCTTTTATAATAGCTGAGATCTGTGCGTTCACACAGACGGACAGACGGACAGACGGTCAGACGGACAGACGGACAGACAGACAGACATGGCTCAATCGACTCGGCTTGTGATCCTGAGCAAGAATATATATACTTTATGGGGTCTCACACGCCTCCTTCTGCCTGTTACATACATTTGCACAAAGTTAGTATACCCTTTTTTGACCATTTTCAATGGTCGAAGGGTATAAAAATGTTCGAATATGTGATTATACTTTTTTATACCCTTCGACCATTGAAAATGGTCAAAAAGGGTATACTAACTTTGTGCAAATGTATGTAACAGGCAGAAGGAGGCGTGGCAACCGAGTCGATTGAGCCACTGTCTGTCTGTCTGTCTGTCTGTCTGTCTGTCTGTATGAACGCACAGATCTCAGCTATTATAAAAGCTAGAGTTACCAAATTGGCAGGAAGACTCTTGTGTACTACAAGCAGATCAAGTTTATTTCAACTGTTAGGTGCCACGCCCACCGCCCCCGTAAATCAATTATTTATTTTTTGAACTCAATTTGTAAGCGGCATATAAAAGATACAACCTTATAATTTGGCATGAACTAAGCTGATTAAAATATCTACGTATTCACCAAATTACAGTCCGATCGGACAATAAACACAGAAGTTATTGAAGAAAGTATGAACATAAAACCAAGTGCTTCAGTCAGCTAACAAGGGAGGCGGGCGAGCGGGAAGCGCGAGCGCCATCTGTCGGGATGAATTTCAAAGCATGTGCATATGTATATGTGTACATACATAGGCGAAGGGTATACAACTCACATTGGTCGAATGTTGCTTTTCTTACTGGTTTGAATTATACATTATATGGCTTAATTATACAGTCATCCTCATGCCAAGTTGTATATCTCTAGCTTTTGTTGGACCACAGATTTGCACATTTATAATAATATAAGGTCATGTATTGTATATTCATGATAAATTTCATCTCTAACTTTTCTGTTATCTAAAATTCGAAAATGTATACAGATCAAAAGTTCTGAACATATGATTACACTTATTTGTAATACGATATACATTATATGGCTTAGCTAAAAAGTAACCTGCACGCCAAGTTTCATATCTCTAGCTTATGTGCTAACAGATAATATAACTTAAACGTTAAGAATGTGCCATTATACGGAATTAATATTCAGTTTAGTCTTTAGTAACACCTGTACGAGTTAAGCTATAGCTATCTCTGGCTTGCACTATAATTTAATTGCCAAGTAGTTTCTCTGATTCAGCGAGAA
Organism: Zaprionus nigranus; assembly: GCA_018903425.1. NCBI lineage: Eukaryota > Metazoa > Arthropoda > Insecta > Diptera > Drosophilidae > Zaprionus > Zaprionus nigranus. Next base: position 277,229 of record JAEIGD010000025.1, read on the forward strand.
AAGTGGAAAAGTAGTGAGCTAAGAAGCAAGAGAGAGAGAGATAGAGAGAGAGAGAGAGCACGTAAAATCAAGTACTGCTTAGCGCGTTTTACCGTGCACTTTAATTGGCAGCAGCTGTGGGTTCGTTTTTGCGACTTTCTCTCTAGCTGTAAAATGGCAACGCTTTCGCCATTTTTCGAGTAGAAAAAAAAGAGAACACAATCTAAAGCTCAATTCAGTCATTTAATGATAATTATAGCGACCATTAGCAATTGTCTGGTGGCAATAATAACAGAGAAAAAAAGAGAGAGGGAGAGAGAGAGAAAGAGAGAGAGACAGAGCAGACGAAAGAATGACCACCAGATGGGGTACTAGAGGTGCCTATTGGGGAGGGCACTGCGGGTGGTACACGCTGCTCGATAAGTTAGTTAGGAGAGAAGGATTTTGATGACGTGTTGAGCTTTTCAATTACGCAGAGCGAGCAAGCGCGTCGTGTCGCGTGAGACGTCGTGGAATTACGATAGAATTGCGGAATTGGAATGGAATGCAATGGATTGTTAAATTATGTAATGAAGCGTCTACTTTGGATAAATGAAAACTAATTAAATTGAGTTTGGCAGTGCAAACTTGTGAGGGAAACTTTGCCAAAAAAGATAGAATGGCGCAGGGCTCTCAGTTTCCTCTGGCTCCATTTTCCTTTTCCCCCCCTTCTCTTTGTCTTTTTGGCTTGGTAATTGGATATTGAAGTTGAAGCAACAACAAAGGCAACAAAACCGATGCTGAAATTGCATCTGGTATTTGGCAACATTTAAGTGGCAAATGGAAAACTAATTATTTGCGACAAAGACACATTTGTTTAACTAAATGTGTATAGAGTCTAGCCAGAATGGACCCAAAGTTTGGGCAATTAGGCACGTATGTTGTTCCCGCCCGACTAAACAGTTACCAGCCATTTTGGCTCCTACTCTGTGTTTAATGGATGCTCTGCGCCCCATATGCGTCACGTAGAACATTAAAATAAATGGTATCATTGGCACATGACAAGCAGACGTTCATAAATTATACCCAAAGACCCGATATGAACCCGGTATGTGTAATTTGAGTGCATGTGAGTGGAAACAATTGCGCCAGAATTCCGACCTTTTTGAGTGGAGGGAAAGGGTCTTCAACAGGTGACTATAAATTGAACATTTAAATGATAGAGCACTACCTAACTGGTCTATAAAATGTAAGTAAGTTTTATCATAATTGATATCATTATCATTATTTTATGTTTTAAATTTCAAAAGAGACATTGACAAGGTCCTCAACAATTTCCATAGCTAAATGTGGGCAAAGTTTTATGACACTATTAAAATTTATAATAATTATTTAATGTTTTTAGTTTTATAGAGCACAACTTATTAAGGGGGTGTTGACAAGTTCCTTAGGCCCTTCCTCTGTGTGTGTTTGTGTGCATCTTCTTTACCCACATGCTGATGTTATTCAATTTCCGTTGGTCAACCGCTATGACCCCGAAGAACATTTTGTTATCTTCGCTCGGCATGGCAAGTTAATTATAAAAGAAACTAATTATGAGTGACAGCGGCAAATTTGTTCTGCTCGGGCAGGCAAAGTTTCAGCTGATGTATATGTATACTTTATATATGTAAGCATATTTATCAGAATTGCTTATAATGCTGCACATGTCCCGAGCAAAAGCCAACAATGGCAGCTGGTCAGCTTGCCATACTCTACGATACGTAGTCTCTGCCTCTGGCAAGTTTCGCACAAAAGTTAGGGTTAACTCACGTACACACACACACACACAGTGGAGTGATTGTTAAGGGAAAATAATAACTTGTTGCCACGTGGTGTGTGTGTGTGAGTTTGTGTGTGAGAGTGTCTGTGTTGAAATTTTCACAAAGCTCTCAATTAACTTAATCAAAATTGACGGCGTTTGTTGAGAAGGGGCGGATGGGATGGTGGCCTGTGGGCGTGAGAAATTGAATGTTTAGCATAAGGAAAAGGGGAAGGGAGAGAAAGAAAGAGAAGGCAAGTGGGGGCCAACCCCCAAGAGTTGTTGCTTTTGTTGCTTGGAAGCCTTCAACTAGCTGTCAATTTATTTAAATTAAGTGCCGCATTGCGCAACATACGTTAATGAGACGGTAGACGGTACATTACGGCGTATGCGCAATATACGAAATTTGCTTGCACTCAATTTGTTTGCAAGACTCCTTTTTTTCTGCAGCTAAGGAGGAAGTATGGCGCAACAACAGGATCTTGGCTCTTGGCTCTGATGATGGATTAATGTCCGACATTTATTTTGGCTTCCATCCTTCTTGTTTTTTCTCGAAACTCGGCTCGTCCTGCTGTCAGGTGCAGCAAAATGAAATGTGAGTCGCAGCCATAAATCAATTTTATACAAATGGACCGCCTAAAGGGAATATTAAATACGCACAAGGCTAGCTAGTCCTAGAGTCTCTTTTATTGAAGAGAATGGGTGCCTCTAACTCAGCATTAACTTGTGTCCTCTTGACTCGGCATATGCTGTTAAACTAAATACTTACTTACCTGCTGCATTCAACTAGAGATACGGCAAAAATAACTCTAGCCACACACACACAGATTCATATACCTTTGGCTGGCAACTTCAAAATCTACTCTGATTCAAAACTAATGGCATAAGCTGCTTACGGCTCTGTAGCGTGTAGTTTGCTCTTACTTTTAACCCACTCACGCCGTGCAGAAACGAAACGTTTTTTAGGATTAAAGCGGCTTAGAGTTACAAAGAGTGCGACCAAGTGTGGGCAGGTTGGGTCTGGTTGCAAGTATGTATGTATGAATGTGTGTCTTTGTAAGTGTGCTGCATAGATACCTTGTGCATTATAGAGTATATAATACTATGTACCATATGTCTTCATTAGATATTTATGATAAAAGTTGAAAAAGGCAACTTGGGCGGGTTTATTCTATTGAAATACTGTAGAGTTTGCTTGACAATGTTGGTATTCTCAAAGCTAATCCCAATTATGTTAGATATCACTGGTTAAACTATAACAACAATTACAAATGCCTTAAGCTTTGTCAACCCATCATCTATGCTCACCTTATACAAATACAGGGTATTGAAAAGCTTGCAGCGCTAGCCAGTTTCAATATTTGCACTGTTATGTTCGGGGTAAATCCTTTGGGCACACAGAACGGAAACGTTGCATGCATATATAATGGGGCTGGACTGGATTAAAGCATCTCTGCTTTTTGCCGATAGAGTGGAGAGGATTTTGCTTTTTTTATTGAAACGGGTTTTAAAGTTTAAGCACGCCAATTAGCAGCATCTTTCCGAGCAACTGGAGACAGGTCGGAAACCCGTCTATGGTGCTTTATGGCCGGCGGTGCAACGACAATTGCCTTAATTCCTCCCCAAGGTGTCTTTAGGAATCGGTCGGGTTCGTTTTTTCTTTTCTCCGTCAAGCAACTTTGGGGAGCAGTAAAGTGTTAAGTGAATGCTGGGGGAGGGAGAAGAGAGTCAGACACAGAGACAGCTGAGAACCGCGAATTCGCTGAAAGGAAATTCTTAAGCTCACCAAGGACGGATGGACAAAGTTTCTGGGCGAAATGATTTATGCGGCGTATTTATTTATTGCTCCTCGATGAATTTGAATAAAAATGTTGGAAAATAAAAATGTCAGAGCCAACAAACAGACAGCGCAAACAAGAGCAAAGCAAGACAAATAAACAGACAAGCAGGCAGAAAGGCAGACGGATAGACAGATGGAGGAAAAAACAACCTTACATTGGGCTTATTTGTGCGAATATGCAATTGAAATAATCGAATTGGAAATGAAAAATCCGCATACAAAATCGAAATGCGACTGCGGATTGGGAATGCGAATGGGAATGCAAATCGAAACGGAAGTGTTGCCAAGTAGAACACAAAATGCACTTGCCGATCTGGATATCTGCAGCGAAATAGCTCGCTTTGGGTAATTTGTGTGTAAAAAACTTATGGATTATGTTATTTATTGGGCCAAAAAAGGGATTGAGCCAAATAAGGGAAAACAAACACGACTACGAAGTACCCAAAGTGGATTCTGTCTGCGCATTCACTTGGAAACGCTGCGGTTGATGGAATAATACCGCGAATGGGTTTGCAATTCAATTCACGAATATGAGTTGAGTTGCCAGCTGCTTTGGGGATACTCAGTATAATCCTCGACAGGTGAAGAGCTGGTGTAGTAGTTTATTATAAAAACAATTTATCTATTATATAATAGGGATTTGCCAGGAGCATGCGAGATATCTCATAATCCCTTGAAGGTCTGTATGTCTGTATGTCTGTATGTCTGTATGTCTGTATGTCTGTATGTCTGTATGTCTGTATGTCTGTATGTCTGTATGTCTGTATGTCTGTATGTCTGTATGTCTGTATGTCTGTATGTCTGTATGTCTGTATGTCTGTATGTCTGTATGTCTGTATGTCTGTATGTCTGTATGTCTGTATGTCTGTATGTCTGTATGTCTGTATGTCTGTATGTCTGTATGTCTGTATGTCTGTATGTCTGTATGTCTGTATGTCTGTATGTCTGTATGTCTGTATGTCTGTATGTCTGTATGTCTGTATGTCTGTATGTCTGTATGTCTGTATGTCTGTATGTCTGTATGTTTGTATGTCTGTATGTCTGTATGTCTGTATGTCTGTATGTTTGTATGTCTGTATGTCTGTATGTCTGTATATCTGTATTTCTGTATGTATGACTCTCTGCCTATTTTAAAGTCGAAATCACAGCTGCTTATAGAAGATTTAACTCATCTCATTACTTTGTGATGTTATGAAAAGCATATGACAACAACTTGCGACACAATTTTCCAAGAAAACATAATTATAATTTGTGTGCAGAGTGATTTCTGGTGCACAAGAAAAAATCATAATTCTGACGAACAGTCCGTGTATTTAGTATGTGTATCTACAATCTGTTAATCAAGGTGCTGTTTTCTCTTTTTTTCACAAGCATAAACTAATTTCTCGGGCTTCTCGTACCCCTTTTTAATGACCTACAAACTGTCCACAAGACAAAGTGCAGAAGGGATAGAAAATCTAACTTGAATATGTATAATAAATAGAAATAAACAAAGCGTAACCGGCAGAAAACAGAGAAGATTCCCAAAGCGAATGAGAAAAACCAGAAATAATTACCGACAAGACTCCAAAAGGTATGGATGGAAAGAGAGAGAGAGGAATGAGGGGACAGAGGAAAGGCTGTCAGCACCAGAGATGTGGGTGGGTGGCCCACAGCAAAAGATGGCAGCATACGCGATGACAGGCCACTTAAGATAGCCGCAATACAAAAAGAAAGACGGGGAGAGAGAGAGAGAGAGAGAGACAGAACATGACATTTGCTCTCTCATATTTGAAAAATACCATGCTCAAAAGTTATTTAATTATTTACGCTAGAGTTAACAATTCAGCGAACACCCCGAGAACAATTGAGGAAGCTCTCTCATAGTGCTATAGTAGTACAACAATGAAGGAGGAATAAAAACTATTTTGTCGACAATAGAATTTAATTTCCAACTGCATTTTCAACCTTTGCCATTTCGACCGACTTCTTATCCACCAAAAGCACAAAACTTCCATTACTTGCCACCTTAAACCTTCCCCTTTCCGTCTCCGTCATTGGTTCGCCCGCGTAGAGTCCTCTAGAGTGTAGTTCTCTTTTCAAATACTTTCTCTTTTGTATTCCGCATGGCCATTGACATTGTAAGGTAGAGCCTGACTCCGAGAGCAGAAGGCATTAAATTAAATGAGAAGCATTTAAGTTGAAATTCTCTCTCTGACCAGAGTCTTGAATTAATATGCCATGTGAACACCTGTGGGAATTCCATTTGAAGAGCAGGCACCTTGGCTCAAGAATCAGGTGCCAAGTAGCCAACTGTGCCCAGATTAATTGTGTTTATTTGTCAAAACGTGCTTATGGTATTTGAAATATACTGAGATTTAATGCTGCTTTGAACGGATTAATACCAAATGGTAAGCTATAATAATTAATTTTTAAGTCTTAAGAGCTTTTATTTTTTTATTTAATTTAAAATTGTTAATTTAATGTGGAAAACAGACCTTAGCAAGCATATTAAAATTGTTTTATCTCAGCAGCTTAAATAATGTAATAAAAATACTTCACATAGCCATTTCTCGTTTTCTCTATGAATTTCATATTGATATCTGTAATTCCAATCAGTGAGACAGCCAGGGAAATAAGTAAAATTGTTGATCACAGTAAGCTCGACTGCTGGATACGCTGTAGCTGTAAATTATACAATAAACATACCTTCAATTCATAGGAGTAATAAGACAAGTGTTAATAATGAGTGTTCAAAGTTGAAAGTCGATTAGAATATCGATATATAAGTTGTACTTATCATATATGGCTACTATCTAAAGACTATGCGACTGTTTGACTTGTTCGTGGAAAGTCCTCCTCTTTGCGAAGGTTATAAAAATGATGCAGAAACGCAAATATTGAAATGGTTATGAATATAAATGCAACTGCAGTGGCCTCATTCTGTATGGTTATGGTCCTGCTGGGTCCACATCATCCTTGACTGGCCTCAGCCTACAAGCCAGGCTTCTGAATAATTTGCGTACAAGCCGCACAAACCGCAAGCGGGGGGAAAACATGGGGGTGGGGCAACATGGGCGTTACCGGAGCATATGTGGATGATTGTAGATTGCAACTGCCTCCTGCTGCATGCCTCTTGCTGCTGCTGGCTGTCAATGGCGGCACTGGCATATTTAAAGTGTTTGCGAATCACGGCAATGCGAATTAGCAGCAAATTGTGTGCTCGAGAGTAGCTGAACAGCGGCTACGATAAACTGGGGGTGTGAGTTAAAGCACTGAAACTGCCAGGATATTATGGCTTGACTCCCGTTTGCAGCTGGAAAACAAGTTTCATTAAAAATTCAAGCCTGAATGGTTAATACCAGCAGCGGGAAATCAGGTACTTAGGCATGGACTGGTAGCTGGTAGATGTTATACAGGTTGCATACTTAAAGGGCCCTGAAGCGCCAGGTATATGTGTGATATACCCGCTACCCATAGGGAAAAGGGTATTATAAGTTATTGCAAACCGAAAATGTTTGTCACAGGCAGAAGAAGGAGTGTCAGACTCCACAAAGTGTATATATTCCTAATCAGAATCAACAGCCGAGTCGAGATAGCCATGTCCGTATGTCTGTTTCTCTGTCTGTCCATATGAAACTCTAAATCCCAAAGAAAATAAGAGCTAGGACTACGAAATAATATGAGAAATTGTTTAAATATTGCACGTAGATTATGTTTATTTTAGATTTTGTCAACGACCTCTGCCAAGCGTCATCCTAATGCAGGACAGTTAAGTTTTGGTAAACATTATAACCTTATCAACGCTTAAATGATTTCTGAAAGTTTGGTTGCTATCGTTAATTTACAAAGAAGTTCTGTTAGAAACAATTCTAAAGGGGTACTGATTTCCAAAGCTCTCCCTGCAAAGTAAGCAACGCAAAAGTTAAATATTTAAAACGCTCTTTTGATCAGGTGGGTAGCGAGTATATTACAGTAGAGCTATTCTCATGCTTGTTCTATATCTTATACGTTTCCAAGTTTGTTAGTCAACAACTGGTTGGGTACTGCTATACATACTCACCTGAAGTGTAAACCTGATAAGTTCTCATTCCCTTACTGCCACAGCCTCGCAAGCTTCCGAGTAAAGTTTCATGGTTGCAACTGGAAATCAGTTTTTGATGGTGATGCGAAAATCCTTGGCTCATTTGGCGTGACATTGCTTTTCCAGTGGCATCAGCATTTGCTGTGCGTGTGCAGCGATGAAAACGTAAGTTAATCTACCGCGAAATTTTCCGTGCGAGCATTTCACGCATATTAACGCGAAAACAAATTCTATTCAGGAAAATCGCAAAGAAAATAATCAAACTCCATGGCATATGCAATAAAAACTGCGAAAAATTTAAATGATTCAGCTTAATTTATTTTCTGGCTATGCTGGAGACCTGCACAATAGATTAACTGACTGCACACACACAAGCCACACACATACACAATCCACACTCATGCATCTACATACACAACTATACATCGTGTTCATATCCAACATTTTCACGGCTTGAGCGCGGCGCTCATTTTGCTTGCTCTGTTGCTGGAAAACGGCCCAATTCCTGTTCACAAATGCGGGCAATAATGAAAGTGCTGACAATGTGCTTTGTGCACTGTGCAGCATGTCGGCGTGGAAGTGGTTGCAGGATGCCCTGCAATCTGAGTCCCCCGTTACGCGATCCAATTTACCTGCTACCGTTTAGAGTGAAGCACAGAGAACAGCGAAACCAAACTATGGCTAAAGGGGCACACACACAGATACACTCGCAGATACGTGAAATTCAAATTGTGTTACAAAACCAGACACATTCATCTATCACGAAACTCACTGATGAGGCTGAAGGGGTTGAGGGGGGTGCGAGAAAATGGATTCCGACCTGCATTTTCTCGACAAGGTTTTGCGAAAACACCAAAATCGCAAACTATGAAGAATTGTTTTAAAGACCTTTCTTAAACTATATATTGTAGTGGCTTAATAGGTACCTTTTAAATTGGTGCTATGTTGAATAAAATCAATTATATACAAATGAGTTATAATCACAAGCTTTAAAGACCTTTATTAAAGTCCACTCGAAGGATTTAAATTAGATATCACCAATTTGAGGTTATGTGCAAAAAATATGTTAGGTATAATAACAAATAAGTTAATTTTCAATCTGATATGGCTTAAAGTACAAATTTTCCACTACGAATAAACATGATTTACAAATTATGTTCTATTTGTATTTTCATTATCAATAATTCATAATTTTTACTTGTTCATAGGCGATTAAGAAATTGCTATGTCATTCTGCGAAATTGGCTATAATTGAAAGAAAAATGCATAAAATAAACGAAGAAATCAATAATTGAATCGTGTTTGGGGACGGTGAATGGTGATGAATCTGTGTGGTCATCAACAGCTGTCGAGGCAAGCTTCTCTTATGAACGTGTTGCCAGTTTTTCAGATTCTGGCAACAAGTTGCTACGCTTGTTTTACAGCATAACTCTCTGTCTCTCTTGCTCTCTCAATTTGCTGGCTCTCAGATAAATTTATGGCAAGTTGGTTGATGATGCAACCCCCTCTGATTTGGTTGCCATAAATTCACCGACTTTGGTCGACAGTCGCACTCAGAAATGTTTTGAGGGAGGTCGCTAAGCGCAGTGGGGAACTGAGACTTGGTGTCCATTAAATGAAATGCCAAAGCAAACATTCAAAATCGTTTCTAAGTAGTATTTCGCATTGTTTACTTTCGAAATCAATTAGATTTAACAATGACGAAATTAACTCGAAAATGGCAATCAGCAATAGATGTTGATGGACGGAACTGTTTAGACACTGGGTAATCAGAAATATGTATTATATTTGCCCTGATGGAAGGAACTGAACAGAAGTTTGTATTATATATGTACTAATGGAAGGAACTATTTAGACTTTTGGTTACCAGAAGTATGTACACATATATATGTCTGGGTTTGAATCACTTTCAAATATATTCTAGTTTTCATATTAAAGCCAAAGAATTGCAAATTTTCCTTTTCATTTTCAAACAAATGACGGTCAATTGTTTCCGTTTTCACTTTCAATTTGTCCTGACGCGGAAAGATAACAAAAGAGAGAGAATCAATAGAGAATTGCCGCGGAATAATGAAAAAAGTGTGGTGCAGGTTTTCCCAGACCTTCCTACTTTTCCGGTTATTATTTTAAGTGTTTTTTCTTTGACATGAAAATTTAAGGACACGTATAAGTAATGTGTTTTCATCTATGAATGGTTTGTGGGCGAGGTGAGACAAACATATCTTTGTACTTAATAGGATATTACTTTGGTGTTCTTTCACATTCTCCGTGCACAAACTCCATCCAATTTGTTTCTACATTCGTACTACTTTTTATTCTACAATGTTTCACTTCGACACACAATAATCCTTTGATTCTCCACACGTTCCATATTCGGTAGATATTTAACATTTGCCTAGTCTGGCTGTTGCTCTGGGCAACCTTCTCGTTCCACATTCGTTTTTCATCGAACATTCGTTCCATATTCGATTTACACTCGTTCCACATTTGTTAAAAATCTAACATTCGTTCCACATTTGTTCCATATTCGTTATATTTTTTAACACTTGCCTTGACTGTTGTCTAAGCGAAGTAACTCTGCTCAGGGCAACCTTATTGATTAACATACATACGTCATTCATCTAACATTGGATCCACATTTGTTTTACACTCGTTCCATATTCGTTACAAACTTACATTTGCCTTGACTGTTGTTTAAGCGAAGTAACTCTGCTCAGGGCAACCTTCTCGATTTCCACACGCTTAAACATTCATTCAAACACTTAAGCAGGCAAACATCAGCCGAGAGTAATTGTTTTTCAATCCTTTGAGTTGAGATACTGAGAATATCGACTTATCGCTGGGATGGCGAGCCCGATAGCTTCGGTTGAGTGGAGCTGTGCATCGCATATCCTCAGTAGATTCCTGACGACGCCTTGTAATTGCCGCGTAAGCCGAAAGCTTCGCTACGGGGGAGAAGCGTAGACACAGATGCTGCCTGAGTGTAGGATTATGTGGCTGGTAGGAGGACCAAGAGGAGAATATGAAGAGGAGGCTATGAGGAGAAGGATGTGGACAGGAGGATGTGGAGAAGGCGACAGAATGAGAAATACGGCTGTAGGCTTTGCTCGGAAAAAGACGGTAACAAAGGAGACTCAAAATTAAAGAAGCTGCTTTGTTCATCACTCACACACACACACACACACAGCTTACAGATAAACACACACTCAACACCCAAAGGACAAAGAGGAACTTGAATTAAGTGATGAGAGCTGAGAGATAAATTCGAGAGAATAAAAATTTTAAATAATGCGTAGCATATTCCCCATAAACCACATTTGTGTGAAACGAATAAATCTGAGTACAAGCGAGTGTGTGAGTGTGGCTCTGTTGTGGGAAGGTGTGTGTGTTGGACATACCACACGGCATTTAACGATTGTTGTGCTTTTTTCTGTTGCTATTTACACACGGCAAAAGCTACCGCGGCCAATTTCTCATCTCGTCTGCATCTGCATCTGTTCCGAGCATTATGTGGGGAAATTTCTCTTATTTAACATAATTTCGAACAAAAGTGTAAACTGTCTGAGGCATGGTGTATGTCTTCGGCCAAAAGTTTTCTCATCAGTTCAAGTAATTGTGCGGTAAAAGTTTTCAAAATTTGTCTGTTGTTTTCCCGCCGCTTCAGCCTCAGCCGGCGGAATTATGTTTTGCAGCAATCCACGAATTCAAACTTAACTCAAAATGAAGGAAACTAGAGAATTGCCCGGCGGCCAAAAGTTAATACGCTGACAATCTGGCAAGGTAAGCACGCGGCACGAGGTTGCCCTACCTGCCCCGCACTGCGTCTCGCTCTCCCTCTCTCTCCATCATTGTCCGCTATCTTACAAGTTAGAATTTTTAGTTTTTAATAAGCTTAAGTGTTTCAATTTCTGTCTCAGTTATTTGTGTACAAAGTTTCCAAATTAACCGACAGACAATTTATGACTGCCTCTAGGGTCGACGGGTCGAGGGTCCACGGGTCGAGGGTCGAGGGTCGAGTAGGCACCCAAAGTTTCATGCATACTTAAGCAAGTGTAATGAATTGATATCTCGCTTCGTTTGCCTTGTGAAACATCATTGGAGAAAGAACACAGCTTAAATATCTACGGCTTTCCCAACATTAGAGCCTTGGTATCATACCAAATGTGGTTTACACTCAACATGATATACTATACCACGAAGAAGATTTATATGTTTGGTGTAAATGAAACTCGAATTTAATTTGCAACTCTTGTCTTGAATTTTATAAAACTCATATGTATATTTCAATTGTTTTGCTGTCATTTTATCTGTAACTCTAGTTGCAGCTTTTCTCTAATATTTATTTACAGTCAAATTTGTTTCTTTTTTCATTTTTCAAGTCAATTCCTAAGACTCCAAGTTCTCTAAATACTCTTGTTCAAAAATATTCATTATAAATGAAATATGATATATATATATATCTTGTATTTCAACGTCAGGGGAAGTTCTCATACAATATGTGTGTATATCATAAAGTGTTATACAATATTAATATGTTTCTTGGCCTCTATTCTGCTCTATGCATTGTTATTATTTATCTAATAAACACACAACTCACTTGATTAGGGCATCCAATTTTCTGTTTACTTCCTTTTCGTATTGATTTGCTGCTTGCACACAGAGCAAGCGAGACAGAGTGAAAAATAGATAGGGAGAGAGAGAAAGACAGATAATATTCGGCCACAAGCCAACAAACAGAATACCAAATTCTGTTTTCAACTCAAAGCTGGCCCGGAAAATGATTTAAATTGGCAAGCTCCCATGAATTTTCTTATTTTCTCAACGTTCATAGAATATTCTCAACATTTTCCGTCTCTTAATTTTGCCCAAGCTGTATCCAAGTGAAATGCACTACAGATGTATGTTCTGTAGCTAGCACACAGTCGCAGCTATCAACTTCTCCCTTGCTCTGGCAATGCCAATAATAACGACAGTATTCGGTTGCCCATGGCCTGCAGGCAACATTTATGCAAAATTTGTAGTTTCTCTTCGGGTCGCGTAGCTGCCAAAAAATGTTTTACGGGCTAACGGCAGAAAGGCGCGTGCTACGTGAGCAGCGAGCCTAAAAAACCGGAAGTGTCTTCGTTAAGTCCATTCTGCATACTCTTTCGGAAATAGGACTAAGCAAGAAGGTAAGATTGAATTTCCTTTTGAAATGCAAAACGAGAAATGAGAATATTAGATCGGATATCAAAATATTTAAATATTTATTGGATTAACAGCCAAATTTGAACAGTTTTTACTAGATATTTTGATAAAGGTAAGATGATATATTTTTAAAGCGTCTATTATATAATGAAATCACAAGACTTTAATACATTTTAAATAGATTATTAAGAAATACAGAAACGCTTGGGTCTGGCCAATAAACGTCTTAAAATCGTCTTTCTTGCAAGCTTTCATTATATTTATTTCCATGAATTTAGTTTAATTTTTCAGATTTAAATTCCTATCAATAAAACTCTCAGTTTTATAACCTAAATCAAATTCAAATTGAATTTCAATTTCAAATAGTTTTTCTATCAATTGCAAAATGGAGGATTAAAATGAATATAAAATTTATAAACTACGTTGAAAATCGTCTGACTAAATCGTATTACCCTCGGCTAGAGTATGCAATAGAAACAAAAAGGAATGCGCAGTTTTTTATCTGTGTGTGCTGTGTGTGTTGTGAGTGTTTGTGTTGTTGCTACTGCTTTTGTTGTTGTTCGTTCTGTAGTTGTTGGCATATTGACAGTGGCATTCGGAAAAACGCATGCACAACGAGGATACACAGCGAAACAAGATATTCACATGGCGCATTGACTGGCGAATTGGACCAAATAGAAGTCCTTCCCCCCTCTCTTTCTCTTTCCACTTCCTTTCCTCTTCTCCATACACACTTCTTTGCTGTGTGGCAGTCCCTGTCAGCAAGAGAGTAGACAGGAGAGGGCTGAGGTATTGGACGTGCGCCCACTCGACGATGAGGTCGTCGAGAGACTCTACAGCTCAAACTGTATTGAGTTCTCAGCTGCATTTGGATTTAGCATTCACATGTTCAGCTTGAATTATTTGCTTTTCAAGCTTGAGCTATAATTGAAGGCTGCGAATAATGATATAGTTATATTTTGGGAACCTCTAGAAGAACCTTTCAATAGTTCAATATTATAATAATCCCTAATAAGGCAGAATGGAAATGCTGCGAATTTCCTCTTTCAATGTATCTTATTTTCCTCATGAGTTTCAGCATTTTCATCTCTATAATCCATTATTTATTCAGTCGTTTATTCTCCCATTGATTCACTGTGCAACAAGAAGATATATGCCTGTCACTTCCAATGTGATTACCGACGTTGCCCACATATACTCAGTGCGATAATTTCCGGACAAGAGTGAAAAATTGCCGGGTTAAACTTGTTGTCAGCCTGCATCTTGTGCAGTTGGTGTTCAAGCTGGGTTTATGGCACGCGGACAACGGGAGCAGGGGGATAGGACTGGAAACGGAGTGAGGTTCCATTTGCCGCCCAACGGGATAGGTAAATTTGTTCAGCACAGTAAATTTCAAACGGAAGTGACACTCTAATTGAGAGCAACGAGCCAACTGGGAAATGTTGCGGTGACCGAGAGAGGCAAGAGCTTTAGAGAGTGGTATCGCAAGACAGACACAGAAAGAGAGAGAGAGAAAGAGAAAGAGAGAGAGAGAGAGAGAGAGAGAGAGAGGAGTAAAAAAAAGTAAACTCGTTAATTGCTAAGTGCAAACCCGTAAAACGGATGTTCCGAAAACGTTCGTTAGAGTGGAGATTGCTTGGCTGCTTAAAGTCGACAGCAGATGTTAGTGTGTTACGAACCGAAGACAGGTTTTCTTTTTTATAAAAAAACATAAGCGGATTGCCCATTTATGTTTAAAGATCTTAAATAGAAGACGTACTATGGTATAGTCGTATAAATACACTAACGATTCGAAAGTCAAAGTATTGTATGTATTTATTGCCCTGTCGGATTGAAATTTGAAGAAGAGGTAGATAATTAAGTCAGCTAAGAATATGTCAAAGTCAGTAAGTTTTATCTTTTATTCGATATTCACAAATCGAATTGCTTAATTAAATAATTTAATTGAGATGGCGGTGGGCATGGCACTTAATATTATGAAATACTCTTGATCTGCTCTGAAAATATAGAAATCTTCACGCCGAATTTGGTCTCTCTAGCCTTTATAATAGTTGAGAGCTATGTGTTCACACTGACATTTGAAAGACGGATAGACAGACAGATATGGCTCAATCTATACGTTTACTGTAGAACTTTAGTAACCATAACAAAAATCATTCAATGCGCTATAATACAGTCCCAGGGTTTACCCACACCATTTTGAAATTTTTGCAGTTCATAAAGCTGTTTGCATTTCCCAATTTTCCTTGGCGCAGCTACGCAGTAATGTGAATGAGGAGTTGAAATAAAAACAAAACCAGTCGAAATTGAGTCACTCGGCAGGTTGTGTGGACTCAAGAAGGCACTGCTGCGGCACCTTTGAGAAACTTTTACAGCACAAATGGAAACGGTGAGTTGAAGTTATGATAAAAGGTGAAAAATGCACTCGCTATGATGGAAACAGAATAAGCAGTAGTTGGAGGCCGAAAGGGGGTAGCAGAAGCCAGACACAACTTATTATGGGGTAATGCTTGCTGCAGTTTGCTCTGCACCATCCCCTTGCACTGCACCATACCCGCCAAAGCCAGTGAAAAGTTTCTGCGGCAGCTTTCAGCTTCATGTGTTGCATACTTTACGGCACAGCTTGAAAAGCGTACTGCACCTTGGTAAAAGAATGAATGTGGGGAGGAAGGTGATGTTAAATGATAGGAAAAATGTTGAAATTGCAACGCCAACTTGAAGGTAAAACTAATTTTTAATGTCTTGAAGAGATGGGGGAAAAAAAAGAAAAGATACCAACCAGAGTACAGCTCGAACCCCAAATGGAATGTTATCTAAAATTCAGGCAATTTATCTTTTGTCAAGGTTATCAATATTAGGGATACATCTTACAGTTGAGTTGTGAGAAAGAGTGATACATATGTATATCGAAAGAGGTACGAGTAACTTTATCTCACTTTTGTATTTTCCTTCACCTTAAGTCAAAAATCAATTAAATTAATTGATAAAAACAATTTACACTGTTCAACAAAATGAATTCCAGCTAATGGGAAATAATTATACATACAGTATTTTAGCCTTATTTTTCTTTCCATCTGAACCAGATACAACAGTGTAATTATTCCATTTAATTATCCATTCTTATCATCCATCACACGTTGAGTACGAGTTCGAAACGACTTCGTTGAAGTGGTTCATTAAGTCGCAATGTGTCGAACTCGTCACAGTTGGCAGGGATATTTACTTTGTTTTAACTTGTGGGCTGCATTATATGTATCCTGGGCTTTTGGAATATTTCCATTTATCTACGACTCAAAGGTCCAACGATTAAGACGATCACGATGGTTGATTGCATACGGTGTCCTACTGCAGGCTGGATTGATGTTTGTGATTTTTCACGATTATTCGCCACTTGATGATGCATCAAAATTGGATTTGTATCAACGTAATCCTTTGGCTCAGAAGATTACCCTTTTGTATTATATTCTAATTACTGCAGCTGCTTGCGAGATGAATTATCGAAACTGGTGGATGAGCAAGAAAATTGAAAGGACACTTAATGCGTTGAAGAACCTTCATCAGCGTTATTTCAAACAGTACGATTCTTTGTAGATTTCTACATTTGACAACTTTCTCTTATGGAAAGGAGTGGCCATTTTTCTTGAATTCATTTCCTTGATGGCTTTGGATAATGACGTGTCACCTCAATTAAGTTTGCAGTTTGTGATGGGCCTCATCAGTATCCTCCTATCGCAATTATCGATTTTACTAATTGGAATGCACTATCATCTGGCTATCATATATATATATTGCTTTGTTTGGATCGTTAATCGGGAGTTGCTTGAGCTTGTTTATAGAAACACACAGTCTTTAGAGATACATCAGCTTCATTGCATTTATCGAAACCTTTTGGATCTGAATTTGCAGCTTGTTTCCAGCTATGAATACCTCCCTGTTATATTTATCTTATCTATTCTAACTGCCAACATTCAAACAGTGTATTATTTCCTCGTCTACGCACACAATCTAAAGGGATCCTTAAGCTATGTGTGGCTTAATATAACCCAAGTTGTCCTTATTAATTTTATTGACTTTTGGTTGCACATTGCCGTCTGCGAAATGTGTGTGCGTGCAGGTCGGGGAACTTCGACCATATTAAAGCTCTTCATGGATGTTTCATCTCAGGATGTTGAGTTAAATCGTAGTGTAAGGTTTGAAAACGAAGAAGTATATATGAGATGCCTAACATTGTATCTTTTTTCTTTTAGCTCAACGATTTTGCTTTACTTTGCAGCTGAAGACGTTTTGAATTCAATAACTTGGGACTATTTAATGTGGACCATGCAATGGGATTTCGCATGATTATAGCCAGTATTTTATATTTAGTTTATCTGGTGCAATTCGATAACGTGAATTTACTATAAATGTTTGAAGAATATTTAATTATTGTAAATACCAAAATAACCTTTAAAAAATTTACACTTTTTGAAATCGCATTTCATGTTAATAAAAGTTATACTATTATGAAGCTTAAATTAGGTTTTTATAATACAAATAGCATTTATTTTGAAATATCACAAATTCATATAATCAAATTGAATCAAATAAACCAGATAGAGCATAGTATTTATGACCATTCGAAACCCCATTGCTTGATGTACATGGAACAAACCACAATGATTGTATTCCAAACGACGATGACTGCAAAATAATGCAAAGTCGTTGAGCTGAAAGAGAAAAGCCAACTAAAAATATAATATTATTTAATTTCCAATAATTTTTTAAAATACTTACACTGCGATCCATATCTAAATCAAGATTTGGTATCCCATTGAAAAGTCTAAGGATTTTCAATGTTCCCCGACTAGCACGTTCCGCTAACTCGCAGACGGTAATGCTCAGCCAGAAGTCGATAATATTGATTAACAGAGACTGAATAAAATTAATGGCAATTACCAGCGATATGGGATGTTTAAGGCTTAAACTGTAGACCAGGAAATAGAATATTAATATAATGTTGTAAGTCAGAAAACTAAGCATGAAGAGAATCATTTGGTAATCGTAGATGGCAACCACTCGCAAATTCACTTCCAAGGTTCGACCATAGAGATGATGTAGTTTATGAATCTTTGAAGCATTTTGAGTAGGGCTGTATATAAGCATCAAAAGATGCTAATTAATAATCCAAACAAAGCGATAAATGTGTATCACAGCAAGGTGGAAATGCATTCCTCCAAGCAGCACTCCTTGCTGTACAGCCAGAAAGCAAATGACTCCCAACCGTATTCTATAGTTGAATGTCGTAGATAGTCCGATATCCAAAGATATCATTGAGGCAAGCTCAAACACAATAGATAAGCCTTTCAATATGATATAATACTCAAAGCGAAGGCAATCCACTGAGTCGTATTTCTTAAAGTATTTTTGATACAATAACAGCAAATTGTTGATGATCCTTCCCAGCTCTTCGCTAAGCCACCATATTCGAAAGTATGTTATGAATATGGTCAACAGGATAATACAGTTTTCCAGACCGTTAATTTGTTCGATCAAATGGTTGAGTTTATGTAGTTCAACTCTGGCCGAACTTAATGTATCAGAATAAGTTTGAAATATTGTCCAAACTAGTCCTGCATTTAGAATTATCCCGTATACAATCAAGCATTTTGAGCGTTTCAGTTTGTGGGTCTTCGCATTGTAGACAAAGGGGAAGAGTCCCAGTGCCCAAGAGAAAAATAGAGTGCATCGCAAAATTAACCGAACTATTTTCCGACACACACTGCGACGAGTCCGACACATTATGAACAAATGAATGACTTGTCGTCAGAGGGTCTAATTAATTAAAGGGCCAATGAATATGGCGAATGAAACCATTTGTTGATTACGTAAATCAATAACAGGTACATATTAATTATCAAGGTATTAATTACACTTTAATTACTCCCTTATGCTTTTTAAGATAGGTCTAAAGAAGACCTCACTATAATTTTATCACAAATTCATGTAATCAAATTGAATCAAATAAACCAAATAGAGCATAGAGCTTACGACCATTCGAAACCCCATGGCTTAATGTATATGGAACAAGCCACAATGATTGTATTCCAGACGACGATGACTGCAAAATAATGCAGTCGTTGATCTGAAAAAGAAAAGCCAACTACAATTATAATAATATTTAATTTCCAATATTTATTATAAGATACTCACACTGCGATCCATATCTAAATCAGGATTTGGTATCCCATTGAAAAGTCTAAGGATTTTCAATGTTCCCCGACTGGCACGTTCCGCTAACTCGCAGACGGTAATGCTTAGCCAGAAGTCGATAATATTGATTAACAGAGACTGAATAAAATTAAAGGCAATTACCAGCGATATGGGATGTTTAAGGCTTAAACTGTAGACCAGGAAATAGAATATTAATATAATGTTGGCAGTCAGAAAACTAAGCATGAAGAGAATCATTTGGTAATCGTAGATGGCAACCACTCGCAAATTCAGTTCCAAGATTCGACTATAGAGATGGTGTAGTTTATAAATCTTTGCAGCATTTCGTGTGGGACTGTACACAAGCTTCAAAAGGTCCCGATTAATGATCCAAACAAAGCGATAAATGTATATAACAGCCAGGTGAAAATGCATTCCTCCAAGCAGCACTCCTTGCTGTGCATCCAGGATGCAAATGACTCCCAACAGTATTTTATAGTTGAATGTCGTAGATAGTCCGATATTCGTACATATCATTGAGGCGAGCTCAAAGACAATAGAGAAGCCTTTCAATATGATATAATACTCAAAGCGAAGGCAATCCACTGAGTCGTATTTCTTAAAGTATTTTTTATACAATAGCAGCAAATTGTTGATGATCCTTCCCTGCTCTTCGCTAAGCCAGCATATTCGAAAGTATGTTATGAATATGGTCAATAGTAAAAGACAGTTGTGTAGGTCTTTAAGCTGTTCGACCAAAGAATTTCGCTTGTTTAGTTCACGTATTGCGGAAGATTGTGTATCCGAATAAGTTCGGAAAATAATCCAAACGAGTCCCACATTCAGAACTATCCCGTATACAATCAAGCATCTTGAGCGTTTCAGTTTCTGGGTTTTTGAATTGTATACAAAGGGGAAGAGTCCCAATGCCCAAGAGAAAAATAGAGTGCATCGCAAAATTAACCGAACTATTTTCCGACACACACTGCGACGTGTCCGACACATTATGAACAAATGAATGACCTGTCATCGGAGGGTCTAATAATTTAAAGGGCCAATGAATGTGGTGAATGATACCATTTTTTGATTACGTAAATCAATAACTTGTGCATATTGTTTATCAAGGTATTACACTTTAATTAATACCTTATTCCTTTCCAGATAGGTTTAAAGAAGAACACAGTATAATTTCATCCGAAATTCATATAATCGAATTGAATCAAATAAACCAGATAGAGAACGGAGCTTACAGTCAAACGAAACCCCATTGCATTGTGTATATGGAACAAGCCACAATGATTGTATTCCAAACGTCGATGACTGCAAAATATGGAAAAGTCGTTGACCTGAAAGAAAAAAACCAACCTCAGATATGACCAAATGTCTGTCAACATTAGATACAGATACATACACTGCGATCCATATCCATATCGAGAATTTGTAATCCATTGAAAAGTCTAAGGATTTTCAAGGTTTCCCGAGCAGCACGTTTTGCCAATTCGCACACGGTAATGCCCAGCGAGAAATCCATAATATTGATTAACAGAGACTGATTAAAATTAAAGGTAATATCCAGCCATATGGAATGTGTAAGGCTTAAACTCTAGACCAGGAAATAGTATACGGATATAATATTTATAGTCAGTAGAGAAAACATGAAGAGAATCATTTGATAATCGTAGATGGGAACCACTCGCAAATTCAGTTTCAAGATTCGATCATAGAGATAATGTAGTTTATGAATCTTTGCAGCATTTCGGGTGGGACTGTACACAAGCTTCAAAAGGTTCCGATTTATGATCCAAACAAAGCGATAAATGTACCATATATCACAGTAAGGTGGAAATGCATTCCAATGACAAGCACTCCCAGCATTATAGCAAGGATACAAATGAGCCGAAACAGCAATCCGTAACTGAATGTCATAGATAGTCCGATATCCAAAGATATCATTGAGGCAAGCTCAAAGAATATAGAGAAGCCTTTAAATATGATATACTACTGAAAGCCAAGGCAATCCACGGCGTGGTATTTTTATACCCCTCGACCATTGAAAATGGTCAAAAAAGGGTATACTAACTTTGTGCAAACGTATGTAACAGGCAGAAGGAGGCGTCGGAGACCCCATAAAGTATATATATTCTTGCTCAGGATCACAAGCCGAGTCGATTGAGCCATGTCTGTCTGTCCGTCTGTGTGAACGCACAGATCTCAGCTATTATAAAAGCTAGAGTTACCAAATTTGGCAGGAAGACTCCTGTGTGGATCAAGCAGATCCAGTTTATTTCAAATGTTGGGTGCCACGCCCACCGCCCCCACAAATCAATAATTTAATTTTTGAAATCAATTTGTAAGCGCTGTATAAAGGATACAACTTTCTGACTTTAACATATACTAAGCTGAATGAATTATTTACGTAGTCTCCAAATTACAATCCGATCGGACAATAATAACAGAAGTTATTTAAGAAAGTATCAGCATAAAACCAAGTGCTTCTGTCAGCGCGAGCGCCATCTCTCGGGATTAATTTCAAAGCATGTGCATATATATATGTGTACATACAGAGGAATATATGTACATAGATAGGTCGAAGGGTATCCCACTGTCGCGTGGTGCGCGACTGTTGTTTTTCTTACTGGTTTTATAATAGGGTCATGCTCCGTGAACACAAGGTAGGGTACTAATCTATCGACTCGATCGTAGGGATCATTTATGACTGTAAACAAAAACAAAAACGGATGAAATGGTCAAGGTAGGGCGGGCAAGCTAATCAGCTGGAAAACACCACCAGCAAGCAAGCACGATCGACTCGAAGTTTTAGCTTTGTTTATGTTCTTTCCCTTTCCCTCTTCTCTACTTCTTTGCTTAGACTGTCTTCTTATCAGGTGCAGTTAAGATTATCTATCCCCTACAAGCACGCGAAGTCAAATAAATTCTCTGTAGACTCAGCCAGCATTTACATATAGCACACCAACTCAGATGATCCCCCCACTTCTCTCACCCGAAGCCTAGCCGGTTTTATCGCGTGCAGTGCTGCAATGTACTGACCATCCGCTGGTGATGAAATACTTTAACTATTTCTACGTAATATGCTACAAGGCCAATAAATGTGATGAAAGATGCCATTGGATGATTACGTAAATCAATAACACGTGCATATTGTTTATCAAGGTAATACACTTTAATTAATAGCTTATTCTTTTTTAGATAGGTTTAAAGAAGAACTTAGTATAATTTTATCCCAAATTCATATAATCAAATTGAATCAAATAAACCAAATAAAGCATAGAGGTTACGACCATTCGAAACCCCATGGCTTGATTTATATGGAACAAGCCACAATGATTGTATTCCAAACGACGATGACTGCAAAATAATGCAAAGTCGTTGAGCTGAAAGAGAAAAGCCAACTACATAAAATATAATCCAATATTTATTATAAGATACTTACACTGCGATCCATATCTAAATCAAGATTTGGTATCCCATTGAAAAGTCTAAGGATTTTCAATATTCCCCGACTAGCACGTTCCGCCAACTCGCAGACGGTAATGCTTAGCCAGAAGTCGATAATATTGATTAACAGAGACTGAATAAAATTAATGGTAATTATCAGCGATATGGGATGTTTAAGGCTTAAACTGTACACCAGGAAATAGAATATAGATATAATGTTGACAGTCAGAAAACTAAGCATGAAGAGAATCATTTGGTAATCGTAAATGGCAACCACTCGCAAATTCAGTTCCAAGATTCGACTATAGAGATGGTGTAGTTTATGAATCTTTGCAGCATTTCGTGTGGGACTGTACACAAGCTTCAAAAGGTCCCGATTAATGATCCAAACAAAACGATAAATATATATAACAGCCAGATGAAAATGCATTCCTCCAAGCAGCACTCCTTGCTGTACAGCCAGGATGCAAATGACTCCCAATAGTATTCTGTAGCTGAATGTCGTAGACAGCTCAATATCCAAAGATATCATTGAGGCAAGCTCAAAGACAAAAAAGAAGCCCTTCAATATGATATAATACTCAAAGCGAAGGCAATCCACGGAGTCGTATTTCTTAAAGTATTTTTGATACAATAATAGCAAATTGTTGATGATCTTTCCCAGCACTGCGCTAAGCCACCATATTCGAAAGTATGTTATGAATATGGTCAACAATAAAAAGATAGTTGTGTACGTCATTAAGTTGTTCAACCAAAGAATTCCGCTTTTTTAGCTCAATTCTTGCGGAGGATTCTGTATCCGAATAAGTTAGGAAAATAATCCAAACTAGTCCCACATTTAAAACTATCCCGTATATAATCAAGCATCTTGATCTTTTCAGTTTCTGGGTTTTTGAATTGTAGACAAAGGGGAACAGTCCCAATGCCCAAGAGAACAATAGAGTGCATCGCAAAATTAACCGAACTATTTTCCGACACACACTGCGACGAGTCCGACACATTATGAACAAATGAATAACCTGTCGTCGGAGGGCCATATTATTTTAAGGGCCAATGAATGTGATGAGATATATCATTTATTGATTACGTAAATCAATACCACGTGCATATTGTTTATCAAGGTATTACACTTTAATTACTCCCTTATGCTTTTTAAGCTAGGTTTAAAGAAGAACTCAGTATAATTTTATCACAAATTCATATAATCAAATTGAATCAAATAAACCAAATAAAGCATAGAGGTTACGACCATTCGAAACCCCATGGCTTGATTTATATGGAACAAGCCACAATGATTGTATTCCAGACGACGATGACTGCAAAATAATGCAAAGTCGTTGATCTGAACAAGAAAAGCCAACTACAATTATAATAATATTTAATTTCCAATATTTATTATAAGATACTCACACTGCGATCCATATCTAAATCAAGATTTGGTAAACCATTGAAAAGTCTAAGGATTTTCAATGTTCCCCGACTAGTACGTTCCGCCAACTCGCAGATGGTAATGCTAAGCCAGAAGTCCATAATATTGATTAACAGAGACTGAATTACATTAAAGGCAATTACCAGCGATATGGGACTCTTAAGGCTTAAACTGTAGACAAGAAAATAGAATATAGATATAATGTTGAAAGTCAGAAAATTAAGCAAAAAAAGAATCATTTGATAATCGTAGATAGAAACTAGTCGCAAATTCAGTTCCAATATTCGACTATAGAGATGGTGTAGTTTATGAATCTTTGCAGCATTTCGTGTGGGACTGTACACAAGCTTCAAAAGGTCCCGATTAATGATCCAAACAAAACGATAAATATATATAACAGCCAGATGAAAATGCATTCCTCCAAGCAGCACTCCTTGCTGTACAGCCAGGTTGCAAATGACTCCCAAGAGTATTTTATAGTTTAATGTCGTAGATAGTCCGATATCCAAAGATATCATTGAGGCAAGCTCAAACACAATAGATAAGCCTTTCAATATGATATAATACTCAAAGCGAAGGCAATCCACTGAGTCGTATTTCTTAAAGTATTTTTGATACAATAACAGCAAATTGTTGATGATCCTTCCCAGCTCTTCGCTAAGCCACCATATTCGAAAG
Source organism: Zaprionus nigranus (assembly GCA_018903425.1). Classification (NCBI taxonomy): domain Eukaryota; kingdom Metazoa; phylum Arthropoda; class Insecta; order Diptera; family Drosophilidae; genus Zaprionus; species Zaprionus nigranus. Next base: position 301,830 of record JAEIGD010000025.1, read on the forward strand.
TATGTTATGAATATGGTCAACAGGATAATACAGTTTTCCAGACCGTTAATTTGTTCGACCAAATGGTTGAGTTTATGTAGTTCAACTCTGGCCGAACTTAATGTATCAGAATAAGTTTGAAATATTGTCCAAACTAGTCCTGCATTTAGAATTATCCCGTACAAAATTAACCATTTTGAGCGCTTCAGTTGCTGGGTCTTCGAACTGTAGACGAAGGGGAAGAGTCCCAGTGCCCGAGAAAAAAATAGAGTACATCGCAAAATTAACCGAACTATTTTCCGACACACACTGCGACGAGTCCGACACATTATGAACAAATGAATGACATGTCGTCAGAGGGCCAAAGTATTTTAAGGGCCAATGAACGTAATGAAAGATACCATTGGATGATTAGGTAAATCAATAACACGTGCATATTGTTTATCAAGGTAATACACTTTAATTAATCCGTTATGTCTTTTTTTAAGATAGGTTTAAAGAAGAACTTAGTATAATTTTATCCCAAATTCATATAATCGAATTGAATCAAATAAACCAGATAGAGAACGGAGCTTACAGTCAAACGAAACCCCATTGCATTGTGTATATGGAACAAGCCACAATGATTGTATTCCAGACGTTGATGACTGCAAAATATGGAAAAGTCATTGACCTGAAAGAGAAAAACCAACCTCAGATATGACCAAATGTCTGTCAACATTAGATACAGATACATACACTGCGATCCATATCCATATCGAGAATTTGTATTCCATTGAAAAGTCTAAGGATTTGAAAGGTTTCCCGAGCAGCACGTTCTGCCAATTCGCACACGGTAATGCCCAGCCAGAAATCCATAATATTGATTAACAAAGACTGAATAAAATTAAAGGTAATCACCAGCGATATGGAATGTGTAAGGCTTAAACTGTAGACCAGGAAATAGTATACGGATATAATATTTATTGTCAGTAGAGAAAACATGAAGAGAATCATTTGATAATCGTAGATGGAAACCACTCGCAAATTCAGTTCCAAGATTCGATCATAGAGATAATGTAGTTTATGAATCTTTGCAGCATTTCGGGTGGGACTGTAGACAAGGTTCAAAAGGTCCCGATTTATAATCCAAACAAAGCTATAAATGTATGTATATTACAGCAAGGTGGAAATGCATTCCAAAGAGCTGCACTCCCAGCATTATAGCAAGGATACAAATGCGCCCAAACAGCATTCCGTAGCTAAATGCCGGGGATGACACCATATTCATAAATATTATTGGGGCAAGCTCACAAACTATAAAGAAGCACTTCAATATGATATAATGCTCAAAGCCAAAGCAATCTTCTGAGTCGTATTTCTTGAAGTATTTTCGATATAAATACAAAATCTTGTTAGTGATCCGTCCCAGCTCTTCGCTAAGCCACCATATACGAAAGTATGTTACGAATATGGTCAACAGGACAATACAGTTATCCAGATCGTTAATTTGTTCGACCAAATGGTTCCGTTTATTTAGTTCAACTATGGTGGAACCTAATGTATCCGAATAAGTTTGAAATATTGTCCAAACTAGTCCCGCATTGAGAATTATCCCGTACAAAATTAACCATCTTGAGCGCTTCAGTTGCTGGGTCTTCGAACTGTAGACGAAGGGGAAGAGCCCCAGTGCCCAAGAGAAAAATAGAGTGCATTGCAAAATTAACCGAACTATTTTCCGACACACACTGCGACGAGTCCGACACATTATGAACAAATGAATGACCTGTAGACGAAGGGCCTACTCAAATTTAGAGGACGATAAATGTAATGAAAGATGCCATTGGATGATTACGTAAATCAATAATACGCGGGTATTATTAATTAAGGAATTGCACTCTAAGTCCTCGTAGAAGTCCTGGGATAATATCGGTGGAAAGAATGGAAGGAAGTTAACTGAGAGCTGAGCTCTCTCAAGTGAGAGACTCGTTCTCGTTCTTTTTTCTCTATAGAAAGGGCGTTTGGGCGCACTGAAAGTGCAAACATGAAGGTGTTTTGGTCCTCTCTGAATGGTGCGGGCTGTTAACTCTCCACGACAACTTGAAGTTGGGACTGGGAACGAGAACGACGCCACTGGGCTTAACAAGCAACATGGCTGGAATTAGAGAACATTCGCCTCGAAATGAATGGGAAAGTTGCGACAATAAAGGAGGACTGCAACTTGAGAATATACCGAAAGCTAACGAGAAGGTAAAACGCACAATGCGCACAGTCCGGACAAAATGGACGAAGGATGCAGTTTCTGTTTCTGTTTTGTGTGTACTTAAACAAAACGCTCGACGGAAGCTGCAATTTTCCTCCTCTGTACAGCACACTGAGCCGGCAAACAAAACATGAATCCCAAAGTGGGTGGGCCAAAGTGGAAGGAAACTAAAGGAGAAATCGAAAGTACATGGTCGAGCATGGGAAGAATTCTGTTTCCTTTGTTTCGCATTGTATGGCCCGTTGTTGTGCTTATTTTCATTAAGGAGAATTGTAAAATTTTCCGTTTGCTTGTTCGCAGAACGAGGACAACAGTGGCAGAGGCAATTCCCGTGTGGACTCGACCAGTTAACTGCTGTATCTGTTCAACATGTGCTTTCAAAGGCAGCTAATCGGGCCACTGATTCAAGTCTAAGAGCATGTATTATATGACAGGAGAGCTTTGTTCTTGGATTGCTCTGCAGGATTGGTAGTCCGCTGGGCTTAGTGGAAGAAGCAAAAGTCGTATACAATTGTAATTTATGACATTAATTATTTGTGTCTTTTTATACTAGGTTCTTATAGGGTAGAGGGGTATTATACGTTGTGCAGATCAAGTTTGAATTAGAATTTGACAATGCCACTTTCTGCCCCCATAAGTCGATAAACCCGGATTCCAAGAGTAATTTTCATGCAGGACAGTTCATTTTGGGTAAATACAATAACTATACATAGTCAAATGGTTTCTGAAAATGTAGTTGTGATTGCATAATTAAGATATAAGTTATTTAAGAAATTTTAAATATTGACTGATTTCGAAGCCCCTCCCTGAAAGTATGCAACACAAAATATTCAAAAAAAGGAAATTACATATTAAAGAAATCATTAGGTGTGTAGCGGGTATATCACCGTCAAACACACGTGACTGTAGCTTTTGTGATTGTATTTTTTAAAAAAAAAAAAAACACTACCATAATTGTCCTCTTTGATTAATTTAATCTGCAAAAAAGAAAGAATTTAAGTTTCATTTTCTACTTTCACTTATTATTTCAATAGTTGCTTGAGCTATTTCTCTTGACACTGCAAAAATGTGTAGCACCATCAGAATGTTGTCAACGTTTGCTTATAATTAATTAAGGCCCATGACAATAACACTTTAAGCGATTGCTTTATTGACCAATTTGTCAGCATCAAGTTTTCATAAGGCAGACAGAAATATTAATTTATTACATTTGCTCGGGTATCCCAGACATTCCAGACAGTTGCGTAAATCATCATTAACGATGTGCAAAAGTTTGGACAGGTACTCAAGGGAGGATATCAAATGATATCGCAAGCAAAAGGAAACATGAATGCGAAGAACTTTATTTTATTGACAATATTTAGCAAAAAATGTATAACTAGAATTTTGAAGTTTAGAGCAAGTTGAAAATCTGCTGTAAGTCCATAAATCCAACAACTGTCATTGCGAAGATAATTAACCACATTGCCCACATTCCCAGTGCGATAATTTGCGGGCCAAAGAGACAGAGTGGCGCTTGCTTAGTTGAGCTGATCCGATGGAAGCCCGAGAGAGCAGGGACACAAGCACCTCCGTTTGCCAACCCGGGCAACATAGGTAAATTTGTCCAGCACACCAAATTTCAAACGGAAGTGACACTTTAATTGAGAGCACCGAGCCAACTGTGAAATGTTTTGGTGACCAGGAGCAATGGGTGAGGTGGGAAGGAGGTAGGGATAGAAGAGAGAGAGAGAGAGAGGGTGTTGCCGTAGAGCTGCAGAAAAAAGTAAACTCGTTAATTGCTAAGTGCAAAACCATAAAACGGATGTTCCGAGTGAGCTCAGTGAGCGAAAGAGACGGAGCGGAAGGTGCAAGCAGAGATAGAGAGAGAGACAGAGAGAGAAAGAACGAGAGGTTGGGTGTGGGAAGAGAGAAAGTAGGGAAGGTAGAAAAGAGTAAATTGGTTTGTTGGTTTTAGCTGAAAGAAGATGGCAAACTGAATGCTGTAGCGGATTTGGCAAGGACTTGTTATGCGGGCTCGCTTTGGGTTCTTTTATGATAGCTTCGAGTAATTAATGGTTCTTGTGCTGTAGACAAATCGTTATTAAATGGAAAATTGACTCTATTTTATTTAGCCGCTGTATTAAAAGGTAGTCAATACCCTGTAATGTGGTGTAGTAGTCAATAGGTGATGCTTATGAGTACAGAAGTGAGATTTGTGTAAACATATTTTCTATATGAAAACCCCAATGAAATAAATAAATAAATTAAGTTTACAAAAAAAAAAAATATATATATATACTATATATAAAAACTGGACAGTTCTGTGATATTTAAAGATTTATTTAAATATATTTTATAAGACATATAGTAAACTACAATCAGCAAATATGCCTGGTGTAGTCCAATCTCAGTTTTCCAAATTCCCAAAGAGAAGTTCCTTGAATTTATTGATGTAGCTTAACAAAGTTTTCCCACTTTATAAATGCCATTGAGTTTGCCACAGTCCAATCAAGTGCCTTCTTCTTCTCCAAACAGTGGGAAGGAAGGTCTTAATCATTGCATTTGCAAGTGCAAATATTTCCGACTTAATTGCCACAAGGCTTTGCAGATATCGCAGCCCTCATGCTGGAATTGCACAAGTTGAGCTGCTGACCGAGATGTTAACTGGCTCTCTGGGCCATTAGGCGATCCCGCACAGTGCCGAGCCTTGAAATCAACGCCTGGCCACACAGCCAGCAGTCACGCCCTGCACTCACATACACATACACACACCAGGGGAGAGGATGCCATTAAGGAGGCTCGAGTGAGTGTCTCGTGTATGTTATTTGAGTACTTTATATTCAAAACTGTGTAATTTGTACAAGTCGAGCCCAGCGGCTGCGCCACGCTGACAACAGCTGCGATTGTCACATTAACCTGCTGCTAGGGGGGAGGTAGGCGTAGCAGAGTCGCGACACGTTGGTAGCACAGGGGCAACATGGTGGCTGCATGTGGAGTGAGAGGGAGGGGTGTGGGTGTTGGAGAATGAGCTGCCTTTCATGGGCGACGGTCGCGGTTAATTATGTTTTTTGTATGCCCGGGCGCATTTCCCGGCCCCGTAACTCGTAGCCCGTGCGTCTCCGTCTCTGATCCTCGTACTGTTCCTGGTCGTGCGTGATTATCGTCTCGGATTTAATGTGCACTTTGATGTGAAACATTGCTAATTTGGCTTTTTTTTGCCTCAGCTCTCTCGTTGTTGTCTTACTGGGGCAATCGTATTGTAAGCCGACCTGAGCCATGCGACACTGTGGCATATTTAAGGGCTTATTAATGGCCTGGATGCGACATCGGTGTGTGCTCAGCTTTCAATTATGATTTCGCCCTTGGAGCTGGCATACATATATCTTTAAGCTGGGAAGAGAATTGGATGAGGATGGAATGATAACAGTGAGTTACGGATGAGGTAAAGAGGGGAATGGAAAGGCTGAAGGTGCATGGGAGCAGGAGATTGAAACCTAGTTAAAACTGGGATAACCCAAGTTATAAGAGGTCTAGAAAATAAAATGAGGAAGTAAGATTTCCACATTATAGATGCTTCCCATCTGAAACTATCGCTATATAGAGTATGTACATTTCTCATACCAAGCTCCAATATATTGAGCAATTTAAGACCAACCTCATTTCCCGTCCCACTGGCGATTAAATTTCTTTCGGCAAGTGTTAGCCAGATATTGGAAAAGCCCAAAACTGGGCCTAAGTGTTCCAACAGCTGCTCCCAGGCAAGTAAACATATTTCACTTGAATTCCTCCTCGCACTTTGCCAGCCTGCTGCCATTTCTATTTCCAATTTGTTCACTTGTTTTCTTTGGTCCCTCCTTCTGTACCCACTCCAGCCTGTTCTTCCCTATCCTTGCTCTGTTTATTTGTTGTTTCTGTTGGCTTTTTGCCCTTTCGACACCTTTTAGAATGATCGAATTTAGCACATCAAATAACATTGCCCGCTTGTCAGAAACATCCTGCTCCAGCTGCTGCTGCTTTTGTTGCCTTCAACCGTTCCCATGTTATTTGTGATTCTTTCATTTTTTGCTCTTCTTCCACTTCTTCTTCTTTAGCTCTACCTTCTGGCGGGATTTTTAAGTGTGTGCTTAACAATTTTTCGACAACTTTTTGGAAATTCCTTTGACACGTCGCCGTGCTGAGACGCAAGTTTTGTTGTTTAACGAAAAGTAATTTTGATTTTATTAGCTGTCTGCACCTGATGGGATCCATGTCTGGTATAACCTGTGTCCCCCCTTTACCTCCCACCAAACCCTCTTTTGCCCATTTTCTCAGTGCGTTTCTCAATTTAATTTGAGCCAATTGCGTGTTTGCTGCAACTGAAAAGTTCTACACACACTCTAAAAGTTAACAGCCCGAAGGGGCACACAAACAGGAGTATGGCGTAGCCAGGTATATACCCTGTAAGCATACCTCTTAAGTATTTACACTAGCATTTTCTGTAATAATCAGTTAGCTTCCTGCACGTTAACTAACTCAAGTTCATACTACCCTTTTGCCAAACGTTCTGTGGGCAAAGGGTATCGCAACAGTTCATAATTTGTTGCTAACGTCCTTAACACCAACGATATTTTCTTGTCAAAGCAAAAACTTTACAGCCAGATGCCACAAGGCCAACAAATTGTGAGGCACAATCGATGCTTGAGCTCCATTCTTCAATAGAATATTTTGGATGCGTGCACCTCATTAATTTTCTCTTAAATTCGTGGTTGCTGTTTGCTGTAATTCAGAATAAGTCTATTAATTTTTCAATCCAACGAAATCAATTCAATAAAGAGTACTGTCGATAAAAACAATGATAGTCCAGCTAGTGCTGAAAGTAGAATATTACAGTTTACATATTGGATTTATTTGTAAATAATCAATTAAAATTCATCGGTTATTCCCTACAGTGGCTTTATTAATTTACAAGTCTAATAATGTAATCAATTCAAGTAAAACAACTATCGATAAGGAGATCGATAGTCAAGATGGAAGTACAAGTAGAATATCAAATGGTTTCTATTCGAAAATAATCAATTAAACTCTCCGATTGATTCTTCCTGTGGCTCTTCATTCTCGCTGCCCCCTGCACTGATCACAGTCTGATCATCGTCGATTTCCGTGTCATCGTTATCGGAGGCATCACTGTCAATCAGATAACCAATTATATTGAATTCGGCATTGAGACTCTGTTCCCACCGCTGAACAAGGTCATCGATACAGACTCCCATCCAACCGCCTGCAATACTCAGCACCTGATTGGCATTGCAGCCAGCGAGCAGAGAATATAGTCCTCCAGGCATACAGAATGTTTCACGGCACGAGCTGACGTCATAGATCTTACCATTGATAGCCGTATAAATGAGTCGATTATCGTGCAGTCCATCGTAGGCGGTCAACTGCTTTTGCGTCAGTCGAAGTGGTTCCATTGCGTCTGTGCCAGGCCTTTCCAGTTCTGCATCATTGTGAGAAACGTTTGCCATCATTCCAATTTCTAATTCCGAGTGTTCTTTTCCTATTAACCTTCTAATGTATCCACAAACCTTAGATAGCTTTGTGGTTGCATAGTAACCCAATACAAATGATATTAACACTTGGGCAAACGGATTTCTGAGCAGGGGCTGCAATAATCGATTCGCTGCCAATATGTTGCGGTTACCTTCTGGAATAGTAATATCCTATTATAATATTAATCATAATTGTGTATTGGTTAACTCACTGGCTAATCGCATGGGCGACTTAATCAGGCTTAAAAGCGGCAGCCAAGAGTCACCTTCCATTGCTTCGACAAGGAATTATATTTCAGAAATAATTTCCTTTCGGTTTATTTTTGACATTTAAAAAATTTTGTTCCGTAACATTTGTTTGTTGATTGTGGAGGGCAGAACAGATGTTTCTGTTTATAAGAACTGCAATGATTTTATAGAAACTATAAAGTTTTTTGAAGTACAAAGTTCTCCTTCAAGTTAGTTCTAAAGTTATTATAGGGTTGGTAGCGGGCTTATCACTGTCGATCACGCTTCTTATGTAATCGGTCTTAATTAATTATCTTTACATTTACTTGTTAAATTAGGAAAGGTGAAGAGAACTTTTGATTCAGAAAAAGTGCAATAATGATATAGAAACTAAACAGTTATTTCAAATACACACTAACTTAATCGTTGAGCTCTTTAGTATATATCCGAAATTATGTATATAATATATAGATTCATTAGGGAAATTATTTCAGTCATGTTTTCTTTAAGAATCCTTACACTATATTACATCCTAATGAATTCTGTTTTAAAATTTCACACTTTGATGTAATATTTAAGTCAAACAAGATTAATTAATTTGTATTCCGACAAGTCTTGGACGCAGCAAATATGCTTTAATTAAAATTAACTTAATTAGTACAGAAAATGTTTCTGTCTCTCTCGCTCTCTCTCCCAGTTTAATGCTGTCTGTTTCTCTTTGTGGCGCAGCTTTAATCCACACTACATAAATGAGATAAATGAGCTTCCGGTAACACAGCCTAATTTAAGCTTGTTAAGTCGCATGCTGCCAGAACAAGTGCAGCTGGCTTACTTTACCTGCCACCACTTGACAGCCGTCGCCCATGGAACATGCTCTCCCCCCTCCCCCCATCATCCCTTCCACTTCCCACTCACTTGCCTTGGAAGCCTGCTGCCTGCAGAATTTGGACTGCTGTTAAGCCATCTGTCAGCCTCATTTATATTATGCACATTCTGCCAGCCATTTGCTATTAACTTTAATGCCGAATGTGTGTGCGAGTGTGTGGGTGTGTGTGTGTGTGTGTAGGTGTGTGCATGTGTGTGCGCCACTTTCAGTTGCTGTTTTATCAAATTGGTTGTACTTGGACTTTAATATGACTTAATAAGCTCATTACAAATATTTTTTGTTTTTTTCACTGTGTGTGTGTGCTGTCGCCAAGTCTGCTTCAGTGTATGTCTGTGTGTGTGTAACAAATGTAATTTTGTCGTACACATACAGGCACACACCAGCACATGCATATGTAAATGTACACATTGCCTGCAGGGAAGTCAGCGCCGCAAAGGGAACAGCATATAGAGAAGGGAAGAGCTCTGAAGAGAAGGTGAGGGCTCACTCTCTTCCTCTCTCTTTCTCCCTCTGAGCTCAGCCAAAAAAGTCAACGGAGCCCGTTTCCGCCTTATGCTTACAGTTTAATTTGCATAACGTTGATTTTGCTGCCGCTGCGGCTGCTGCTCCTGCGTCATAAGCGCGCCACGAGCTGCTGCAACTGAGCACATATTACACATACGCATTACACATACGCCTCAAATGACAACGATCGTGTTGCCGCTCTTCCTCTCCGTGCTTACATTTAGCTGGTTTATTTTAATTTAATAAATTAAAACATATTTCGCCTGCTGTTCAAATATAATTACACACGGTCTGCGCAGCTCAACTTGCCATTTAATTAAAACGCAAAAAACGACGAAGAACACAAAGAAATATGTGTATAAATAACCTTTTTAATGTGACCATACCCCCTTTTGCCCCCTTTTCACTTCTATTCATCTCCTCCCGTCTCGTCTTTATTATTAAACGCGCAAAGAAAAACTTTTCAATTGCAAGCGAACAGCGGGGCAGCTGTTTCCATCGACTTTTGCCTTCGCCATCGTCATCTCCCTCTATCTCTTACTCTCTCTCCCTCTCTCTCTCTCTGTACACGCTATGCTCGGCCTGCCTATTAGCTTTGTTTTGTGGCCATCTCTGTCTCACCTTTTCGCTTCTACCAAATGTCGGAAATCCGAATGCCATTCACAAAAAACCGCAGAGCCTAAGCGTATAAGCCCACAAAAAACATAAAAGGCACTCGCAGACAAGCGAGTAAGGGAGCTCCCACCCATCTCTCTTTCCCTCCCTCTACACTGTCGCAGGCCGTGGAACGCAGCTTATTACATATTTGAGTTAATTAAAGCAAATTTCAAAGGATTAAAATGCCAACAGATTGGCTTGTTTTCGTTTGCCCGAAGTTTGCTCTGCTAATAGAGGATGCTAACGATGCAAAGGCGAAGGCAAAGTGAAAGCAGAGCTATGTGCATCACGGATTGATTAGATACCAAGCGTAAAAAATGCCAAATCAAAGAGAAGTTGCAAATATTTTATATGCTCCTGAGTGTGCCTTAACCACAAAGTGTATCTGTATTAGACTTGGTGTCTCTACTACATCCAACATGTGAGAAGAGATCAAAAGCTTTCAGCTTAAGATTTATTTAAAATATATTCACCAAGCAGAATAGCTAACAGCTAAGGTTGAGTGTGATCGACTGTGATATACTTCCTTTTTTTCGAATAAATCGATTTCTAAAAAAATAAATCGATGTATAACGTATTTTGTGTTGCATACTTTGCAGGTTGTGACCTGGGAATCAGTAAACTTTTAAGATTATTTCTTAAATAACTTGTATGTTAATTATCCGTTTGCACCCAAATTATTAGAAATGATTTGGACGCTGATATATATTGTTTTTGTAAAAAATGAAATGCGTGCAGTATTAACATATATTGACACCAAACTTGGTAGTCCTAGCTTTTATTTTCATTTAGATTGCCGGGCAGACTAACAGAATAACAGTCTAACAGACAGGCAGACAGACAGACAGACAGAGAAACAGACAGACAAACAGACAGACATACAGGTATTCAGGCATACAGACATACAGTGGGACAAACAGAAAGACAGTCTCCAGAAATACAGACAGCCGAACAGACATGACAACATATTGAGTCGGCTGCATTAATCAGCATATACTTAAGTAAATATACTTTGTTGACTCTAAGACGCCTCCTTCTGCAAGTTATATACATCTTTGATTGCCATAAAGTTATCATACCCTTTTACCCTATGTGTAGGGAATATAAATACATATTCCTTAAGTTACTTTGCGATGATGCAATTACACTGAGAATGAAACTCTTTTCTTATTATTATATGTTCCATAATCCTCTGCCCCAAGCTTTAACTTTATCTTTCAATTTTAAGTACTTAAGTCAAGCAATATTTAGCTGGAACTTTTATGCAAATAAACCCAGCGAGGCATATTTATTTTATGCAGAAAGCCAAACGGAACTGGGACACTTTAGCACAGTGCCAATTTTTAATATGTTTAACTGCTTAAGTAAGCAGAAAAATAAACGAAAGACTAAAAAAAAGAAAAGTTGGCAAAGAATTGTTTTATATTTGAACTCAATTTCAGACTTGGCGCATTCAGACAAATTCTCAAGGAGATTTTTTTCCCAAAAATATTTGGCCTGTTTTGGCAGGATTGGTTGGCATTTGATTTTTGACTGCAGCATTGCAAAGGTTTTCTAACACTTAATTACATCATTGATGCCATAAAGATTGGGAAGGAAGCAAGAAGCAGCAGTAGGTAGGAGAGGCTGCGAACCTTGCATCCTAAGAGTGTTTATTTCAAGAGGAAAATTTGACTTACCTGGCTGAGCCTGTAGTCTCTCATGGCAGTGCAGAGTTCATGAAAATATTATTTATAACATTCACAGAAGTTTTCGTATTTCCATTACACACACACAAACACAAGTACATACACCCATAACGACGCACTCTCATATAGAGTTGAAATTCCCATTTATTATACTCGCTATGGGATTGCATTAAATCAATATTTTACGCTCATTTGGCTGTCTGTTTGCCTGTCTGCCCGTTCGTCTGCTCGTCTGCTCATCTGTCTGTTTGTCTTTCTGCACGTTGTTCGCTTAATAAATTATAAACTTTTTGTGCGGCAAGCTACGAATGTGCTGCATAATTAGAGGAGCTGTCGAAATTAATGAACCCCTCCACAAAATGCAAGTCGAACCGAAAGGGAATTCCCCGCACAACTTCAGCCGCTATTCCAGGCAGCATATAAATAGTATATATACCATATAGCTGCGGCAACTTTCGATAGCTTTGGATGTGGAGCATTGCGTTGTGCGTTCAAAGTTTTTGGCACGTTTTCATTTTGCGGCTCGCAATTATTTCTCGCGCGCTCTTTCGCAAAATTTACTCATTACGAAAGATGTTCTGCTCGAATATCCCATTATGATTCGATATTAATGACTTGTCGGAAGTTCCAAGGAGTGCTGCCACTTGGCACAGAAGGAGATGTGCACTAGAAGGAAAACTATTGAGGAGATTGAAAAACTTTATGAAAAACTAATAAAGAAGTTAATACATTTTAAAAGAATTGATTATAATTAGATTTATTTTTTAGATTTGTATTTATTTATAATAAGCTATATTTTTAAATTTTTAATTATTTATATATTGAATTCTTCATTTATTTATTAACTCATTTTTATTTATGCATTTATTAATTATAGATTTAGCTATTTATTCGTTAATTAATTATTTTATTTAAATTAAACTTTGAAAAGTAGAATAATTAAACTTAATTCCAATAAAAGTATATCCAAAAATTAAAAAATAATACATTCAATTATTTGAGATTATAAAATAACACTTATGTAAATATATCATTTTTAATATTTAATATATAATTGCTGTACTGATGATCTTTAAATAACTTAACTCCATAAAATATCTATAAATAATGCTGTCTGTATTTTTTCCAAGTGCATTTCGAATTGTTCGAGGCAGCTGAGAAAAAAGTTTCCTCTGCAAACATCACGCATACGCAACGTTGTGCACAATTAACTGCAAATCCAAGCGCACCACAAGACAGCACTGCGGATCGCTGCTCCCGTTCTGGCCCTCCCCAAATGATAGTCAATGCCAGAAATCATTACAATAAATGGCGAGAATAAACGTTGATAGAAACAATAAAAAATCGTATTATGTGTGCGCAGACATGAAAAGCAAACACAGCGTCAGAGCCAACAAAGTAAACTTGCCGAGACAGCGTCAGCCAAGCATGGCAACAACCCACAGACCCCTCACACTCACACATGGCTACCCACATGGGCCATAAAGGCCACAGACATTAGGACGCATAATGAAAAGCTTTGGTTTTAAGCGAGCCTCTTCAAAACGATACCCTGCCAACGCCCTGCTTGCCTCCCCTTCTCTGCCACGCCACACCCTCTCCATCAATGCAGACAAAAAGTAGAACTGACGAATGCAGACAGACAGACAGAGAGTCACAATAGAGAAAGGAGAATGCTGGTACCGGTAAAACGAAAACAAAAGGAGGCAAATGGTCGAGGAAGGAAGAGTTATGCGAGAGGTCGAGCAGTGCCAATCATAATGTCGCCGATCAGCTGATGCCGCTGTCTATACCAGCTGTCGAGCAATGTTTTGGGTAATTTTGCCTTGCAGAATATCCCTGTAAATTTCCCAAAACAGTTACTCGTTCGTCAGGATGCTGTGCGCATGTTGAGAGTGCCATCTCTCTCTTTCTCTGTGTTGCTGCCTTCCTCTCTCTCTCAGTTTTATAGCATCTGGAAGCTTTTATCTGACTGCCAAGTACAGCGACAGCATCGTCGAGGATGCCGCTTCAGTAGCGGAGCAACTTTCAAGCGTTACGTTTGTGACATCGTCCAAATATCGGAGGATTTATCTAAGAGGCAAGACAACAGACCTATAACACGACGCGCCAACTAGTTGTAATTGTGTGTTCCCCATTGGGTTAAGGTTGTTTAACTTTGATTGCTAAGTTTGTGCAATGAAACTGAAACTTTTGGTGGAAATTTCTAATGATGAAGATAAAATAGTTTAACTTTAAAAGTGTCGTGATTTTAGTTCACCAATTTATAGTGACTGTTGACTGGATGTAAAGTGACTTGTGAAGAAATATAAGCAAAGTAAAAGCATAAACGAAATTCGACTCAAAAAAAAACCTCCGAATTATAAAAATAAATTAAATTATAAAAGATATTTTGAAACTCCAAACTAGATTTATATTTGAAGTGATTGCTAAGAAATTAGTGCTGAAAAATAAATTTTATACATTTTCAATTGATGCAAATTTGATTTGAATTTGTTTTGTAATTTATTTTATATTTAATTATTTAAAAAGTTGCCTCCCTTTCCACATTTCCTTCCCATTTCTTATCAAATTTATAAATAACAATTAGAACTCCTTTAAGAAACTGTAAAAATTGTCAGACAATTTAAGAATTAAACAAAAGTAAAAGGCCAACAGCAGCTCGACAAGACTGTCAAATGTGCCCTAATGAAATAAATCGACAAACGATTTAAAGCCAACAACAGCAGCAGCAGCAACATCAGTGATAACAGCAACAACAACAAGAACAACAACAACAACTCTAGCGACATCGCAAGTACAAGATAGTTGAGAAGGCGTACAGAGCGAGAGAAAGAGGCGCCAAAGAAGCGGACATTGTACGTGTTTTTCCTTTTTAAAACTACATCAAATAACATTTACAACCAGACCCCATTGCCCGACCCCGACCCCGACCCCAAAATCCAGCAAGAACAGAGCACCCATTCTCCGAGAACTACCCACATTGCCATCCATTTGCCACTTCCCCAGCTGTAAATACGCCCCACTATTTCTCCGACTAGTCAATGCCACAGATCGCTGCTCTCAAGTGCCACTCGAAATGCTTCGATTCCAGCTGAATATGAAAGGCCTTGCGAGGGCAGGGGAAATGTAGGGGAAAAGGGGGAGAGTGGGGTTAGGAGCAGAGGGGTGGGCATTTGTAGGTGACATGGTTTATGTTGTTGACCCGGCAAGCAGCATCGTGTGGCAGGCACCTTAAGCGCTTCGCTTCGCTTTACATAGCGCAAAACTAAAAGATTGTAGAGATTAAGCTCAGTGGCTCACCCACCTTGCCCTTCTCTCTTTCTCTTTCTCTTTTTCCTCCTCTACTTCTCTTTCTTTCTCTGTTGCCGACTCTTCCGTGATTTGTATGCGTTGCCACCGTTGGCGTCGCCGCCATCAACCTGCCTCGGCTAATGTTGGCTCTGGGCTGCGGTGCTAAGGACATGAAGTCCTCCTGTCTCAAGCTGCCTCTCCTCCCCACTCCCCACTCTCCTTTCTCTTTCTCTATCACTCTCTGTCTCTTGCTTCTGCTCCACCCTGGCAGCATACGTTTTACACTAGAAATGTGGCCACTTTCCCCTCTCTCTTTCCCCCTCCCGGGTCGTTCCACTCCTCTTGTTTTTGGCGTGTTTGTGGTATAAAAATAAAGATAAATGCGACTTTCATACAAAGCAGCGCACTCGACTGAGCCACAGCCCCGCATGGTGGGGCAAAACTTATTATGCCATTAGTCAAAATTTAATTAAGCTCAAGTTGTAATTAGACGCAAAATGTGTCGAAGAAAGATAAGATAAGTCAAAATAAATCTGCTTAGTAATCAAGCAGATGGAACAAGAGAGTTCTGGGCTTGGCTTCCATTTCTGGTTTCACTTCCGCTAAGGAAACTTGAGCATTTTGGGTTAGTTTTATGTTTCCGGTATAGACTTCTTGTTATTGAACATTACACATGAGATTTCCTTAATCATTTTATGTAAATAATACCCTGTAAGAGATTGATTTTCTGCATAATTTAGTACGCACTTTGGCTTCCATTTCTTACTCCACTTCCACTAGGGAAATTGAAATGTTTGAGGTTAGTTTTATATGCCCGGGAAAACTTCTTGTTATTGAACTTTTACATCCAAACATATATGATATTTGCTTACTTATATTGTGCAATAATACCCCGTGAATGATAGATTTAAAGCTACATCTAGTGTGCTCCTTGGCTTTCAGTTGTTACCTAAGCAAACTCGAATAGTTTGGGTTTGTTTATATTTCCGGCAAAAACTTCTTTAACATTATCTATGTTATTTCCTGTTTAATATCAAACAAATAATACCCTATAAATGTTATATAATATATACTTTATAAGCACATAATACCCTGTGACTTAACGCCAGGTCTAGTGCGCAACTTGTCACATGGATTCGACACGCTTTAAAGTTGCCTCTTCGTATTCGTCCCACTGTATTATACACCTTGTCTTTGGCATGACTCGAATGGGAATCGTTTTCACAAAACAGTGCGCCACAACAAGCAGCTAACACCTAACACAGTCTAAAAGGGAGCCGCTGCGACAGAAGCTGGCGACCAAAGCCGCGACTTGCGGGCACTTCTGAGTTTTTTTAGTCGAGTGGGGAATGTGGCATGAGTTAAAAGAGGAGGAGGAGGAGGAGGAGGAGACTGCGTACAGGAATAGGGCTGGAATAACAGAGATGGAGATGGAGATAGAACTGCTGTAGAGATAGGGATAGAAATAGGATGGCATCGTCATCGTCGCCTTTTCTAGTGGTTGCCATTTGCGTGTGCCTGCCCCTTTGTGCCGCCACCTCATTTCACCTTATAAGCACTGCGGTTGCGAGTTTTAAATATCTCTAGCTATTTTTTTGAGGCTTCTTCAGTGCCTTGTGCTTTTGTGTTACACCGAAAAATGCGGGCCGCACATAAACATTTTGAAATAAAAGCGAAGCTTTGCATATCCCATAGAGGCAAACGAGGCAAGTTTATCTCCAACATTCTATCGCCGCTCGTTACAGTGTGGGTGTGTGTGTGTGCGTGTGTGTTTGTGCTGATATTAGCGCTTCTTTATGGCTCAGTGTGTGAGTGAATGCCACGCTTCGTAGCATTTTAAATTAAGCTTCATTTTTATTTCTATTTACTTTTGCTTTTTGCTGCAACTGTGTTTGCACACAAAAATACAGAGAGAAAAAAAAACGACGACAACGCACAGAAAAAAAAATACATAAAAACAAAAAAGAAAGCAAAACTTTTTTACACCCGCCCAGACAGAAATTTCTACTCGACGCCGGCTCCGCCTTCCTCTTCCACCCCCTTCTTAGCTGCGCAACCCGCTGCGGGAAATTTTTTATTTGTTTTTCATTTTCACTTTTTATTATTCCTACATCTCTAAAATATTTTTGTTTACAAAGAGGAGCCCGTTCTGTTGTTGTTTTTATATAGCTGTTGTCGTGTTTTCGGGAGTGCCAAGTGAAATGTTTGATTTATATTTTATTTGCTGCAGAATGTGATTAGTTTATGTGTCGGCAATGCCTGCTCTCATGTGATTTTTGTGTGGTTTTTTCAAGCCTCTTTGCCAATTTCCATGTGCAACTCGCAAATGTTTGTCATGGTAAATACCAAATGCTCAAGCAGAGTCCTGTTTCGGAATTATGCCGAATAACATTTGTATAGATTGCTTGACAAGTGTAAAAGGTAAACAAGTGTGTTTGTTTGTGCGTATGTGTGTGCATACCGTGCTTTATTGCGTTTTAAGGAGATTAAAAAAAAGACTTTGGAATTTGACTCCTGGTGCTAGAAATCCTTTTTGTCTAGGCTTCATCAAAAGAAATCACATAGTCCTCTTCTTGGGAATACTTTGTGTGAAACCAGCAATGACAAGTCAATTTTTGCTGGCATCGACGAGGAAATACCCTACATCAAAATCAACAATATAAATTTAATAAGTTTTATCTCAATAACATATGATTTTTTTTAAAATACATTATTATAAAGATTCGCTTCTCTTGTTGATGGCAAATGGAAAGACAGAGCTAACACTGTTAATAAAAAAGATAATTACTTCTAAATAAGTAAAACAAATAGATATTTCTATCTCTGTATATCTACATTTATAATACGTGTTTTTCGCTATTGGATCTCTTTAATTTACAAATTGAGAAATGATTATCTATTTAATTTACACTATTCTATTGTAATTTACATTATTGCCTCTCTCATTCTCAGTGATTACAAATCGACTCTTTCACATTTGTTGCTCTAACAGAGTATTCAAGTCTTGCTTCTTTTTCCTTTGACATTCACAATTGAAGAAGTTCCAGCTCAAATTTCAACTTAAAGGCAACTTTAAGATGCCAACCACAGCTGCCTCCTCGCAGTCACTTTGGCTTGCCCAGGGTTGCCAGGGTGCTTGTCGTTTAAAACTAAGCGGATTTCGTTTGTTTTTGCTTCAGCTGCTTCTTCCTGGCGCTTATGTTGTTTGCCATCAAATTTTCTTATTCTCTTATTAGGGAAACGTTGAGGTTTTTCTTCTTCCCATATGCAAGATAAGCAGAGCTTGAAATTTGATTCTATTGTCTACTCTTTCTGCCCGGCTCTCAACAAAATGGTTTCCATAAAATATGGCTTTAGATGAATTTAGATTTCAGTTTTAGATTTCAGTGTGAATCGGGTGAAACTACATAACCTAATCAATTTGGTAACCGCATGACGAAAATTGCATGCAGTATAATTAATTTTGTCATTACATTAAATAATTAAGTGTCAGTCGACCCGTTGCAGGTGAACCAAATTGAAATATATTTTCAAAGTCCCATCGAGGTCTTGGCTGTTGTTGTTGCTCCGTTGTTGTTGATGGCTTTGCGGGAAAATTGGTTGATTTATAGCAGTCACTGAAGAAAAGTAATAAATTAACTGTAGCGTCATGTACAAATGGCGCGAATTTAGTGGGGGATTTATTTTCAACAATTGAAAGCGCAAATAAACCTAACTACCGTTTGAGGTAGGTCCAGAAAAGGTGTTGTAGTTTGTGCAGTTTGCGACTCGGATTATTTTCTATTGCATAATTACAGGCATTGCATCTGCCCATATCTACTAAAATTATTTCTTAAATAACCCAGTTTATATTCGTTTGTAACAATATTTAAATAACTCCTTTGAAAAGTGATTATAGCAATGAATTTTAAAAAAGAATCTTACTACCTTTAACATTACACTTGCAATTTGATTTTTATCGACTTAGATAGGCGAAGGGGCGTGGTTAAACAGTAAAATAAACTTAATCTGCGTGCATTAATGAGACATATTGTCAGCAATTTTAGTAGTCCTAGTTCTAGGTTGTCATGTGGCAAAAGTACAAAAAGTAATTAAATAAACGAATCTTAAGAGTCTTAGTAGTCAAAAAATTGTATGAATATGACGACGATGATATAAGAAATATCTTTAAGTTGTATCTCAACCACAATACTGTCAAAAAGCGCAGTTAATAGCGAAATTAATGCTAAAGTATTCCTCTTTCCTTTGCTCTTTCTGCAAAGGAACAGATCATAGCATTTGTGGCACGACACATGTAGCTGGAAATAGCTTGGGGCACATCCTATAAGCACTATCAATGTCTTTGAAGCACGTTGGATTATAACCGCCACGCCCGAGCATAAAGAAAGACGGGCGAGGGCGAGGGCCAGGGCGACAGTCGTATGGCAACTGACCACGCCCACAAGCGTTTAATTCATGAGGCGACTAAGGGGTTTTGCTCGGATTTTGCTCGGGTTTAGGGTCAGACTGACACACACATGGACGCACACATTGAGCCATAGATAAGAACGGGTGCGTTGAATGAACGATTCAATGGGGGGAATAGATGGGAAAGGGGGTTGCACTGGCAAGTGGTGGCAAGTGGTCTAGCAGTCTGTGCCGTTTGTCTCTGTCTCTCTCTCTCTCTCTCTGTCTGTCTGTCTGTCTGTCGATCTGTCTGTCCTGTGCTGTCAGTGGCTGCTGTGCAATGAGCTGAAAGCTGTCAACTGGCCGAGGCGAAGTAAAGTAGCCTCAAATCAATTTGGACTACAAGTAAGTCAGACTGATATGCTCCCGTCTGTCTCTCGGCTCCGTCTCCTCCAACTTTATTGGCATTGTCTTTGTTCGCTTGGGCAATTATTTAATTTAGACTCGAATTGAATTGCATGCAAAAATTTCTGTTGCCATTTTATTTAATATTTGTTCAATTGAACTGAATTATTTATGACCCAATCCCAACTTCCCCAGCTGAGCCGAACTTGGTTGAGTCTGTCAGTTTGTCTTTTCGATTGGATGTTAATTGAAGCTGAAGTTGCAGCTCGATTGTCTTGAGCAATTCAAGCATTAAATTGCCTATTATCTTTTGATAAATGATATGCGAGTCCTTGAGCACAAAATACTTTATAATAACTAATGGGAAATTTATTTGTTGCTTCTAGAGTTCTAACTTTATAGGTGGCCATTGTAGATATTATACAATTTATAAATTATTCCTTAACATAAAATTGAGCTACAAATTGATTTGTGACGTCGTAATTTATATATTAGAAAGCTTTTCTATTTTTAAGATTTCTGTCTTCATTTCCAACTTTAATAAGTTTGTAAAATCTGATCTGATTTTTATATTCTTGCAGAGGGTATAATTATGTTGACCAGTAGTTTGTAACGCACCTAAGATATCATCTCCGATCCCATAAAGTGTATATATTCTGAATTAGGATCAACAGGGGAGTCGAACTAGCACTGTCCGTTCATCTGTCTGTTGCAGAGCAAACTAGTCAGTTCAAGAAATGAAACTTGCTACACAAGCTTCTTATAGCTGCACGCTGTATATATGTAAGTCAGAACGAGCCGTATCGGACCGATATATCGTATAGCTGCCATACAAACTATCGGCTGATTTTAGTTATTTATCAAGATATTGTAACCAAATTAAGTATATTGGACTTATTTTACAAGATATATTTAATATGCATATACAATTTCATTTAAATCGGACTTGTATAACAGATAGCTGCTATAGGAACAATCGGCGGAAACGAAGATTTTTGTATGAATACAAGTTGTGATTTTAGAAATAACTTAACTATATAATAATCAGTGTTAATCAAAGTGAGACATAATATTGAATATACACAATACTATTCAATTCTGTACCATTATATATAACTCTAGTGACCATTATTTACATATAATAAGTGTCAAAACAATCGGAGGAAATTAAAGCCTGCAAGATTATAAAACTTTTGGCATACTGAAAGCAGCCTTTTACCTCGTTTATATCTATTTTATATTTAGTGTAGAAGTGTATTGAACTTCCATCGTTTATATACATTTTATATTCAATGCACAATTGTATTGAACTTTCATCAAAGTTAAATAGTAATTTATTTAATTAAGTGACAAAACGAAAAAGCAGAAAATAAATATTGTTTAACAAAAAGCAAATTCCAATAATAATTAATTTTGAATGTTTCCGTTTTCCATCTTTATTTTTATTTCCAGTTCGCCGGCCATGAGCCACGGCCGATGAACGGCCAGAAGAAGGCAAATAAAGAGAGAGAGAGAGAGACAGAGAGGAGAAAAAACAAGCTGAATAACAAACAATAATAACGTATTAAACAAGCAACAACTTAATTCCGTGTAGAAAACACAGCGCCAGAGGCGGAATAATATTTTTTCAAAATGCTGGCGAAAATAGCAAAAATCTGTATTTTAACATTTGTAATTCTGGCCACAACGGCAGAAGGTGGCGAACAGGCAGCAGCGACAGCAACAACAGCAACAGCGACAGCAACACCAACGGCAACAGCGACGGCAGCAACCTCGACAGCAACATCAGCAGCAACACCAACAGCAGCAGCTACCCTAACAACAACAACAGCAACAGCAACAACACGCAGAGCAACTCCGACCATAACAAATGACTTGCATGGCAGCCACGCCCCCTCGGTGGTCAGCTCAGCCCACGCCATGGGCAAAATGAATCGAAACGAAACGGCGGCAAACGCTTTGCCGGAAATACAAACGTCAGCTGGCTCCCCCCTCTCCCTCACCCTCCACCACCACCACATCGACTTCGACATCAACGGCCACGCCCACCACAACAGCCACGACCAGCACTACAACAACAACACCAGCAGCAGCAGCAGCAGCTGGAGGAGCTGGAGGTGCTGGAGTAGCTGCTGCTGCTGGAGTCGCATCCATTGCAGGCGGAAATGAAGCCAGTACGCGCGAGACAGCAGCAACAACGGAAGCAGCAGCAACAACCACTGCAGCAACAGCAACAAAAACAACAACAGCAACACGGGCAGCAAGAGCAACAACTCCAGCAACAACAACAACAGAGGAGGATAAGCTAATGACGTCAAATGTGCCACCGCTTGCCTCGCTGGGCAGTGTTTTTGATCGTCTCTATCGCATCAAGTTCAGCGAGGATATTGCTGATGCCGAAGACGAAGCATTACCGGACAAGGTAGCCGAGCCCGATGTGGAGCCTGAAGTGGAGATGCAAGGAGATTTCATTGCAACATCCACCATCTCTCCGCTGCAGATACAAATGCAGGCGGCAGCCTCGTATCAAGTAGCCGAGACGTTGGCCGATCTGAACGATGAGGAACGAGAACGTTATGGTGTCATGCTGGCGCAACAGCCGTCGTCCAGTAAGCTGAACATAGTTGATCTATATCCCATGAAGTTGGAAGAGAATGGCGGAATGGTCCATGAACGGCGGCAGGAGGAGGAAAGGGAGGAGGATGAGCAGGAACAAGTGCAGCGCACTGTCTTCACACAACTGGAAAACAATGATGAATATCGACAGAATCTAATGCCCAACGAGGTGGAGCTGCTCAGTCCAAGTGAGGTCAAGCTGCCAACAACAACAACAGCACGACCGTCTGCAACAACAGCAACACGACTGGGTACAACTCATTCCAGTGATTTTACCGGAAAACTGCTGGCCGAGCAGGATGATTTGATAACGGAAATCGAGCGCAAGTTTCAGCCGCACGAGACCACAACCAGCAGCAGCACCACCACCTCGACCACCACAAGCACCACCACAACCATGAGGCGTCAGCGTGTGCTGCCCAGTCTGGCACCTGGCAACAGCTACATCGATCGGCGTGTGAAGAAGAGCTTCGAGTATCCCAGTCTACAGCACAGGGCAAGCGATTTCATGGCCATACCACACATTGACTTTGCCAACACCAAGTTCAACACAGACGCGACAGATGGACGTGACGAGGCTGGAGTTGCTGCTGCTGGTGCTGGAGGTGCTGCCGTGGTGGCCAGAGAGGGTGCCGGCACGGGTGTGGAGACGGGCTTGGGCACTGGATTCGGTGCTGCTGCCACGCATCCTGAGTTCTCTACTACAAAGTTCTACAACAGCAAAGAGTTGTACAATGAGATGTTGCTACATAATAAACGCAAGTTAATGAAAGAAATTGCCACAACAGCGACGCCGACTGCGATGTCAACGGCGGCAGCAGCAGCGGCAGAAGACGGTGGCATTATAAAGTCATCAGCGGGCCAAAGTTCAGAGCAGGCACATCAAATTGCTGGAGAGACCACAAAGTTGGCGGCCAGCTCAACGACGACGTCATCGACGCCTTTGCCGGCAAGGCAGCGCGTGACTTTGACGCCCGCAGAGCAAAGTTTTGACGGCGCCACAGCAGCGGCAGCAGCAACAACAACAGCAACAGCAACAATGGCAGCAGCAGCAGCAGGCAGTAATACTTGGACGACTATGAAGCCCATGAAATACCAGAAGCAGCTTAAGCGCGCTAAATTATTGCTCAAGGCGCTGACGCCACCACAACAGCAACAGCAACAACAACAACAGCAAAAACAGCAGCAACAACAGCAACAAAAACAGTCAGAGAAACTTGAAGTCATTGCTGCTAAAGTCAAAATAACCGCCACGACAACGCCCTCCTACTCCACCTCATACTCCTTTTCCTCCACCAGCTCCCCCTACACCTCATCTTCGCCCTCTTACTCCTCCTCATCGACAACATACAGTCCGCAGCTGGAGAGGCCACGGCATATGGCTAATCTAGCTAAATCGGCCTCAAAGCCAATAGCTCGTCCGCGGATTTTAAGTCGCCTTCAGGAGAAAATCAATTCGCTCGAATGTGAGATACAAAATGTGCCGCAGGATTCGCATTTGTGGCGAGGCAACGAGACGCACGAGCTGCTGCTCCCCATTGTGGTAAGTTCAGACAAAGACAGAGAGAACAGAGAGAGAGAGAGAGGGAGGAGCGGGGGGAAACTAAGTGATAGTCGCTGGCTTTAAGGCTTTGTGTCTTCGCTGTGTTATTGTCAAAACAATTGGAACTTTATTTAGTCCCCTATCAAGCTCGGTGCTCATCATTAGCTCCTTCGATGCGAAGTCAACAGGCAGCAGTGCGAAATGTGGGGGAAAATCAGCGGGAATAAACTTTAGGGTGTAGCTTAGTTTTTCCCTACCTTGGCTAAAAAGAGACTAAGTAATTAGTTGGCGTGCGATGAAGGTATTTACATAATGCTTCTAATGGCAACTAATTAGTACAGAGAAAGAGCTTAGTTTTTGCTTTGTCCCTTTCTTGTTGATAGTTCTCTAATTAGCGTATCTCGAATTGGGTATAATTTCATCAACGTATAAGATTTAACTTAGGGGAAATGTGAATAAATAAATCAAATATAAAAGTTGAATACTATCGTTGCAACTATCGTATTTATAATTTAATAGGGATGTGAACCTGTTTAGACTATTTATGAACAAATAAATTCAATATACTTTATAAAGTCTCTGTCTTCCAATAGATAGTAAAAAAAAATGTAATTAAAATATAAAAGTTAAATACTATCGTAGAAGCTATCGTATTAGTGATCGAAGAAATACATAAATGTTTCTGCAGAACAAGAACAAAATATAATTAGTTGTTGTAATTAGTACAAAGATGTTAATGTTTCTGCAGAAGAACAAATTAAAGTATGTACTTTATGAAGTCTTTTACTTCTTTTGTCTTCTTTTGTGCCCTCTTCTACTTCTCTTGTTGATAGTTCTCTAATTAACGAAGATTGGGTTAATATAATTCAGATTGGGTTTAATTAGAGCAAAGTGTAAGATTGAAAGCAGTATAATCAAAAAGAATAGGTGAATACTATTGTACAAGCTATCATATTTATCATCGAACAAATATGTAAATCTGTTGAAACTGGTTCAAATCAAAAGAAGGAAATATACTGTATGAATTCTCAGTCTTAGGTATAATTATCTTCAAAGAAACCTTCTACAATTCCAGGTCAAGTAAACCAAAGAGAAAAAAAGAAAATAAGGCTAACAACTATCGTATTTATCATCAACGAATATTTTAACTTGTTTTTGAACTGCGTCAGCAAATATATATCTTAAGAAACCTTCTTTAATTCCAAAGGTACCATAACTACTTCAGCACAGAGAATGAGCTAAGTTATTGCAATGACTCTTTCTCGTTAATGGTTCTCTAATTGAAAGTATGTCAAATTCGCTATAGTTTGAGAAAAGTAAATCAAATAGTAAAGGTCAGTACTATCGTAGGAACTATCGTAATTATTATAATGAAATATTATCCCGAGTCATTCATATCTCCCAAGAAACCTTTTTCAATTCCAAAGGGACTGTAACCACTTTTAAGTATCAACAACGCAAGTGAACGAGTAAAGAATCTCAAAGAAATCCCAGCAAATGTAGCACACAGTAATATCCATTAAATACACACATACATACTCATATTGCTGTCCTTATGTATATATTTACAATCCTTAACGAGTTGGGCACCCTTAGAGGGCAAAATTCTTTTGCGTTTACCTTTTGGCCATTTCGGAATATTGCCCTGCTGCTTATGCGAATGTTTTCTTTAATTGTTTTGCATTTCGTAATTCATTTGCCTTTTTCTGAAAGGATTCCCTCCCCAAAAAGGTAAACTGAATAAAAAGTCAGCATAAATTATAAGCAGGGTAAGGCAAGGTAAGCGAGTTGCAAGGAGGACTGATGAGACGTGGGGACCCTCTCTCTACATTTCTTTTAATGTATTTGGCTAGAGTTAACAAAATGTGAGCGTAGTTTAATTAAATTCATGGCAAGTTGGACAAGAATAAAGCCAGAAACATTTGCTGATCAAAGGTAAAACGAAAATCGATTGCGCTTTGTCTCGTTTCTGCTCGTTTCACTTCCTTTTTTTGTTGCACAGCTTAAGAAGCCGTCAAATTAAATGACAGACTGAAACACAAAACAGTCAGACGGACAGCTGATGTTAATTAAACAGTATTGAAGACAGTCAAAAGGGCTGCCAGGTGGCAGTGGAATAGCTCTGAAGACCATAGATAGGAGGCGGAAGCTGTTGAAAGGGATAAATTCAGAAATGAATTTAAATTTTCGGCCAGGGACGTTGGCAATGGCTGTTGAGTGAATGTTCCCCTTCCTAAGTATCCCTGGGTCTAAGGAAATATGTACAAATCATGCCTGGTTAACATGGGGGCTCTTGTAAGCCATTTTAGTTTCTGCAATTCAACAACAAATGTGATTTAATAAAGAAAATGTAACTCCATTATGTCCCTTTTACATTTGAATACAACACACACACACATACACATGTATTTGGATGCGTCGAAAACTTGTCAGTGTGGCTGGCAACCCTGAGTATTTCCGGTCAACTTGTTAGGGTTGCTTCCTAGCACACATGTTACGGAAATAGCCAAATAAAATGCCGATCAATAATTTTCCTGAGTAGGCACAGCGCACAGCAGCTCACAGTCTACTGGATAACTTATCAAAGGATTAAATTTTTTGGGTTCATTTAAGAATGTCAAATGTTTGCCCATTGTCCGTCCATCTGTCCGCTTGTCTGTCCGTCTGCCTGTCTGTCGCTCTGTCGCTTTGTCCCTGTTTTTGTCCGTTTCTACGATTGTCCTTTTCTTCTTGGCTTGTGGATTGTTTATCCGTTTTCAAATGGCCTCGTTGTTTATTTATGTCTGTTATTGACTGGTTTTCTGGCTTGTAACATGTGGCAGATGACAAATTAGCTTATTAATTATTATGAGAGGTTAGAAAACTGTTAAATATTAAAGGCCAGTGTGCGCAAATAAATATTAAGCAAAGTAATAATCGAGTTGTCTAAATGCTGTTAGTTTGAGTTTGAAAAGACAAATAAATTGTTAGTTGAAGTCAAAATGTATTTAAAGTTGCTTGGAGTAAATGGAATAGAGTCTGTTATATAACATATTCAGCTGTTTCATGTAGTTACTTACAGAAAAGAAGAAACATATAACAAAGTTTATTCTTGCACTTCAAAATTATTCCAGTACAGAAAGGGACAGATTAAGAAGTTTTGATGAAGTAACAAAGAACTGTTCATTTCTCAATAAATATTCCCAAACCTTCTAAGCTTTCAATTTGTTTACCAAGTCTATAAGTAAAAACCTCTTCAAATTGAATTTAATCTGCCGAAAATGAACAACAAATTGTTAGGGAAATTCTGCTGCCCCAAACAATTCACGCAGATAAGAACCAATCCTGGGGGTTATTTTAGTTTAATGACAGGGCTTCTCTTTGCAGATAAATAAAAGAAACACATGAAATGCCATTTGGCCTCGATTCGGCGAATTTCCATGTAAATTTGTGCGACATTTTATATGTATACGGCCAGCAAATTTACCGACGCGTCGTCCACCCCAATCGCCCTGACAAAGCACTAAAAATAAAACACAATGTACATTTTTATGCGAGACAAGCCATTAAAATGCCATAAATTTTAGCACAGACAAATCCTCGAAACGGGCAAAAACTAAACCGCTTCAAATTGAGCGAAATATGCTAAAATTTGGCCAGACCACAGGCCTCGGTCCCACAGGACTCAGGTCCAAATTTTATTGTAATGGATGCCGGCCAGCTTGTATGGGGCTTAACCCAAATTAATAAAAAAAGGAGAAGAGAAAGAAGAGCAACAAAAAATGCTGTGGACAGTCAGTGGATCTACGCATATGGCCGATGTTATAAACATAGTGGCAAAACACACACATGTCTTGTGCCTTAGAAGGATTTGCCATAGCCCAACTAAGGCTGACTATCAAAATGAACCTTTCGTTACTCAGTCAGGTTTATTAGGTTCTGTGTGTGGTTGTGTGTGGTTAGTATGTAAATTTGTTAGGGGCCCCTGAAAACTGACGACGATGGAGACGAACTTGGCTCATGGCGACATGAAACTGAAATTAGAAAAGTTGTTTAATAATTCAGTTTACCGTTTTCAGTTTGCTATTTCCCGTTTTCCAGTTTTCCCTTTTCTGTTTCCCAGTATCCAGTTTCTAGTTTTTGTTCTATTTTTGTTTTGGTTACAGTATTGTGCGCTGTGGTTCTAAAAACCGCAGCAAAATGTCGACGTGGCCGACAAACCTTTTTGGTCCCTTTCGACTGTTAACTTTTTCTGGGGTTTCTGGGGCGAAGGGGAGGCCTTAAAACATTTGCGGCTTGTGCCGCCGTCCTTTATTTATGTAGCTATTGAAAATATTTAAATAATTTCACCACGCTTCTACTCTCCCCCCCACACACACTCAGACTACGGAACACTGTAAGCCCGGCGAGCCGTGCACAGCCAATGTGCTGACCTGGGAGGGCCAGGCGGAAATCCAATCCGGCGACATTCTAATTGTCGAAATTAACGATGCTATGCTGAATACGGCCCATAAGGATAACAACACGATCATGTAAGTAAGGTGGTGAATTTGTTAAACGTTTTATATAAATCTTTATGCAAATTTGTAATTCAACTTTGTGTTTATTTGAGCCTGTCCTTCTTCTACACTAATTGTTACACTAATTGTACCTGCTACCAATGGTGTAGAAGAGTATTACAAGTCTGTACCAATCCAAATTGTATGTAACAGACAGAAGAAGGCGTGGTAGACCATTCAAAGTAAATATATTCTTAGTCAGCATAGGCAGCCGAGTGGAATGTAGCCAGTCTATTTGTCTGTATGAACACCCCGTTCTCATAGATTATAAAAGTTGGGTCTATTAAATTAAATGGGTTCTTATTGCGCGCAGTTACAGTTTATTTTAGAATCTGACCACGCCCGAACTTTTGCATATATTTGAGATTCTTCAAAACGACTTCATCAATTATGATAATAAGTTGAGTACTTTTAGTATGATTCTACAATGATTTAGTGTGACAACTTACCCTGGTGTATCTAATCTGTATGTAACTTCCAGTTGTATTACAAGTATCATGTCACTTTCCGAGTCAAGGCTCTCAATAGTCTATCCACAGCTGGCATGCGCACATTCTGGGTGGGAATATTAATAAAATTGGTAATTTTCCCTTTGGCACCGGCAGTGACAACTGCAGGCAACTTGGCGAAAACTAGAATAAAACTGCAAGTCAGCGGAAAAATGTACTTTGGTCAGCTACAGCTCGTAGCAGCTGTTGGCAGTGTAGCATGTGTAGTTTATCAAAGGGAGACTGACTTAGCCGCGGGCGAAACTGTCATTGCGCCATCAGCATCATCATAATCGTGTAGACTACCCTATGGGGGACTTGGTAGAGAGAGAAGGAGCTCTCTCGCGCTCTTATAATACACCTGGGTGAACGAAAGCGCCAGCAGGTGTCTGGCTAAAGCTCTTTGATTGTCGGCTCTATACCTACCTCTTGCATACTATATATAGTTTTGTATTTTGTCTTTTTATTTTCGCTTTTAGTTTCATTTAATGTGCTTTAATGCTCGCTGAGACGAGTTTGTTCTACAGCTTATTATATAATAACATCCATTAGGGGCTTTTATTGATTTTACTTCAGCACGTTTGCACAGGGCAGGCCAGCACTACACTATGTTTAGTTGACTGGTGCACCCAATTGACCCCAGTCCCCATACCTTACTACTCCTCACGACCCTCTCTTACTGTCTCTGTGGCCCCACAGGTCGCTGTTTCAGGCGCTCAGACACGTTTCGCCATTATCATGCCCTTTTTACAGTTTATTAAATTGTTTTCTTTTTTTTTTTCGTTGCCATCTCTTTTTCCATCTAGATTTTTTGTTCACTCCCGACGCAGCTTTGCTGTTTTGTGCTCGCATATTTTGGTTTGCTTTCTTTTCTTTTGCCATTTCTATTTTGCTATTTTTTGTTTACTTTATAGCGATGGCAAATCCCCTACAAACTGCGCATATTAATGCAAGCCTCAGCTCTTTCTCTCCTGCTGTTACTGTTTCTGCTTTCCGCTGACCATTAGTCATTTTGTGGGTCACCTCCCTCCCTCTGCTGTCTAAGTCGGGCACGGGACTCAGCTGCCTTAGCTGCCTTAGTTGACCCTTTGCTGTTAAAAGGCCGTGGCAATTATCACGTTTCTTGGTTGGATTTTTTTCGCTTCTCCCTCTTATCTCTGAACCACACAAAACAGGAAAATAGCACATCATATTTCAGAGAAAATACAAATGTATAGTCCAAATTGGTGTAACGCATAGATCTGTATATATCTCAACATTCTGACTTATCAGTTAGGTAAATTAAAATTCATTGCAAACATCAAAAGTGCTGGCAGATAGCCGCAAATTAGCCTGAAGGCTTGGGGAATGCTGCGCATAAGTTCAATTTGAATTGGGTAAGGAGGGAGAGAGAGGTCAACTGCCCTTTTTCCGTCTGTTAATAAAACCACAGACAATTGGGTTAACGTGGGAGGAGAGAACAGGAAGAGTAGCACAAAAACGTGAGCGGAGAAAAGTTGCCAACTATGAAAATGAGATGTCAAAAAAGTTTTTATTATCGATTTAATATGTGAGAGTGTGTGTGTGCGTGGATGGGGTGTCTGTGTGTGTGACTGATGAACGGAGCAGGGTGTCACGAGCATGGCTAACAAATGTACAGTAACAAATAATAATGTGAGGCTTGGCAAGTGGGTAGCAAATAGATTGCAAAGCGCTGGAAGTGAAAAGTTTCGAGGTACCCACTTTGACAGCAACTCCAGTTCACAAATACCCTGTAAAAGTGGCAGTCAAAGAACAAAATGGTTTAGTTTTACACTGCATTGCGGTACACAAATCGAAAGATACTACAAATACTTTGCTAGGACTCCACCTTCTAGGGTACTTACTAGTACAGCAACTCCTAGCATAAAACTTCTGTTACGGAGCTGCTAGCTTCCTTCTCTTTTTGAAAAATTACAAAGTTTATATTTTTGTGTGCTTGGCTGTGTGTGCGGAAGTTGTGTGGGTATGTGTGAAGGTGTCAGTGTGTGCGTCCATAGTCAAGTTGTCAGTATGCCGAGTGTCAAAAGGTGGAAAAGTTTTCAAAGGTTGATAACTTGATGCGGTGCGAGCCTTTTAAAGCCTGCGGACCAGTGCTAGGGCGCTACCAAATCTAAACAATTGGCATTATTTTCCTTTTTTCTGTTTATTTATTTACCCAACTTACAATACAGCTTGCCCCCGACGACGACGTCAAATCAATTTGCTGGGCTCAGTCAAATTATTAATTTAATGAATTTCTAAATGAATTATTTGCCAGCTAAATTTGCTGCAGACGAACCCTATACAAGCTCATAGTACTAGTAGTTGCCAGCTAATTTAATTTCCGTTGTGCGTTATTTAATTTCCGCCAACAAAGTGGGCAGCAATGCTTATAAATAAATTTTAATTAATTAAGTACACAGCGCGGCGCGATGAGCGAGACAAGCAACGCCCCAACGCGCCGTCATATTTATAAGCCAAGCAAGACGAGCAGCTTCCTCTTTGCTTTATCAGGCTCTCTTACTCAACTCTCCTCTCTCTCTCTTTCTTTTCTCTCTCTCCCTCATAGGCAAAGCGCTGCTCATGCTGCCCAGGTCTATCAGGTAACACGCTCCGGCCACGAGCATTGCGATGTAACCGAAGGCGTGCTCTTGGATATAACGCCCCTGGTGGTCGATGGAAGGAAACTGGTTACGCTTTACGACAAGGACCTCACTGAGGGAGTTAACTTGTTAATTGGTAAGTAGACTAAGCCGCAAACAATTTGCTTCCACGTGTGTGGCAAGGCGTCTTTACGGCATGCAATCGTATTGCATGATGCTCTTCGTAATCCTTTAAGGGACTTTTAAAAAACGGGCGCGGCGTATTTAAGGCTGCCTTAAATCAGAAGGAATATTAGTAATATTTAAAGGGATTTATTGTAAATAAAATAAAAGTATTTTTGCATATTTTCAATTAATTCGATTCATTTGTACGATATTTTGCATACATTTTTTATGTGCACCAGAAAGTATGCTACACTTTTTTGTTCCTTATGAAGACCAACTAAGTCTGACAGGCAAAGCGCCGTCTTTTTCAAAAAATTTAATTTATTGTCATTGAATTAGAAGGTATAATACATACATATATGCAAGTAACTTACCTTATACTATTTTGCACATATTTTTGATTTGCTCTAAAAAGTTTGCTATACTTTATTGCTTTTACGAGAACTGACTATAAATAACGAGATATCTAAAAACACCTGCCCTTCTTAGCTTGTTAGAGTATACGTACTTCAATTGGATATCTCCAGCTTGTTTTTTTTTTAAATTCTTTTCTTGGGATTAATTTTTCTTGCCTAGCCTTGACGTTAATTCATTTCGCAAACCCTTTTTTGCAGTGGTCTCCGAACTGTGGGGGGCACAGTGTGTGCGCCTAAAGGTGACCACGAAAACCGACAATTGTGGCGAGAACGCCGACTGCTCCGGCAAGGGCGTATGCTACTCTGATGCGGCGATGGAGGAGTACGAGTGCCAATGCTGCAGCGGTTTTGCTGGACCCCATTGTGAAGAGATCGATGCTTGTAATCCAAGTCCCTGCACCAACAACGGCATCTGTGTGGACCTATCGCAGGGCCACGAGGGCAACTCCTACCAGTGCCTGTGTCCATATGGTAAGCTCGTTAGCCAGGCCAACGGCTTAGCCTGCTCATTAGCTGCGCTCCCCAGCTAATCTTCTTCTGCATTTCTTCCTCATTTCTCGTCTCCTTTTTAAAGGCTATGGGGGTAAGAATTGTCAATACGAATCGGATCCTTGCAATCCGGCTGAGTGCATGAACGGCGGCAGCTGCGTGGGAAACTCAACGCATTTCCAGTAAGTACACACAAAGTCGGATTGAAGCAGGCACAAAGAAAACAGAACTGTAAAAGGATTCCCATAGATACATTTCTTTGACGAAAGTTTTTCTAGAAATTTTAAATGATTGCTAAGTATTTAAGAAATTGTTTCAACTTTGAATCCATTGCCTTCGTTTAATTTCGTTAGAAGTCTTAAAACTCTTGCTTTGTGTAAATATATATCGTTTGCATATTGATCTCTGTGTTTGCCTAGATTTGTTGACTCACTTTGAGTGTGTGTGAGTGTTTCCATCTCTTAATGTCGCATTATTCCTCATTGCAGTTGCTATTGCACAGCTGGCTTTACTGGGCCCCTCTGTCAGCACAGCGTGAACGAGTGCGAGTCCTCGCCTTGTGTGCACGGCATCTGTGTGGATCAGGAGGATGGTTTTCGTTGCTTTTGTCAGCCAGGTAAGTTGCGGGTATTTGAAAGTAAACTGGATAAAAGGAATTTTCAGATTTGACTCCTTAAAAAGTCTAAGCAGTTTCAAATTCCTTTTCTTGTCTCTAATAAATTTAAGCAACTGTCACATCAATATTTCATCTGAAATCAAATAGGGGAAATCTGTTAATCATGTCAATTTCGATGCGCATCTGAAACTTCATCGAAATGTAGCAATGAAATCTGCATTGAGGCTCATAAATTATTTCATTGGCACAAACACAATTTGCATAAATCTCACTCGAGCACAATGAAAATAAAAAGGAAATGTTGCGAAATCTACCAGAAGAAAAAATCGTAGGGAGACAGAGAGAGAGGGAGCCTGCAAGCTTTCCCTGTCCCTGTCTGTACTCCTTCTCGTGTAGAGTGTCGCAGTGTGGCTGAAATTTCCATTTCATTTATTTTGCACATTTACATTACGCCCCTCGCAGTGCGGGCAAGCAAGTTTCGTGCTCACAAACCCATTTTCTATCCCTCTTCAGGTTTCGCCGGCGAGCTGTGCAACTTTGAGTATAATGAATGCGAATCGAATCCATGTCAAAATGCCGGCGAATGCATCGATCACATTGGCAGCTTCGAGTGCCGCTGCACGAAGGGATACACGGGCTACCGTTGCCAAATCAAGGTGAGTGCCAAGGAGTTCCAAATCGCATGACAGACGGCAATTGGCCAGAACGTTCGACTTACGTTGCTCTCCTCAAGGCATTGAGAAGCCTTTTACCCTTCATTTGGATGAGCGAGACCAATTGCATTCTAATGAATTGAGTAGGGATTATTATTTATTATATAGATAGGAAATAGGAATTTATAAAAAAATAGAAATGAAATTATTTTAAAAGAAATCGGGAATACTTAAGTATTTTATGGTATTATAGTATTATTATATATCCATACTTTAAAAATATTATTATTTTAAATTTATTGCTATAGAGGACCACAACGCCAGTTACTTAGCTTCAAATGAAATTGGGAATACCTAAGCATTATATAAATAAATTAAAATCTAATTAAAAATTAAAACTATACTTGCCAAATTAGTTCCTCAAGTATCTTAAGTATTTTATCAACTATTAACTATATTCTATTTCTATACTTAATATATTCTCAAGATACTTAAGTATTTTTGTTATGTCGCGCAATATTCATAATTTATTTTTTTACAGATATCACAAGTTTCATCTCGAAACTCCTAACCAAAAGTAAGAGTATTCCAGTGGGAGAGTAGTTCCTTCAGTTGCTGTCAAGGCAAATGATATGCGTGCATATTGATTGAATTTAGCCTGGCCGTTGCCACATATGCATATGCGATATGGTTATATACAATGTTTACATATCAAAGGAGAGAAGCCTTCGACTGTATGTTGCGTGTTTGTTGGCAGTTCAGGTGGCGGGTGGAGTGGAGAGAGGCAAGTAAATTTTTGAATACGTAATGAAGCCGAGGCTTTTTCAATATGGCTTTGATTTGCTCTGGCTCTGCCTACACACACAGTATGCTACGATTGGTTTTTCTTCTTGTTCTTCTTGTTTTAGGTTGATTTCTGCGCCAATAAGCCGTGCCCCGAAGGACATCGCTGTATTGATCATGGAAATGATTTTAGCTGCGAATGCCCAGGAGGTCGCAATGGACCAGATTGTAATCAAATGCCACGAACGGTAAGTCATGATTTATGCACTCTACGCCCACTTGCTCGCTCTTCGCTCTACTATTGAGGCCAAAAGTTACGGCTCAGAATTTGGGGTTAGGGTGTCGGCCTGCCGGTGTGTCGTCTGGGGCCGGAACGTGCCGACCCATGAGGTGCATAACAAACTGCCCCCAAAAATAACCACAATTTGCTGGCATCGAGCAGATAACACACCAACACACACACACACAGACAGGCACATGCAACTATCTAGCAAAATGTAAACATTTTGCGGGGATTTCGTGCAATTTCGTAATTGTAAAACTTGTTTTTTTTGCCATTTTTTGTGGTGTTTGCACCCAAAGCTGATTTACGATTTCGATTTGTTCTGCAAGCGAACCAATATAAATTCACTTTGATAATTCCAATTTCTGATTTCGGGGACAAAGCAATATCGTTAAGATCTAAGTGAATTTCAATTTGAAGAGAAGCTACAGCAATTTTAGTGCGAGATTTTAAGAGGTTGTCAATAATAAAGAGATAATGAAAGTGAAAATACATTTGTATAACATAAAAAACATTTAGAAATTTAGAGACTTAGTAATGTAGAGACTCTGCGTATACTATTATTCATTGTTTTGTGGGGGCAGATGTGCTGCGACCTTGTAAATCTTTTGTAAACTCTACTGCACTTAAATCCCTCCAGTTCAGTTACTTAGGGGAAATCACTCACTTTGGCTGGACTAGTCGTTAGTCCCGAGAAGCAGCTTGCCTAGGGACACAGTTCTCTAAAAAGCCATTGATTGACATACTGCACATATGTGCTCTGGTGTCTCGAGTTCTATAACATAGAATCTGTAGAGAGTATTAATCGCCTTTTCAAGTCTGCTACGGTCTGCTCTTGGCCTACTGCAGTGTGCCTTAAGTAGCCATGTAAGGATTCGTACAGGTTTCTCTCTCAGCTTCATTCTCTCTTTAAATATCTTGCGGTCAGCCTAACAGGAACTTTGATTGCCGCAAGCCTGGTGCATGTTTCTAGTCTTCTGCTCGGATATTTGTGTCCTTTCCTATTCATTGTGCACAGTGTTCCTGCTTTCACTAGTATACCTGCTTGCTCAGTAACCGGTAGGTTAGTGTGTCCTATAATCCATCGTTAATTATGGTTTCGACTAGATTTTGCAATTGCTGCGTGCATTTATCTATGCCTGACTGTCTGTCAGTATTGCGAAACCCTTCCTTAGGATTCTTAATCTTCACTTCCTATAGCATACATTTCAGCTTGGAATATGCTACGCACACTAAAGACCACTTAAATTCTTTCTATATAAACGACTATTAGTTCTAATTTATGAAGGTCTATAAAATATGCTTCATAATCGGCAAAAACAGCAAATCATGTAGTGCAATTAGTCGACATCAGTTGGCACCACAAACAATGTTAACTACTTCCTGTAACCATGGAGAGTAACATCAAGAAGCATGACTGGTTATGTAGTTGGTACAGAAAATAAAGAAAGTATTTTTAGAAACTTACACAACAAACAGTCATAGTTCTGTGCCTTCGTTCAATAGCATTCAATACTTTTTCTCATCTCCTGTTACCGTATAATTTCTCTTACTGTTTAACACTATATTGCCTGGCAACTAATTCGTATTCTTTACCTTAACTTCACCTCCCTGGAGGCAACTACTTCGTGAACTAATTAAGTTTACTTTCACGGAAGATGGAAAAAACAGAACTTTGTGCCGACATCAATGAAAGACAAGGCAAAAGTTGATTACAATGCTGCCACGCCCAGGCAACCAGTCAGGGCGGGCTGGTGGGTATGGTGTGACAGGGCATTATCATCATCAACTAAGAACCTACTTCACAGTATTTAATAAACGCTCAATGACTTGATAATTTGCAGTGGTAAAATAAAACATAACAAAATGTACATAAATTAAACATCAAGCCTCATAATTAAAGCTTTGCCCGCTGATGGACACGTGGCTTAACCGCGACCAGAGGCAGCACAGCCGGAGAGGAGCAGACAGAGGCAGCTCCCTAGAAGTCTTTTTAGCCTAGAAATTGCAATCGACAGCGACAGATACTGCGTCAGCCACAGCAACATGGAAAGGAAGAGAGAGTGAGAGGGAGAGGGAGAGGGGCAAGCAAGACAGTTCGTGGTTAGGAGGCCTGTCTTGCAGCGCCGGCAGCTGCGGCAGCTACTGTTCTTGGCTGTCTCCATGTCTGACGCTGTCTGCCGCTGTCTGGCGTTGTCTGCTGCTGGTTGGACCCGGTTGATGCCGATGCTGATGAGATGACGCCGCTTCTGCTGCGGTGGCTGCGGAGGCTGCACTGTGGTGCCACAGCATGACCTAAACTTGCTATACTACACACTAATAGGGTACTGAAGCCACAAAGAGCTGACTGGAATAAATGATGCAGATTTTGAAATGAGAATAGCACCATAAAAGTTAAGAAGTTTAACCTTAAGCAGTAGAAAAAATAAAAATAAAAAGAGTCTAGTCAAAGAATATATAAAAATGTTTTCAGTTCTTAGATTCATTTAGGTTCTTTTTTTATTAATTCATTACTCCATTATAGATTAGATTACCTAATGAGTAATGAGTAGTTCTAACTTTCACAAATTAAAAGTAGTTTTATTTGTTCTTCATTATATTGGAACAGTAGAATAAAATGAGCTATAAAAAGTATAGTCAAAGAATGCAAGAACATGTTTAAAGTTGTTCTTCTTAATTTTTTTACTATTAATTATTTTTCCATTAGGGATCACCTTAGATCTTACTTCATCAAGACTGCTTACAGTAAATAATAGAAGTTATTGTTCTTTAAGCTTAAACTTGAAATATTATATTTATTATAAATAATTATTTCTAATACTTTCAAAGAAGAGCCAAAATATGAAATATATTCTCTTTTGGTAATCCGCTTTATTTTAAAAAAAATAAATATAATAAGCTGCCAACTTGATCCAGTTTAGCTGATTTTGCACCACTGTGCAGCGGCAAATTAATTACATTTTACTATGGCGCAACCATTATGCGAGCGTTAATATTTAACATGCCAGACGCACACACAAAGCCCCAAAGTAATTGTTAGTTAGTATAGCGCAAATACGTGTACCCCACACACACACACACACACAAGGGAGAGCAAGTAAGAGTGAGAGTGAGAGCGAGTATCTAACGACTATAACGAAGGCAGCACATACAACCAATGTGATAACTTTCTCAGTATTTTCAGCAGTGCAGCGTGAATCCTTGCACCCATGGCGGCACTTGCTGGTCCAGCGGGGAGAGCTTCTACTGTGCCTGTCGACCCGGCTACACGGGCACAATGTGCGAAGGTAAGCGAGGGGCCAAATGGGTCAAAGTACCAAGTAACCAAGTATACAAGTAACCGTTAGCCGCTATCAAGTCCGAGCCTCGGTGCTCATTAACTGCGACGGTAACCCAAAAAATATGCGTTGCTCCCGCAGGAGTAAGAGAAGAAGGAGGAGCAGCAGCAACTAAGCCCGGTTTACTGCTTCTTCTTCTCCTCATCATCCTCCTTCACCTCATCATCCTCCTTCACCTTATCATCCTCCTCCACCTCCTTCGCCTTCTTCTTTCCACTGTCATTCCCCCCGGAACTAACCATTTACATTCATTTTCTCGCTGTATGTTTGCTTCTCTGTGCGCAGATGAGTTTGTGGTGGAGACTGTCGTCAGCTCGAGCGAATTTATTGTCGACGATGTGAACGCCAGAAATTTTAATGACAAAACTTTTGGTTCATCGGTTGTGCTTAAGAGTCCCATTGAATTGCATAATGCATATTTTGCGGCTGGAGTTCTGGCGGCCGCCATTTTCATCGTTGCCGTTGTGGTAAGTTCTTCAGCACGCGCACACACTCACAGAGAGATACCTCAACACATCATATATACATATATATACATACATATACAATTTACATCTGGCCCTTTATCAAAGCGATTGCTGACCAAACGGGGGAAATTGTACTTTGCGGTTTTTGAAAATTGCACGAGACAGCATTGCATATTCATATTCATGTTTTAAGTTGCGGCTTACTTAACGCCAACGAACTCCGTAGAGTCAACTGACACTCCCTCTTCCTCTGCTGCGCACTCAATCGAGTGGCAAGTTTAAAGAATATGCAAATTTATGCAGGGCAAATCTGGCTAAAGTTAAAAATCGTTTAAAAAGTTACCAACCAAAGAGCACAACGTGAATGTACATATATAAATATATATAGTATGTTTGGTATGCCACAAAGTCTGTATAAATTCATAGTTAATCAAAAGTAGTTTCTGCAGTTTGCTGACCCATTTTGTTAGTTTGTCATTTCAAGTGTCTGTAAAATTATCTTAAGTTAGCCAAGAAGTCATTAGACGGGGTCTCTGGCATAATGAGTAGGTCGGTGCTGCCGGTTTGGAGCGGCGTTTTGGGGTTTTCAGGAAATTGCCAAGAGCAGCTGAATGAATTTGCCGGTGCCCGCAAAAGCATGCTATGCAAATTGTGGCGCAAAAAGCAGACGCTTAAAAGAGTGCTACAGTTTTTGTGGACTTTTATTAGAACGTGAGTGTTTAAGAAGGATTAAAAGGAGGTTTCCTTTAAAAATGTGATAAAATTCAATTCTATAAATCAAAGCTTCCCATTTGTAGAGCATGTATGCATAAAGTTATTTCAATCCAATGCAATATCTTGAAGCCACATTCTTTAGTGCAAAGTCATACATTCTTAACACTTTGATCGCGTTTATCTCGGATACATGTTTTCCGGTACAATTACGTTAGTAGGGCCTTATCTACTAATCCGATTTACTTCATTTAAAATGATTTGGAAAGGAAATCCCTAATTCTATAAATATATTTTTAATTTTTAAGTGAGGTTAAAGTGAAAAAAGTCGATAAAAAATTCGTTTTTTATACTTGATCGTTTATAACGATATTATTTTGAAAGTAAATCTAACAATAACAAGTTATTAGTTTACTTAATGTATTCTGGCAAGCAAAATGTGTTTGCATGTAAATATCTTCACTCTTGTTACGAAATCACCCTCCAGTTTGGCAACACATAAACTAATCAACCTATTCAACCTGTTCTGTATCTGTTTCTGTTTCCCATTCTGCTTTGTTTGGCGTGCCAACTAGGTCACCATTTGTCACTGCAAGGTGAATCAAACGTACCGAAAGTTCTCGACGCGTTCCACTTCGTTTATACCCATTTTGGGTTTCAGTCGGCGACCGAAGATGCAAGGCAAACTAAATAAACATTGGCTAAGTGGCAAAGGACTCAATGCGCCGCAGCGTGCCGGTGATGCAGCAGCAACCTCTGCCGCCACTGCGGCAGCCGGGGGCAGCAATGCGGCGTTGCAGACAACGCGTCATTTGCCCTCAAAGCCCTCCAGTGGCAGTGGCAATAGCACACAGACACAGACCACGCTGGGCGGGCAGCTGCACGAGCGTCCATTTCAGCGGCATCTGGCCATGAATCTGGAGAACGATATGTACTACACGGTTGACTTCAGTGAGAACTCGCAGCACTCGCCGCTAATACAGTGAGATGTGCTAGCCCAAGCAGCCATTGCGAGAGCTGCAACTGGAACGAGAACGGGAACTGGAACTGGAGCTGGAACTGGAACTAGAAATGTAACTGGAACTGGCGGAGGTACGGGAGAAGGTGGCTGGTTAGTTAAATTCACGTGCGAGCACGTCGGGGGCAGAGATGAATGAATAATTTTGACGTAGTGTGCTCGTGTAATATTTCAAATATTGACAGTTAGACAGTATGTATTGATAACAATAACTTAAATTAATGTACGGCAAAATGAACTCTATGATTAAACTACAACAAAAACAAAAGACGAACGAGAAGAGCAGCAGAAGCACTTCAACTTACAAGGCATATGGCATAGTTAATAAGCTTAACATCTTGTGTAATCACGTTTATTTGAGCTAGGCTAACATACACTCACACAGCAGATACACACACACATGGACAAATACACCACAACACACACACACATATACCTTGTGGATTGTGTAAATGGTTGAGGTTGCATTATGGCCATAATGTTTGGCTATGAACTCAAAATATGATTTCAAATTATGTAAATGCCCGCAGTCAACTGAGCGCAAATTGAGCTTATTTTACATGATTAAATTTAGCACAGCTCTATGAGGAAAAATGAACTTTAAACGGCCTGCTAATACCAAAGTCTTAATTTATAAATTAGTCTCAATTGTTTTATGCAAAATTGTTGAACAGAGTTTGTTTTGTTGCTCTTGATATGTTAATGCACTGTATTTCTATTTATTGTGTGTAGCTTAACCAAAGAATGTGTTGTTTGTTCGGTAATATTTATATTGCTTTGTTTTTGTTTGGGTAATGCGATCAAAGAGAAGATTCGATTTATCTTATATATATTTAATTAGTTTTAAAATGATTGTGAAGTGAGCAGAAACTAAGAAGGATGTTCAAATGAAATCACCTCGTTATACATCAATATATTATTGTAAACTATCTACAATCTCTTTATTTAGATTATATAAAATACATACCTCTTTGTTTCATTTAAAAAACAATTACAACCCCTTATTGAACAATGCAATTTAGCGTATGTGCTGTTAAATTATAATATACTTTCAATGGGCGCGTTGGAGCTTTGCTAATCGATGGAAAAATGTTTTTAATTCATTTTACCGCATGCAATTTGCATGGGACAAAGGAAAAGGTTACAAATTTAATTTGCTCAAATTTTACTGTAACTAATTTTACAAACGCCATATTATTCTTTATATATATATGGATATTAAAAATATATTTGTATTATTTGTTCTTTGAATGCGCAACGAGGCACTCATAAGCTGTTATTGAATATTAATTAGCATAAATTAAAACACGCCGCAATAAGTATTTTATTTTTGCAGCGAGGGAGAAACTCTCATATGTAATTATTAAAATATTTGTTGCATAATGTACGTACTACGTAAGTATGTCTGTATGTGTGCTTGTGTTTGTGAGAGGCGTGCAAATATTGATCGAACTGCAATGAGAACTTCACAAAGTTATACGCAATAAATGAGTTAAAACCAGCAAACAGCGAATCATTAACGTTTGCGCAATCAAAATATAAACAAGAATGCCGAAAAATAAAAATGAAAATGTGGAAAATTGAAAACCAGAAAAACAACACACAACACAACATACTCTGACAAAGCTTGACGTTATTTATATATTAATAATGAAAATATGAAAGCGAATTGCAAATGAGTTTGTAATTTAAATGCTATACTAAGTAATTACAATGGGTAAGATTGACGTGGGTTGAATACAAAAAATAAATATATGTTTAACCTGAGCAAGCTATAGACTAAGATACACACACAGAAATAATTGAAGATTTTTAAATAATTAGCAAATATAAATAGACTCGTATTGGAGTTGCAGTTTCTGTTGAGAATTAATGTTTAATTTAAGCAAAAGCCAGACAAAATAAAACGTGTTTCGATGCAAAATTGATGAGATGAATTTTCAATTGGGTGTCGTTTGAATGGATTCAATAGTTTCACTGGTCAACAAAGCTTTATTTATTTGGCATAATTCATATAACATACTCGTCTTAACACACACTTGTACAATTAACAATACTATATATGTTGAATCATTGTTTACTTTCTAATTGAATGCAAAACGTTTGCTGCGCGCATAATTTTATTTAGTTTATTGTAGTAATATCACTCACACGCCCCGTCCACGCCTGCCACCTATGGTTTCCATCAGGGATTCTCCTCGGGCACACCCTTCCCATTGCCATTAGGCTGCTGCAGCGTACTGGACACTGCTGCCGTTGCTGTGGGGGCTGTAGAGGCTGCGGGGACTGTGGGCACTGAGGGAACTGCCTCCTCTGCGCCAGCTGAAACAGTTGTCTTTGATGAATTCAGCTCCGTCTCTTCGGGTATTACCTTGGGTCCCTCCTGATCCTGCTTTTAGTATAAGAAAATACATTGATTATGTACGGTTCGATGGAGAAAAATCATTTCTATGGCATGCTACATGCACTTGATAAGGTAAATACGTAGGGAGGGTTATAAATAAAGTTTAAATTTGTATATCAGGCACAAATGAGAAAATGTACATATATCCCATCATTCATGCATTCTTTTACCTTCGTTTGACATTATTTATGTTAAATAATAATATTTCAATATATTCCTCTGCTTTCAATTAGCAATATATACTCAATACATCTATCTGTACATTGTAAATGCGCTGCCCATTAGTGTAAACTAATCAAATGCACGTTATTTGCTCTAGTGGCACTCTACAGTTTCCTGGCCATTATCCCTGCTTCATCAAACAAACTCAACCACATAACATTTCCAAGCATTGCTAAAAATTACCTTACAGAGTTGACTGGCTTTTGTGATACCCTAGACAAAGCATAAGCTAAGATTCGAGAGTGGCTTTTATACAAAATGAAGCTGACAACAAGAGGTTTGAGAGATTTAATGACCAACCTATTGTTTCCAGCTGTTGTATATTATATTATAAATAATTAATCTCATAACACCCATTGAGTACTGTGAATGCTGAGTATTAAAATCTGCAGTGATTTATAAAATGTTGCAGTGCCAATTAAAAGCTAAAAATAAATGAATAACCAGTTCCATAACAAGCATACAAATTAACTATCCAACCGACTGGAATGCAAATTCATATACACACTGCCACACACACTGACACATACACTCATGCACAGAGTAGAGACCACACAATAAAACCGAACGAATGCAGTGCAATTCCCTTCAGTGCATACACTGTAAAACGAATGTGATTTACTTCCACAATATGTTTGTTTGTTCTTTTCATTTGTTGTTGTTAATTTTTGTTGGTATTGTTGTTGTTTGGTATTGCCTTTGTTTATAGAATGCATGCAAATACTCGAATGCTAAAGTGAATTCTCTTCCTGCTCGACCTGCATGCTAATTTCAGCTTTTGGCATTTCCATACACACTCGCACACACACACACGCTCACACACACGCATTAAAGTGCCCAACAAAACGGGGCTGCAATGCAGTTCCCAAAGTTCTTTATTTTAGCATTTTTTTCCCCCCACTGCGATCTGTTTCAGCCGCTTTTCGCCACTCAAGCGATTCAATGCGTTGCATTCATGCTACATTCAGGTTGGGGTTTTCTAGTATTCATGAATAATGTACCCTTGTTGTTTGGTACTATTTTGTATAGATACCCTAAGGTTGGTTTCGATAAAATGCTATAGAAAAGTGTTACACCATTTCTACATAAGCATACTAAATAATCTCTAAGCAATCTCTAGTATTTGCAATATAGCCTCAATGTTTACATAGAGATTATCTTAAATATTTGTTAACTCAAAAAAAAAACTGCGAATAAATGAACTTCCTTAAATTAATGACATAAGTTCCTTCCATGTTTTCATTGCACAGAATGTTTTACGTAATTTAAATTATTTATTTGCTGCATAACCTCAATAATCTCGGCACACCCTCAAATATTTTTGAAAATTTATAAAAAACCTTAAAAAAAATTCAACTTCCCTAAGAGTCTGATAAATTCTTCGTTACTTTTCTCTATACACTATAATTAACGTACCTTGTAAAATATATATTTGCTGCATAACCTTAAAAGATTAAAAATAACCAGAAATACTTTTGAAAATGTATAGAGAAACGCCAATAAATCAACTTTCCAAAGGGAATGGTATACATGTATGTATGAATGTATACAATTCCTATTGTACTATTTAAAATATATATTTGCTCCTTAACCTCTAAGACCTGTGTCATAACCTCAAACTATTTTGAAAATAACTGCAAAACCGCTTATGAATTGAGTCGTTCAAGTTTGTGAATTGGCTAAGTTCTTAATCAATTTAATCTTCATACAAGTATTATCATGTCATGTAAAATATTAGTATATTTTCTGTCAAAACCTTCACCTAACCTCAAATTGTTTTCATATTAACTGCAAAAAACCGCCAATAAATCAGCTCGTTCAAGTTAGTTAAGGTGTT
The DNA here is from genome assembly GCA_018903425.1 of Zaprionus nigranus. Taxonomy (NCBI): domain Eukaryota; kingdom Metazoa; phylum Arthropoda; class Insecta; order Diptera; family Drosophilidae; genus Zaprionus; species Zaprionus nigranus. The sequence goes on from JAEIGD010000025.1 coordinate 346,796, forward strand.
TTACAGTCAGAATGCAATACTTTCGTGTAGATTTTTGTTTTTGTTTTTATTGGTATTTCCAGTCCATCAAACTTTTGGTATAAATCGTATGCATCAAATTCCCTTGCGGTTGCTGTCGGTTGTTTCGCAGTTGTTTGTTGGCTTTTATTAAAACGTGCAAAAACTACAAAGCGTTGCAGCTGAATGCACAAATTCGCCTACACACACGCACTCACACACACACACACGAGCCCGACGTGCGCTTCTTAAATGCCTTTGCAGAGGAGTCTGCAGTACGACAAGGGGTGGCAAGGGTTCTCTGGTAATGTTCATCAGTTGATTTCCTTTTGGTTGAAATAGTATTGTGCTTTTTTTGTTTTCTTGCACACACCCACATACACACACACACACACTTGCTGAGTGTAATGACCACACGTCATTGTTTTTTATACCCTATGAAACCACAGAAAACAACTGGATCAATTACGAGCAATCTTTAATATGAATACATATGAATTTAACTTGTAAATTGACTTTTATATGCAAAATTATTTGACTTGTGTGTATTATACATGAGCTAGGGTATCTGCGCTTCGGTACGTATATTCTCGTTTGGCTTTTTCCCTCTCTGTCTCACAATAAAAATTACTTACGCGCAATTTCGCACTCACTTTTTGTGCGTTATGCTGCGTACAAGTTGTGTCCCTGGCATCAAGCCATATATAGAGTCGTTGGCGTTGAGCCATATCTCGTATTAAGACGTTGCCGACCAAAATTTCAACAATGACAAATGTCGCACAAGTAAGCAAGGCAGAGAAGGAGGGAGAGGAGAAGGGAGAGTGGTAGCGGGAGGGAATACCAGCTCGCCCTTCAGCGCGCACATCGTCAAATTACATGGCTTTTATTTTCGAGATCCGCATATAAATATTTATTTTTTTTCTGCTACTGCCATCTCTCTCGCACATCGATAAATCGCTTTATGTGCAGCGTAGGGAATAAAAATAATACTAACCGGCAGTACGGCAGTATAGGATGGTGAAAAGTTCCCTAACGCAGCAGGGGAGCTGGAGATGGAAGGGGACTCGCAATAGCTAACAGGAAATGGAAGCGAATACATACTACGTGCTATTGAAAATAGTAAAAGATGAGAAGGAAATTGAATGCGGCATTTCGAGTACAGTGGGTACTTCAGGGAATTTTGAATCAACATCATAATAGCTATACAAATTAAATATATAATCGTACGTATTGTATACCATATATCAAAGTATTATCATATTCATTTTCTTGAGATTTTTATCCTAAAATCGATATTTCGGATTTTTTTTATATATTCTGGTATTCCAATTGAAGTTTGACATAAATATGAATGCTGGAATTTTAATTTGGTCTAAATGATGATTAAAATATCAAAAATATCAATCAAATATCGTTTCAATTAAAAGAAAGTAGTACGAATTTGTTCTTAATGATAAAATTAAAATTTTTAAATATATCAATATTGTTATGTTGATATACATATATAATATGATTTTTATATTTTTTTTAATATATAAAATATATATAGGCGATTTTGTATTAAAAAAACCTAATAATAATAAAGATAAAACCAAATTAGAAAATTACCATATGTATATGAAAGAAATATGTGTTGAGCTTATAAGAAAACTTTTGAATATCTTTATTTTAAAATAGTAAATTTTCGTGAATTGCAAATAAAAGAATTTAATATTTTTAAAACATTTTTTTTTTAAATTTTAATTTGCCAAGTAGTGTTATTTACAATATATACCAACAGATTATACATGATTTTAAGTTTAAACTAACTGTATTTCTTTCACGCTCTTACCCCTCTCTTTGTCTTCATATAACATTGTACAAAAGTATAACTCGCCATCTCTTGATTTGTTCATCTACCACTTTAATTCTCCTCACAAACTTTTTGATCTGACTATAGAAAACTTATTGCCATTAAATTTTCGGTATTAATTTAATTTCATCGACAGTTCGATTACTTTTGTACCACTGCAGCAGTGGGCATTGTGAGCACATCACAAGCGTTTTCATCGCTTTCACAAGCGTCGCGACATTTGCTCTGCTTCTTCTGCAATTTCTTCTCCTCTTTGTTTGTTTATGTTACGGCAATGTTTTTTTTTTTCTGCTTCCTCTCCACCATGATGCAGCTTTATCCACTTCCTCGTCCTCACCACCGCCCACTGTGCCACCAACTCAGTCAACTTACTGTTGCCTTTGCAGCAGCTGCGATTGTTATTTTTTGTCAACTTGCGCTAAGTTGAACAACAAATCATTTGGCTTAAAACGCAAACAAAATCAAAGCGAAAGGAAAATAGCAAAGGCGACAATTTTGACCAAAATAAAAAAGAGAAGACGAATAGAAAATCCTTGCAGAACTTTTGCACATTCGCATGCTGTGAGGCAGAGGATGATGATCGTATTTCATGGCAAAGAAATATGAGCTTAAAAATTGAATATTAAAATGAAATGCGAAATGGAAAAGTCATAAAATGCGCGAATAGGTCGTGCCAACTGGGAAGTGGGTTAAATTGGGCGACAAGTGCGGCAAATTAAACCCAACTAAAGCGAAACTAAAGCTAACTAAGCGTTCATTTTGCTGCTGCTTATCAAAACAAGTGGATCCAGAGCGAAAGCTAAAGCCAAATGGCGCAAGTGCCGACTTAAATCCAGCGAAATAACTTGATGGTACCACCTTCCGTCCCCCTGGCTGCCTCAACTCCCTTGTGGTTTGGCCAAAAACAGCGAGGAAACTCGCCAAAAAGGCAACGCAATAACAACAAGCAGAGCGGAAAGAGAGAGGAAGAGGGTGATGAGGGGAACAGGGAGTTGGTAAAGAAGATGCGGCAGAGGTGGTGCAAGTAGCACGATAACTACACATGCAATGCAGCTAGCCGCTAGCCCGGCGTACTCATCATGCGTTTTGCTGCAGCTCCACCTTCTGCTCCATCTTCAACTGTTACTCTTCCGGCTCTCTCTCTGTCTCTCTCGCACAGGATGCTGTCATGCTGGGATTCGCATGCATGCGAGAATCGTGCAATAACATATGTATGTATATACTGTATGTATATATATATACTATATATCTATATATACAAGTAGTATGTATGTGAGTAACTTAAATATGTGTGCTTATAGTAAGTCAATACCCTTCCCTGGAGGCAAACTACGTTTTATTGATGTTGCAATGATGCCTTTGCAGTTTCTTTTTAAGGTCAGTATATGAAGGTATACCAAAGGTGAATTTAACGTGATTATTGGGTAAAAATTGCCAAAAAAATAAGCACTACAAAATTTGCATTTTGATAGTTTTAACCTTGTTCCCCCACTTATCACGTTGTCAAAAATTGACAAACCTCGATTTATTTTCTTTGCTCTATTTTTCAACTCTTTACGAAGAGCAATAAGGAATATAAAAATATTTTTAAGTTTATTTCATTGTAAACTTACTGATCATCAAATAGATTTTGATCAATAAATTTATTGAAATTAATTTTAAAATAGCATTCGCTAAAACCAACTTTGAAATTTATTTCAAGTTAATTTCAATGGAATTAACTGATTTAAATAGGTCAACAAGGTTTAGGTATACCTATACATCATTTAATTTTTTGACATTTTTCTATTGTTCTTAAGCACTTTTGTCTATGATTTTTGCATTAAAACTATCGTGACTAACGGTAGACACAAAAGAAAATACTTAACATTTGAAGTGTTAATTAATCAGACAGGATGCAAAATCGCTGGACATACAAAAACTGTTTAACAAAATAGAATAAATAGAATATTCTAATTGATTGTTTCTGTAGTTTACTCAAAGTAATTTAATGGGACCGGACAAAGAGCCTTTAACTTATGTTTAAATATTTAAGGCTATCGAATACTGTTATTTATATTACTATATATAAGTATATTATATATTTGATGGTAATTTCTCTTGCACTCACAATAAATCTGCCTTCAAGGTAAAGAGTATCTGCAGTTCGGCTTGGCCGAAACTATTTACTTTAAGCATGCTGTATTTTTTCTTTTTGCCTGCCACTTTTGGCTTGTACATTACCATTAACATAGAGCTGGGTATTACGGATAAATCCACAGCGGGTATTGAAGTTAACAAACCACTTGGATACTTTTTCATGCGGCTGGGAAAAAATGTTGATTCCACTCCCTGTTTGAATGTGAGAATGTGCATGTGGAATGGGAAGCATTTGTTTTAGATAAACGCGCTGCTGAAGTCACATTTTATAGCATAGATGCACTCTCACACACACACACACACACACACACTGGTTGCTGCTCGGTTTTTGGCAAATTTATTTTGCAGAAACGAAAAAGCCAAAGCCAAAACGAACTTTCGCCTGCGGACTGCGGCCTGCAATTTGCAAGCGTTCTTTGGCCACTTTCGACTCGACTCCGGAGTTGTCGGAGTCGTCTCTGGCTCCCTGTTGAGTCGGGTGTGTGTTGGCTTTTGTTTCCTGCTCACTGATGTGCAGCCCCACTGTCAGTTCGTCAGTTAGTCCAGCTGTCTATCCCAGCCCCCTCCCTGCTCCTCCCCCCTGTTGTTGTTTGCTGCCTGCAAATGCCAAGGCAAAGTTTGGACTGTTCATAAATTCATTAATTTGTTGCTGTTGTTGTTGCTGTTGTTGTTGTTATTGTTGATGTTGTTGCTTCGACGTTGTTCTCCATGTTTTTTGTATGCTTTATGAGTTCGTGTGTATGTGTGTGTGTGTGTGTTGCACATTTGTTGCAACCACATTTGATTTATTGAATTATGGTTGCCAGGCTGCCATAAAAGCTCGCTTGAAAGCTTTGCTAATTAATTACAAAATTAACTGCGGCAAGTAATGGAATTGTAAGTTTTTCATTATATCGAATCGAATCCACTTTTCCCCCTCCCCCACTTAAAGAGACAACAGTGTACAAACTGCTGTGTAATTATTCTAGAATGCTTCATTTGGCTTGATTAGTTTTCAAGTAATCCAAATCAGGTTGCAATCGTATAACATGATAAACTATTTGTCAAGGAGTTCGTAATGATTATTTAAGGCAGTTAGATAACTGACAAGCTAGATAGAAAATGATTTTATAATTATTTCATATGAGTAAGAGAAACTACATGTCTATAAGTAGTTGGGATACCTGACGTATGTTTTGGGATAAAACTTGATGAGTTTTTGAACTTGTTTCGCAGAATGTTTTGTTAACTATGTTTAAAGTTTATTTTCTAATTTTTTTATTGTAAATCTCTTAAGAGCAAATTTCTTTAAAAGCTTTAAATACTTTAATTTTAGCAAAAATTAATAATAAAATAACAGAAACCTAATAATGAAAACCTAAAAAACTAAACTAATGCACTAAACTATGACATAATTGTCCCTTAGTTGTACATAAGTTTTCTCTATATTGTCCCTAATTTTCCAGTAACTATTATCTCAAAGTTACCTTGCATTTTTCAGTCTAACCTTATCTTTCCTTAATGTGTTTTAAATTTTTTTTGTCCCATTTTCTTATTTCAAATCTCTAAAGAAAACTCCTGAAAAACGTTGAATACTGTCTTAATTTTGTGAAAATGCATTATAAAATAATATAAATCTAACAATTCCTTAACTTGTCATTGAGTTGTATCTAAATTGATTCTAAATTGTTGTTAAACTGTGCCTATATCATCCCTATGTCTTTCCTATCACAAAGTCTCTTGAATTAGTTCTCAATTCTCAGCAACATTTCTCAATATAACCACAACAATTAGCAAATAAATTTATCAAAAATATATGTTCCCTATTTTTTTTTTTGTATAAAGCTTCCCTCTTAGCAATCGAAATAAACGACTTCAGTTTCCGATTCCGAGCATAAAGAAACCAAGTGAAAGCTTTTGCAATGAAATTACGACCTACAGGCGAGACAGAGAGCGCCACTGTTCTCCCCACTGTGTGCCTCTGCACCCCACTGTACCGCATTGTGGCTCCCACTGTGTAGGGGGCGCCCTTGTTGTGCTGTTTGTTGTGAAAACAAAAACCAATAAAGTTGGCTTACAATTCACAGAGTTGGCTCCAGAATAGAAATCAAAGCCATTGAAGCGCCATCAAAAGCGAACGTTCAGCAAAGGACACAAATGCCAAACACACGAATACCAAAAAAAAAAAAAACGTATAGACAGAAGGGGGAAGGAGAAGGAAAACAAAAACAAGAAAAAGTGAGGGCAGCAAATTCAAAAACGGAGCAAATGAACAGCTGAGCGAGCCGAGCCGAACGAATGAACAATGAACGATGAACGGCAAACGGATGCAGTGGCGCAGAGCATCCGCTTGTCGAGGACAGGAAGAAGAGCCCAGCAGGGACAGCCAGCCAAGGGACACTGAGGACACCACCAGTACAGCCAGGACAGTCCTCGATGTATGCTAAAAAGTTATTGGTAGCAGCAGCTGCAGAGCATTTCTTGCTTTAAACTGTCGAGCAGCAGCAGCAGCAGCGCAAAACACAAATCAAAACAATTGACGGCAATCATCGAGGCACACACACACTCACACGTACTGTAGGGGGAAACTCTGAAGGAAGAGAAGGCACTGGGGGGGGGTGGTGTACTCACCTCTAATACAACACCCTCGAGGGCGGGCTGCGAAATATTCTTCAGATTGCTGTGATTCAATTTGGGCGCACTGTCGGCGCGATTGCGACCGAGTGATTGATTTGACGTTTTGTTATCGGCTTTGCTCAGCATCGAATGGTTCGAGGACTTGTGATTAATTTCAAGAGCCGAGCGCAGTATATCCACCTTCGAAGCACTGCTGCCGATATTCCCATGCCGTGGCACACCCCTTAGCGATTCCACATTGTAACTGCTGCGACGCACTGCCAAATGGTCGTGTATGTCTGCCTGCAAACCGAAAGTAGAGCAAGAGAGAGAGTCAGGGAGAGTGATTGTCAGTGTATGGTTGTGAAGGGAGAGGGGACTTTGCAATTGGGGAATTTCAATTAAAAAGTTTCTCCACCAAGTCTCAACTAACCCGCGAGCCGCGTGGCAACGACGATAGACTTCCAATCTGATTGTACTTGATCATCAGACTCAATCGTTCCAACGACATTGAGGTACCCTGCTCCTTGGTGGCTGGCTCCGTCAGTTTTTCCGTCTCACCAGCCTCGACAGCCTCCACCTCCTCCTCGGATTCCTCTGTGGTATGATCGAATTTGCGCAACCAAATCAGATGCAGCAAACCATACGCAATGCCACCAACTACCGCGAGGAGTCCCATATACCGAAAGGCATCGCGTGTGCCGAATTGTCCGATGAGTAGACCGCCTGTAAAGCTGCCACTGCCACGTCCTGCATGGATAGAGAGAGAAGGGGGTTGTATTAGAGAGAGGGGGCCGTATTGTCAGGCTACTTGCTACTTGCCCAGACTGAAGTGCGCCATGCCGAGTACACCGATGAGCGTGGCCAAGAGACTCTTGGGTGCCAAGATGGAACAATACGTTGCTGCTGCCACCCACATTAGATGACACGATAGCGATTCCATGGCCTCGAATGGAAAGCACCACCAGGCGTTTCTATATATGTGAAGGGAAGGAAGTTTTCCATTAAATTACATCTACGCCAGACTCTGTGCCGCAGCACTCACTCGATAAAGGAATAGCCCACCAGTCTGCCGGCGTGCGAGAAGAAGGCAATGATAATCAAATTAACGTGGCCGAAGATGCGTGTGATTTTTTCCGCACCATATAGGAATGGTATACTGCTCACGGTGCCCACGGTGATGGTGATGCCTGCAAGGGGAGAGGGGGAACAGTAGGGGATACAGTAACAACACGCAGTTCGCACATTAAAAGTCGCCCTCTCCGTCTCTTGTCGAACAACTCACCCAGCAAATAGTTCGGTGCACCCAACTCCTTGAGATAGAGAAAGAGAAAGCTCTCGATAAAGCCCCCAGAAATTGCCGAGCACAAAGAGAAATATGATAAACGCAATCACGTGCGGCATTTTCAATAGATTCCATAAATCCCTAAACACATTATCGGCCGGCAACTTCTCGCCCAATGGCATCATTAGCACCGACAATGTCGATATGACCAGCAGCACATCGTATGTATAGAACGCCGCCGAGTAGTCCGTGTAGCCCAATCCGCGTGAGGAATAGTCAATCATAATGCCAGTGATGGGTGAGAAAATCGCCATGCCAATGCTAGAGAAGAGACGCTCGCGACCAAAGTCGCCACCAAATTTCTCAATCATTGTCAGAGCAATGGGATCCATAATTGTAACGCCAGCAGACAACATTGTGGTGGCCAGGAATCTGTAAGATATCAATTAATGGCAATCGATTAATAATAATAATGAGTGTGCACTGTGAAATAGAGAAACAGAACTTGTGTGTTTCTTTCGAGATTAGAAATAATCATGGCTATTAAATCACTCAAGTTGAGTATACTTAAAGTTGATCAGCTTAGATTGAGTATTAAGTAAGTTTAAAGAAAATACAAAATTATTTCTTGAGTTCGAGGCAGAATTCTGTGTTTCTTCTACGATGGTCATGAAATTAACAGGAATTTTAAAAAAACACCCAAGGTCCCCCCCCCAAAAAAGTAAAAACCCCTCCCCGGAAAAAAAAAAAAAAAAAAAAAAACTTCTGTCTGTGTTTCTTCTACGATGGTCATGAAATTAACAGGAATTTTTAATAAACTACCAAGGTTCCTCATACCAAAAGTGGAACAGCTTAGCTTGAGTAATACGTGAGTTACAAGAAAATACAAAATTAGTTCTTGAGTTCGAGGCAGAACTTCCGTGTTTCTTCTACGATTCTCATGAAAATAATACATATGTTAAATAAACCACCTAAGTTTACTATTCAAAAGAGAGCCGTTTTCAGCTTAGTTTAAAAGTCCCAATTTCCCATACATATGAAATTTTTCCAAGGAATATAACTTCCATCACGAGGGATAAGACGAAAATGTAAAATAATAATTCTCCGTTTTCGGCTTAGTTTAAGAATCCTCCTCTAAGTCCCAATTTCCAGTGCAAGAGAAATTTCTTAGCTCGAGTAATATGTAAATTTCAAGATTATTTCTTTCCCTCTATACTCGTATGTTTAAATTATTTCGTTTTATTTGTAGGACTTTATAGACTTACCGCAACAGAAAATATATCCAGAAAATGGTATCATCGGTCTCTTTGTAGTCGGGCGGACATATCTCTGGTGCATTCAACGTGAATGTGCACCGCTGCATAAGGCACTTGACAGCTCCCGAATTCATGTAGGACATATTTGTACGTCTCACCAGGCCACCGCAACGCAAATCGAGTTCATCCATGTCGGTTAGATTGATTTGCATTTTCGCAAGTTTGTCGACTCCAAAACGTTGCCTGATGTCTGTCACCGTTTCGTTATCATCCTGTTCGATTTCCATGCCCAACTGTTCTGTGGGATCTGCCAGATCTGGATGCATTTGCAACATGAAATATGTGGCATCTGCATTATCCGAATGCACCCAACTGCTGCTGACCTTAGCTGGCTTGTTGTTGCTGTTGCTGTTGCCATTCAAAGTGCCAGTCGAAACTGTAAACAGACGAGTGGCAAAATTGGTATTTCAATGATAATAGACAGGACCAATAAATTGGCAGAGCAATAGCGGGAAGGAAGGGGTGCGAAGGATAGCCCTGCTCGGAGAGCCGACCATGCATGACCAAATTCCAATTGTGCAAAGTGTCAAGTGTGGCTTTCTTGCTAGTTTATCCGCATACTGTGATTGGCTTATAAAGGCATTCGATTTTACTCAAGTTCATTGAGAGGCAATTCTATAGAACTGTATGTGGTTTAAATCTAATATACAATATACTCAATATATGATAATAAACTAAATATATGATATACTCCTGAATATATTGTTTTTGTTACTTGAGATGAATACCATTCTTGAGGCTTTGAATGTACTAAACGGAACCTAAGCAAGTTAGGTAGAGAGTGAGGAATCTATTATCTAAAGTTAAAGAAGGATAATATCTTCAAGCAAATCAGACCAAACGCTTTATAGAGAAAGGCACCTTGTCAAGTTAGATATAGAGAACGAAGCTTAATCCAGTTAGAAATAGATAAAGGCACCCAGACAAAATAAGTTTAGAGAAAGGCACCTAATTTAAAAACCTTAATATCTTGCTTCTATAAAGAGACTTACTGTATCGATACTCAATATCAATATACTCTATATGCCCACCCCCATTCCATGAATAAATTAAATGTATATTTCCTTATTTCTTTCAAGTACTTCACATTTCCAACTTTCCATCCGTTTTGTGTCAAAGTTTTTTCAGTACTTAAGTGAAATTTTCTCCGCTTAGTTCTGATTGCAATTATCTTCTATTTGTGCAGTTAGATTTTATTTCTCATCATCTCTCATTTTCCCTGGGTTTATTTGCCTACGCTCTCTGCATGGTGCAGAGTTTCCACTGTTGAAATTTAATAAGAAAGAACTACCTGAGAACTTTCTTTGGGTTGCTGCAAAAGTTTAAAACTTTCTTGAGACGCGTCAGGCTTTAATGACGACAGGCTTAGTGTCTGTGTGAGAGTGTGTGTGTGTGAGTATGTGCCACAACCACAGGTTGAATTATATTTATTTTGCTGCTGTTTGTGAAGTAGCTGAAGACAGGGAGGGAGCAGGCTTAACTCGTTTCTTGGCTGCGCTGCTTCGGAAGAGAGGTAAAAACAAACTAATAAAAGTATAGCACATACGACACGACACGGATGCGGACACGGACATGGACTGTGAGTGGGAAGAAAAACAGGACAGGAGAGTAGGGGGCTGCTGGGTGCGGTGAATAACACATTTGACAGGAAAACTAACGGCTAACAAGCGCTGGTAGACAACGCCAAGGTGCCTTGTGAACTGAGCTGGGGAACTCAATGGGAGTTCGGATGAGTTGAAGAAGTGAGGATATCTAAGGCAGCTGCAGGATCATCGTGTAGAGTAGTCACTTACGATTCAATCCCTGCATGGACATGGCTGACAATTCAGCTGATGATAATGATGACGACGACGACGTGGAGGAGGAGGAGGAGGTTGCCACGCCCGGTGACTGCAGCAGCAACGACAAGCCTGGCATATTCTCCAGTGGCGGGAACATGGACGGTGACATATTAAGTACATCTTGGTATCTGCTTCTCGTTTGCGTGGCAAATAATGCTGGCAACGATGAGGCGGGCGAAGATGTTGTCGACGTCGTCGTCGTCGGTGATGGGCTCGTTGTGGTCAGCATTGTGGGTGCACTTGTCTCTAGTTCTCTGTTGGACATTGTGCTAGTTGGCATTGTTGTTATTGTTCTTCTAGTCGTTGTTGTTGCTGCTGACTTCTCGTCGGAGTAGAGTTGAGGATTCATTTGCTCCTGCAGTAGACAATAGTCGACGCATTGATGCACGGCCAGGTCCAGCTCAGTCTCCTCGGGGCACTCGCGACTTGGACAGGGCGACCACCAGACCTGGGCAGGAAAAGCATAAGAAATTTGTTAGTGTGTCAACTGTTTTTATGAAGGCACTCACAAGATTTAAGATATTTAATTATTAAATAATACAAGCAATAAATATTTGAAATAGTTCTTTAAAGATTCTTGATTAAAGTTAAAGATATAGCATTCTATCATAAAGGACAAACACTAAACACTACAACTAAACCATGCTCGCCTACAAGAACATTTAATTATAACATATGCAACAGTTCCTAACGATTCCCTAGAAAGGGAATTAATAAGCTGATTGCCTATTAAATGTAACAATAAGAAATTGCTTTCCCAAACTCAATTTCTCCTTCCAGAAAGGCAGTATTTATTTTAGCTGCACAGTCTAAGCAACTGAGTAGGCTATAATTATGCTTTTACTGACAATATACTATAACAACTAGTCCGTATCACAGTCCGAAACACAGTCCGTTCAGCTCTGAGACAATCTTTAAAGTTTTCATTTGAGAAATCTAAAGAAAATCCATTTTAATGTCTTCGCTGCCTGAGAGTTCTTGGCGAGATCTAGTACGCGATTGGATCAGTTCTCCGGCAGGACTTGTGCTTATGGCCTGCGTGCTGGGTGTGACTGCCTACATGAAGTCGCATCGCGAATTTCCGACTTACGATGATGAGGATTACAAGAATGCAGGTCATGTTGAGTTACCAACGCCGTTGCAGGATCTTAAACTAACTAAGGAACAATTGGGCAAATACAATTCGAATAATCTACAAAAGAAATATCTGGTTGCCCTGAAGGGTGTCTTGTACGATGTCTCGTGTGCACCACAGGACTTTGGACCCCGGGGCCCTTACAAGTCCCTATCCGGCACGGACATTATGAAACATTTGAAGAAGATATCGCGTCATGAGGTGCGAGATTTTGATTCATTTGTCGGCGAATGGAAAAATATGCTCGACGATCGTTTCCATGTGGCTGGCATATTGCAAGAGGATCAAGTTGAGGAAATCAATGATTCTGTATCTGAATCTGATGGAAGCACTGTCTACGAATCGACCAACGATAATGAAGCTCCTCAATTTGACAACGAGGTGGAAGAGGATCAGACATTTGTGTGGAACGATATGGATAATACCATCGTGTTGGAGCCCCAAATGTTGATAGAAGAGATAGAAGAGATGTAATTATTCATTGGTTAAGTCGGATACGATCTGAAGCGGAAATCGAGAAGCACTTAACCTCTCGCACGCATCGCATTTGGGCATAAATAAATACGGCATATCTGTTCGATTTCATTTATATACCGAGAGCAGCAGTGTCTGTTGTTGTTTTGTGTGTGAGCGTGTTTTTGGTGTGTGTGTGTGTGTGTGTGTGTATGGATGCGAGTAGTTCGTGCTGCTGCATATATCCATTACCAATTTTAATGTGAATTCAATAAGGTCGCCATGGTGTGAGTCGATGCTCTGACTGAGGCTGAGGTCGAGGTGGAAGCGGAGGTCGTGCCGCAGGTCGAGACATAAGTGGAGGCGGAGTAGAAGGTGGTGTAGGAGGTGATGCAGGCGGCGGCTGCGGCTGTGGTGGCTCGGCCAGCTTCGCCTGCAATAATAAAATGGTAATTTCCGTCGACAGAAGCAACGGCAATGGCAACGGCGACTGCATATAAATTTATGCCAAACGGCAACCAAACTCCGGCTATAATGGCGTAAAATAGCAAACCACAAGGCGAGGACAGTCGAGCGGTCCGGCAGACAGACAGACGAATAGGGGGAGGGACAGTCGGAGTCGGGTCGAACACAAATGTATCTGAGCCAATTTTGTGGGCCGCTCGAGTTGCTTGAGCACTTAATAACTATGCCGCATCGCATCGTATGTACTACACCGTTCGAGCTGGCAACAGACTGTCGTACAGTGTATATCTTATCGGGGCCAGAATTGATGATATACACATACCATATACCACATGCACATCGGATACTTAGGTTGTAACAAATCGAGCGCATTAAACGGCATAGAACAATATTACCTAAAGCGAAAACTGAGCAAACATAGAAGCAGTTGTGGCCTGATTAAGTTTGAGTAGCTTAATGAGGAATTTATGATCTATTGAAATGCTCAAAGATTGCAGATTAGCTTAAGATTTGTTGATATGTATAAAACAGCAATTTATTAAGTGATTATGCGCTGAATATTTTCAGTTCTGACAGAATTTAAAAAAATAGTAAAATTTAAATAATAGTAAAAATAATGAAGGAATGAGGGACTTCCTTAAAACACTCAAGATAATTCTAGAATGTTAAAACTAGAGTAAAACTTATACCTTAAAATCAGTAGCATAAATATAATACAAATTGAAAAACTTTTGAGAAATATACACGTACTATATACTGTTAATTAGAATGTATGTTCCGTCATTAAGAGAAGGTAGAACGGATTAAATAATTTATTTTCAAGGAATTGAAATATACAAGTAGAACTTCATTAAAACATACAAGAATCTATGTTAGAATATTTAAAGTACTGGCTTTATAGGGAAATTAAATTGCCAAAAAGAAAGAAGGTTATCAAGAGGAGCTAGAACAGATTATATCATTTTTATTACAATAAATAGATAAGTAACTTTTTGAATGACTTTCTTAATATTGTAAGTTTCACTTTGCTTTTTAACATAATTCTTATATCACTTCCTTAACAACATCTAACATTATAAACCTGTAATATATATTAAGCCAAGGACCATAGTCTACATAGAATTATGAAAATTATCGAAGTAAATGTGCAAGTAGTAACATCTTATCAATAACTGATGCTGCCCGTAAGTGCATTAGAGTTTCGGTTCGTGCCAATATCGAACTTTATACATCTGCCCTGCAGTGGTATATGCGCTGTGTATTTCCTGGCAATTTTCCGGCGCAATTTTAATGGTATTATTGTATTTTATGTGTGCATCATAAATACAAATTCAATACACGCCTCGTACCCATTGCCCAGTGGCCTGTGGCCAGAAAGAGGACAGTGGAGTGTGTCCAAGCTTGTCGAGGATACGCATCCGCAGCGTATGCCCAGAGCTATGGCTGTTATGGTCGTAGGGGTATGTGAGTGTGCCTGTCTGTGCCTGTGTGTGTGTGTGTGCGTGTGTCATGCGTATCTCCAAGAGTGCAAGATACTCTTGCGCAAATTCTCATTTGAAGGCAATGCGTGCGTGCGACTGGCAATGGCCCAGGACCGCAACGAGGCCTTTCACACGCAGCTCCATTGCGTTTCATTACGACGACTAACGGCAACTTGGGCTCTTACACTGACACGATTTTGTTGTAGTTTCTCATTGTGTATATGTGTGTGTGTGTGTGTGTATCTGTATCTGTGAGTGCGTGCTAGAAGTGTGTGTTGTTAGTGTGGCTTAAGTGCTACAAAACGACACAAAGATAAATGTACGTGATATACCATAGATACACACATATAGGCACACACACACACACATGTTTGGGCCCGACGTGCACTTCCATTTAAGTGGATTTTTCGGCACTGTTCGTCGCCCTGTTTAGACGCCCCTGACAATCCTCAGCCTAAGGTCTCTAGCGAGATAGAGAGAGAGAGAGAGATTGTTTTTGTTGTGCTTCTCGTGCCTAATGCGTTGCTTGTTGGGCTGTCAAGAGCCGCTCCAGAAATTGCTGCTGCTGTCATTTTGTATTTTCCATTTGCATTTGCTCCGCCCCTTATCTCTACTTTTTCTTCCCCCTGACCTTAGTATGAAAAGTGTCTCACATACTCGCACTATCTGCGACACACTCTCTCCCTCTCTCTCTCTCTCTCTCTCTCTGCCCCCCTCTGCCAATCTGCACTTCGATCTTCACGTGTGCCTTGGCCATAATTCGATTTATGTTAAGCCAAGCTCAGCTGCATGTGACGCTGTATTTGCCACTGCAAAGGTGCCCGCCTGCCTGCGACTGTCCCAACTGTCTAAGCCGGGTAAGTACCCAGTTTGCTGCTTTGAGTTTCTGCCTGACTTCAGCGCAGACCCAACAAGTGCACACTCTCAATTGCTGCTGCTCCCGATGTTTACCCAATGGGATGTACTTATGTCCCACGATAGCATCGTTTGCCGACTTAAGCATAGAAGGAGAGACAGTAGAAAGGAGAAACACTTCGACGCCAGAGACAACGTGCAATGAATTGCAAGCAAATCGTGTTGAGTTTTATCGGAATTTTGAATAAGTCGTAATTGAATGGCAGCCAGTAATTCGTAAGTTCAGTCATTAGAAAGAGTGCACGAGTGAGTGGACTCGACTAGTCAGTACCCAGTAACTGCATAAGCAGTTACTCACTCAGGCACTCACACAGGGTGTACAGAGGCAACTACATTCGGTCTACACAAAAGATTGAAACATTTCTTGCTCTTGAACAAGCTAAAATCTCTGGTTAGTCAGCAAAGTTGATCACTCTCAGTTAATTCAAAACCTCAATTCCAAGAAGAAAGGTATTTTAACAATTCAATTTCATTCTTGGAAATGAATAAAAAGCCAATTTAATTGTGGCTACACTGGAAAGAAAGAGCAGAAAGAATTTTTTCTTTTCTTCATTATACTCTTCAACCATTGAAAAACACCAAAAGAGGGTCTGTCTGTCCGTCTCTCTCTGTCCGCCTGGCTGTCCGTCTGTCTGTCCGTCCGTCTGTCTGTCCGTCCGTCTGTCTGTCCGTCTGTCCGTCTGTCTGTCTGTCTGTCTGTCTGTCCGTCTGTCTGTCCCTCTGTCTGTCCGTCTGTCTGTCCGTATCTCTGTCCGTCGGTATATCCGCCTGTCTGTCCATCTGTCATTCCGTCTGTCGTTCTGTTTGTCTGTGGGTCTGTCTGTCTGTGTGAGCACACATATGTATCTTAGCTATTATAAAACTTAAGTACACCAAATTTGGCATGCAGCTTATTATATATCGACAGTTGCTAAAGTTTATTTCAAATTTTATATGCCACGCCCACCGCCCTTGTAAATAAATTAATACATTTTTGACCTAGATTTGTGGGCAACATATAAAAGATAAAACTCTCTGACCTCGGCCTATACTTAGCCGAATCTAATATCTACCACTATACCAAAATTCAATACGATGGGACAATAAATATGGAGGTTATACAAATTTACGTAGTGCCCAAAATTCCTGGCTGCCCCTGCTGGTATGCTTTAGTTTTTTGGACGTTTTTTCGGACATGTAAGTAAGAAAGCAAAAGACTTCAAAAGACTTTGTCTATAGGTAATCTTAGTGCATTTCTCATGGCTTTTCCCAAATTAGCGAAAAGTATGATGATGTCGACGTGCCCAACTAAGGGGGTTAAGTCTTAATATTATAAAACTCCCACACTCTTTTTTTTTTTTATACCCTTCGACCATTGAAAATGGCCAAAAAAGGGTATACTAACTTTGTGTAAATGTATGTAACAGGCAGAAGGAGGCGTGGGAGACCCCATAAAGTATATATGTTCTTGCTCAGGATCACAAGCCGAGTCGATTGAGCCATGTCTGTCTGTCTGTCTGTCTGTCTGTCTGTATGAACGCACAGATCTCAGTTATTATAAAAGCTAGAGTTACCAAATTTGGCAGGAAGATTCCTGTGTACTACAAGCAGATCAAGTTTATTTCAAATGTTAGGTGCCACGCCCACCGCCCCACAAATCAATAATTTAATTTTTGAACTCAATTTGTAAGCGCTGTATAAAAGATACAACTTTCTGACTTTAACATATACTAAGCTGAATGAGTCTCCAAATTACAATCCGATCGGACAATAATCACAGAAGTTATTTAAGAAAGTACGCTTCTGTCAGCTAACAAGGGAGGCGGGCGAGCGCGAAGCCCGAGCGCCATCTGTCGGGATTAATTTAAAAGCATGTGCATATGCATATGTGTATGAATTTAACAAATTAAACTACATGGGAACATAGGTCGAAAGGTATCCCACTGTCGCGTTTTGCGCGACTGTTGCTCACGTTTTTTTTGTTTTTATCTTAATTTATTTATTTGTTCCATTAGGGATCAGTATTCAAATGTTACTATAACCTAATGAGTTCCCACTCTTAAGTACCTTTCCGCACCTTAATTCAGAAAAAACCGCATTACAAATCAATTAAGAGATAAATATAATTTGAATTTTTATACCTTTCAACAATTGCGAAAATGGTTCCAGGGTTTACTAACTTTGTCGCAACAATTCAATCAGATAACAGGCAAAAGGAGGCGTCTGAGACCCCAAAAAGTATATATATTCTTGCTCAGGATCACGCCGAGTCGATTGAGCCATGTCTGTCTGTCAGTCTGTCTGTCTGTCTGTCTGTCTGTATGTATGTTTAAATCACAGATCTCAGCTAACATAAATAGAGTTACCAAATTTGACAGGGCCCATGAAGACCAAGCAGAATCAAGTTTATTCAAAAAGTTGAAGTTGCCACCCACCGCCCACAAATCAATAATTTAATTCCTCAAAGACTCAATTTGTAAGCGCTGTATAAAAGATACAACTTACTGACTTTAACATATACAAGCTGATTAATGATTTTCATACGTTATAAATTTGATCTCCAACATGCATCGATCACATAAACAGAGCCATTAAAATGTATGAAATAAAACCAAGTGCTTCAGTTGCTAACAGGATAGCGGATGCATTGTGTTTGGGGCAAATAAGGTGTCGGCCTATGGAATGGTTCTGCAAAAAGTTTTATATTTTTTTACCCCAGCATTTGTCTCATTTTGACACCATGAAAACGGCGATTGAGTAAAAACAAGGCCATGCAAAAGTTGAATAAATTGAAATATTCCGATGAAAAATAAAATCTCCTCAAAGACTTTTAATTCAACTTTATTTCTGACTATAAGACTGAATTGTTTGTTGACTACAACGGGAATTGGTTAATGGATTCGTTATAAATTTGATGTTAACATGCTGGAGATTCTCCTAAAAGTAGCCAATAAAACTGTTTTAGTAAATCCAATTTCGTTCGGTGTAACTCGATGGCCTTGAATGCTCATATAAGTGTTCAATTCGCCAATTTATTCTCAGCTTGGTGCCACAATCTGTTCCATACTTAAAATCCAACTTATTTCAGCAGATTTCAGATCTGTGCTTCCTATCAGTCTTCCCTTACACTCTCTAGCTCCCTCATTGACTATCAGTCTCTCTCTCTCTCTTCCTATCTCTCTCTCTCCTTCTCTATGTTGCCTTCTTTTCTTGCTCGGATTTGCTGACCTTTTGGGAGCCCTTTGCTCTGGCCAGAGCTTTGCCTGGCATTTCAATGACAATCCAGTACTAAAATTTTTATTATATCATGAACATGATGAGGAGCGAGAAAGCGGGGCAGGCAGTAGCAGGAGGGGCGTGGCACACAGGCGACAGCCGGACAAACAACAACAACAACAAGGAGCAGAGAAGTGCTCGCATTGCTGCGCTCATAAGCATAAAATACACAGAATGCATAAAAACGAAAATGTCGAGCAGAACAAATTTTGCCAATGCCTTCTTCGATATGGTGCCGTCCATGCTCGAACTGTGCCCCCCCCACTGACCTCCTGGTTTCTCTACCTCATGCCCCATGCTCTATGGTTCGTGCCACATTGGACAGTTATTTGCTTTATTTCAATGATTTTACATGACGCAAATTTATGCGCATGCAAAGTGTGAGGACAAAAAAAGGCAGAGTGAAAAGGAGGCAGCAAGTGTGGGAAAGAGAAAGGTAGCACAAGCAGACAGAGAGAGAGTGAGAAAGGTGGCAGAGGGAGAAGTGATGTGCAGCAAGCACAATTGAAGATGCAACATACGAAATGCACTGCGAAGCCTGCGTCGCATTGCGTATACGCACTGTAAAAAATGTTACACTGTCTGTGTGCACTGTTGCCTCTTCCTGTTGTCGGCACTCACTGTGTGTCTTGTCTGTATTGTATGTGTGTGTGTGTGTGTGTACGTGCGTGTCCTGTGTGTATGAAACGCCCGAAAATTGCGTTTGTGTGCAAGGCAACGCGTAGCTGTCTGCTGGGCGCACAGCAACGAGCAGCTGGTTCCGGCTCTCAGTTTGCTCTTGCTACACACTACAGCTCACTCGCACATACACACAGAGAGGCACACACACACATATACATTCAGGAACACACACACACACAGATACGCATACATGTCGCGAGGGAGCGAGAGATACTTATAGCCTCACTTGTTGTTGGCCTTGTGTGCGTTTTATGATGCTGTGTGCTGTGTGTGTGCGCGTGTCTCAGTGTGTGTGTGTCGAAGTATCTCTCTGTCTGTATCTGTGTGCGTTGTTGTCTGCCTTCTCTGTGTGTTGCATGTGGCAGCATTATGGCGCCTGGAATAAAAGCCGGCTTTTATGCCTCGCCCCGCATTCCTTCTTGCCACAGCTGCCTCATCTGCGCAAATAGAGACATCGCTGCTGCTCAATGGCTCCTCCGATGGGCTCCAATGGAGTCCGAGTGTCAAACAGCCGTGCTGCGTGCTGCGTGTGCCACAATTGAATACGTGTTCGCTGCAACATTTGGCAGTAAGTAACACATTTCCCCCCCCTCGCTTCGCTCATAATCCTCCTCAGGCAGCTTGTCAATGCTCAGATTGAATACAATAGACATAGTCAAGAGTTAATAGCGCCCGTTTAGAGCAATGCTTAATCGATAGTTATAGTTGCACATCACTGGAGGTGGCAAATCACTTTTGTGGGCGCTTGTGGGCGTGGCCAGCATATACATATAGATCATATTATGCATAGAAATGGTTTATCTTGCTCTGTTTGGTTGTACACATACTTATTGCAGGCAGTTTAAGTGCTCAATACTGTGCCACACTGTTATAACTCCTTGCTAACTGTTCTATTGGCATACGAGTTTAATTGAATTTATTTCGCGCGTGAAAGTATGCAATGAAATTATGCACAAGCGAGACTTGACAGCTTGAGAAACACTTTCAAATCAGTTTTTTAGCTGTTTTTTAGCTTTTAAAGCCAAAATATGCAATTGCTATACATTTTTAAAACTTATTTAGACTCTTAGTTGATAAGTCGCATATTATAAATTGGCTTTTTTATTGGAAACCCGCAGCAACTAAGCAAACAAATCACTTGTGGCAACTCGCGCTGTAGCATCCCAAAGCTGACACAGCTGCCGCTGCTGCTATTGTTGCAGTATTTTAGCATGTCGACTACTTAACAAGGCCCAAGCTGTTGTCACAGTCATCGCAACAACAACAGCAACAACAACAGCAGCATGCAAAGGAAGCAGCTTTAAAGCCGACGCGGCAACAGCTGAAGCAACATAGAAGCGTATTGGGTTGCAACTTTGTAGCGCAATGGCAAAAGGTGTGTGTACGTGTGTAGGGACGGTTGCCTGTTTGTGAGGGGGTATATGTGTATATGTTCGTATGTGTGTATTGCTTGAGGCCACATAAAAGGACAGCCGCAGCCACAGCCGCAGCCAATGCAGTCGACGCTGTGGCAAACTGCAACCTTATTGCCTGCAACCAAACATCGATATGTGCCTGCTGCCTGCTGCCTTTTGCCAGCATTTAAGGCTGTTGCCCATTTGACTTAAAGCACGTTGGAGCTAACCATAGCAGAACCCCTTCCCTTGCCTCAGGGGAGCATGCCACAAAATCGATGTCGTTGCAATCCAATTTGGATTGGGCCAAAGCGTATTTATTCATTACGATTACAGCACGATCGTAGTAATTAAAGAGTGCAAGCGAAAAAGGGAGAGTGCGTGTATGCAAGTGCAAGTGAAACAGAAAGAGTGTGCGTACTTACCTCAATGTCGCCGCTCTCCGGATGCCGCATGACAAACGCCGACGGCACCACGCCGGGTATCTCCTGTTGTGGTATGAACAGCAGCGAGTGATGGAAAATGGCATTCAGTAGGAGACTCATCACGACGACCGGTTTATATTTGCCAAATTTGTCAACGAGGAAGCCTGCAGCAGCAAGAGAAAAGAAGAGATATAGCGGGAGTGAGTGAGTGGGAGTTACGCAGTTGTATCTGCAACTGCAACTGCAACAGTTGCTGTGGCCTGGGCAAAGTGTTGCATTAAGTGCGGCAGCTTTATCAAATAAGTTCACTAGAGCTAGGGGAGAGAAGGGTTAGCAAGTGGACAGAGTGGAGAAGATTAGAGAAAAACTCGTGCTCAAAAGCAACTGAAAGTTTTCTCTCTCTCTAGCCAAGCATTTAAAGTTGACTTTGGTGACGTTTCGTATTTACTCAACTTTCTCCCAAGATGATAATCTTGGTTTGCTTTGGTTATATAAAAATCATCCCGAGTGGAGTTCCTCGACATTTATATGCAGTTCTCTCAACTATTTAAATTGCAAATTATTTTATTATATTAATTGAAAACTGATTCACAACGTTGTGCAGCAATTTTCCACATCAATGCGTCAGTTTATAGCCGAACAACAAAACAAATATATGTTAAAATCTCAAAAAAAAGCAATACAAAAAAGAACAATCCATATGTATATATATGTACAGCAGTCTATCTATAGACAAGTTGAGCACACAAACAAAAAAGAAAACAAACTATTTTCGCTATGGCTGTTTTTGTTGTTTTCAAGTGAATTAAATTATTTTCACTCTCATCAAACGAAGGCCCAAAAAAGTATGCTAGGAATAAAGTTGCGCGTAAATCCGCAAACAGCGCGTTGAAAAAAATTAAAAAGCTGCAAAAATATACCCTGCAAAGGGTATTTAAGTTAGGAGTTGCAAAAGAAATAGATGTTGTCAGATGTATTCAATCGGAATAATTTAATGAAAAATATATATTAAGTTTTTGATTAAAAAATAAAATAGTAAACGTTTTAATTCCCGTTGTGGGAATATGCATAAGATATAATCCTTGTATTTACAAATATTTTTAATGTTTTTAATGTATATTATTATATAGGAAAATTATACTATAATATATATACGGTCCCAACCTATACATATATACTATATAATACTAATACTCTACTGTATCTTCTGTCTTCTCTAAGTTTTTATCATTATTGATATATGTTTTCTAATGCTGCCTTTCTATTTTTGATACCTTTTTGACTTGACTACTTTAGACTAATCTCTCTCTCTTTCGAAGCCTTCTATGGATTTCCATTAACATACATATCTCTTTGCTCTTCACACTTTACTTTAGTTAGAGCGACAACTAAGCCGGATTAGTGAAGAGCCTTCGTTATATAGTTTCGATGGCTTTTATTGGCAAGTATAGAGAGATTCGTAACCAAAAAAAACCTACTGCAATATTTCGTCGGGTTATGAATGGGACTGTGTGCCAAGGGGGGAGTGACTGACTGAAGGGCTTTAGCTTTTATTGGTATTGTTGTGTGTGGTGTGTGCTGGCTGTGGTTGTTTGTCAAACAGACAGCGAGCCACAAAAGCTGTGACAGCAAAATAAAATACAAAAGATAAACGAGCAGCAGCAGCTGCCTGCAAGCAGAAGATACAAATATTGCGATAGATAAAAACAGATAAGTGTCACCTGAACGTGGCGATTTATGTATGCATACTTATACTCGTTTTAGAGTCTGTGCTGCTTGAATAGTTCCCTAAGTACTTGCAATTTCAATTAGTTAACCCCCTCTACCTCCCCCTTCTCTCTCTGTCTCTCTCTTGTGATTAATCAGTCAATGTTCGATGTTTAATTAAAACAGACATAAGATGGCAATTTAATTAGATTGCATACTACACATTTCATTTCATTACGTGGCTCCCCTTCCCACCCCCTTCCATCTAAGTACTCACCTGTTATCGGCGGACTGAGGAAAGTCGTAAACGGCAAGGCCAAATAGATAATCGCAATCTCCTCCACGGTGAGTCCAATCGATTGCATGTGTATCGTCAAATAGGGCAGCAGCGATGAGGTGGCTGTAAAAATGAAGTATGCTCGATTAGTCAGAAACCTACAAGGCGGAGAGGGGCAGGGAGGGCGGATTAAATATGTGCTTAAAGTTAAAAAAGAACTTGCAGTGTACACAAGCAAGATATTTATGAAACTGTTTCCAGCTATTACTTCTCTCTTCAATAAGCAGCCTTATCGACTATGACACACCCTGTTCATTGTTGGCAATGAGTCTTCCGACTCATTGAGCGTGTTCAGTTGCATGGTGACTTAAAAGGTACTTAAAGCGCATTTACGATACCTGGGCAGGTGCTTCCTGCCACCCTCCTGCCTTCTCCTCTTCTTCATTCCCACGCAATTCCCTTTTGCCTTCTCTCTTCTCTCTCTTTCCCAAGCAATTTTCCCTTTCTCCCTTCTGCTTTCAAGTGCATTCCATCAATAATTTATGAACATTCAAAACGAGCGTTGCAGATGTGGCAGCTGCTGCAGCAAAATGACGCAAATAATGACACCGAAATGTGCAAAGAAAACACATCAAAAAAGAGAGATTATTCAAGACGAAACTACAATGGCAGCACAACTAGCTGTTACCCTGTAGAAGTGGGGAACCACTATTCTAGGGTAGTAAAAGAAAGAAAGAATAAAGTGCAGTACTTAGACCACTGTCAATCTTTTATACACATAGGACAGAAGGGTATTTTAACTGTATACCAACTGAAAATGCACAAGGAAGTGTCGCCGATCACACAAAATAAGTACAATATACATATTCTTGATCAGCATTTACAGCCAACTGATGTAGTCACTTCAGTCTATCTGTCCGTCCGTATGAAGTCCTTTATCTCAAAGAGTATAAAAGTTATAAGTACCAAATTTTCAGACAAAATGTCTTGAATATTGCGCATACATAACGTTAATTTTAAAATTTTTTCCACGCCCCCATTTACCACCATAAATCAATAATTATCAAATTACAAGCGTTAAACTAATTAGTTTATTTTTTATAAACACAATTACAGCAACATACACTTGATTAGAAACGAAAAGTGAGCATAGAAGTTGTTTAAGAATTAGCTCTGACTGGGTAGTGATTTCCAAGCCGCCCACACAAAGTATGCAGCTCCAAATACACTACATATACTCGACATTAGTATCATAATCTGATAATTCTGAATCCAGCTTTAGTTCAATATTATATTGTTCATATTGAAAATTGTGTTTCACTTTGAAATATGCTAAGATATTATAAGGAATTCAAATAGAAATAACTCTCTCTTATACTCTTTGATACTCTTATACCCTTTCTTTCTGTACTTACAGGGCATGTAAACCGAACAAGTTGACGCAGCTGTGTCGCGTGGTTGCTGTGGCCGCTGACCCTTTGGCCACCTTGGCCAATCTCAATGCAAACACAAAGAGGGAGCGCGTGTGTGTGTGTGTGTATGTCTCGCTGTATGTGTATCTGTGCAGCTGTATGTTAAAGTGCATTCATCACTTTTTTACGCTGTTGCAATTCGTATTTACATCTGCCTCAGATAATTAACAATAATATAAAGCACGTCTGCTTGTTCAGCTGTGTGTGTGCAACTGTGTGTGTGTATATGTAATTGTATGCATGTGTGCGTGTATATTTCTCAATGTAATAACAATTAATTGCTTTATTGCTATGACTGAATACGCCCATGTGTGCTGTGTGCCTGCGTGCATGTGTGCGTGTATGGCTGCGTGCATGTGTGTGTTTGCCAGCAAGTTGACATAACGCACGGAAACGGAAATGCAGGCATGTCGAGCCTGTATGGCATGGCGGTCTTTGTTGCCCATCGTTGCCACTTGCCAGTTGCCCTATGACTTCCATTCCCCACTTCCCTCGGGCCACTTCGATATTGTAATTCGTAATTAATGCCGAGCATGTGTCCGCTGCGCTGTGTGGCAACCCTCAGAACTTCCTGCTTCCTCCCTACCCCCCACAGCAGACAAACGTTCTACCTCAGCCACAGCGCAGCTCGCAGGCCTTGCTCTCGCTACTTTACCTTTATTAATATTTGCATGACAAATTAAGTTATGGTTTTTAAATACCCTGTACGATTTTTAAAGTGATTTTCATTGGATATGCTGAATTTGGTCAGAGGGATAATTATAAGTAAGAGACAACAAATAATAAAGTCAAGACTGACTGATAGCCAGACAGATCCAAATTAATGGACTTGGATGTTGATGTTGATTATATATTGCATATTCCATCTATTTTGATTCTATATATATTTTGTCTTGTTTCATAAAAGATTATTATGTCTATAATCTTGCAGAGTATTTTAATTCTGGCTAGATTGAAATGCACCTTAAGAGACATCGTCGACCCTTTACTATAGTGACTGATTCATTACCAAAAGAGGAGTCGATCGAGTCATGTCAGTCTGTACGGATAATAATAATAATTATGATAATAATAATATCTTTATTATTGTAGTAGACAAAACTTTCATGGATAAAGCCAAAACCTTTAGTTAGCATTTGGATTTCGTTTTTGATATAACTGACATATTCACTAACAAGTTATTTATAAATCTATTATTATACTAAATTTTACTTGGTTGATTGACTAAATACCTAATACCTAATTAAAATGAAAGAAACTTAAATTTGAAGTTTGATATAATATAAAAAACCACGAACAAAACACAGTGAAATGTAGAAGCTTTGAATTAAAAGGATTTTAATGCCAAATGAACATTGATTTTTGCCAACAATTTTAGTGTGAGCACTTCAATTTTAACCTTTAGCACATATATACCATATGTGCATATATATTTGTATCAATAAAAATGCACATATGAAAAATAAATATTTTCATGATTATTTTCCAGCCCAAAAAAGAATTTCAAATTTCAATTTACATGCAGAACAAAATGTTACTTATCAATAA
Source organism: Zaprionus nigranus (assembly GCA_018903425.1). Classification (NCBI taxonomy): domain Eukaryota; kingdom Metazoa; phylum Arthropoda; class Insecta; order Diptera; family Drosophilidae; genus Zaprionus; species Zaprionus nigranus. Next base: position 373,029 of record JAEIGD010000025.1, read on the forward strand.
CAAAAGAAACAAGAAACCTTTATATCAACTGCAGCTACAGTTAAATATCCTTTCTTCAAAGATGAATCCGTTGCCATACTATGATTTTCCTGGCAATTTTTCACCCATTTCGAGATGAATGCAGAAAATTCTGTTTTTGTATTTTGCTTTTCTTTTTTTTCTTTCTTTTTGTCTTTTTCTGGTGCAGTCAAAATACATATGGAGCATTTAATCAAATTGTTTTGTGCACACAGTTTTAGCTCTATGCGATGCATACAAATTGATATTTTATTTCGCATTGAATAAATAATATTGTCCGAGTGTGTTGAATGTGAAACTTCTTGATAAGCTTGCAAAGCTCTTTAATTGGTCAGTTTACCGTGTTGGCAAACAAATTTTGTGCGTGATACTTAAAAATTTCACTGAGAATTGTTATCAATATTTGCACAGTTTTATTAAGTCGGATTCAGGTTGTAGGGGTGGAATTGTTAAATTCTTTCATTCAAATATCTACAAAGTGTTTTAGATGATTACGCTTTCAGTTTACTAAATGTTTCTTCAAATGATTGCAAAATGCATATGTATTATGTCTCAGATGTATTATAAATACTTATATCGGTTCCTTATTGTTCTTTTAATACCCTCATATTTTGTCTGGGGAAATATAGGAAAATATATTATTTTTACATTGAGATTAAAGCATTGTTAATTAGCTGTGGCTTTTAAAATTATAAGGGTAACCATTCACTATTTTGATAAAGCTCAGCAGTCTTAATTGATGTGAATATTTATATTTAAAATAATTTTGTTATCTTAATTGTACGAAACATATTTATTATCGAAACAGTTTATTGAGCCGCTTAATGAGATTGTTTTTATTGTATGGTCACCCTAATGACTGGAAAATTATGGCAAAGAAATTATCGATTTTATGGCATTGCGATTTGGACATTTGTAATTAACTACATTTGTAATTACAAACTTTTTCTATGGTGCAGTCCTCGTGATTGATATGATTATTCATTATTATACGATATATCGTAAATTCACTGTCGAAACAGCTCAGTCAGTCAGCTTAATGAGATTATCCACATTAATGTTTTGCCACTCTAATTATCATTGAAACGGAGCCTGATAAAAAAGCTTGGGGTTTTATTGTCTTAGAATTATTAGGGTGACCATAAGATAGAATTAGCCTTATTGTATGCATAATCCGCCCAGTTAAACCCGTCGAAAACTAAACTAAATCATTTCCAGCACATCTTTCGACCTTGTCTCGTGTTAATTATCTTTGATAAGTTTCACATGAAATCTAATTAAATAATTTGCACAATGAACTTTACTAAATTTAAAAATAAAACTTTAAGACGGCCGAACAACAAAGAGGTGTGTGTGTGTGTGTGTTGCTCACATCAGGCCAAATAAAAAACGCATTAATACTAATATTTGCGACAATCTGACTTTAATGGCATAAGAAGGTTCGCCCCACACACACACACACACACACAATGAGAGACACACGCACACACACACACACACAGTGAGCCAGACAAGTTGCCAGCGAACGGCCGAGCAGAGGTCGCTGTCTGAAGTACCTCATCTGGGCAGGGGATCTAGCAGAGATAGCAGCATGATAAGAGTCGATAGATGAGATAGAAGAGTGGCAGAGTAAGAGAGCAAGGAAGAGAGACGGCAGGGAGAGAGAGAGAGAGAGAGAGAGAGAGCAGGGGCAGCTAAGGCAAATTGCAAAATGTTTTTGGTCATTGACCGCCAGCTGAGAAAATGGCGCACGGTCAGATGATTTGAGTTGACTTGAGTTGATTTCAGTTTAAGATACAACTGCAACTAGAACAACAACAACGAGGGCAGCTACAAAAACAACAACAATAAAGAAAAGAAAGAAAATGAAGAAACAGAAACTGAGCAACAACAGCAACGAGGCAAATCAAATCTAAACCTTTCTCAAGCTTTAAGCACATAAACTAGATTTATTTACAAAAGCCGCATACACGCACACATACACGAACACCCGCACAGTGTGGTGTGTGTCTTAATTGCAACACGCTGAGCAGAGGCAGCAGGCAGTGAGAAGGAGGCAAAGGCAGAGAGCAGGGACCAGAGGCAGGGAGAAGTCCGTCTGCAGGCGCTGTTTGTGTAACTAAATTTATACAGCATTTTGAACAGAAATGTGCAACAAATTTTGCGCCTAATTAATAACTTCCGACCAGCCCAGTTGCGACATATAGTACTATATATTTCTCTATACGCCGATCGCCGTCGTCGTCATTGTGGCACGCACATCTAATGGAACGGGGTTGGGGTACTGAGGTTGTGATAATGAATTCCAAGATTCACTGTCAGCCTAACTCGGTCGTAGCTGCAACTTAGCTGCGACTATCTACGTCTCTCTCTTGCTTTCTACCTCTCATTCTCTCTTTCTGTTTCTGTGTCTCTCCCTCTCCTTTTCTTTCTTTGTATGTACTTTATGTTGTTGTTGTTCGTGTTGCAAGACTTTGTTGTACTTTGGCACATTTGGCCCCATTCTGCTACGGGAATTGGCCTAGCTCAGTTGCCAGTTGCTTCGTTGGCACAGAACATACAAATATATTAAGATATATGTACATATTTATACATACATATATCTGTAACTGTATCTGCATAGCAATCCTATAGACGTAGCTTGTGCTGCATTAGCAAATTTGCTGCATTTTCTTTGTAAGTTTGTGTTCCTACTTGGTCTTTTGTTGGGCAACTGTCCAAAGTTTTTGTTGGTTTTACTTTGAAAACAAATGCAACTATAGTTTTGGCTGATCTAAATAATATATAGTAGAGTATAGACATAAACAGAAGAATATATCTTGATCTGATTGAGTTTTTCTGAACTGTATCCAACGTACCACAGAAAATGTTCCAGATTTAAAACAAAAAAAACAGTTGAAAAGTTACAAAATAAAAATACTTTACCAACTTTTTCTTAAATTTTTAATTTCTTAAATATTCTTAAAATAAAATCTATGTTTTATAATTTTTTAGCATATACATATATCGTATATACAATCTATGACTGCACAGGCTACTATAAGCCCAGATAGGGGAACAATAGATTTACAAGGTTGCAGTTTATCTACCTTTTATTTATTTATATATTATTTTAATTATTTATTTGGCGTCAATTAGAAAAACTCGATTAAATTAAATAATAGTCATAAATAAAAATAAAAAATAATAATAAATAATAAGTTATAAAGTAATAAAGTTTAATTTATTTAATATTAAAATTAAAAATCAATTCCGCTTTTAAGTTGTTCTTTTTTCTGTTCTTTTCTGGTTTAATAAAAAAATAAAATATATAAATACTACAAATACTATTAAATTATAATTTAATAATTATTATATATATTTTGTCTAGAGCCAATTTCATTTAATTTAAATTTCATTCAATTCGATTCAAAGTTATTTAATCACAGATCTTAGTTAGTTGAAGTTCAAGAATCCTTAAATTTATTAGAAACATTGCTGAATGCATAAAATAATAATAAATGATTATTTTAAATTTATTATATTCTTTTTTCACAAAAACAAAACTGAAAACTTAGTGAAATATTGCCCAAATTGTCTTTGCTCTAGTCTTGTCAGTTCTTTAAATTGAACATGCAATTTCAAATAGAAAGATACTTCATCAAGTAACAAATAGAATACTAAATATATATACAAATATATCTTTATATATTATGTACAATATATATACTCGTATAACACTGTATATATCATAGTTCAGTTCCGTGCTCTCCAGAATCCCTAACCTATTTTCTTTCAACTACTTCAACAACAAATTTCCACAAACCTAATAATAACTCATGTTTTTGTTTATGAAAAAGAAGCACACAGTAAAACAAGTTAACCCAAGCACATTTATATAGTAGTGCGATATGATCTTAAGGATTAAAGAGATTAGAGTGCTGCCAAGACAAACCGCAACTTACGCTTACTGCAGTTGTCAAATTGTACTTTATATTAGCTTGGCGCCGCAGTTTTTTGCGCCTTATCTTGTGGAGAGAGAACATTATAAAGCGGGCCATAACGCGGGTTCAGCCACTGTACGACATGTCGTATACATAATGTGGCAACTGAGAGATAGAGAGAGGATGGGGGAAATGGTCGCGGGTAAAGTGAGACAAGAAGTTAATTGCACATCACGTTTTCGGTAGGCTGTCGCTTTTCTAATTGGTTTTTAATGACAGGTGAGAGAGGATAACAGAGAAAGGAAGAGAGAGAGTGTGAAAGGGGGTAATGGGAGGGGCAGGGGCAGGGGCAGGCGGCTGTCTGTTGTACTCACCTCCATACATGACAAATAAGGTTATCTTGAGCATAATCAAATTGGGATTAATGCCGTGTCGCTGACAGAATTCACCGAAGCGCGACAATTCGATTTTATCGGTGCGTGTGGCCTCGGTCACCGTCTCCTCGCTGGCCATTTTGCCCATTTTCCCCAGTTCGGGGTTAGGGGTAGGTGACTGGGGGGTGTATTACACTCACTCGCACTAACACTTGTGCGCTTTAATTTGCATGTGTGTGTGTGTGACAGTTTGAAGTTCGTTTCAATGAAATGCAACGCGTTGCTGCCTTAGTTTCTCAGTTTCTCGGTCAGACGACACTGGGACACTGACAACAAGTCACACACATTCACAGCACAGCACACACACTCATGCATGCACTCACTAACACATTGACACACACACCTAGACACAACTGAATTAACTTGACTGTGTGTGTGTGACAGACTTTTCTTATGCTTTTGATTAAATCCAATTGAAATTTGTGAACCAAATTTTTGTTGTCGCTTTCGTTGTTGTTTTTATTGTTATTATTATTGTTATTGTTGTTGTTACTGTTATTGTTGCTGTTGTCGCTGGTGCTGCTTTTACTATAGTTGTCGTTGTTGTTGCTGTTGTTGTTTGATATTGTTTTAACTGTCAATTTAGTCACACTCTAAAAATAAACATTAGTTTAGCCGCATATTGAACGATTTTTCTTTGTGTTTTGTATATTTTTTAGCTTTTAATTTAGCTTTTTTCCAGCACAATATTTTTGGCTGAATTTTGTAGAGTACACTAGGTTTTTATCTCTTTTTTGAAATACGGTTTTTTCTTCTCTTTGTAATGCACAAAGTTGTCGACAAATTTGTATGGCTTTGGAAAATGTTATTTTTTTTCGTTTTAGCTTTTTTACAAACTGAATTTTTGGATTATTTTAATAGGATTTAAAATATTTTTTGTATTCTAGCTTTTTACAACAATTTATAGAGATTTTAACAGCGTTTAATCTTTGTTTTACATACGCTTTCAGCATACGCTGCGTATGCGCAATTTGATGAGTTTTCTGTTTAGCTTGAAAATTTCCTTGTTCGCTTTTTTTTTTTCGTTGGAATTTTTATTTTTCTCGCGCGTTTGTTGCACTTGCAGAGTCGCCGTTCGCACAGAGACTGAGACTGAGAAATCTCTTATCAAGCTAAAGATTTGTGACGGATACTAAGTACACACACATGCACACACACATGCACATACACACGCACATACACAGAGACAGAGAGCGACTAATCTATGCAGTCTTACAGCGCGTCGCGACCCTTTCACAAGATGAGACAAGATGACGAAGATGATGATGAAGATAAAGATGATGGAGATGAAGAAGAATCAGAACAAGAAGATAATGAAGTAGTGATCTATGCTGATGATGATTAAGATGCTGGTGTTGATGATATTGTGTGAGCTACTGATGATCGAAGCTGAGATTCTTAAATTGGACTACACGGCGTATTAGTGACATCTCTCTTGCGCTCGCTCTCGCTTTCGTTCTCTCCCTCTCTCTGCTTATCTGTCGCGGCAGATAATGTTGTTTCTTCTTGTTGATCTTGTTGTTTTCGGATCTCTGCTCTCGCTTTCGTTCTCTCCCTCTCTCTGCTTATCTGTCGCGGCAGATAATGTTGTTTCTTCTTGTTGATCTTGTTGTTTTCGGATCTCTGTTTTTTTGTAGATAAAGACGACGTTGTGCGACGTCGGACGTGACGAACGTGACGGACAATGTCACTCAGTGCGACAGGGCCCGTCAGAGATTGGGCCGCAGATTGTTATGAGGAGGAGGCCAAGGTTGATAATGGGGGGTGTGGAGGTGTGATAGGGGTGAAGCTCGGCGCGGAATCGAATCAAATGTAAAACACTTTGACTTGGGGAAATTGTGCACTGAGAGAAAATGATAACAGAAAAACTTGTACTACAATTGTGTATATGCATATATGTATATATAAATACATATTTATTTATTTATTGATATCATATTTTGAACTATTTTATACTTTTTCTTCTCTTTTCCTTCTTTAGGAGCAGTAAACATTTACTAAAAGTCTGTTACACGACGAAGACTTTGCTTATTATTTTAACATATTTAAGGTATATATCATATGTATTTTATTATCGTTTATATATAGCATATTTAGTAGTTCCACCTCTTATCTTGTTCTTCTTTATAACAAAAAAAAATTATGCACAAAAATTCAGTTATGCTTAAAAAACATGTCGAATATTTTTAGTGTATTTCATTCATGTTACTTTTCCAGTTAACTTTTTTAGATTGTTTGTAGCTGTATTTGTATTTTTAGCAGTGTTTGTACTTTTCTAGCTCTCTTCACTGCCGGTCAGCCATATTCGTAAACGTTTTCCGGAACTTCCTGCAAAATTGGTTTTTGCCCATGCGATTCAATTCGAAAGTTTTTGGCACACAAAAATCGCAATGGAATCGAACAGGTTTTCTGCATTTCGTTTTGGGAGAAACTATTCGTGAATCAAAATGTGGCGACAGTCGGCGCCCAACTGGGGGAAATTGGAGAACTCAACTGTCAATTCGAAACTCATGACGGAACTTGAGCAGGTATATATCTAATAGATATGTAATTGAATAGATAAGACTGATACTTGTATTGTAGATATAGATAAGGTGGACAATCACATGTAAATTTCTATAGATATTCAGCTGTATAATTGATATAAATCATTACATTTTTATATCTTTTGCATAGATATGTCACATGGAGCTGATATTGAAGTTCAGTAGATAAGGTAACAAATCACTTTTTGATTGATAAAATGTGTCTATCTCTTTCTCTCTGGTCAACTGAATAGACCGATATGTGGCCTGGCAACATGAACATATCTAGAAGTAATGCTTCTAGAAGTAATGCCCTTAAAGAAGGTAGGTTATGTTGAGGTTAGGGACAACTGAAAATAAGATAAGATAACTTAATTACAATGCATTAAAAGGAAATCTTAAATAAATAAATATAACTCTGTGTAATCTATGGCCACCCCAAATATCCTAGAAACTAAGGAATACTGAGACACAAAATATTTTTGAAAATATATTAAAAATATATTAAAAATATATTAGAAAGATACTTAGAAATAATAAGAATAAATGCGACTAAAGTCATTTCAGATATTAAGAACAGATATAACTTTAAAATATGACCACCCTTGATATTACTTAAACTGGCATTAGACAGTTTAAGTGTATGGTCACCTTGAAATAACAATTACTGTTTAGAAAAATGTAAATCTAACTATCAGTTTCTTCAGATATTAAGAAAATGAGAAGAAAACTAGGAACATGATAAGTTTAAATAAAGAGCATAACGTTAGACAGAGCTCTACAGTGTATGGTCCCCCTAAAAATAACATTACAATGCGAATTGGATACCCAGCTTTTTCAGTTTTACATGCCTTCTCGAACCTTGTCTCAGATCTTTCGTCTCTATCGCTTCTCTCGTTGAAATTCTCATCAGCAAATAAGATATTTTTAGACTGCACAGTAAGCCACATAGGGAGACCGTATAATGCAGGATGATTTATGGTACGACGCGGGACTAAGACCAGTTGTTAAAGCGTCGACGTAAGCAACTTCCACCTCAGACAGGCGGCTGCGGTTATCGCCTTCTTCTGCTGCGTTATTATTCTGATTATCACATTAAGCAACTGGGATGGTGAGGGAAAGAGAGAAAAAAAGAAATTGTTGAGACTTTGTTTTATGCTTTATCTATCTAATGTTTATGAAAGCATAGTACAGTGTGGCAAACAAAGGTATTATAATGACTGAACAGTGTTTTGCTGCGGGTCCAATTAATTTTCACTTGAAAAATTTCCTCAATTTTTAGAAATTTCGCACTTTGAGCGCACAGCGACATCTTGCGGACAAACTTGTAAGCACTTGTTTAGCTGCCACAGCAAACAGCTTTCCACACATAGTGCCATGAGGAGCAAAATATGATAAGTGGAGTTGTAAAAAATATTCTTTTGTCGCCCCGCCTGATCTGTGAAAAGGGTTCGTTTTTCGAAAGCGGGGCGTATAGAAAAATGAGAGAAACTGAAAAAAACGTTGGAACTTGAAGCAGGTCTCTGTCTGCCGTTATTCCAAATGAAAAACTGCTTGCTTTTCGCTAACAGAGCTCTGTTACCCAAGACACGATCCCATTTGTGTTTTGGCTGTGGCTGGTCCACCAAGCAGTTTAGTGCTAACAGAACTCCGTTAACACTGCTGTTAGCAAACTGTAAAATAAGCAGTAACTGCTACGGCCACACTGCAAAATACTTAATGGCTAAAAAACACCAAAAAATACTTTCATTGCCTGATATGTATTTTCTGCCTACTAGCAACCGGGTCATACTCGCATCGCTCCCGCTTTTGTTGTTGTTTTGACGCCGAAGAATCAGCACGTCGTCGGTTTGCGGTAGTTGAAAAAGATAAATTGCTAATTACAAAAAAATAGTGAAGTGTGTGCAAAGGCGACAACAAATAACGCTAGATAAGAGCGCTATTAAGCATTATCTAAGCATAGAAGAGCGACGCAAAGCAAACCCAGATTAGATAAAAACAAAAAAAAAAGAAAGCCAAGCAAAAAAGTCGACAACAAATTTGCAACTGAAGCCGCGTGAAAAGTAAAGTAAAGAAGGAAAATAAGAGGAGAGCGAAGAGAAGAGTTCAGTGCCAGGTGCCAGCAGCAGCAGCAGCGGCGTCCGCATCGCTTTGTTGTCTCTCATTGCAGCGTGTCTCTGCTTGTGTCAGTGTGTGTGTGCGTGTGCAAGCTTTGTTGTTGCGCCAAACTACACGTGCGTGTGTGTGTGTGTTAAAGTTGTAAGTGCACCTGTCGTCGTCTGCCTTACCCCCCTCTGCCAACGTCGCCGTCGTCGTCTTCCCAGACAGAGCAACAACAAAATCGCTGACCGCCTGAACGTGTTTGTGTATGTGTGTGTGCGAAAATGTCATTGCCAGTGTCGACGCTGACGCCGCAGTCAAAGTAAAAGATAAAAGCAGAGAACGCGCGCGCGACCAGCAATAAAAAAGTGAATCAAAACGTGTGTCAAGAAGGAGAGAGAACGAGAGAAAAGATAAACCAGGAGAACAAGGAGAGAGTGCAAGGCGCATTCTTTTTCATCCGTCTGCTTGTTGTTGTTGTTTATTACTGAACTAACTCTGCAAGCAGCAGCAGCGCAGTCGACTTCAACTTCAGCAACAACAACAGCAATACAAATTTGCACGTCCAGTCAGCGTTCAATAAATTCCTGTTTCTTGCGGTAAGTGTAAAAGAGGGCACCGTTATTTCATTTTGGCGTATTTCTGACACACTTTTTCAATCAATGGCCAAGGCCCACAAGGCCCAGACCCATTTTGGGGGTGACATTCCGTTAGGATGCCTTGGCCCTGCTGCTGTGCTCTATGTGCTGAAATTTCTCGAGCCTAGTACGGATGTACTGTGGACGCCGCAGCCTCCACTTGGGGGTGGTTTTTGTTGTTGCGCGCTCAGCTGATACGCATACGTACACACAAACGCACACGCAGTTTACATGCGTACAGTAGCAGTTAGCTGTTATGCGCCTAGCCATAAACAACGTTCTCTAAAAATCAGTGTATGTGAATTTTCATTTATTTTATAATGTTAACTAATAGCAGTTGACCTTATTGAATTTTAATATTAATAAAAAATTAAATATGGTTAAATAAAATTAATTTAATAATGAATATAACTATAGAAAGGTTATAATATTTGAATGCAAAGGAATATTTCAATCTGACTTATAGTTTTCCAATAGAAACGTCTTGTTCAAGTGCAAATTTATAGTTTCTAAACACTTTTAACCATCAAATACCAATCAATAATAATAATTTGCTTCATCCTTTCACTGTTCCCATTGCTGATATAAAATACACTATTAGTTTGTACTACTAGTATGTGGAGTATTCAATTCAGAGTCCACCATTTTTCCTATCAAAATCCTTCATCTTAACAATAAACACGAATTTACACAACTAATTGAATTTTTTCTGGGTTTTCTTCATTCCTCAACAACAAATGTTGCATCGGGTTAAATTTAATTATTCCAAATTAAATAAAATAAAATAAAATTCAAAAATAGATTCATAATTGAAAGTTGTCAATTTGATTCATTACTGCTGCGTCTCACTGTGCGCAAATATCTTAGCTTTTTGAAGGCTAAGCTTGCTTAAAAGAGATGAGGGAGGCAGTTGAGCTTTTAATTGTCGCAACCACCACCAAAAACAAGCAACAACAACAACAACAGAGTCTTGAACTGCTTGTCAATCAATATTTGGTTTTGGAGAAACCTTAACTTTTATACACTGAACTTGACCCAGGCGAGCTAGAGAGATTCCACGCGCCTAAGTCTCTGAGTTTTAGATAAATAATATAGACGCGCTCGACTGATCTCAATAAGTTTGTGTGTGTGTGGCGTGCACATTTCGAGTGAGTTGCACAATTCTCAACCATTTCGTACATACCCTATAATCATATTTTACACTCCATCGTTAAATCTCAACGCAGCGCGAGGAGAGACTAAACAGTTCCTCTGCTCATTAATCACAATGACTAATTTGTAGATGGTTTTTTTTCTTTTTGTTTCTTTACTCTATTTTTCTTCTAGAGGTTCCTCTTTTTTCTAAGCCGACAGTGACGGTTTGCTTTAAGCTCATTACAAAAAAAAAGTCTGCCTGGGAAAAGAGTCTACGCTAACTGGTTGAGATTCTTCAGAAACGAATAAAGCATAATGAGTAAATTAAACTGAACTCATCAGACAGGTAGAACAACTGAAATATTTATAGATTTATTATGAACTCCTATTGGATTTAAATTAATCATGTTTCTAGTATGTAATTTAATCAAAACACTAAACTATTTGTAGAAGATTTCTTAATTTTTCCTTAAAAAGACTTTATTATAATCTATAGAGGTCTACACTTGATCCAATGTTAACTTCTCTTGCTCGAAAGAAGCCTCCGACTGGCTCTCATTGTGACAGGTGAATTTTATTGTATTAGTGTTCTATGCTATTCTTTTTCTCTTACTCCGTTCTTCTTGACGTCTGCTGGGTCTTCTTTGAATTTGATTTTTCTTCTTTGCTGCGCACAGATTTTTCTTCTTTTCGTTTGCCGTATTTTGTTTGTTTTTGTTTGTCTTCTCTACTTCTGTTTTGGTCTTCGCTACCTGCGTCATTCGTCTTCTTCAGGCTCTATCGCTATCTCTGTCTCTGTCTATTTGTTTTGAGACCAAAGACGTTTGCCGGCTGCGTTTAGCTGCGCCAGGTGCACTATCCGATCTCCGGTTGGGAGTAATTTCTCTGATGACACTAGACTACAAGTTGGATTGTATTCTTCGTCCATAATATTTTATATATTTAAATTATGTATGTATGTAAACCTTTCTATTTATTAAATATTCTTTTTATATATGGAATGTTTACTATACTTTTTTTCTGCTTAAATTGGACTTTTTTCCTGTATTCTTATTAGACACAGCGAAATCATGCAGTACCTTGTTGTCCAGTGTAATTGAACTTGTTTTCTTCACGTTTGTTGATTATATTCCTTTAGAATTTTCTTGCCACGTTGCCTCTTCCTCTTAAACACAACGCAAATTCCAATGTCATTTGTCTATTTATATTTTATTTTATTCTTTTTTTTCAGGATTACTTCGAAATAGAAAATAAAAGCAGGAGGCAAAAACTTGTCTGCAGTTTCTGTCGATTTCTTTTTTGCTGTTCTTTAAGTCTTTCATCTACGCCGTGGCCAGAGCTTAAGCTTGTCTACAAGCTTCAAGCTTTATGTTGCCCCTTAATTGCAGGCCTTATTAGTTACACGACCTTTCTAAGTAGTCCCTTAATGATCTGTAGATAGGCAGATAGTATAAAGGCAGAGCGAATGCGATACAATGATTCTCCAACTATAAATACATATATTGATAATTTCTATTGATGGACAACCGAATAGAGAAAGTTAAATTCCCTGAAATGTTAATCTAAGTGAGCTCTCGATTAGGCATGGTATATAACTATTATTATGCATATTCATACTTACAACTTTGTTAGTAATACTCAGAGAATACACAGAAAATACTTAAATATATTCACAACCTTACGCTGAAGAGCCTCTAGTTGAATAGTATCTTTTTGCTGTGAAACGTAAATAGTAGTGCAACATTCCATTTGAGATTGTTTGGGGACTGTAAAGCGTCGAAGGATGCCCAAATTGAAAGATACATAAAAACCGTTGCACACTTTCCTCGCCTCCTTTGGTAATTTGTGTGTAGTTTGTGCGCTGCATTCCCACTAACCTGGGCGCAACTGGAGAGTGCCAGACGAGCCAAGAAGAAGAAGTTGTTGCTGTTGCTGCTGCTGTTGTGTAGTGGCTGCAACATGCTGCAACGTTGTCAAGAGCTTCCATTCCCTCATTCGTCACTCTCTCAAGCTGCCTTCCTGCCCCTTTCCATTCCCATTCCTTCACCTTCTGTCTGCCCTTGCTGTCTTTTGCTGTTGCTTCGGCGCCTGCTTCGTCTTATCTCTTGGCTGCGAACTATGACTGAGGCAAGAACGAGGGCTGTTCGAAGTGTTTGACTACAACTTGAAGTATATTTTGATTTACACACTCTGCACTTGCTTTTATTAGACGAAACCCGTAAAAAGTATCTCAAGAAGCCCTGACAAACTGCGCTGCTCACTTTTTATTGATATCATGTATCTTTTGGTTGCTTCCTCAAGCTCCTCACGCAGCCGGCACGTAGCAAAACCATTTGTGGAATGCTGCTTAGTGCTTAAAAGGGCACATGTGTTGCCAAGCATCTTCGTATGAGGCTCACTAAGGTAAATGGCGAACCAGACTCGATAAGACATGCCTGCTGCTCACTCGTAAATCGCTGCACTCCTGTCTCCTCTCTCTCCATTCCGTCTTCAAGCACATGTTGTTTTTATGCAGATAAATAAATAAACAGAGAATGCAACACGCCCACTTTGGAGAGAGAGAGAAAGAGAGACAGAGGCGTTCCTAAGGTCGCTCTGGGCCTGGGTCGCGTCTACCCCCCACCAAAGTCGAGACTGGGAGACTGGAAGACTGGGCTCCTGTTTTGCAGCTTTCTTTTCAATTGTTTTCCATGCATATTTTTCGTGTCTTGATTTTTACGCTTTGAGGTCGTTTCTAATGAGCTGCAACTTCTTGCAGAGTTAGAGCTAGAGCTACTTGCCTCATGCTACGTTTAATTGGAGTTGGGTTCTGCCTTGTGGCTTCCACTTATTCTGCCAGTGGATTTATGTGGGAGCTGGAACGGTTATGCGGATGCATGAATAAAGCAACAGCAATTAAAATGAAACAGCTTCACATTATAATCAGCTATAAATTTAGCTTTAAATTTGCCATGATATCGAGAAGTTAGTTAAAACAATTACGCTGAAAGTTTCACAAGAAAGTTGAGTTATGGCAATGAAAATAAAATAAAAGTACGACTTACTAAGTCATAAGTATTTGCTTATTTCCTAACCTCATCGATAGCTTAGTTGAATCGATAAATTGAGGAACTGCAAAACATGAGTTGAAGTTTCCCGATGCCATAATTAGTTGACTAATCTGGGGGCTTAACTTTGTCCATAGCAACTGAAAATCTCATGCTGCTGTTGGCCAATTAGTTGAGTCAACTAATCTCTCTGGTCTCTAACAAAAATGTACTTGGCCAACAAACTTAATTAAAACATTAAACATTGACTTGCGTGGAAACTCGTCTTCGACTAAGTGGAAAATGTAATGCCTAATACTCTGCCAAATTTGCACTATGTCATAAGATATTAAAAGGCAAATCGGGATTGGGCGTTGCCAATGTTTCTTGTTGCAGTGGAAATGTAGCAGACATACAGATACATATGTATGTATCTGTATATTGTTACTGCGGTATGTGCCGACTTTGTTTAAGGCCAAACTGTGAAAAGTTTGGCTTTGTCGCCTTGTCCTTTCCAAATGACAAATTAGTCTGCCCAGAGCCAATAAATAGTTTTTGCGGCAGCTCTGATCCTGTCTGACATTCTGGCAATCTGTCAGTTTGTCAGCTTGTCTGTGCATTTCTACAATTTCGCAACAGTTCGCCAAGCTTGCCGCAAGGATGTGTCAACTTTTTCCTCACAGCAACAGCTGGAAAACTTTTTATCATTTCGGGAACAACATTTTTTATAGCTCTGGGCTGGCAAACTGCCAGACGAAGCCAGTAAACTAACGGCACATAATTATAATATATTGTGCGCGGCAACTGCGAAAGAAGTTGGGAAAAATTGCGCGACGGAAAGTTACTTTTGAGTTTTGTTGTGCTAACTTTAACCCTTTAGTTGGGGTTCTTGCTGCCGCCTGTTTTGTACTTACTATTAGCTTTTGTAAACAACCTTACCCAACGGTGTGTACACGCCTTGCGGAAAAGATCTTCAACACATAATTCGCAGTGCGACGCCTACAGCGGCGGCCCTCAACGATTTTTACCATTGGAAGGTGCCCACTTGAGATATTGATTCATATTCCTCGTTGTTTATTGTCGATTTTGCTTTGCTTGCTTGTATCTGTCTGGCTGTCATACGATTTTTTGTAGTATTTCTTTTTTTTCTTCGTTTTTTTGCAAGCTTTTTCACTTAATTAGTTTCCATTTTCTTCACTCTCCACGTGCGTCATTGATTTTTTGTTATGCTCGAGGTTTTCTAGTTTGCACTATGTGGTTTTGTTATTGTTTCTCTTTTTGTCTCTATTCTGGCGATTGCCAACATATGTTTCACTTGGCCAAAACACACCTCAAAAGGGAGAGGCAAAAGAGAGAGAGAGGGGCAGAGGGAGTACAATTATTTTTGGTGTAATCATATTTGAATGCTCTTTAAACGATTTATGGGGGAAGCATTTTGCTAAGTGGTTCCATTTAGGACTTGGGAAATTTCGGAATGTTTGAAATTCTATGTGGAAGAACTTTTTGGAATTGATTAATTGATACATAAAACTGTTTAAATGGGCGGGTTTTATTGAAGAGTATCTGCTATGTACATATATTGTATATATATAGATACAATTTTAATTTGAAAAACAAAGAGACTGGGTTCTTCTATCACTCGTGATTCAATTATCTTGTCACTTTCGTTGGGCTCTTTTTGATTTATCTCGAGTATTTTGCTTTGCTTTCGGTTTTATTTATTTTAAATTTAGTGTGTGAGTAATACGGTTCCCCTTCTTTATCAGGTTTGCTTCTTAATCGCACTCGAGAATATTTTGCAGACTGCGTTGAAGGGAAAGTAAACTGACGTTGTGTGTTATCATAAATGGTTTGTGTATACAAGCATTTAGATGACAAGTGATTTCAAATATATGGAAATAACATGATTATTTAACAACTTTAAGACTTATGTGGTTTATTGCAAAGGGGTAACTGTAAGTGTTAAGAGATCAATAATAGTATCTATCTAAAAAACAGATACTG
Organism: Zaprionus nigranus; assembly: GCA_018903425.1. Classification (NCBI taxonomy): domain Eukaryota; kingdom Metazoa; phylum Arthropoda; class Insecta; order Diptera; family Drosophilidae; genus Zaprionus; species Zaprionus nigranus. The sequence continues at coordinate 388,831 of JAEIGD010000025.1, forward strand.
TTCAATATTCTTCCGTAATCTGAAAAGAGAAATATAAAATTGAAGTTGTCAAAAAATCGGAAATGTCATCTATATTTCTTCCTGAAACTTCCATCCCGGATTGCCTTAGGCAACAATTAGTTGATTTCATAATCCGGAATTAACCTTCACGTGAAGCCAATTTGGGTAGTATCAATTTCAATGAATCGTCCGACTGACTTTCTAAGGTTATTTCAAACTTTTTTCTTTTTATGGCTAGAAAGTCAGGCGACTCACTATACATGCTATAAAAATGCATAAGCATAAGCGAACAATGTTTATAGCAGCTCAGCGCAGGTCCAATAAAATTTGTAACCGACCAAGTAATACGTTTACGATGACTCTCACTGTATGTGTGAGTGTATAAGGCAAGGTAACCGCCACAACCGATATCGTGGTGTGTGCATTATAAATGCAAACGATAAGCACACGTGGTGCAGTAGTTGCATTGTTTATGACCATCATCATTTTGGCTGAAAAGTTTTGATGCTTTTGCAAATTGTTCAAAACGGAAAATTACCGTTTTCCTAGATAGTAAAATGAACTCGATAAACTACAGTTTAGCTAATTTAGTGAGTTCCCACTGATATAATGCATTGCATTATTGTTTATGAAAGGTTTCTCGAGTTTCCTATGCCGAATTAATATTTGTAATTTACCTAATAGTTGTCGGTATTAGGCTATTTGTACTGTAGGGGCGACCAAACAAATTAATTAATGACAATAAAGGAAAGTATAGAGTGTTCTAGCTGACGACTTGTAGACTAACAGATGCTCTAGAGAAACATGAAACAGTTGTGAGCGCTGCACTGTAATATACACCTGCTTCCCGACGATTTCATAAATATTTAAGCACGTGGCCGTTCAGTACCCCTTTTGAAAGTATTTCTTAAATAAATTCTATGCTAATTAAAAGATCGTAAACAAATTTTCAGATCTCATTTGGAAGGTAAAAGTTGTTATGTTTACTAATAATGAACTGTACAGCATTAAAGTAAAACTTACAATAAGGTTTTTATCGATTTACCGATGCAGTTGACGTGGCGCAATTATAAAATAAGGTTTATCTTGCTCATTATTAATTTGTTAATCCTAGCTCTTATGGTCTGTTATATCTAGAACTTCACACGTAAGGAAAGACAGACAGGCAGATGGACATAGCAATATTGGCTTTGCTGTTGATTCTGATCAATCAATATTCATTCAAACATATTTTGTGGGGTCTGCCACGCCACCTTCTGACTGTTGAATACATTTACACAAAGTTAATATACTCCTCTTTTACCTATTTTCAATTGTCATATGGTATACTTACCACTTGTTTTTTATAGTACCCTTGCCCCCTCCCTCCCCATAAAGTAATTACTCTCCCTTTTTGCAGGGCTATATTACAAATGCATCAACCGAAGGCGAAGCTAAATTAAATAAAGCGGAACGTATAAAAAACAATTTTGTTTTTTCAGCTAATAAAATGACAGATGTTGAATTAATGCGAATCGAACACGCAACAAACTTTTAGCAAAATTGAACTAAATGAACACAAATATTTGTGGTTGTGGTGTGTGTGTGAGTGTGTGAGCTGACCAAGTGTTCGCTTTTTATGGAATTGCGTAATGGGAAATAGGGAAATTTAGTTTGCAAATCCATTTAAAATATTTTCCGATTTTAGAGGAAGAGATGAAAACAATTATCTACTTATCACTCTTCTCTCTCTCTCTCTCTCTCTCTGAACTCCCCCACACACATTCACCATTGAACTCTCCCTAATTAGTTGTGAAAAGTGTGAAAAACTTTCGCTCAGGCATTGGAAAGTGCAATACATATCATAATATAACGTGCAGTCCCCCCGATCTCCCCCAATCGCGGAGAGGGGCCACTCAAAGTCTCCAACTGGGCACACTTTCCTCCTCAATAGACAGAGAGTAGACGAGAGTCAACTTTGAAGTCGCCAGGCAGGCAAATCAATTGTACTGAACGACCGTCACGTTTGCCCACTTCAGGTCGACAACGACAGTGATGATTATTGAATCATTATGAACGCTGATGATGATGATGAGGTGGAGCCTTGGAGGCCGTTCGTTAGCTTTTACTTACTAATACTATGCTTGGCTATTTTGTTTTTGTTGTATGCTAACGCATAAATAACATGAACGCGCTTGCGATGACAATGACAAACCGCTAATCATAAGTTAAGCATAACAAAAACAACAACAACAACAACGATAACAAACCGAAGCAAATCGACTAAACGTGTGCATCTCACAAATATGTGAAAATAATAATGCGAGTTGTAAAATAACACAAAAAAAAACCGCACACTGTCCAAGTAAAAGTTGAGGCATTCATCGCCATCGTCGTCGTCGCAGTTGTCGCGTTTAATGAGCCGCAGCGAACGCCCCTGAAAAGTTGTGTAAAAGGGGCCCAAAACGCGTGATTATAGCCGGACCGAGAGCGTAAAGTGTTTTTTGCTCAATCAAAGCTGCATCACATTGCAGTTAAGAAAGTCACGCACAGTGGATCGTGCAGATAGTTGCAAGAACCAAAAAAACAAAAACAGAAAGCAGAACTGTTGGTAAAACTCAAACTATAATATATATATCGTATATATATATATTTTTATTAATTTAAGCAGGTTTTATCTCTATCTTTTTATCTAACTATGCATCTATTTATCCATCATTCACTAAACGAATATTTAAAGACAGAATACGAATTTGTATTCAACTGAAGACGGTTCTATCTATTTCTATCTGTTTCTACACATCATCATCATCATCTATCTTTTAGCAGGGTATCTGCTCATGAACTTGCTTAAAGCATTTCAACTTTCCGTGTATTGGCCACGTTTCTTTTCTAATCATAATTGATATGCCGTTAGAGCTAAACGACTTTCTATTGGATTAGAAATCCGACAAAGTGAATTAGTAAAAGTTGCAGCAGCAGCAGCGGAAGAAGCAGAAGCGAACCCATTTTGCTTGTACTTGTGTAAGAGCTGCTAATTGGCCGGCACGAGCGCAGGTTAAAGGTGCGCCAATTAGCCATGGCGGCCAGGTGGGATTGCAATTGCTTTGCCTGGCGTCGCGTGCCACTCACCTGAGCTAATGGCGCCAAGCTCACGTGATGTGCGAGTTAACCCCCTTGCAAGGCAATCCCATTTCACTAACGATTCCTTGCAGAGTGTATTATAATTGGCAGCGGTTGATACTTACAAGTATACGAAATGAAGATGGCTACATGACTATATTCTTGTTCATAAGGAAAATATGCATTGGAATGTAGTTAAATTTTACTATACTTTTAATTATTATTTTATTCTTTAAATTATTATTTTTAATATATACTTTTTCACATTCAATTATTTGCTAGCTAGGTAGAAAATAGAATATAAAAAGTAGATTTATTGATTTGATATATATTCTTGAATTGTATTGAAATAAAGTAAACCTGACTTTTAAGTACTTTTATGTTGTACTTTATTCGTTAGATAATTTCATGTTCATAAATATATAGATAGCTCTATGTATATAAATTCTTGTTCATAAGAAAGATCTGTATTAAATTGAAGGAAGCATTTGTGTGTTTCCAATAACAACAACAATCCGTGGATTATAAATACTTATATCTATTATAGAAAAAATATGAATAATTCTTTCTAACAAGAGGTAAAACGCTACCATATAAAGCTATCTTCTGCTCTTCTAAAGAGATTCTTCGATAAATTTATAGCTGGCGCCAAGGTTGATAATCAAATGTTTCCACTTGGGATTACGTATTGCACACACTTCTTCTTTTTCGGTAATTATCGGGGCAATTACGTTAAGTGAAGTGCAATGTAACAACTACAACAACTCCAACAATTTGTTTTAGTAATCGGATTGTTTATTTTCTCCACATTTTAGTGGCGTGCTGAAATACCTCTGAGTGTATCTCACTTCACACTTGTACTTCTGTCTGTTGAAGTTCAAAGTTCATGTAAACAAGGAACAGACTCAAAAATATTCTACTCCTCTCATGTATAACAAACTTTTTGATTTATTTAATGAAGTTTTAATTTGATTTAATTAATTTTATCAACAAGAATGCATCAAATTGAATGACATCAGTTCCCGCAAATATGTCGAGTACAATGTATGAAAACTTTATATAACTGGGAAGATCATAACTGAGACTTTGGGCTAGTACAAGTTAGAATGTTAGCGAAATGGATTCAACCTTTCACACTCTATAAAGCGACGACGACACTCGGCACTCTTATAGAGCTCATAAATCGCCAGCTCGTTAGACACATTGTGAGTTCAATAAACTCTGCCAACAACGAGTCAGAGTTGAACATTGTTTTTTTTTTCTGTTTTCGTTTCCGCTTTTCTCTCATCTTCTGCTTCAAAAGTTGAAAATTTAAATGGGCAAAAGAGACAACAATGGAAAAGAACATGCGACGAAGGAGTTTGTTATACGGAAGCAATAATGTGTAGTACAAGTACGAGTAGGTTCTTTTTATTTTTATTGCTAGGGTCAGTCAAATTAATGAACAATGGGCAAGGCAACAACTGAACAAGAACAGCAGAGAACAACAAAAGAAACGTATGGCATTAGTTCCGTTTCATTTGGCAACAACAACAACAGCAGCAGCAGTAACAATAAAAGGCCAAATGTCATTCAATAAATTCGACAAATTTCGAATTTTAAAGAACACCCCATACGGTCTCACATTAATTGCTCGATTTCCCGTTTACCTCATTCTTTATCTTGCGTGAAATGAGCTCACAACGATTGAAATAGATCAGACATCAGAGTGCAGATCGATTGGAAAGTTGACATCATCGATAGAGAGATTACAGATACAGATACTGGATACACCTATAGAGATTACACAACTGAAAGCAATTCATCAATTGCTTTCAACAATACGGCTTCATTAGCCTATATTAAATATCAATTAGGTCTGTCTGTTTATAAGTCTCGCTGTCTACCATATTGTTTACCATATTCGAGTTCGCTCATTCAGAGTCAGAGCCCAAACAACTTTTGCACACATGATCTAATTTCCAACATGGATAAGCAAATGCAATGAAAATTAAATAAAAACCGTTTTAAATTTCATAATCATATTGTGTACTCTCTGGGTTGTGTGTGTGTGTGTGTGTGTGAATGGTATAGCGAAACTGGGTTAATTCTTGTGAACAAAACGAAAGGAGGGGGAGAAAGAGATAGAGAGAGAGAGTGGAGAGAAGGAAGCACTGTAAATACGTTTACAAATTGGCCAAGAGAGACTCCCACAAACAATCATGCCGAGTGGGTCGATAGAGAAAGAGGAGAGAGAAAGAGTCGGGAATGATGTCTCCATTATTATGGTTATGTAATTAACTCGTTGCCCATTGATAAGCCAAATATTTGTCTTCATAAATATGCCAATTGTTGATATATTGCATTGTTTACCTCAATAAGTATTGATTCACTAATTACATGTGTTTCTTCTCTCTTTGCAGGTAAATATCATATTGACTTTGCCTTTGTAGACGTAAGTAGAGTCTCTCTTTATGTTTGGGAACTGTCGGACAACGCCCTTAACTATGTTTACTTAATTTGAATACACTTGTTAAAACATTCAAATCCGAAACAGCCCTTGACACAGTCAATAGTTCAGACTGCGCCACTTATGATATACCCTTTAATTAGGCTTGTTTAATGTACAACATTTTAGAGGATTTCACGAGCCCTTTTAGGGTAGCGCAGTAAAAACATCAATGAGTGCCGACATCGATTATTTCCGATGTTGTGATTTAAACCATCGATAAGTTTAAATAAATGCAATTTTAAACGGTTACAGGACACTGTGCAGGGTTCTCAACTGCCAGGGCACCAAACATAAAAAGGTTTTAAACGGAATATATTTAGACTTTTACCTTAGTAAACACAAATATGTATATTCATTTAGTAATGTAATTTAACTTGGAGCCCTCAAAAAGCATTGGACAAGGGTGCTTAAGATCGTCGCTACGGTCTTTAATTAATATTAATTGATAAAAATAAAATGGTTTTCTTTTGGAAAAGTCTCCTCTACTTAAACGTATCATTAATTATTGTATTCCATAAAATTTGTTAACTGTTAAATATTTCTGCATTTGGTAATGCTTGATTATCTTGGTATTCAATAAGGGTGGATAGCTTCATGAAATGTGGTAACTAGGTAACTAGATAACAAACTTAGAGTCGTCATTTTCAACAGTAAACAGTCGTAACTTATCAAGTTTTTACTTAATGTTCTTCCTGTTGATGTTGGCGACCTAAAAATAGGTTAAATTCTTGTGGTATCTACTTAGCGAGGCTATTGACTTTGTTGAGATATCATTGGATAACTCAAAGTTATTTATATAGACAAACTGTCTGTTCGTCTTCCCTTTCAAACTGTTACAAAGTTAATTCACCAGTCAAGCTACCCTGCAGTTAGTAAGGGTGTCTAATGAATTTGCCGTTCATTTCTGGTTCTAATTTGAGAGGCAACACTCCCACAACACCCCCGCGTGTCGCATAACAAGTTTCATGCTCCAATTTCGTGAGTAGTTTCCCCCAGGTGGTTCGACGAGTTTTGCTTTAAGCCGGCATTTTTCACATTGCGTCGCCGAAATTATCTATGCATATGTGCTCGCTGTGCTTGGGAAATTTTGCCTCAATGCGAGTGGGCACACCTTCCAGACAAAATTGTACCGAATGCACTTACACAACAATATACAAAACTGGTGGTTAAATACAGTACTCACCCCCTTCCGTGCTCTCCTTAGAAGCTTGAACATATCACTCACGCTCTAAGCAAATCCCACTGTGCAGAGCTTTGACAGTGGGTGGGAATGGTATAGAATACCTGACTGTCTATCTGTCTGGCTGTCCCACTGTCAGTCTGTATGTCTGTCTGTCTGGCCAGTTGACATGCAACTCCATAAATATCCACAACAGGAACAACAACAACTACGATTCAGGTTGCTATTTAGAGCCCTCTGCAGACACACATTTTCGGGGGAAGCCGCTCCCCTTTTTGCACCGCGCCGCGCCCATTTATTGTTTGTATTGTTGTTTGTCTTTTATGTGTTTTTGTGTGTCCACTGTATGTCTGGCAGCCACGTGCTCACCACAAGCCAAAATACTGGTACTAACTAACCCCCTTCCCTCCTCATCCCTCTTAGTTCCCTATGTCGATCCCTGAGCGCATTTCATGTTCAACTGCAGTCGGAAATGACATTCGACTACGAGTATATTCACTGCGTTTTATGTGCTCCCGAGTAACTCGCAAATTATTCACATTTGTGACGCTTGCTTGGGCAATAAATACCCTGCACAAGTCTATATGTGTTTAGGGGGGAGGTTGCTTATTTATAAAAACGTAGAGAAACTAGAGTTATGAATCGTTATAATGGATGCAGTCAGTTTATATTAGAGTTCTTGAAGTATATAGAAGTTTATATATAGTATATATAATTTCTAACTGATAAATTATTGGTTTTGGGTTCTTTAGGTTTAGATCTTTCTTGTGTTTAATGATATACTACGATTTTCAAAGTGATAAATTATAACTAGGTACTTTACAGTTGAATCTTTAGGCGATTTATCTTTACTTCTTTAGGTCTTAAGGATCTTTCGGTTACTTAGACATAGGTTCCTTAGGCACTTTATCTTAAGATAAGGGTCTTTAGGTTAAGTCTCTTTATGTTCTTACGTTATTTATATTTAATGATTAATGCTTACAACAGTTAGGTCTTTCAGTTTTTAAGGTTTAGGATCTTGTAGCTCTGGTCTTACTATAGATCGTCATGTTGAGGTTCTTCTTCCTTATTTAGTTACTGTGGAATCTGTAGATTCACTCACCTACGTAAGGGATATATAAAGTGCGGCTCTCATAATTTATTTCCTAATCAACACTATGCATTGCATTGTAGTGTCGTATAACTGACGCACTTTATGCTGGCTTTGTCTGCCATTGTTAGTGGGATCAACAATATCTCGTGATTACCTATTCAAAATGATCATTCCGAAAACTGAACAAATTTTGACAATTATTCTGTTTGTTTCTCTCAATTGGCTTTTGGTTCGCTGTCGATTATTTTGCTCGTTTATTGCATGCAAATATTTTGGCAAGGCGGTTTAATTGCGGCTGAGAAATGTTTATAAATTGCTTTAATTGCTAAGCTCCCATTTTGGCTATATATTTGTATATTTTGTGCTATAATTATCATAAATGGGTGAGCAAAGTTTGGCGATTTATGTGTTTGCCTGGCTTATGGTTGCTTCATATCTATAAAGAACATTTTGGAATTATATTTAAATGTTGGTATACAAATTTGTAAGTTAGTTTGTGAATAAGCGGCAATATATAAGGTTTAATTTAGAGTTTATTGGGTCTTAATAAATTAATATATATATATACGGCGATATACAACATATCGTTTCATCATATCAAGAGTATATTCCCATCAACAGTTGCCATATTGATCTTGCTATGCGTTATACATAAATCCTCGACATGTGCATTTGGCAAGTCTGTTCGCCAAATGTTGCGTCTACATGGAAACGTAAAAAATCACTGAGAAAATATTCCCATATATCGTATAAATGTTGAAAACTATTTGCCTCGACATATGCCGACGATGACTGGCAGCTGAAAATGCAGTTAGAGCGTGAGAATCGGCACACACACAGCAACTTGTATGGAATATGACAAATAAAAGAAATTCATTTATATATACATATGCAAAGATACATAGTATATAAAGTATGTTTGCTTATCTGAAAGCACTAAGAGTGTTGGCATTTGTCGTGCACACTTTCGCAAGAATTTTCCGGGACTTACTTTAGCCTGAGTTCCTGTTTAAATAGTTTGCTAAAAGTTTTGGGGGGAGGGTAGCTTGCTAGACCATCCCTAGTTTGCCTGTTGCCAACTATATGTTGATGTTGAAACCGCAGGGAATTGTTTTTTTGTGGTTTGTTTTTATTTTACCTGTCTGGCAACGCCCACATGTTACCTGGGCTGCCTGTCTGCCTGCCGGATTGTTTGGCTTGTCAGTTGGGCGAAGAACTCTTTGTTTGTCTCTGGGTGGTCACTTTCTGTCAAGGTGGCGCACACAAGGCTCAAAAGAAATAAATATGAACAGAGAACTTTATGAAAATTAAGATACACTTGCCCAAATAAATGTTTTATTTGTAAAGTTCTTTAAAAATAAACAAAATTATTATTGTATTTATAATTATCAAGATCGGAGATATATACAATGCTCTTGCAACTTCATTTGTTTGTATATCTGATAAATTTTGCAAAGTTTTCTTCACTTTATATGGTGTATGCCATTGTTGTGCATTGTGACGTCTGTGTGCGTATGCCATTATCTTCTCATTCATCAGCTGTTTCAGCGTAGCTTCCTTTGTCGAACACACTTGAGCCAAGTTAATGACTCAGTTTTTTTTGCCTGAATCGCGTTGGCTTTCATTATTTATGCGCATTTCCTGAACGCGACTCGAGTCGACTCACAGCTCACCTTGCCTTGTCTCTTACCCTGACTTGTCTTTCTTCTTTTACCGTTTTGCTCATCGAATTGTCAAAAATAATTCTGGAAAAAAAGACATCAAACGGAAAGAGAGAAGAAGCAACCAACTGGTAACGATGCCGGTTTTTTGTTGCCTTTCTTTATTTTCTTTAAGCTTCTTTTTTTTGCGATTTTCGCTGACTTAGCCCACATGCAAATTGAAATAGCGTGATCTATGTATGTACACGCAGAAGTATATATGTTATATGCTTTAAGTTAATGCTGAAATTCGTGAGTAAACAAAAGAAACAGAGGAAGGCAGGGGGAGAGAGGCCCGTTTAGCATGTGCACATGCCTGGAAACTGGGTTAACACATCTACAAAAGTTCTTCCTCCCCCTCTCTCTCTCTCCTCCTCCCTCTCTCAAGTGACAATTTCACAATCGAGCTCAAAGTTCAACTTGCTGTGACATTTAATTACGCGTCTACTTACTTTACCAAATTGGGGCTTTCACTTAACTGCTGTCTTATCTCGGCTAGAGCTTTTTACTAGGTAATTGTAGCGCAATCAGCTTGTTAAAGTACCCAAAAAAAACAGAAAGGCAAAGAGACGGAGTTTAGATACACTTATAATTTGTTATATTATACATAATAATATTGTTAAGTTTTGTGTTATTGTGTTAAGTATTCAGTTATTAAGTGTAACTCGAAACACTATCGTAAGTTTATTTAGTTAACGATAACCTATTGCCTATCGATAGAATAGTGTTGAATAACGCTAAAGGAGCGGCAAAGCGTCACTATCGTTTAATAAAGCCAAGTGAACGGCTTGAATCGGAAAAAGACACTGAATAAGTTAAACTAAAACCATTAAGCATTATCTCCACAATATCTGCCTATTATAAGTAATATATTTGTAATATAATCTCTATATATGTATATTATCTCGTACACCTGTTATACAAAGAGTTCTACAAATATTGCCGCAAACACAACCACAACTTAACTCAAATTCACTTTGTATTTACATTTCTCGAATTTGAGGTTAAGCTCAACTTCTCTGATTATTTACATTGCTAAACCACAAGTTAGATTAGTACCGGCGGCATTCTTCTTTTGACTTGAGGTTAACCGCATAGTGTAATTCAGAAATCAGTATAACATTTTCCCAAGCAGGCAACAATTTTCCACAAATTAGTAAAACATTTCCACAACATTTTCATTCTATAAAGTTCTCTTGGCAGCATCCTAGGTAAACCTGAAATGGTTCGTTTATTTTCGATATGCTTTTAACATCATTGAAGGTAAAATATTTATCTAACTGCGAAGGCTGTGAGGAATTACAGCAACTGAGATTTGTGGCTGGTGCCGTGACCCAAAAAGCCATGAAATGCAAACGCCAATGACCTTCGCTTGGACACGGTTCAAATGCTGTGGTGCAAAAAGCAGCTTAAACACGGCATTCTGTAGATCAAACAAAGTTCAGTGGCTTTTCAAAAGCTTTAATTGATATTTGTGTACGCATTTAAATGCTTATTTGTCTGCACAGCCCACACACTCGCACACACACACACACCCGCACGCAACGCAAGCTGAGACCACAGACAATCCATCAATGATTACAAATACACAACGACCTCCGGAGTGCAGAGCTTGAGCCCAGCTTAGCTTCGTTTCCCTTCAAGTGGAGTCTCACTCGTTTGGGCATTTTTATCTGCAGAATTCTTCTTGTGCGTCATCAATTGACACAGCAAGAGAAATGAGTGTGAAAGAGAGAGAGAGAGAGATGGTACAGTCATGGGTTTTAAATGACCAGTAAATATTTTAAACAAGATCCAAAATATAAGGAAATTCTGCTTGATTTCTACAAATTAGTTAATCGTATTCATACAAGGAAAAAAGAAAGAGAGACGGGCAGATCTGCTTGGCACAGTACAAGATCCCAAAAAATGAGGGAGATGGGTTAGGTTAATTCATGGGTAATCCTCGCTTTGCTCCTTCACTTCTTCTTTATACCCTTGCAGAGGGTGTTTAAATTGGTCAGAAGTTTGAAATACATTAGGAGACACTCTGAATCTATAAAGTATATTTATTCTCAATTAGGATCAACAGGGGAGTATAACTAGCCCTGTCCGTCAATCGTTTCATTATAACATATAACGCAATAGGAACAATCAAAGAAACTAATGATTTTGTAAGAAGTTTTGTCCTTACAATAAATAACTAATCAGTGCCAATGTTTGACATAATATTGAATACCATACTATACAAGTCTGCACCATTATATATTACTTTAGATAGATATATAATATATATATTATTTCAATTCACTTTCCATTTGAATTTGCGTCATATAATGGCATAATTAGTCGCCAGTCTGTCGGCACCCACTTGTTGTGCTCTAAGAGAATATTTAAATCGATTTGTCAACCTGCAACAGCAGGTAAAAATAGTTATCGATAATTAGTTGACAACTGTCGTTAAGTAAAGAGTGAAGAGGAAAGGTGTCGGGCAAATGGTATGAAATCTGAGATTAAATATCCAACTAATGCGGGTATGGTCAACTCGGTTTCCGCTCTGCTGCTGCGAGAAGGAGGAAGCGAAACCGAAGTGAGGGTGGGCTGGGCTGGTTCAGGCTTGGCTTGGCTTGCCTCGTCTTGGGGCTTGCCTCAACTTGGCCCGCTGCCCGTTGCCGGTTTTGCAGTTTGCAGTTGCATTTGTTGTTATTCTCATATATAACTAAATAAGTACATGTGTATAAGTAACACGTAACAACAGTTACAATTGCACTTGACCGACTGTGGAATACCCTATGAGACCTATGGTTTATCATCTTCTGTCTATACAGATGTATCCATCTATATATTCAACAATCTATCCATCTATGTATATCAATCTATATATCTGAATATCTATCCATCTACTTTATCTGTTGATCTATGCATTAATTTATTGATCTATCAATTATCTATTCATACATCCATCTCTCTATCAATTTATCTAAATATCTCTTCATTTATTTATTATTATATCTCTCTATATGCTCATCTGTTTATTTATCTGCCTTTATTTTAATATATTTATTCCCCGTAAAACACACTATATACCCTATTGTATACTGGCTGTAATGAGCATATGTAAGCGTGCATCTAACCGGTTGGCTGGCTTCCACTGTGTGTGTGTGTGTGTGTGTGTCAGTGTCTGTCCACTTGAAGGTTATTTGATATGACCAGCCAGCCGACCAGCTGACAGCCTCTAGCTTTGCTCTACCTCTGTCTCCCTCTGTCTCTGCCCGTGTTCCTCCACTCTGCATCTTCTAGGCAGCTCCACTGTGAGCAAGTCTAATCGGACAGGCTGCAGACCAGAAGCGTTTTTAGTTTGCCATTTTTCATTTATATATCGCTATATAGACTACATACAGACACAATACATATGTACACTAGATACACTCGTATTCGTTCAGATCGAGCTACCAACAGGCGCATATTAATTACATTTAGAGCTATGCTATGCGGGCAATGTTCACAGTCCGTTGGGCTTTGTCGGCTGTCCATATAACTGGCTATAACTAAAAACCTAATCTCAACTGATATCTTGCCACATTTAATAGACAGACCTGCGGCAACAGGTTCTGCATTTTAAGGGATAACCTTTAAAGTGTTATTCGCATTTTAAACAGGTCATTTTGATTGGAACTTTCATAAGGAATTGATAAAGTGACAGCATAGTTATGTAATACTGACGTCGGCTAAGAGTACCCTCAAGTTCTAATACTTATAATACTCTCTCTGTCATTCACACTCTCTTTCTCCTGATAATGTTCTTATGTTCGATCACTCGACGATCTTCAGTTCTTCGATAAAACAGCGTGATGTATTTGTTATTTACCAAACTAATGATTACCTTCAAAAAGAAAATAGATTTGTTTTTGCTTCGCTTTGCAAGCAAGTTTATCAGCTACCTCTTATCTATTTCTTTCTCGCTCTCCCCCTCTCTCTCTCTAAAGCAAATAACTGTTCATCACTTTCTAAACATGCAAAAAGAACTGTGAACATAACAAAGGCAACGTTGAAGATAATGTGCCCAGAAGCGCCTCAAAGCTGCAATAAAAGAATCATACAATCTTCTTGGGGATCGACCGGACTTTCGATCCATCGATAGATCGATGACACATTCGTTTACCGTTCTCTCATATCATTTCTTATTTTGGCTTTGGCGTTTGATGAATGTTTTTCGCATTGTTTGTTATCGTCGCCACTAAAGTTGATAAGTTTGATTCCAGGGAGGGTTAATGCCATATAATAAGTGCGTATAATTAGGGAACAAACTCAGATAACTGGCCGAGAATGACGTCATGCGTCAGGCTAAACGTCTTGCTATTCTTTTTAGGCTTTCTTTCTTTTGCTTTCTTTTGCACATCATTACGTATGCAGAGTATTATACGCAACTTCTTTTGTTTCTCGAGTAGCTGCGCCAAGAGAGACTTGCGTCACTTGTAGATAATATGGAGATATGCAAAGGTAGTTATGTATAGTGGGAGGGAAGAGATGGAGACAGGGAGGGAAGGAAAGACACACTTTTGTCTTCGTGCAGGCCAATGAACCCCATCCATCTTATGATAATGCTAATGAAACACAAAGCAAACCGCACTATTAACAACCGGTACCCGGTACTATTTAGCATATGCATATAGCTCATAATAGGCCCTATTTCATTACTATATCACTCGACTATAGATGGTATAAACTATGTAACTAGCAACGATTTGCCTGAATTTAACGCTCATTTACTCTCAACATTTTCTATGCACCAGGAAACTTTTCCGACTATTCACGTAACCCTTACACATACGCATACACATAGATGAGTTCCCCAAGATGTGTATGTATTTTTGCAGCCTCATTGTCTGCAAAGGGAACTTACCTCAGTCCTCATCGTCTGCATTTCTGCACCAAATTATGTAGATTTTGTATTGAAATTGTTGCACTTTGCAGTCGAAGTGTAACACCTTTTTGAGCCTTATTAACACCTGGCCATGCACTGAGAGAAATGTTTGACTTCGTTTAGTGTAGGTAACATAATGATATAGGTTATAATAGAGTAAACTATTTCAAGTGGGTATTTTTGCTATAGGTTATTTTACAGAATTCGTTAGTTATTTATTTTGTATTAAGGTAAATAGACGAACGACCTATTTAATTATTTCAAAATTATGTTTTTAGTTATTTATTTATATAATGACTAAATTACTAAAAAATAAATAAATAAATAAATTGAATATGAAAATTTGTTTAAAAAATAGGTTTGAAAATAGGTTAAATCACTTCACAGTCATTTATAATTAAATTTAAATATATAAATTCAAACTTAACATTCTTTTTGACTCTTCTTAAGTCTGAAAATATTTAAGCTGCTTAAAATGGGGAACCATGTTATATGTTATAAATAAATTCTTTTAGGAATAATTATTGAACTTGTTTTAATAAACTTAATTAATAAAAAGCTAAAAATAATGTTTTGAATTTGCGAAAAGTAGTGAAAATATCGAACATTTTCAATATTTTAAATATTTAATAATTTGTATGCAAATGAATGATGAATTTCCAGTTGAGAGAGTTTGGAGTTAAAAGTGCAGTACATATTAAAAACTATAAAAAATGTGAATTGTTTTTTGAAATGCCAATAAAAGTGCAAACTGCATGCCTTAAGTCATTTATGCATGTTAATTTCTCTCAGTGTATGTGGAGTATTTGCATATGGCAAAACATATCATGCAAATTCCACATTGCATTCCGTTTTGCCTTCTCGTACTAGATCTCGTCTCAGGTTGCTGTTGCGCCCGTTTGTCTGCCCAAGATTGCCGACTGTCTCGCTGGCTGACTGCGGCTAGATGTGTATCTGTGTGTGTGTGTGTGTGTGTGTGTGTTGCAGTTGCAGTTGGATGCTGTTGCCTGCCTGCAGCGTGGCATTGCCAATCATTGGAAAAAGAAACGCAATCATCTTGCAACATTTGGGTGCAATTCATTTTCGCATTGAATTCGCAAATGTTGGCGTAAAATGTGAGTGTCGGCAGCAGCAACACCACCGCGCTCCCTCCCCCCAGTCCTGCCCTGCCCTTCCCACACTCCCGGCGCCACGTCTAAAGCAATGTCCGCATGTGTTACGCTAACTTGACTGCAACATTTTATTAACACTTGAGGCGCCAAAATCGTGCAACGTTTGCAGTGCGCTTGCGCTTCTGCCTCCCTTCCCCTGCCCTCTTTGCTTGCCACCTTCCCTCTGCCAGTGCTTCCTGCTGCTGCTGCTGTTGTACTTGTCGCCTTTCGTCTTTCATTTCGTGCCGCCCTTTTTTCGAGGCGTTTTTTGATTGCATTTTTGCATGGCATTTAAATTTGCCTGCTACGCCCCATTCCTCCCCCACTGCCCACCACTCCTTCTGTTGTGGGCGGCGCTATTTTATTGCCTTTCTTTAATTACACTTTACTGCACAATAAGGCGCAAGAAATACAACGATCTTGGGGCATTGCCAGACAAGGTTTATAGCGTCAAGATTTAAATAACTATGGATTATAAATTTCATGTTTGACAGTGTAATTTAAATTCTGCTCGGTAAAAACTAATTAAAGCATCGATTGGAGCATTGAGAGGTAAACAAAGCGCCACAAGAAGATAAAGATGAAGAAGAAGAAGAAGAGAGAGAAGAAGTAGTGTAATTTAAACTTTTCACCTCATTTAATTAGGCGCGGTGCAGTTATATTTATCGATTGTGTTAATTAACGCTTTAAATCGAAAAGTTATTATGGCAAACTGTTGACACAGAAATGCATTGAACTCGTTTTGCATTCTTGCGTATTTCCACAGACGATTTTCACAGCAAGCACATTTTCCAGTCAAAAAGTCACAGAGGTCTCTCCCTCCCTCCCATGAAGAACTGTTTGCAATCGATGGAAAATTGCGTTTCGTTGGCATTTTTTATGGTTCGCTCAGCCGCTGCTAAATCATCCATGAATATTCTCTAGCTTAACCTCTGTTAACCCTGCACTGCGAACACCCTCCCCTTTTACAGTCTGTGCCCCCTTTTTGCTTGTAATTATTGCAGTCTTTGCAAAAATATGTCTCTTTTTGGGTTAAAACAAATGGGCTGTTGCCCTTGAGAGATGACTTGTATCACACTGATGAATATTTAGGCTATTTTTCTTTAGAAGGAGTATGAATACTTATGATATAGAGAGCAGGCAGTCAAGTAAATCTAAAATTCAGTCAAGAATAAGGTATAAATCTATCTTTAATATGAATATTTAATAACAAATCTATCTCCATTTCAGACCCTATCAAGTATTGCACGTATGTTTTGTATATTAGTAATCTTAATTTCCATATATTCTAGTCAAGATAGATAATACTGCTCTATAAAATATTGTTATCCCATTTCATCAATTAGTCATTATTGTATTTTCGAGTTTATCATGTAGCGTGTTTCACTTTTGATTTCACTATAAACAATGAACAAGATTCCCTTTAATCGAGCCATCTTATCTACAATATAAACAATAATTGTAACAACTCAATAAAGTGGTAACAATTGCAGCTGCCATAGTCTAAGTTCATTATCATTTATTTAACTTATTTTATTGTCGCTGTCGTAATGCCGATTGGTAAAGGCCATAAACAATGAAAACATATTGACAGAGAGCCGACAATAAGTCAACTGAGACTCTCGGAGGGCTGACGCTACTGTGCTGTGCCGTTGAAGCGCATATGGCGCAGTTAATTTTATCGGGGGTTACCTGCTTCTCAATGCCGATTACAAGGGGCTCATATTGTGATAGCATAACTGATATTAATAGAATATGTACAAATTAAAAGAGAAAGAAGAATAAGGTGTTGGCAAATTGAATAAGTAGAGCACCCCCTATTTTACTCAGTCTTTTATTAAAATCTGCAATCGATTATTATCGATTTAGAATGAATATAAGATTTATGTAGATTAATTTGTTCGTGTTTAAAATTGAATATTTCTTTACATTAATCCATTAAATGTGGCACTTCTTCACTGCAGATCTACAATCGATAACTATTGATTATAAGCTATTCAGAGAAATCTCTTTACTCTCAGATGGATATATGGTATGAGAATTATTTCTTACATCACTTCTTTATATGCGACACCTCCTCACTACCTTATCCACAGTCGATACTACTAGATTTCCCCTACCATCAATAACTATTGATTATAATCGATTCATAAAAAAATTTATAGAGCACTAACATTAATGTTTAAGGTAAAGTTCCCTGCCATCACTTCATTATATGCGATACTTTTCCACCACTATCTCCCTTTGCTGTAGATCTGCAATCGATAACTACTCGATTGCTCTGCCCTGCAATTTCGTGTACGATTTATGGGCAAACTTATGCAATTTTCATAGATTGGTTTTCCTCATGCAGTATCTCGCCCCATCTATCATACTAGGCTAGACAATACTCGCAAACTTTATTAAGCTTCTTTTTTTAATCTCTGACCATCTCTCTGTGGCTTTATTATTGTCTGCCTGTGTGACTTGAGGCTGCTCATGTATTTTGCGGTTATTATTGTCAGCGCGCTTTGAGAACAAGTTTTTTTTTTCATTTTTCAGTTTTTTTTATGTTTTTGCTTCTTCGACTCAATTGACCCAAATTTCTGGGGCTTGGGCCCGCTCGGTCTTTTGTAGTAGACGTGTCGTATTTGCTGTAGTTTTTGCAGTTCTTTCGCTTTTTTGTTGTTTTTTTTATATATATATTTTATTTAGTGGGTCGCACTAAAGAAAAGGCGCTTGAACTTTGGCAACTCTGCCCATTTCTCTCAAAAGGGGGCGCAACCGATTTGGCCGGGCACGTGTTTCGTGTTTTATGCGAACGAGAGAGTGACAGACAGTAGGGGAAAGAAGGGGGAGAAAAAGAGATATGCATGGTGTTGCATCTTGCAAGGCGTCTACAGATGCGCTCATCTTAATAGGTTCACTAAACTCTTTTGTTTCGGGGCCTGGGAAGCTTACCAAATGTCTTCATCAGCGAAGTGACCCCAAAGAAAAAACTAAAGCCAAAGTTGAAAAACGGTTTTAGCAACGTTAATTATCGCACAATTTTCAAGTCCCCTAATGATCGCCTTATTGAAGATTTGTCGGAGTTAATTGGGAGCTGAGGTAATCACAATTATCGACACATGTTTAATATTAAATGTGCCAACTTGTTATCTCTATTTGCTGTTGAATATGATATATGGGTTGATAACACAATGGAAAGGGTCTATCGCTTTTGACTAAGCTCTATAAATGACTTTCCAAGAAAAACTTAATACTCGATAAAGTGAAAGATATGAATTTAAAATGGATTTTAAGTTGTTATACTGAAATAATAATAATCTTATGTTTTCTTTGTTAGAATTTTGAGTTTCCTTCTTTTTATTTGAGTATTATATCATTAACTTTGTAAGTTGGATTAAATTCTACTATATCCTATACTGTATTCTATCGACTTCTTCAGAAATATCTGAAGAGTATTGTATATATTGGAGTCAGTTGAAACATATAGTTTCCATAATAAATTCTATATAAACTTCTGTATATATTTTTCATTAATTGAGATTTTAATTTAGTACTGGGTTTAATTTAGTGTTGATCAGTTTTCAGCTGTTTTACAGCTAAATGTAGCTTAATAAAGACAGCATTTGGCTGCCTTTGTTATCATTTAACGTTAGTCAGGTTTTTATGCAATCGCCAATTGGTTTTTCACACCTCACCAAACGGGGGTTGCCCTGAGGCTCATCTGCAATTCAATTTCACAACTGCTGCTCGGCATCTTCAGAGAGTTATGCTAAGAAAATTCTGCAATCGCACAAGAGCGACAGAAATAGCAACAAAAAACAACGAAACAAAACAAAAGCAAACAGAAGCAAGTAAAAAAGATAAAGTGGAGTTTGTTCGACTGTTACATACTCGCTACTCCACTGATCGTTCATTGTAATTATTTATTAAATGTGTCTTTGCATAGCATATTTTGTATTGCATACTTGTAGGCGGCGCCTTCTCTACGCCCAGTAAAATTATTTCTTACATAACTTCTGTGTTACCTATCCGTTTGGTACCTACTTTTCATAGATCATTTAAGCTAAGAATACACTAAGAATAAATATTCTACCTTGTAATTTACGATTTCAATTCGTTGTTTATCGATTAATGCGTGGGCGTGGCCACATTCAGAGACAGTCTTTAGGTCTCTGCAATATAGAACATACAATTGTATCCACAAAATTTAATGACTCTATATCCTATAATCTCTGAGATCTAGGCGTTCTAATAGACGAACATGATTATATTGACTCAGTTGGTCGAGATTAAATACACTTTATGAGGTCTACCATGCCTGCTCTGCTTATCTTAAAGTTATAACATCCTACTACCATCTGTCTACAGGGTATACAAATATACGAAAAACTTGGTCTGCTTTGTGTTGAAGCTTTTCCAGTTGAATTTTCCACGCTTCTCAGTCACACACACTTTTTTGGATTCGTTCGCTCGCTGCTTTGTTTTTGTAATGAATTAGTCATTGTTAAGCTGTTGTTTTTGTTGTTGTTGTTGCACCTTTTGAGCATTAATTACGAGTATTTCCTAGTTTGTTTTTTACTTTCTTTCTTCTTCTATTTCTTAGTAAGTTTTTAAAGCGTTGATAAGCGATTAGCTGTTATCGCACTTGGAAAGTCTTATTTGAATGCGAGGTGTAAAGTCGTGACTAAACACGCGAGTGATTCATATATATCTTATATACACACACACACATGTATCTTCCATGTATACTCAAATGTATCTTATATGCACTGTATCTTATATGCACACATGTATTGTATCTTGTAGATGTCTCATGTATCTATCATGTTCTGCTTGCCGCGTGACGTCGCGTCGCTTCGTGTTTCCTTTTCTTTTTCCCCTTTCTTTCTTTTTCATGATTTTCTATGTGGTTAACTGTCTGCATGCTAATCACAATTGTGTTGCATAGTGTGATGTACACTCGCGATTTGTATGCCAAGCACAAAATGTGTTGACCACAAGCTAAACTTGTTGTTGATAATTACATAAAGTTGCTAAGAACATATTGCGGTTGTATTATAGTTATTAGTTTTGTGGATTACCTAACTGCGTGTTATATGAATAGTTTAAAGTTCTTTAGGCACATTACGTATCAAGAATTTCAAATCTTTAAAATCTTTTATAAACGAACTTGGCAACTTTCAATTTTCAGCTTGCAAATTTCCACTTGCCACTTGCCTCGTTGCATTAAAAATGCATCGATCTCTCAAAATCAATTCAATTTCCTTCCTCCCTTTCTCGCCCTCTCTCTCTCTCTTTTTACGTCCTGTAGCTAGCACAACACAGTTTTCAGTACACGACAACATTTTCCTTTGTTGTCACTGGGAAAATGTTGGCTTTTCTGAAGGCTTATATTTTATTCAGAAAACTGCAGCGAATAGGAAGAGGTGAGCTTAGTAATTTCTTATCGAAAACCTCGACGAAAATTGTATTTAAATTATTGAAAAATATCAACTGCTTTATGCAATTCACTTATTTATTAATTCCTCTCTTTCTCTTTCTCTTGTCTTGCAGATCATATTATCGTCTTCAACTGTAACTATTGCTTCCATATTAATAAATTGCCATAAAGTTTAAGCAACCAAATTTCAACTGCCAAATATATAAGCAATTATATCATTTACAACGTCTCACAAAATGTGGAATATTGTGATTTTAAAATAAAAGTAAGTATTGCAATCAATCATTTTAGTTCATTTTCGGGGTTAAAAATATAAAATAGACATCGTTACAGTACGCAAAAAGAAATATGCGATGTTATGGGGAATTACTTTAATTTTTTTAATTCATTCAATTGTTAAATAAGTAAATTTGGTGAAAATATTAAATTTTCAAAGTCCAAGATCATTTGTGGAACTCATTTAAGTCGAGCTCGCAACCTATAAGTCGCGTGAACAATGTGTGTGTGTGTGTGGAACGTGTAGCAATGACAGCAACCCAACAGCAAAGACGCTAACCGTACACTGCACACGCTCACGTCGAAGGTGCGCGTCTCAACTGATATTCTCACGTAACTGCTTACGTAGTATCGTAAGATGTGATGTGCAATAGAAATAAGATTCGTAGTACAGTTTATAACGTAATGAATTGATGAATTCATTCGTATTTAATTATCATTATTATTATTTGTTGTTTTTTCCTCCATTTAGTATTGCGAAACTGGACGATAGGAAAAAGCAAAAATCTGGACAATATGGATGCTCCAGATGCCGGTCGCATTATACGTGCGCCTGCACGACGTAAACGCAACGATGAGCAGCTTATGGATAGGGTGAGTACGATATCTTTTGGAGGTCATACATACGATATGTGGAAAATAAGTTAAGATCTGAGAAACTTTAACGAACAGTAAAGATATTACGCCATAATGTAATATTATTATAGGCCCTAAATGTTTTTGTCCCTGATATTGTTCATTGTTCATTGGGTCAGTCGCTTTGGTTTCCTCTTCCACTCTTGCTTTGCCTTGACAACTTTTCCCCACTGTCAACACATCTGGTTTTGTTGTTGTTCGTGTTGCTGTTGTTTCTTTTTCTATTTCGTTTGCATTTCAATGAACCCGATCGCATTATACATTTTTCATTTATGCTGTCCCCTGCTGCGCACGATCCAGTTTCAATAAGAGAAAAAGAAGAAGAAAACCCCGAAAAATGAAAGTTTTTCGTAACTGTCATCACACACACACCCACAACGTATATAATATGCAGCACAAATCCCAATCGGGGAATGCGCTTTGTGGCTTTGTTCTTCCCCCTGTCTCTAGTTGATACAGTTTCTCTTCAATTTTGATTAATCATCTATACGAGTTTGGCCTTTATTTAACCAACTCTGCGACCCAGTTTCAGAACCTTTAGCTTCCAATCGTTAACAATTAATTTTCACCACCCACCACATAGAGCAGCGGGCAAGTTCATTAACATGGCACACTCAGATCACACCTCACACTCACCAC
The DNA here is from genome assembly GCA_018903425.1 of Zaprionus nigranus. Classification (NCBI taxonomy): domain Eukaryota; kingdom Metazoa; phylum Arthropoda; class Insecta; order Diptera; family Drosophilidae; genus Zaprionus; species Zaprionus nigranus. The sequence continues at coordinate 411,430 of JAEIGD010000025.1, forward strand.
ACCCCACCACACCTCTGCATTGCTGATGCTGCTGCTGCGACTCAAGTTCCACACACATACACACACAGTGGCGCGCAGCATACACAGAGTAACCCACAATTAGTTCGCCTCGAATTTCACGCAATTAACAACGCCTCACAGCAACAGCAGCAACACCAACAACAACAATAGGCACAACAACAACAGAGACAATAGCAACAATTAGTTGTAGTTTTATGTCAAGTTCAATGCACGCAGCTAGCGTGGGTGCCCAAATAACATTAAATAATCAAACCAAAATCAGTGGCAAGAGAGAAAGACTGAGAGAGAGAGAGAGGTAAAGAAAAAGAGGGAGAGAGAGAGACTTTCTCTCTCAGCAGCTGCAAAAACAATTGCAAAAGCTTCTTGCTTTGACCTTTCCAACTTCACCACAACAGCACAACAGCTGTGCAGAGAGAAAGAGAGAGCAAGAGAGAGTTGAAGTTTGAGAGAGTCACAACGATATCATTACCACAGCAGCACAACAGCTGTGCAGGGGGAGAGAGAGAGTTGGAGTTTGAGAGAGTCACATTGATCTCTCAGCCTCGGCTCGACTCGAGTCGGCGCTCTCTTGAAAATAGGTTTCTATGTGTTCTGTATTCGTGTGTGCGCCTGTGTGTGTGTTCGGGCTGCTGCTATCGTTAGTTGTTGTTGTTTTTACCTTCGCCTCACTTCGTGCTCTGCTCTGTCTGCGCCGTAGGCTTTGCGCAGTTTGCCAGTGCCTGCGCCGTGTTAGTTACAATTTGTATTCCCCACTTGGTGTGCGCTTTTCTCGCCGCGCTATTGTCGTCGTCGCTGTCGTCGTCGTAGTCGTCGCCGTCGCTGTCGCCTCCCCCACCACCCACCGTAGGGTGCATTGCAATTTTTCGCATGCAATTTTGCATTTTGCAATGTACGAGTGCAGCAAAGGGAGAAAAGAAAAATATGAAAAATCGTTAGAGAATTTTGTTAAATGCATTAAAATTTGTTAAATTATTTATTTGCGACCCGCTTTACTTGCTCATTTGTCTGCCCAAACAGAGAAATAGAGGCACATAAAACAGTGTGTTTTGTCAGGCCGCGCGGCCTTCGGACATATTCGGTGCGTGTAATTCGGTCGCTGACGCTGACGCTGGCGGCTGCTGCGCTGCTGCTGCTGTTGTTGTTGCTACTGTGCTTACAAATAATTAGTCTCTCTCTCTCTCTCTCTAACTCTGTGTATCTCTTGCCCAAAATGACGTTATATAATCCAAGCTAACTGCGACTACAGGGAGGTCTGCTGCCTCCTCGTTCCTCGCCACGCCCCCTGCAACGCCCTCTAATTTGTTGGGCCAACAGATTTTGTTGTTGTTCTTGTTAATCAAATGAAACGACAAGTTGATTAGATCATTTGGGGGACGACACAATGCGAGAGATAAAATATAATAACAATAACCGACAGAGAAAGAGAATGAGAAAGAGAGAAGGGGAGAGAGGAGTGAGAGTGGGAAGAGTATAGCAATTATACAGACAGATCGTTATCTGCAATTTTGATCGTTTCAGTTAAATTGTTATGATGTCCATTTCCATGTTGATTAAATAATAGTAGAAAACAAAGTACAGAAAGTAAAGTTGCAAGCAATAAAATCTTAGTTAAAATCAAGTGAATATACTACGAAAATATATGAATTTACTAAAAGTATTTTCAAGCCTTACAATGATCTCAGTCGATATCAAATGGTGTTTTAAAAACAAGCAAAATTTATTAATTTGCATTTGAAAACTTGTTAAGGCAAAGGAAATGTCATAACTTTTACGCCACGCTGCGTATACGTTATTTATCGAATAATAATTTTACGACTTTTTAATGTTTTGTTACGGCAACTTGTTATCATTGCTGCTGCTCATATGCTCAACGTGCCAAAAATAAAAAATAATTCTCCAGATAAAGAGAAACAGCAAACAGAAAATGAGAAACAGTAACGAAAAAAAGGGGAAAGAATAAATAAAACAACAACGACGACGACGATGGCAAAAGGTGACGTCGACTGCAAAATGTCATTGCAAAATTAATTCAATTTCATTTCCCTTGCAAAAATCGAATGGGGAAAACAAAACAAAACACAAAGTCTAACGGTTGTCGGGGCTATACGCTGATAACGACGCGACGTTTGCCTTAACTGTGAAAAGAAACGTGTGAGAGAGAGAGAGAGACAGAGCGAAAAAGGCAATAAAGGGTAGCCTACTGATGATAACTGAGACAACAAGGCGAATAAAAAGAAAGAAGTGTAGAGAGAATTAAGAGAATTATGCCAAGTGTAGGCAATCTACATATAAAGAAAGTATAAAAAGGCTCGATAAATATCGCAACAATCGAAATTGTATGGAGATAATTTTGCATAAGTAATTAGCTAAGAAAATACTGAATTAGAGGGCAATAAAATATAAATAAATGAACATATGATTAGATGTAGAGGAACGATATATATTTGCACCGGACAATCGAAATAAGTGCGATTACTAATTCAAGATGCAAACAAGAACAAGAAAAGAGTTGATAAACAATGCAATAAAATATTAGAAATTGGAGAACTTTAATAATATAAAAGAAAATCTGTAGTGCAATAACTAAAATTACATAATTATTACCAATATTAATTATCGATAATATCGATATTAGTGCGTTAACTAATGTTATGCACCATCAAGAAAGAAGGTAGTTCCTAAGAAATCAATAAAATATAAATATCTAGTCAATAACGAAGGCATGAAAATAAAATATGTGTAAATGAGAATATAAATTAAGAAAGTATATCAATATTTCTCATTATCGCAACTATCGGAACTAGTGCGTTTACTAATTTAAACTGCAATTGTTATCGATACTACATTATTAAAGATTCATGCAGTTAGAAGAGTCAACAAAAAAGGCAATACATTTAAATTAACCAGAATATCAAAATACAAAAAAAAAATATTAATCGTATTCGTTAATCGTTAATAAATATAAATTAGGAAATTGCAAATAAAAATCGATACTTTTTAAATATTGTTACAATCGAAATTAGCAAGATAACTTATTGAATAGATAAGCAAGAAATAAACTAAGAAAGCCAATAAAATATAAAGAAACGTGAATATAAATTAAAAATGTACATCATAGTTCTTAGTATCGCTGATATCGAAACTAGTGTGATTACTTGTCGTATACACAACAAGAGGAATGTAATGAGCAACCTCTAAAATGTAGTTTAAACAGCGCAAACAGTGAAACAAATAGAGAGAGAGAATGAAAGAGAGAGACCACAACTGCTCTCTAATATTTTCTGTTTATATTATTATTCGCGTTAATTGGAACGTAACCCACTTGGCCCATTGCCTGAAACAAGCGAAATATCCGCAGTGACAGCAGCAGCGACAGCAGCTGTAGAGGGTGTACACCCCAACGCGTCCCCCCTCCCCCACTACTACCCACCTTAACCACTACTTGCCCACCACCTACCCCAGCAATACATATGCACCCGTTCTCAACGTAATCAGCTTTTTATAGAGGCGGCGTGCAAAATGTTTAGCCGCCACAAAGGCGATTGACATTTACAACAAATGAAAGGCAAAAAGCAACAACAACAGCAACAAAAGTTACAACAACAATAGCAGTAACAACAACAGCAATAAAGCAAACAATGTAACTGTGTCTGGGCTGTGGAAATTTCAAATGAAGAGAGTGAAAAATTAGTATATTGTTCGAATCGTAACACAGCAAAAACAACAACAATAAAGAAAAGTAACAAACAAAAAACAATAACAACAACAACAACAACATGCGGCATTTAATCATGACCCCAACATCGCTGTCGATGTCAACGCCAACGCTGTCGTCGCTACATCATCAGCGCATGCTGTCGCAGTCACAGTCGACGCTGCTGTCGCAGTCACAGTCACCGTCCCCATTGACACCGCAGTCGGCATCGCCTTCGTTTTTCTGCGCCAGCTCCCCAAAATTCCCAGCGAATTACGAGCGCAGCGAAAAAGTGAGTGCAACAACAACAACGAATACAAAGCAAAAAAAACGTAGCCCTCATGTGCCCCGCCGTCTACTCAGCCACCCTTTCACACATTACCTGCTGGATTTATGCTCGGGTTAATAGCTGCTGTGCGATCCCTTTTTGGCGCAGTTTGCCCATTATTCATGAATAATTCGAGTGCACTCAAATGTCGAGCACATGCAAGACATGAATGTTTGCCATTCATTCATTATTTTATCATGTTTTTTTTGTTGCTCTGCATTAATTCATTATTTTCTACATGATTGAGCGAATTTTTGTGTAGTTAGCTTGCGCCTTTCTCGGTGATTCTCATTGTGAGAGGGGGGCTTAATACCTTTATTTAATTGGTTTTTATCGACTTGGAACCAGAATGCTTGTAGTTTAATGTAGCTGGAGATTTTCTTGTCATCTTGTTTATTATAGAAATGCTATACAATAGAACTTTTCTAATTTAGAAATATTAATACCCTTGCAGAGGATATATTAATTGAACGGGAGCGTTTTTAAATAGTTTTTTTATGAAATTAATGGTTGAAATTAAAGAAATTTTTAAAAAAAGGGGGGGGGGGCCCCCCCCCCCCCTCTTTTTTTTTATGTGTGCGCGGGGGGGGGGTTGCCACTCCCGACCCGGTGTGGGCGGCGGGGGTGTTTTAATTTACCGCCCCGTGGTGGGGTTTCTGTCAGAAGTTTGCAACTTACGTTAGGAGACATCTCAGACCCTATAAAGTTTATATATTCTAAAACAGTATCACAAGGAAAGTCGGCGGAAATAAAGGTTTCTGTATGAAGATCAGTTTTAATTTTAGAAATAACTTTCAGTGTCAATCAATCTGAGTCATAATATTGAATACATCAAATTCTATTAAATTCTCCACCATTATATACATATAACTAGCAAGCTGCAAGGGTATAAAACCTTCGGTTTGCCGTAGGTACCCTTTCTTTCTCGATAGGTAATAATTTTTTATTTTATTTTTATTCTATTAAATAACTGCACGATCTTTTATGCCAAAGAATTCTAATACATTTAAAAGAAAGAAACATTTAATTACCACGACATTCCTAATAAAAAGCCCAACTACAATCTCCATGAATCTTTTTATTCAATTGAGATTCCCAACAGACACGAAGTTACTTTGTTAATTGCTTAATTAATCAATTTAAGTAATGTCTATCAAAGCTTTTGCATACATTTCCAGCACGCTTTGTACAGTTTTGGCTTTGATTTTCATGAATTTCTCGTCGATTCTCAGCATGGATAATCGTAAATATTCCTTATGCCGGTTGTGGCGACATCTGCAAGTGGAATAGAAACTTGTCAAGAGTGTTTGCCACATTTCGCTTGAATCAACTTGGATCAATTTTCTTCTTACTCTCGAGTTTGTCTTTGTCGAAGGCGTTTAGAAAGTCGCGCGACTAATATCGTAAGAAACAAGAAAAAGATGAATGGACAGAGCGGACAGAGCAGAAGCACTTTCCCAACATGAATACACACACACACACACACACGCGTATGGTTATTAGAAGCGAGCTGCGAAAAAAGTAGAACAAAAACCAGAGGAAATCTTGAGATGCCGCCGCCGTTGCAGCTTGAATTTCTTTCTACAACTTTTGCTGCTAACGGGAAAAAGGGGAGGGAGAGAAAGGGGTACAGAGTGTATAAGTAGGAGTGGAGAAGGGGGAGGTAGAGTGGGTGTGGCAACAACTACCGGCATTTACAATTTACTTTCGTTGTGCGGACAGACAACGCGTCGTATGCGCAATGTGCATTTTGATGAGGCGCCTCAGCTCAAAACTCTTTCCATCTCAGCCATATGGGCCAAAACAATTACAACTGCAAATTAAGTTGTGTGTAGCATAGTGTAGTGTATGCTCTGCACTGTTGTGCGGGCGGTGGGCGTGGCAGTGCCTGAGCTAGGCAATTAAGTCTGGCAGCCGTGTAGAAAAAAACTGTAGCTGGACCACAGTCGTTCGACCATCTGCATATGCATGCAGCCAGCGTGTGTGTTGCTGTATGTGTGTGCAACTCTAGTGTGTGTGTGTAGAAAAAAACCAAACACCACATAAATGCAGCCTAATGTTTTCTGCTCCAAAAAGCGCAAAACGTCTGGAAAAGCGTTCAGGTTTTTCATCTCCTTCTCTCTCTACCTCTCTATCCCCCTCTCTCCTTCTCTGCAGTTAAATTTGTTATTGAAAGGGAAAATGATATGCAAATACGTATTATAGAGAAATACCTTTGCAAAAAAAAGGAGCAAAATATTTGCGTGCATAATTCACATTTCACAACGTCATCTCGTTTCACCTTGAACTTTCCTTGACGTCGAAGCTTAACTCAATCAAAATACGCTTCGGCGCAATTGTTTTGCCTTTGAGCTACGTGTTGTTGTTGTTACTTTGCATTAATTATTGGGAATTACGCAACAGCAACAAAAACAACAACATTGGTAAATTAGAAAATTGTTCGCTTCTCTAATTGCGGACAATGCTGACATTTGCCAATGAAAGAGAATGAGAAAAAGTTGTGCGATAAATTGCACGCGCTAAAAGTTTGCTGTACTTGGATAATAAGCAGCTGATCAGTTATGGGCGTGTAACGGGGTGTACTTGGCAAATAGTCAAAGGTTAAGGTTGCCGAAATTTAAAGGAAAAGGAATTTAAAGTGCAGAATAAACGTACATATATCTAGTAATAAAATTTGAATATTTAAAACACAATTCGAGTGGTGTTTCTTAATAAAATATTAGACGAGATCTATAAATGTAATATAAATATGCATGAAGAGTTCAATAACAATGACAACAATGGAATAATATATCCTAAATTATAAGTACATAAGTAAGTTCTTCATGTTTAAAAGATAGTTTATATAGACTTGTATCTGTATAATCAATTAGATTAAACCATTAACTTAAGCTTTCATAAGGTTTCTATGAAAGATTATGTGAATAACTCAAGCTATACTGTATTTAAACCACTGTAGGGTTATAGGTATCTCATAAATACCTATTATATATAAACTATATTACAAAGTTCTGTACATCTCTTAATAGTATTCTCTACATCTCTATATATTATTAATATATTTTTAAATTCATTTAATTCTAAGTAGATTTTATTGATTTTATTTTTTCCAAAAATAAATTCCTTGGGTTTACTGATTGGCCTTTCATAGAGACTGCAACATTACGTGATCATAGTTCTTTAGATTTATAAATATTTATAATAATTTATAGATAGTTCTCCTTGATTTATAAAGATTTTAATTTTTTTCTAAAATATGTTTATTATTTCAGACATAAATGATCTTACTGTACTATAACAAGACTTAGCATATAATAATCATCTATTGTATGATCATACAAATATCAAAGTACATTTTTACCTTTATTTTATTTATAAAGGTTACTTAAGATTATTGTTAATTACTTCTTCTTGATAATCTGCTCCTTATTTCTTTCTTAAATGATCATATGCTGCTCATATAAAGATAGTTGTCAATATCTTTGGCTTTATTGCCAGAGTGTGCTTCATAAAGCTGGCATAACTCGTCTTTCTTATATGTGTATATCATATCGTATACCGTATGCCTTATGGCCTTATCGTGCCAGCTGGAGAAGCCGCTCCAATTAGACATGACTTCATTTTGGGGCTGACATCGTATAATTATTTTTCATTAATTTGTACTTACTGTAATGAGCGTTTCGTTTGGTCAACTCTATTGCCTCTCGTGCCACCCCCTAGACACCTCCCCTTAGTGCTGGCTGCCTCATCAATTTGCTGGGCGTGACTTATCATGCGCCTTATGCTGTGCTTCTAATAACACATTGCGGCGACACGACATGACATGAATTCGCCGTAGATTCTCTTGCCATCACTCTTCTCTTCTCTCTTACTGCCTCTTCTACCTCTCGCTTTTTCTCTCACTCTTCTCTCTGCATTCTCTCTGATTTGCAATTTGAGCTGCTCGTGTTGTTTGACTTGGAAAAGTTGTCGCTGGTTTTTCTTTCGCTGTGAAAGGAAACGCGCCGCGCAACTTTGATCTGGCTATGTCCCTCTCTCTCGTTATCTCTCTCTCTCTTTCTATTGCTTGGCACTTCCCACTTTCATTTAGTGCTAAAAGAATTGTCGTATTACGTTTAATTGAAATGATTTCCTTCGTCTACTTGACTAATTAGCTAGATAAGCAGCAGAGGGAAGGAAAGTTTATCAATAAATTGCGATTTCCTTATGGCAAATCACTGTCGTTTGTTCTCATTAAACTGACCATGCTGCAATAGTCTCTCTACGTCTCCTTCTCTCTCTCCCTCTTTAGCTCATGCATCATTTAACTTTAACAACTGAAACTGTATCAATGCAGTGGCCTGTCATGAGTCACAGCAACAGCAGCAGCTCGACAGCCCCCCCTTATTTTTAGACCAAGTTGACCTCAATAAATTTGCAGACAAAATACAGTGCAACTTGGCTAGAGAGAACTTTATTCAAGGCTTACTTCACTTTTAAAGGGATCAGCTTTTCTTATTTGTTTGTTCTTATTTACTCCTGATGTTATTTACCTTCAACTAAGAACAGCTAACTCACAACTTTAATTAATTAATTAATAATTAATTAATGAATATAGTAATTTTTTTAAATTGAATAATACTAAAGCATATTGTATTATTGAATTTCCATACAATTGATTGTCTTTCTTTTCATTATTATAACTGGCAATAAATGTAGACTTCATATTAAAATTGAATATCTTTCACTCTACAAACTGTTCCTGCTTTTGTAACCAAGACAATTTCAGTACAGGGTATTGCTAAGTCGAGTTCTGTCTTTTGTCAAGCGCAGGCATTTACCTCTAGGCATAAAACAGAGCTTAAATCGCATTTGAAGGCGTATTTGAAGTTTAAAAACGTGCGGGAAGTTAAATTGAAAAGCTTTTTGGGTAGACGCCGTTGGCTAACTTGAGACTGTGCCTGTCTGACATGCTCAATCACAAATCGCACATAATATGGAGTAATAAAATACTAAACTTCATTTCTTTTAGTTACCCATTAAAAATACCTTTAAGTCAATTTTATAATGCCATAAAAATGACCTATAAAAATCCCTTCAACTTTCCATCATCAATCAAAATTGTTGCCCGCAGTGCACTCGACTATTTTGTGCAGTGCATGAGTGAACAATGCATGCGCTTAAGAGGGAGCAGTCTACCACTTCTGCTGCTCCATCTCCCCCTTCTTCTCTTGCAACTCTACCTCCTGTTCCTCCACCTCCACCTCTTCCTTTTTAGTGCAGGCCATGTGGACGTTGCTGCTGTAGCCCGTCAAAAATGCCACAGCGATTTAAAGCTGCTTTTAGCCATTTGGCTATTGTCATGCCGGACTAGCTACTCCCCCCTTCCCTTTGCCTATGCTCCAGGGGCAGACACACCCACGCAGCGACGCGCCAAAGAGTCAAACCAGTCCCCTTTAGTTTTTCCCGTTAGGTTTCCTCTCCAGAAACGGCAGCCGATTGCATTTTGTCCGGCACTTTCTGGGAAAGTCGCCTTGTTTGTGTGTATGTATTTGTGTATGGGGGGGAGGGTATACAAAATGCTTTCCTTTTACTTTCAACTTTTGCATGTCGAGCATTTTCATCTGGCATCCCTCTCTCTCTCTCTCTGTCTGTCTTCTCACTCTCTTGGCGAGATTTCGCGCGCTGCAAGATTTGCATTTTTTGGCCACCTTCTTTCTTCTCCCTCGTCTTCTTCTTCTTCTCCTGTTTGTTTTTATTGTCTTATTGGCAATCCAATGCGATACATACTCCACGCTTACGTGTCTGGGGTCTTGCAACTTTATATTGGCCTGATCTCTTTGCTAATTTTTGTGCGCCGATGTGGAAAACGCTGTTTGCTTATTCCCCTTTCTTCCTTCCCCCTCTGTGCCTGTAAAATTGTTTTCCCTTTTTGCCATTTTCCGCCACCGCCTCGAGCGAACTCACTCACCCATGTTTGGGGCGGCCTCTTGTTACTCATTTTCTGGATTGTAGTTTCCAAGCGAGAGAAAAAGTGTTGGGCCATTAGCATGATTAATGTTTTCGGTTCAGTTCGGTTCGGGTTTGTAAAAAAACGAAAAAAAAAAAAAAAACAAAAACAGATCTTAATAAATATCTGGCATCGCTGTCGAGGTGGCGCATCTTTTGAATGCTAACGAATGGATTAAGTATAATAAAAAATGCATTTGTTGCGGGTGTTGTTGGGTTCAAGGCTGACTCAGCTGCGGAAATTGAAAGAAATGGGAATTTAATCAGGGCACTGAGTGATTGGGGAATCATCTGTTTAATATTTGATGAGGGCTCTGCAAGTTAATAGGTTAAAAGTTATATCAATGAGCTTTAAAGCTCTTTAAAATATGCGGAAATTTAAAAAAAATTGAATTATTTAAGCAAATTTGTGATTGGAGAATCTGTACACTAATGAACTAGTTCTGATTTGCAGAAAAAATTATAAGAAAAACTACAGGTTTTTTACCGATTTGCTAAGTAACAAATGTGTTAAAAAAAAATGGGAAATTGAATAAATCTTTGATTGGGGAATCATTTAAATACGGAGCTGCAAAAAATATGTTTTAAAACAAACAACTTTAAAAGCCGTTTAAATTATTCTTTACCACTCTGATTTGTATAATACCTAATGGAATAGTTCTTAAAAAAATTCCTACTATTATATTAAACTTAAAGGAAGAATAAAAAAGTCCAATATATTATTAATATCTAAAGGAAAATATATGAGATTATTAAAAAGCTTCATTAGTAAATTCATTGCTCTTTGTATAAGGTAAAAGCTGTAACAGCTCATACGACCTTGTAAATGAACTAGTTCCGATTAAAAATACCTTTGGTTTAAAAAAAAGCTCTTTGTTATATTCAAAACAGTAAAATGCGACACATATAACACCTCACTGAACTAGTTCACTAGAGTGCCCATGAATATTCCTATACTATGTCAATTCTCAGAACAAATGCTCCGTTTCTCTCTGGAATTTTCTCACTTTATATGCATAACTGTTAACGGACAGCCACGACCAACCAAGCTGGCTTTAAACTTGACTGCGATGCTCCACGACAAATCGCCCAAAAGCTAATTACGATCACATTATGTGGGGCACATAAAATCAACACCATTTGTTCTCCCAGTGTACATATGTGTGTGTGCGTATGTGCGTGTGTGTGCACATATGTTTATACACATTAGCAGTTCCACAAATAGCGTGTGACATTAAACAGGCAACGGTAAACGTTGCGCAGCAGTTGTAACTTCTAACCCGGCTCCGGGGGTTGGGGGGCGTGGCCAGGGGTTACCCTGCTTTGAAGCCGCCAACCTTAACGCCCCAAGCCCCTATTAAATGTAAACTGTTGCACGTTGTTGTTTTTTTAACTTGTTGTTGTTGTTAGTGTTGTTATTCTGCTGTTGTTGCTGCTGCTGCTCATGGCGCTGTTTCTCATGTACAAAACAGGCACGAAGAGAGCAATTGCTGACCATAAAACAATGCAAAACAGTTAGAGCAACAAATGACAGTGAGCTGAGATACACTAACACACACTCAAGCACACACACACACACACTCGCACACTGAATTATAGCCAGCTGGGCGGAAAACTAAAAACAAAAGCACGGCCCAAAATGTCAATGAACTGTAGCGCCAAAATACAACAACAACAACAACAGCAACAACAACAATAAAAAACAGTAGCAAGCAAGAAGTGGACCCTGTTTTGATAATGTACAATTCGGGAGTTACGACTACCGAGTTTGTAGCCCCCAGTTGCGGAGCCACACGGTCTGCTGTGGTGTTTATGCATGTAGATCAGACCAAGCTAAGCGTAACGAACCTCGACCACGAGCTGCGAATAGAATGACTGAATGAATAAATATATATATAGAGATAATTCTGCAGTTGCGACCACGAGCTACATAGATATTTCTCCAGTTTCAAGCAGAGCGAGCGAGTGACATAATCGGGTAGTGAATTGGATTTATAGCTGAATTTTTATTATAGCAAAGAAAGAGAATGAAATAGAATAAAAAAAGAGAATGAAATAGAATAAAACAATAGGAAAAATTGCAACTTATATTCATACTATTAATTATGTGAACTTTGGTATAATAAGTAAAAATAAGTTTTATTAGCTTATACATATCCGTAGTGGTAATCTGATTAATCTATGATTTATTTATAGAATGGTAGTAAAGTAAAAAATAATCTTAAATATGATTTACTACACAAACAGGCCCATACCTAGGTGAGTGCATGATTTAAGGGATTCATTAAAATTAAATAAATATACGCTAAGGGGTCGGCGATGCCTACTTAAAATTGTTGCTATAGGTTGTCACAATGCTATAATATAATAACTATAATAATATAATACTTATTAAGAACAAATAGGCACTAATGATTATATGCATTTGAAATACAAGTATAATATAAGTAATAGAAAGTAAAAGTGTACAATGTACAATGTTTCTGTATTTTATGAAATGTTTTATGAACTTATAATACATATGTCGTCGCTACGGCCCTGTACACGAACTATAATTTACTTGACCTATGGTATATTAAAAAATTACAAAAATGAATTTTCAAGTATCAATAGCTGCATTATTATATGTATAATTTACCCAACTCTCTCTTGCTTAATAATGTTTCACTACAACAATTGAATAATGTCATTGAATTACTCGAATAGTGATTTACATGACCTATGGTATTTCGAAATTTTCTTTATACAATGTCTGCAATATAATTTACCTAACCCCAATTCCCTAATGATATCTACTTCAACAAAGTACACATTTCTATTTGCTCTACTAAATATAGTGCAAATAGTTTAAAAATAATTCCCTAGTCATAACGCAAACAACCCAAAGAATTATTTGCAGAAATAAACAAATGTTTTGCAAAACCCTACTAAATCACGAATGCTTATCAAAATGTTGTCATGGTTGTCAGGTCTCTGCACGATTGTGTGCACTTTTATGGGTCCCCAAGAAAAGACTAGTTACTTGCTGTCCATATAAGCCTTACGTAGACTACAGTCCACCATATATGGTATATGAAGTATGTCTGTGCGGATATCTGTGTGTCTGTACCTTATGCTTATTTACCACTGGCACTCGGCCAAAATACTGGTCACGTTTTTCCGGTGCTCAATGTCAAAATGGAAATAATGCAAATTTTATAATTATAATACTTGGGGTGAGCCCCCAAAAGTAGAGCGGGTGTATTGTTAAGGTGTTGCGTTTCGCGAATGGAATACTATGGCATACATAAGAAATAATCCGATGCTGGCGTGTGTTAGTTGTGAGTCTGGTAAAATGGCACAAGGTTCAGTTTGCAGAAATGTAAATAGTCACGCATGAAATTCAAATAAAATTCTCGTGAAATTTATCAAGTATAGAATGCAAGTCTCAACTCAACCTTATAACATTTCCTTTCTCTGTCTTACGTGAATTTTCATTCAATTTATTCACTTTGTTCGGTTTGATTTTCCGTCTCAACTTTGACATTCTTTTTGCGGCTTTTTGGCAAAAACCGCCAAATTGATGGCCGGAGGCAGGTTAAGTTGTCTCTCAAAGCGACTTTTAAGTTTTATGCAATACTCTCGGCTCAGACATAGGAAGTAAGAGACAGAGAAAGGTAAAGAGAGAGAGAAAGACATGAGAGGAGTGTCGTCAACAATTTGGCGGCATTTGCACGTCTTGGCTGTTTTCCTGATGGCCCCAAGATAGCTGCTAAACTAAACAATAAAAATGCAGTTAACACTTTTTATGTTTTCTCTCTCCTGCTTCACCTCTCTTTCATCTGCTTTGTGGTATGTATGTGAGCTGTGTGAGCTAATTCAATTACGCGCTGAATAAGTGATTTTTATGTGTCGGTTAAAAGCTATTAAAGTGTGGCTACAATTAGGTTGCTCTTCTTATTCCTTATGTGGAATTTCTTCTTGTAAGAAGAGTATACAATCTTCTATATTAGCTTTCTAAATACTCAATTAAGCCATATGAAAATGCATTTAGCATTTCTTTTCTCTGCCTTAGCCGGCCAGCATCTGTTGAATTCAAATTGATTTATCAGCGTGGAAAGCCAACACTTTTCACACGCATTTCATTTCGTATCTGTACATACAAAACACTCGCGTATCTCTTAGCTCGTATCTCGTATCTCTCTCTCTTACATATGTATATGTATGTGACACGCTGTCGCTTTATGCCGTCATTTTAGCTCACGCAATGACATTGTTGCCTTCGTTTTTCGCATTGTTTTGTGTTTCTTTTTTGTATCTTTATTTTACTAACAATACAAATAGTTTTTTCTTTGCATTTTTTTATGTATCTCAACTTGATTTGTGCCTGGTCAATGCGCAATTTACCCAAGTCTTTGAAGTGACCGTCGCAAGAATTTAGCTAGAATTTGGTTACTGCCAAAAAAAAACTGTTAAATTTACTTAGATTTATCTACTTATGGTGTGAGTCCAAAGCTTTACTGAGTGTGGAGGACCGTTGGTTGTTTATTTGGTTGGGACAGATATTAAAAAAGTATTTAAAAAATAGGTTAAAAATAGGTTACATTTAGGTTAGATTGAATTTAAAATTATTGTTTCTTAATTTATATTTGATTTATTTCTATTTTGTATATACCAACTTCAATTTTTTATATAAATTTATCAATTAATAATATATTATGAGCAATTCTGTACAGATTTTTGTTGTTTTGACACTCTTACCTTTTGCTTTTTCGTATATTTTGTGCTTAACAATATTTTGTTGCCCAAGTTGAACCTACATGATTAGCACTTGATTGATCTGTGGCCACTCCTAAATGTTTTGCTTCGCGAGATTTGCTTTTTTTCTGTTTTTTCAAGGGTTATTATAAATGTGTCGGTGCCATTGACTGCTGTATACATCATCTGCTTAGTTATATTGTATATATATGTAAATACTCCCTGTAATTGATAATGTATGCCTGTCTGCATTTTAAATATTGACTGGCAAATTGGCTGTTAAAACTGTGTCAGAGGTCAAGTGGCGTTAAGATTTCACTTCATTTGCATTTTGAATGCCACAATCAGCGTGATGATTATAGGCTGTTTATCAAGCCATTAGCTGTCAACGCCCACCAAGAGTGCTGAGAGTAGAGAGTCGAGATCCGACATGACTTTCTTCAGTCAGTTCAGTCTCGGGGTCTGTGGGGACTGCGCTCTCTTCATATGTTCCGGTATCTGTTTCACTCTGTGCGCTGAGCAGTTGCAGCTTGTTTGTAAAACTGTCCACCCACATTTAGTCATGCTTACCATGTAATAGATTGGGTGCAGTCTGAGGTATATTGTGCTAGCCAACTTTGTTTACTTTTTGCTATAAATATTTATATTCAATGTGAATTCAGTTCACCAAATAAATTAGTCAATGAACTGTCCTTGCCTACAGGGTATCTTATGATCCACTACACCCCACTATAGCTTTCCATGTTGTGCTTTTTTTCGATTATGTACACACTTATTTAATTTGTTTTCCCCCACTTTGGTCGACAAGTTGACAATTTATTTGCTTGTTTTGCTGTGTTGTTTGTCGACTGTCTCTCTCTATCCCATGTTGCTCTTAACTTGGCTGATTTATTAATTAGTTGCACGACAAAAATCGCTGAAATTGAATTTGAAAATAAGGTTTCTGGTTTCTAGCTAGACCGTTTGGAATTTCGAAATCCGCAAACTGCATTTGTAATGAGAGACAACACGAGCAGCGAGAGATGATTGAGAACAAAACTAGCTTGTGATGTCAGCAAATGATGTCAGGCGTTATTATTAAATATTGTTATTATTTGTATTATTATTGTTGTTCCTTGGACACTTTGTGTCTGCCTTCTGTTCTCTGTATCTGCCTTGCTTACTCCCTCTCTTTTTCTTGTTTGCGTGTCGATAAATGCATTAAGAAAACAAATTTCGTTGGTTTTTAAGTCTGTTTCAATTTGTTTGTATTTATATTTATTTTATTTTCTAAATGTTTGTTGTTTATTTTGGTTTGCCCAAAAGTCGTAAAAGTTTTTTGTTTGCTTCTCCGGAAGCTTTTCTCCCCCTGATTGTGTTTCACAATGCTTAATGACCATTTACCATATAAGCTATCATGAAAAACTTTACTTAGTTTTTGGATTAGGGAGTAGAGACTACCATAAAATAATACGTATACGCACCACGCTTGTACGAAAGTGGGTAGACCGGTTGAAGTAAACATCCATCAATTCATCTGTACAATCTATAAAGTGTGCCAGAAATTAAAAGTCGATTTATAGCGATTTGCTATAAATGATTAATTGCTATGCTATGTACTTGAAAAAATATAAATCACATGTTTTATAGCTCATCATATTGATTCGTAATACTCAGAAATAATTTCCAATCGACCTTTCATATTTTTGTAAAACATTTACAACATTTTTTATGTAAATTCGGTTTTCGCTTTGAGTAAAAATTGTTGTTAAACAGCCTGTAAAACATATTAAGAGCAACAACAATTTGTTCCACCCACACAAAATGCCAAGTGAGCTTGTCCTGTTCACTGTCGATAACTTGATATTGAAGGCTTAACGGACTGTGACCCAGAAAGGCAAGAGTTTAAGGAATTGGATATCTTTGAAAGGGTACAAAAAATGTGTGCTGAATTTTAGCTAGTAAAATAAATGAAGCAAATAATCAATATCAATTTTGAGCTGAACAATCTTTATACTATAACATCTATACTATATTTATTTTCCATTTTTCTGTGGGCGTTCCGGCATCCACTCGATAAAGTTGTCCATTTGGTCAACGGGGTGCGAATTTAATGAGATTAATGAGCTATGGAAATGATTGTCGGCACTTGCTGTTGACCATGAGACACAAAAAAGCTGAAAAATACAGCTGTTAACAGCAAAAACGCACGCAACCATGGAACAGAATTATGAAAATCATAACATAAATTACGCCTCAAGTTTTATCGCCTTTAAATTGTAGAGACAATGAGTAAGACAGCAGCAGCATCTCCTCTACAGTTTGTCGGCTTGGTTTGAATCTGTGCCAAAGTCATCGTTGCTTTGCATTGATTTCAATTTGGCTGACAATTCAAATGGTAATTAAAACATGGCTCTGAGATGTGGGCAGATCTCCCTCTCTCTCGCACATTACATTCCATTCGACTGCTACTATGGTATAATTAACGCTCATTTCGCGGCTTGCGAATGACGGAAATAGGCTTTCCATATATCGTAGTAAAGCTTTAAGAACCCGACCCGACTAGTAATCAAAACTAATGTCTCAAAAAGGCATTAAAACTAAGTACTTCAAATTTATCACCGCACCAAATTATAAGGCAACAAGATATTGGATTATATAGATTGAGCGGAAAGTAATCGAAGAGTGTATACACTTTTTATTGTTGTGTGGGGCTATTATATTGTTATTATTTAAATAGTTCATTAGGAGACTCTAATATTATTGTATTTCTAGAAGATATCTTTAGCTTTTATATTAAATTATTACAAGTTAATGATGCTTTGAGACTGAAACAGTTTATTTTTGAATATAACATGTATTTCTTAATCTAAAAACTAAACCTATTCGACCTAATCGACCTATTCAGCTTATTACTTGACGCTTATTACTTGGCCAAGTCAGCTCAACTTCTCGATACTCTTTTCTTGCATTCATCTCTGCTGTCGTATTGCACATTGGATTATGCATGCAGTGCTGCTGTACAGTGGGCAGCTTTTGGGCGGCTAAGAAACTGACAAGCGACAATCGACAACTGACACCTGTTATTAGGCACAACACTCTCGGTTTGGGTGTACTTTGACGATGTTGTATTTATGTTGTTGTTGTCCGTCAAATTGTAGCAATTTTCTTAAGTGCGTTTACTGCTGGAGTTTGAATTTTGTAAACCACATTTATGCGCATTTTTCCCCACTCAAATTGTGTGAGACAGTCTTTTTTTTGGCTTTTTGTTGTTGTCTACTCTCTATGTGGGCGCCCAACGTTGGCTTCGATTTTTCCAGCTGCATCGTCAGTAGATGTCGGCTTAGTTTGAAACGCATTTTCGAGTGGACTGCTGTCTCATAAACTGAAACTCCTCTGCAGCATTTAGCAGTACATAAAAATGTTTATGTAATGTGCGGCATATTGATAGAAACTATACACCCAAACTTTTGATATATATAATTAAATTGATATTTAAGTATGGCCAATTGTGACCACACAAAAATTGATTGACATTACGACGTTGTAATATGATATGGGTCAAATGTGTTATGATATAATATGTATGCTGATTATGATGTTGATTATGCGGTTAACAGTGTGAGAAACCTTATAAACTATGAAGTTAAAATCTATGATCGTTAATCATCAGACTAATTTGTCAGAGAGAATTCAACTTCTCTAATACGACTTAAACTGGCAAATCAACTTTCTGATGGGGGAACGGGAGAGAAAGACAGAAAGAGGAGCAAGTAAAGACTGTAGACGAAGACACTTAACGACGTTGATGGCGTTGCCAAGTTAAATAGATTTGCGAGCCAGCCTTGCGGCAATTTTCATCGACTTTGACATCCACAGCCAGCCAGCCAGCCAGTCAAGAGAGTCTGGCGAGAGTCTGCACGAAAGTGGGACATGTTGTCGTTGGTCTGCATCCTGAACTTTAGAAATAGTGGTATAAAGATTGTATCCAACGGATTGGCGGATTTACTGTCGAATGTCTGGGTAAACAAAACTTGCCCTAGCGACGTCACGTTGTTGTTCTGTCACGTAGTACCAATTGCCTGAGCAGTAAATTGTATTTTGTGTTATTATTATTATAACAAATTTTATTGCAGTACACTGAGAGAACTCAAATGCATTTATGTTGCAAGTAAATAAATCTTTACTTATTTTGTAACAATTTCTATAGTACAGTTTATGCTTCTTAGCTCTCATTCAATTTGCTTACACCCATTATATCATTAAATGATTTCGCTTGCTTGGTTAATTTATACGCTCTTTGCCTGGAGTCATGTAACGAACAACCTGTTATTAACCCGAATTTGAGTGCATACAATAAATAGCAACTATTTTTCGTAGAGTTCGATCTACTATACTCTTTGATCTGAAATCTATAGCGTCAATCTAATTGCCCAAAAGGCTGGTTAAGTTTGTGCCGGCTTACCTCATCGGGCAGGAGTGCAGGCAGCAGCAGCGATTTAATTTGCCTGAGAATATGTTGACATATTGACAGATTGACAAATGCGCATGCGCATGTGTCACTCGTCGGGCAATCAAATCACAGTCAGAGATATCGTGGCGAGAAATGCGAATCGTCGCTGTTGTTGGTGACTGACTTTTCGATTTATCTGTCTGCCTCTCTGCTTGGCTTACATTGATTTGGGCTTGGCATTGCCATTTCGGACTAGGTGCGCCTCAGTTGCGAGGACGCGAAGAGCGAAAAGTTTGCGAACCAGGAACTAATTAAACGAAGAGCTTGTTGAAGTTTTGTGGATGAAGAAAATATGAGTTTTCAGATTTGTAAATGACAATAGCTTGTAATCTGTATCTAAATGTGGTAGATGAGGGTAGAATTGAATCTTTTATTATGCTATACAACCCTATATTCTTGAACAGGAGCTCTAATCGAGTCGATTTCTCCATATGCGTCTGTATGAACACTTATATCTCAAAGACTATAAAATCTAAGAGTACCAAACTTGGGCACAAGATATCTAATGTTTCCATTTGAATAAAGTTTGCTTTATATTTCGGCCACGCCTTCTTCCGCCTCCGTAAATCGTTAAAAATTCAGCTGCATGAGTAATTTCAATGTTACAATATTGATTTTTGGTATGTAGTATAACTATCAACAATAGGTCGTATATAACATTACACTGGCTTTTAAATTTGTTCTAAAACTCCCATTTTTTGTTATTTTACCTTTCCATTCATTAATTTAAACACTTCACTTCATAAGCTTTGTGCTTAATGTTAATATAAATTACCATTGAAGTACGAATCGTTGTTTATCGCTGCTGCTGCAGCCCGCTGTTGTAATATACAAATATGGTTGGCTATAATAAATCATATATTAATAATTATTGAAAATGCCCACACACACACACGAATCGAATCGAATTGACAAAGTCGCTGAGCTCTAAGAAAGCCAACTTAATTTCCAAACGCGTCATAAACTATACAAACAATTGTACAATTATGTCAAATGACAATGGTAACAAATGCAATTAAAATGCCTCAAGGGGGCTGCGATCCGTGATCCACGTAAATAGCTTAGGCCATATAGCGTATATACTACTACTTACGTGCATGCATAGCTAAAAGGCCGTTTGGCTTTTCTCGGCGCAAATCAAAGAAAAAGGCGGCTAGGTGGCAACAACAACAACATTCTGCATTCATTTGAATATGCAGCGCATGCTGCAGTTCGAGTGTAATCTATGTATCTATCTATCTGCCTAGCATCTGTCAGAGCCGTCGCTTGTAACTTTCCCCCATAAACAACGAGTAGACAGACACACACACACACTCACACACATAGTATTGGGCTGCATTTTGTATCTGTATCCGCAGTCGCAGTGAGGCCTCGGTCGCGGTCTCTCTCCCTCTACCTCTTCCTCTGATCTGGTCTCCATTTGAGCTATTCAAGTGCGTCGCTTGACTCTTCCTCTTCTACATCTCTCTCACTGTTGTTGTTGTTTTTGCTATTGCTCAAGTTGTTGTCTTTGAAATGGGAATGTTAACAATACATTTTGTTTGTCAATCAGTCGACGACGAGGCTGTGCCACCGTTGCAGCTGATTATTTCCCTAGATTCGGATATGTGTGTGTGTCTGTGTGTCTATGTGTGTTATGCAAATTGATTATTCTTTTCTCTAGTTTTGTCAACTGGCAAAACTCGTAGATATAGTATATGGTATGGCTTATCCGCATGCTAATTGGCCTCTGTATGAAAGTTCAAATTCTGTTAACTATGAAAAGTATAAAAAGTGTTTTCCCGAAAATACAATGCATGATAACAAATGGAGTAGATGATTTATTGGAGCAACACACAGAAAGGTAAACATTTATGTGGACTGAGCCGAAATTTATAACACCCACATGGAATAACGTTTTTAATTAAAACAACTTAATAATCTTTGCAATATATATACTTAATATATAATTTTGTGAACAATATTTAACTAATATTGAATTAACCTAAACATTTTTTAAACAAAATTAAGTTGAATAGTTAAGTTAGAGAGTACAGTAAATTAATAAAACCTTAAACGAAAAGCTTTATAAATAAACATAATAAACTCTTAACCTAAACAACGCTGCAAAATATTCCTAATGTTATAACTAACATAATAATTTAATTATATTGGGTTAACCTAAACATTTGGTCAACAAAGTTAAGAATTTACAGCAGAGAAATGTGTCCCTAACTAAAATGCAAATGGTATCCTAAGTATACAATATTTCCCTATAAATATGATGTGCACTAGTGCTCAAGATAAAAGCTTTTGCAAAATTGTGCGCATATATGTACATAGTAAAACACACACAGGACACACTCACACAACCACACACGCTCGTACGCATATGAATAAGGAGCTCTGTAAAATATAGAACCACTTGAGTGTAGCGCCAAAGTCATATTCAATAATTCAGTTCTTTTTGCATATTTTGCGCATAAATCTATTGTAAATCCCTCTATGGCTTTATTTAGCTATCCCTCTAAGTGTTTATGCCAATGTGTGTGTGTGTGTAACTATCTGTAACTATCCAACTATCTAGCTAGCTGACCATTACCAAGCATTGTATCTGTTCCACTTGCTCGGCTCTGCTGCTGTTCGCCTGCTCTGGTTGTTGTTCTCGTTGCTCTTGTTGTTCTTGTTGTTGATTTGCCTAATTTTGCGGTTGTTTACAAGTTTTGGAGGCAACGAGGTACACCTACAATTCGATATGCGATACGGATTGTGCTTTGTCAACAATTTATTGCATTTTGTGGGCAGTGCAGACAGCGAGAGCAGCACACAGATACAAATGTATCTTTGTAGACAAAGGTCCGTATCTGTAGCTCAAGATACGTTTATAATGAGGCATTAAGCACTTTCGGCTTGAGTATTCATGCATTTGTAGTTTTAATTATACAAAAGAATGTGTGTAAAGCCATGTGGCACGACTTGAAGATACGCTGTAATACAGTGTAATCGATTAGTTAGAGATTTGTGTATTGTACACCCCTTTTACTCATGGTACTCTGCACAGGGTATACAAATTATCGAGTGGGTGCAACGACAATTGATTAATCGGTTCTCGGTCTCTAAAACTCGCCCGCTTTTCATTGCAATGATTTATGCAATTCTCAAGTTTTTCGTATTCTCTTTTTCTCTTTTTTTTGTTCTTTTTTTCGTGGCTGCTGTTCGCAATTGTCATTTGTCATTTGGCGAATGTAATCGCGTGTTAGAATGCTAAACGTGAGGCGATAGCTACAACAACCACAACATGTACAGACAACGCCTCGGTCAAGCGATCACAGAATGTCTACGATTTCTATATGTCTATATGGTTAATCTTTCCTCTGCTCTTTCGACTCGCATTCAATTCAATCCACGCCCGCCGCAAACGTGTTTTCAAAATATGCAAATCAATGAGCGCGATACTCGCACTCGAAACTGATACTCAGACTGAGATTGAGATTGAGCTTGAGACTGGCCGTAAGGTATCTATGAGATACACGCGTACGCAGAGAGCTTTCAAATGCAATCTCTCGACCGGCAGCTCGTTTTGACGGCTCTCTTTGTTGACGCTTCGTCGTCGTCGTCGCCGTCGTCGAGTTAGCTTTGGCGTTTGGAAATCTCGACAGTTTCATTTGAGCCGCGCTAAAAACGAAACGTATCCGACAGATACGCAATACGACGCGGCTACGACAAATACAATAACAAGTAAAATTTGCTATTATAATTTTAATTTTGCTATGCACAATTTGTTTCGAGAGAGTTGAAAATAAAAATCACAACAAAATACAAGAGATTAACGAGCGCGAAAAACGTGAAACGAATGCGAAATATGCTAAAAATATATATGTAAAAGATATAAATGTATATCTGTATCTGTATCTGTATCTGTATCTAAATACAAGTCAAGCCTGTGGCGACAGCTCAAAGTGCGTGTGGCTAAGTGAATAAATCAGAAAATATATATAGAAAGAAAGCAATAAAGAAACTCATACGAATCTGTAAACGAAACGAAAAGAAAGAGGAAAGAGAATCAAGGAACGACCTTGAGAGACTCACTCAAAGATAAACAGACTAGTCATCGCTTATGCAACAACAACAACGACACAAACAACAACAACATAAAGAACAACTGCGAAACACAGTTTAATCAGTGCCGAAAAAAGTATTATAAATTATCTCGTATCGAAACCGAAATTATAACGAATTTAGTGGGCGTCTTGCGCTCTGTACAGTGCCATCAACATATACACGATATATATACAGTGATATATAGTAAATATATACCTATAATTAAGTGAAACATTTTAAGTAATACGGGCATGTTTTGTCTGCAACAAGGCAAAAATGTTTGCGCCACGAAATTCATCGCCAGTTGCCATCTACGGCAAGGAGGATGTTGCTGCCTATGAGGTAAAGCTCGGACTTCGATGGGGATATACTATATGTATATAAAGCTGTCTATAAAGCCTGACAGCTGCAAGTGATTTTCTCTTGTCAGCTCTTCTGCCCACTCGCCGCAGCTCTTGTGTATGTGGCATGAATCATTTCATTTGGCCAAAACTTTTGTCTCCCGCTTCGTAATGAGTTTCTGTGGTTACTGCTGCCAGATCAATGTGGTGTGCTCAAGTTTGTGTATGTGTGTGTGTGTATAGATTATTCATATAGTAAATATTGTTGCCTTTTGAGTGGAAGTAATTGTAGGCAATTAGCCACGCTCGCTGCCGGGCTAATGCGACTTGCTGCTGCTGTTGCTGTTGAGGCTGCTGGGGCTACTGCGGCAGCTTCTAAGGCTTAGTGGAATGCTGACACAATGTCAAGGAAACAAAAACATTATACAACTTTGGCAAACAGCTTAAATATTTCATAGCAAATTCTTTCTGCGCAAAATTCAATCTGCGTGCCAAAAAAATAAACAAGTAAAGCTAAAGTCGAGCCTATTGATTGCATTTTAAATACCCTGCAAGCGCACAGTGTTGGTAAACGAACTTGCAAAGAAAATATTTAATTATCTTCTACTTTAAAGTGGTTTTAAAAACGAGTTTTTACTAACTTAGCGCTGCATTTGACGGAGTTCGTTTAACTATAAGCCCAGTGAGGCCTTTAAAATACATCTGATGGGTATATACACAGCCATAAGCATTTTGCTCACGTCTCGCAATTGAATACATATGCCGTAAATGTATCTGTATATTCATATATATCTTCTTGTGCTATACATATTTATTTATATGTTCTATGCAATAAAAGCAAATTGCAAATGTGGCAAACATAACCAGAAATAAAGCAAAATTATTGCTGCAGCACAAGATAAAATAAAAACAAAACAGGCAATAAATATCATAGTTTATAATCCAACTGTTAAAGTTCAATGTTACAGCTACAAAAACTCTAATAAATTAAACAATTAAACATTGTTGAGTTAACTCGGATTAATTAAGCGAAATCATTCTACAAATAGTTATTTATTTATTTTTAATTGTCATAGAAGTTGTTCAAAACAATCGAGCTTGAACTCAAACTGGCTGTTATCACTGAAACGCCCTTTAATTAGCTATACACAATACATCATCCACACATACATACATCGAGTTATAAATGCACATTCTTCCATTTCTGCTTTGTATTTCAAGTATCTTAATCATAATTAATGGCATTTTTTGGCTCATGCAAATCAGCGTAGAATAGATTTTCAAGTTTCTCATAGATTTCCTGACTTCTTCTGTTGATTTTGAAGTGCCTAATTAACGCAGACCCCCGAGGAGGCTGCTCTTGTGTTGAAAATTGATTAGAATTTATGATTTTAGGCCCGATAGAAAAAATATATGAGAATTTTAAAAAGGAAATATTTTTCACTTGGTTCACGCTGTAAATCTTCTTGTGGAACTTTAATTCAATCAAGAAAACAAAAAATAAAAGCTATAGTTCAACCTACACTAGCTAACAAACATGCCACACATTTCTCGGAAGTTTCAGATGCCCAAAAAACACAACAAAAAATCTCAACACATATGCATAAGTAAATCTTCTTGGCGACCTCATTGCCTTTAGTTTTAGTCGTTGTTGTTATTGTTGTTGTGGCTTGTTGCTTGTAAACACTTTTCAACTGCTTGATGACTGGTTGACACCTGTCGTGCAAATATTCCAACGCGATTGTCACGAAATTTTTGCAAACGCAACTTGGGATGCCTTTTGGTCTCAGTTTGTTATTTTGTTTTTCGGTTTTCTTTTTATTTTGGTGTGGGCAGCTCAGAAATTCGTCGACAATCCACATAGTTTGGCAGTCGCCGACCAAGCTAACCAAGTTATGTATTCATTATTCAGAGTGAAGACTCAAAACTGCGTTCATTGAACCAAACTTCATTATTGTCTTAGGTATTTAGTGTAATACCTTCATTATGCATTTCATTAGCCAAGTTGCCAAGTAAACAGGAAGTTGGCAGAAGAAATGGTAAGATTTTGTAATAGTACAATAAATTATATTAAACATTTAACCATCACTTCTTCTTTTCTTTCTTACTTTCATTGACAATATCCCATTTTGTCACAACACAATTAAACTATAATTTATAATAAAAACACTCGACGCATCTGTCAAACAACGTCGCCGTCATCGTCATCATCTTTCGCCTTTTGTGGCACACAAAATAAATTTCGCTGCTTATCCAAATTTGTAACAAAAGTATTTTGGCTACCAAAAAAAGAGTTGGCTTCGATTTCCGGTAAAAAACTAAAACATCGGCGCAAGTTGTAAGATAAATTGAAAATTAAAACACTTTTTGACACTTTGAAAGCCACTAGAAATAACTCATAAATATTTCTAAAGAATTTAACTGATGACTTGAGTTGGCCCAAACAAGCTACCAAGTTTGCTAAGGTGTTATAGAGATCTTTGAATATTCCGCCTAATAACAAATATAATATTGACTCTATAAATATACCACAATTAAATTGAAACCTCTAATTAAAACTTTAGATCACAGCTGGATCAAAGAGCTTACAAATTACATTTTAATTGCTGCCAGTGGCAAAAGCTATTTCATATCTAAAACTAGATATAATTACGAAGATCTTGAGATGTTATAACAAGAGGTGTTCTATTTCGTGATCATGATTCTTAAATGGAAACTAACCTAATTCAGAAATATCAAATGTGCTCCATAATGTGCCACAGTTTTATGACAACTTGACCTTGTCTATTTGTTACCTTCAACTAATAGAACCTTCAAAGGGAATTGGGTCTTTGGTAATGACTTCTTTCTTGATTTAATTAGCTGCCCCAACTGTGAATTTTTTTAACATTTTGATGTTGGTCTAGCCACGCTCAAAAAGTGTTTACAATTTCACGGCATATTATACTCATTACGAATGCAAATATTATATAGACGACGATAACTAGCCTACTATAAAGAATCGAAAAATCTGCGTGTGTCTTTAAAACCGGATTGCATGAACGACCTTTCGGAATGAGAAATATTTCTGCTGCGTGTCTGCGTTGGTGGGGCGCGTTAAGTAAGTAAGTTCGCACATGGTAAACAAAAACAAAAACAATACAGAATCGAATCTGTTACCGAATCTCAGGCCCAGCCAGATGATCTCAGCTCAGCACAGTCTGAGTTCCAGTCTCAATCTGCGACGCAGAAAACGGCAAAAGCTGCGGGTGCTTAAGGAGTATCTTATATTTGGATGCCTCTTTGCATGCCAGCTCGAAACGAATTGATTGAACTATTTTATGGCTTGTGCCCCCCATCCCGAGTGCGGATTGGCGTAAGTGGCTTGACCGCCCACGCCCCTTTGTCGGGTTATATTGCCAGTGTCGGCCACGATGACGACGACGACGTCGACGACAAGTGCAACTGCTGACTGTCATAAAGCACTTGACTCGCACTTCCTCTGCATGTTGTGTGTATCGTATATACTTTGTTGTTTTAATGACAGACTGTTACTCGTTTTCCAACACACACCCCGCAATTATAGCAGATACACTGCGCGTGAGAAAAAGACAGGGTGTTTGGCTTAAGAGCAGCTTCGTCTTTCGGATCATAGTAATTTCGAAATAATAATCAATTAAAGCATATTTAAATAGCTTTACTTTTCGTGCAGACAAGCTATAAAAGTTAAGTTTACCCACAAGTCTTTTCTTGCAGTGTACAAAGCTACGCTGAAGATCAAGGTGAAGCTCTAGTGAAGCGAAACCAATGGGAAATAATAAACAGACATTGTTAAAACTGCTTGTTAAATAACTGAACACAACTAAAACAAAGCTGGGCGTGGCTTTTAAATTAATAAAAAATAGAGGAGTAAACACTTCTAATTACTTCTATGTCGAATATATGTATTCAATTCCTAGTTCATGCAGACATTGCTCAAGTAAAAAATAAAGCTTCGCGTGTGGTTTAGATTTCTACTTTATATTCTTTATTACGGCATATTATCTATGCATGATTCCAGAATCCTATACTCGTAGTACTTCATAAGCTATATATGAGAGCTAGCAGCCGCTGTTATATACCTGCCTCTGCTTATCGTATTGCATACTTACAGGCCTGCAAAATCTGTACAGCCACTGTAGTTATTTCTTATATAATTTCTATGTTAATAATCTGTTTGTAACCTAGTTTTCAGAAATCATTTGTATGATCACAATTATAGTGCACACTTTAAAAAAACCTTATATCTTTTAGATTTAACTTGCAAACTTACAGACAAATTCTGAAAGAAATTTCATTATACTATTAAATACCATTCAACCGAAATAAACATATAAACTAAGTCGTTGCTATTTATAATATATTCCCAGTTTAATAACGAAGTAAAACTATAAAACATATGTATATTGAATTTTCAAAAAAAAAAAAAAAAACTAAAATAGTTAATAAAATATATAAATGAATATCAATAAACTAAAGCTAATTGCTTTTTCATTGAATCCGCAATCTGTTCAGGTTTCGCACTGCGCTTGAAGCATAAATTGCTGGAATCGTGGAAAAAAAAACATTACAAGCTATTGGAAAATTGTGTTAACACACACCCGATCGCTTGTTGTTGTGTTACGCTATCAATTGCCTAAGCCTATGCTTGGCAAGTTGTATATGTATAGTTGGATATATAACATATGTACACCCCTTACGTATTCACACACACCCGTTAGGCGAATGTGCGAATTGTGTGCGTAAATAATTTACACCCGACTCTGCTTGGGGGAGACACGACTGAGTACGATATTGTGCAAATGTTAACACGACGGGTTAATGTTTTATGCCGACCTTGTTGAAGTAAACAAAAACATGTGCTATGATGTAATACTAATTTGATTATTTCCCTCTCTCTCTCTTTCTCGCTCTCTTGCAGATCAAACTCAAAAGAGTTTTGGGACTGACTGTCTGCAGCAATGCCGCCTTGGATGTGTCGCCTGTCAGCGGCCTGTTGGCCTATCCAGCGGGGTAAGTTCTTCTGGATGCCAGTGAATAATATAACTTTCTATAAATATATGTCTGTCTGTCTGTATAAATGTCTGTCTGTGTGCCGACATCTCAGCTTTTATAAAAGATAGAAAATTTGGAAATAAGGTTTCTGTATACTATACACAGAAAATAATATAATTATTCAATTACATTTGTAAGATATGTATAAAAGATACAAGGTTCTGACTACGAAATAACCTAAGCTGACTATTATATCAACCTTTCCTGCAAAGTTTCCTGCCAGGCTCTCTTTAGTTAAATCATATTTCAATATTATTTAAAGTCAATCATTCACTTGGCTGAGTTTTTGGCCAGCAGCCAAGGGGGAAATGGTTAAGGGAAGGGATGTGGAGTAACTGTTGCAACAGCAACAAGAGCAATGCTGTGATTGCAATTACGTAGAGCATGAGATTTGCATCTGTCACTGTTGCTTTAACGTGGCGTATACGTAATGCCAAATGACAGTCAGCTAACAAGCAAAGTGAAATGTCAACGAAACTTGGCGAATTCATGCAAGCGAATTCTGTCAGCAATAAATCAGTTATAATTAAATGTAAAACATCCTGTTAAATGCATAAATAAATAAGTAGATTTTAAAAGTTAAGAAGACCTCTTTAATAATTGCTTCAATTTGTTACAAAGTCTAATCGATTTGCAGGCAATTTATTTGGCTCTTGCAGCAGTTGATTTTCTTTTGGCAGTTCTATGAAAGTTTTATGTGGCAATTGGGTAAATAAATGACGCGAGCAGGGCGAACATTAATTAGAAAAAAAGAAATCTGCAATGAAATCGCATGTGGAACAGAGTTTATAGACATGTGGGGATATAGAGTAAATATATGAGCTATGACAGAGCAGTATTTACAACAGTCAGTCAAGTGACAAGCCAAATGAGTTTCCGAGCAACTTTTATGACATTCCCGCTGTGTGTTATCCTTGTGTCACATGTGGCACACAGTTCAACTCTTTCATAATACACTGCAGAGAGTTTATTCATTTGGACCAGAAGTTTTCAATGCACCTTGGACGACATCCGCGACCCTATAAAGTAAATATATTCTGAGCCATGTCTGTCCGTCGTTCGTCTGTCTTGGCAAACGCAAACGCAATTATAGAGCCATCACCAAAAATCAAAATCGGAAAACTATATTCTATAGCTTTTATTAAAAGAAACAATAAAAATATACATATTTATATAAAATTGTATATAGTATAATTGTTTAGAGATTAGACTTATCTTAGTGGGTTAACGAATACATAAGCATGTTCAGAAAATGCAATCCTATTACATTAACTACTATAGAAACAATTAGAGGAGTTAAAAGCTAATATCTGCAAGGGTATCAAACCTTCGGCATGCCCGTCTTTCTGTTCTTTAACTATGCTAACTGTCGTCTTTTGCTTCTCTCTCCTTCTCTCCCTCTGCAGCTGCACAGTGGTCCTGTTCAATGCCAAACGTCACACACAGGCCTATCTGGTCAATACCTCCCGCAAAGCATTCACATCAGTTGCCTTCTCACGCTGCGGCCGTTATGTGGCCACAGGGGAATGCGGCATAAATCCTGCCATTAAAGTTTGGGAGCTCGAATCGCCAAATGGCAATCTAGAGCAATGCAGCGGAGGCAGTGTCGTTGCAGAGTTTGTCGATCACAAATATGCCGTAACATGTGTGGTAAGTACATTGAATGAAATGGGATGTACATTGTTACTTACTCTATCTATTTCTTGTAGGCATTCTCGCCCACGGGCAAGTACCTGGTATCGGTGGGCTCGCAGCACGACATGATTGTCAATGTGTTCGATTGGCGAGCGAATCTGAAAATGGCCTCCAACAAGATAAGTTCCAAGGTGTCCGCCGTTTGCTTTGCCGAAGATGGCAGCTACTTTGTCACTGTCGGTAATCGACATGTGAAATACTGGTACTTGGAGGGCGGACGTAAGGTGAGTGGCGGAATGTGGCAGACAGTCAATCAGACCAATCTACTAATACTTCTCTCTCTCTCTCTCTTTCTACAGTACAAAGATCCCATTCCTCTGATGGGTCGCAGCGCCATTTTGGGTGATCTGCGTGACAATGATTTCTGTGCCGTGGCCTGCGGCAAAGGAATCTGCTCGGAGAGCACCTACGCCATCACTCGCCAGGGGCATCTGGTGGAGTTCAGTTCACGTCGCCTGCTCGACAAGTGGGTGCAATGTCGCACCACCAATGCCAATTGCATTTGTGTGAATGAACGTTATATTCTGGTCGGTTGTGCCGAGTCCATTATACGCATCTTCAATGCCGCCACATTGGAATATGTAACCACATTGCCGCGTACACATTATCTGGGCGTGGATGTAGCACAGGGCATACAGATTAATCACATTATGTCTGTGCCACAGCAGGCCAAGTTTCCCGACTGCATTGCCATGGTCTTCGATGAGCAGCGCTCCAAGGTGGGTAGCAGTAGCTGTGTATATGCTGACTTATTTATTATAACTGTTAGTCATAGAATAGAAGGATATCGCAGTATAACTGTGTGCTAACTAAAAATGTTTCTAATGGACAGAAGGAGTAATCTCCAAACCCACTAAGTCTATCAGCATCAACTACGAGTCCATATAGCTATGTCCGTCTGTATGAACGCCTACATCTCAGGGTGTATTAGAGCTAGGGCTAACAAATTTGGTGACATAAGGCCATATTGTTGCACTAAGCGAAACTTTGTGATAGAATTTGTGTACATCCTTTTCCGCCTCCGTAAAAAATTGAATTGCAAGCTTAAAATAAAAGAAAGAGATTTCTTTTTGTTGTGCACAATAATTACTACAGTTCAAATATCTTCACAAAATATAGTTGAGAATTCTTAATGAACGTATAAGTTATTTAAAAAATAATATTAATGAGGGAACAGAAGGCAACCCCTGCAAGTATGCAACACAAAATACGCTAAGCACAGAAGTTACAAATTTAAGAAGTAGATCAGTTAGATATTGGTTATATAAGAATCCAGCTCTCTGAACTATAGCTTTCCTACTAGTTTAATAATCAATTTGCTTATTCCACCTGCAGGTAAGCTGCGTCTACAACGATCACTCGCTGTACATTTGGGATCTGCGCGATATATCGCGCGTGGGCAAATCCCATTCATTCCTCTATCACTCCACGTGCATTTGGGGCGTGGAGACAGTGCCATATAATCTGGAGCGTGAACCATCGCAGACGTTGCCAGAGGATTGTTTTGTGACCTGCTCGTCGGACGATACGATACGCGTGTGGGGACTCGAGAGTTGTGCCAACAATGATATATATCGCAAGAATATCTATTCGAAAGAGCTGCTCAAGATAATCTACAGCGATGAAGAATTGCAGTTCATAAAGGATCAGGGCTCATCGCTGTTCGACAAGGCTGGCAACTCTGGCATCGATGGACGCAATGGCGTGCGTTGCATCAAAATCAGTCCCGAGCTGCAGCATTTGGCCAGCGGTGATCGTTGTGGCAACATACGTGTCTACAGTCTCACGAATCTCAAGCTGCTCACCACTATCGAGGCACATGAATCGGAGGTGCTCTGTCTGGAGTATTCAAATGATAAGATCGAGCGTAAACTATTGGCCAGCGCCAGTCGTGATCGTTTGATTCATGTCTTCGATGTGTCACAGAACTATCTGCTGCTGCAGACCCTCGACGATCACAGTTCGTCGATAACATCGATTAAATTTGTCGGTGCCGGACTCAATTTCCAGATGATCAGCTGTGGTGCCGACAAATCAATCATGTTTCGCAGTTTTCAGGTGTGTGTGTGCTGTGTAAATCGTATGACGGTAGAACACCTTACTAATCTTGCGTTACCTCTGCAGGGCAACATCTTTATGCGTGGCACCAACACATCGGGCAAGACAACGCTATATGACATGGAGGTGGACTCGAATGCCAAGCACATTCTAACTGCCTGCCAGGATCGCAATGTGCGTGTCTATGGTACGCAGAATGCAAAGCAAACAAAGACCTTCAAGGGTTCCCATTCGGATGAGGGTAGCTTGATTAAGCTCAGCCTGGATCCGAGTGGCATCTATGTGGCCACCTCCTGCACCGACAAGACTCTGGCTGTCTATGATTATTACTCCAGCGAGTGCATGGCACGCATGTATGGACACAGTGAACTGGTGACAGGATTGAAGTTCACCAACGATTGCCGGCATTTGATTTCGGCCAGTGGCGATGGTTGCATCTTTATATGGCAAGTGCCACACGACATGATTGTCACCATGCAGGCGCGCATGTCACAGCAACGTTTGCGTTCGGGTCATGCGCCGCTACAGCGTCCACTGGCACCAATCTCCCCACCCGATGGCATTGTGCTGGAGTCACCAACGAGTGAGCTGGAGCATCAACAGCATGCGCCCAAGTTTGTGGTACCAGAGGAGCCGGCTACGGTGGTGGCGGCACCCAATCGCAATGCCTATCGGCTGTCGGATGTGGGTCAGCTGCCACAGTGGGCAATGCGTAAGGCTGCCGCAGACTCAGATAGCGGTGCGTTGTCTATCCCAACTCCAATTAGCGCCAGCTCTGCATCGCCTATGCATGCGGCCTCGTCGATGGGCAACCTCAGCTCATCGCCCAGTCAGCAAATGGGCGGCGTGGTGGCGCCACGTGCACGCGGTCGTTGGGCACAGCGTAGCAGTCAATTGGATACAGAAGATATGCGTTCCAATTCAGAGAGTCCACTGGGCACGGTCTCCTCGGTGGGCGGACATAGTGCTGGGAATGTGCAAACCTCCGATTACAATAGCGCTTCCTCCAAGGATATTATGTACAATCAGACATATCTATCGGAAGACTCATCCATTGATTCGGGCATGGAGACGAGGCGTGAACTCAAATTCATTGGCAGCAACAACAATGGCACCATCTCCATCTCCAGCTCTGGCATTAATCCTCCCAGCAATGGTAACTCTACACCTGGTGTTGGCGTTGGTGTTGGTGTGCCTGGCCAGCAGCTGCAACGGCTACTGCCGGATAAACGTGGCAAGCCTGGCATGCGTTTTGATACACACACACACGATCATGATGGCGATATTGAGGATATTTCCGATGGTGAACACACTAGCTCCGATCACGGCATGTTCTACCAGAACATGGCGCCCAGCACGCCCACGTAAGTGTCTTACAATCTTCTAGAGAATCTTGGACTAATGGGAATGCCTTCTTCTTGCACGCAGTGACTTCAAGGTGACCGCCATGAACGAGGATGAGCTGCGCAAATCGGTGCGGCGACAGAAGTTTGAGAAATCAGGCCTTCAGCTGCCCACTGCCAGCGGCAATGGAAGCTCACATACGGCCAGTACTGGCACGGGAACTGGCACATCGGACACGGAGGATGAAGGATCAACGCCAAGTGCCGAAAATGCTGAACGCTCGTTGGCCTCCACCTTGGGCGGCAGCTCAGAGAATCTGCCACAGAGCAATAGTTTTCTGCACGCGGCATTGCCCGAGGGACCCGGCATGCTGCTCGAACGTGGCACAAGCAGTAAGCAGCAGAGATTACACTGATATATAAAAGTTTGTGTATATAGTAATCATTGTTTAATCTCTTCGTAGGTCGTCGCAGCATAAGTGCCAAGCATAATACGGAGGCGGGCAAGGGAGGAGGTGGCGTTGCGGCGCCACCAACAATTACGAAATCATACACCAGCACCAAAAAGGAGGAGTTGCTGCAGGTCATCAACAAGGTCAAGCAGCAGCTGGAGAATGTAAGTAATAGCTGCACAGGTCATTGTGTGTGACCTTTAACTAGCTAGGCCTAGTAAATTTATTAGTTTTTTGATTTTCTTTAATTTACGTTTTCTTATATTATTCTTCCTTTCCCTCTTCCCCCTCTGTGACCCTTTTTATGTTTATTATGTGTTGCGCTGGTGTCTGTCTTGACTACACTACGTATCTGTATACATACGTATCATACCTTTCCCCTATTTAGGGTACTCGTAAGCCTGGCAACCAAAAGTTAAGCGCCATCGCTGAGGTGAGCAAAACAATCGTTTTGATGCTTCTGCCTATGTTGCCTGAGCCGTGCAGGCCTAATCAGCTTGACATTTGCTAATTATCCACTAAAAACAAGACATGAGTTACAGACCTTTCAATATTAACCAACAAATTTCGGAATATGTGCATTAATTTATATTTTATCTCGACTGTGAGCATTCATTGCAGTTATAAAAATCACTTGTTTAATATGAACATACTCATTCTATTGCATATATATTGCCGATACATGCTTATAATATAATTAGAGATTAATTTACTCTAATTTTAAAATTAACAAATTAAGAAAATAATAATTCTCAAATAGTTTAATCGCATTCAGCTTGAGAATCCTGATAAAATCACTTGTTCAATATGAAAATACATATTCTAATTCCGAAACATGCTTATTAAATAACTACAAATTAATTTACAGGCATTTTCAAGATTAACAATTTAAGAAAGATTTTTTTTTTAAGTTTATTCTCATTCAATATAAACTTATCCATGCTAAAGCATGCAAGCCAAGCAAACATGCTTAAAAAATTACTTAAGATTCATTTTAATACTCATGCTTTTTTAAAAAATAAGAAAAATAAAAATATATAATTAAAAAAAAAAATAAAAAAAAATCAATTGCATCGGCCGGGAATCGAACCCGGGCCGCCCGCGTGGCAGGCGAGCATTCTACCACTGAACCACCGATGCTTGTTGGGAGATCCGCACTAAACTCGCTATTTCTGCAAGGAAACTAAAACGACTTTGTCTAATATTAATACAAGTACAACAACAACGATATTAAGTAAAAGTCACAACTTGTTGGCACAACAAGCTAACCCCCCCCTCGCTGCCCCTTAACAGCACCAGACATAACTGGAAACCGCAGACAGCGCATAAAAAAATCATAAATAATTCATTTCATTTTTGCTTTTTATTTAATTTGATTTAATTTTAATACATTTGAGCTGCATTTAAACTCTTTTAAACTTATTTCTCTAAGCTAATTTTCATTAATTTGAAAATCCTCCCCTTACCAGGTGGGCCACAGACCATTGCGAGGCAGCCATAGCATATCGGATCTGAGTTTAGCTGGGAATTTGGATGGATCGCGTTCGAATGCGGCTGCTGCATTGCGCTATACGAAGCCAGGTGAGCTTGAGTTGTCTTTATGCAGTGGAGAATATTCTTTTTATTGCAGAATATTCTCTTTGCTGGAGAAAATTCCCTTTATTACTAAAGAATTGTAGGCTAATCCATAACATTTGCCATCTTGTTGTTTGCCTCGTCCTCGTTCTCTTCTCTCTGTCTCTTTGTCTCTCTTTTTGTCTCTCTCTCTCTTCCTCCAAACGTATTGCTCTCCCTGGTATTCAAATATTGGTAAAACATATAAAATTGCTTTAATATTTCCTTTAAATTTGCCTTGAGTAACACAATCAGTTGATTCCCACGACAATTCGCAGTATATTAGTCCTAATACAACAACAACAACAACAGCAGCAACTCCAGCAGCTCAACAACAACAAACTCACCACCAACCCCAACCTCAACAACACCAACAGCAACATGCAACCTCCACATATGGCTGCAATGTGCCACAATTCTTCAATTGTGCTGCACCCAAATCAAAGTTACAACAAAACTTCCAAACCATGCGGCAAGTGCAACAACATTATCCACCCTATCCGCATCATGTGGGCGTGCACCAAATACATCCGCCCCCTGGGGTGCCCTTTGGCCACGCCTCCTCCTCCTCGACGAAATCGCGGCCACAAATGTCGCATACAGCGCCACGTTTAGGAGGCGCCGCCGCTAAACGAAATCCTGCAGGAAATAATCGACGCACTCCCAGCATACTCAAGCATTATAAATCCTGTCCAGTTTCGCCGGTGCACGAGGAGGTGGAATGGTCAGCGGAAACGGATCGTGTGTTGCCACACACAGTGGAACCAAAGCGTCATTCGGTCTATGCAGATGATGCACGCACCATACTGGACATGATACATGCGGACACAGAGAAGATGATTGATGAAATCACACGTAAATACGGCGATCTTGATGATGCCCCCACAGCGGCACTGCCTGCCTCCTGCTCTATGCCAGCGAATCTACGTGCCCTTGATAATTCCACAGGGGAATCTACGCCAACAGCGACACCACCACGTGGTGGACGCAGCACACAGTACTATGTCTATCGAGAGATCTATCAATGTGAGCGCAAAGTTTCCCTCTCGGACATACTGCAACCGGAACTGTTTGCTGCCAGCCAGCAGCGTCTGGACGAGGCACGTTTCCTGGAGACGCAACGTCATTCGAGTGCCAGTTTCTTTCTCAGCCACACGGGTCAGTTGCCCCACGGCAGTCACAGCCAGGAGTCGCTGCTCTCCGATGGCGGCAGCTATTGCAATAGCCTGGAGAGTGTGCTCTCCGATGAGAGTGATTGCAAGAGTGCTCCCTCATTGGATCCACCACTAGACACCACGCGTCCCATGCATGCCATGCAATGCCATGCGGGCATACGCAATTTTATACTCCATGGACCCGTGTCCAAGTCCTATGGCAATAGTCCCAATGCCTATGGCAGTTTCGATTACTATATGCGGCAACAGACAACAACAGGCAGCAGCACCTACGATAGCTTCGATGTAACGGGCTACAATCTAAATCCCCTCAAGCCGTTGCCCAGTTCAAAGACTTATCCGCGTCTCGCCTCGATGCCGCCTCCAGGTGGAGGAGGAGCGACTGCAGCGCGTGAGCACATTCCCACAATGCGCTCCAAGAACAAGCAATATAATTCGGGAGTAAACAAGAGCCTCAGCACCGACTTTGCCCAGCAGCGTCAGCAGCGCAATTCGAATCCACTTGCCCATCCCGCGGGCAATACGGAGTTGTTGTTTGTGCGCAAACCTCTGAAGCCGAAGCCACCGATACCAGCCAAGCCACAGAATCTTGTCTCCACCTTGACTTCCAGTGTGGAGAAGAAGACCTCACGCACGGCCAGCGTGGTGCGCCAGTTCGAGCATAATTTGCAGAAGTTTGAACGGGAGAAGCAACGTGCCCAGCAGCGTCCAGTGACGGCAGCGATGCGTAGCTCAGTGTCCAGTGGGGCTCTGGCGACGCACAGTTGCCTGAAGAAGGTGTCACGATTCGATACCAGTGAGAGTGGACGGCGGGCGACGAGTGTGCGGCAGAAGGCGCGTCCAAAGATCAGTGTGCGATTTAATACAGTCTCTCAAATCAAGTATACGCCCAGTGCGAAACGTCAGCAGGCAAAACTGAATGATGCGGAGCAGGAGGAAGATGAGGATGTGGAGGCAATGATGCCACTTGTGGGCAGCCTACCAAGTGATTATGGTGGCGAACGTAGCTTTGAGATGTACTTCGCTGAGAATGGCAATGCACCGGAGAATATGGAGCACATGCAGAGCCTGAAGCTGTACACCAAGCCACAGTTGCAGGCGGTGGTGGATGAGATACAACAGGAGCGGGCCAAGCACAAGAAGAACATGGACAATGTGGTGGAACGTTGCCATGGCGGTGGCGGTGGTGGCAATTCGACCAGTCATCAGTGCCAGAATATAGCAAAGAAAATCGATATTATTGAGAAACTAATTGCCATGGAGGAACGGAAGATGGAACAGATACGTCTGGCCACCGAGACACGCTTGCGTCCCTTTGCGTGCAATTCAAAGCAAAAGGGTTACGTGAAGAGTCTCACCATGAACTTTGACATGCTGGCCCAGCAGCAGCAACAGCAGCAAATGTCGGCAGACGCGGATCAGGAAACTGTATCCAGCGATGCGGATCTGTGTGCCTATGCAAGGCATATACGACGCAATTGCAGCCTGCCCGATGTGCTCGAGAGCGCTGACTTTGTTGGCTATGGCAACGATGTGGAGCTGGCACGGGAAGTGATTGCCGATGATGATGGAGATGCTGGTGATGATGATGACGATGATGATGATGATAGGGGAATATTGGTGGCGCCACCAATCTCTGCCAGCCAGCAAGACAACGAAATCGATCAACGACAAGGTTTGAGCGCGTTTGTTGATGATCCTCTTGCTGTTGTGCGATGATTTGTGTTCTCTTTAGTTTTCACTTTATACTTCCACCACCCAAACTGCACCCTTAATTAGCTCTTTAGTTGTTGTACCACGCACACACACAGAGATAACCTGCTGCCCCAGCATGCATACTTACTAATCATTGCCTCCTCTTGCAGGAAATCCCAAACTGCTCAACCCAATGCCCATTGAGGAGTCCTCATCGATTCGTCGTGCCTGCTCGCTAAGTGATCTGCACATGGGCAACTTTGGCAAGCGTAAGCAGTCCCTAACTGACCTTAACACACTCTCACTCTGTCTCTGTACTTTGCGGCACATAATAATTAATCTTCTCTCTCTCTATCTCTGCTTCTTTCCACAGCGAGCAAATCAAATGGCACGCCACAGAAGCCGTCGGTTCAGCATCGCAATGGCAATGTCACGCGATCGACAAGTAAACGCAACAGTCTGCAAGGCAAGTCGGGACTGGGCGCTTCTAGCAGCTCAATGAATGTACTCAATCATGCTGTAAGTACTTGCTGATTATACCGGGAGACGTGGACTGGCGAATAAAGAAGCAGAGTATTTAATGATAGGGCAGAAGTCATACTGTGGCTTGGATAAAGATAAAATAAACATTATAAGATCTAATACCAGGTCTGCACCAATCAAAGTCCCTTTTTGGCTGCTACAATCTTAAGTGTTAGAAGGAATCAATAAAATTCAGTAAGAACTCAACCTCGACAACGTCAGTGAGTACCTGAGATCAGAGGAAACAAGGAAGAATATATTAGACTAGGAACCAACACCAGGCTTGCATCCATCAAACTCCCTTTTAGTCTTCTACAACCTCCAGAGGTTTAACCAGATAATTAAGCTGAGTAAGAATACAGTGAACATCCTCATCGAGGTACCAATAGATCCCTGTAGACTAAGATCACACCTTGGCGGACTAGAATAGACAGTAATATCTGCAGAATCGGGCAGTTACAGTCGGAGATACCGGAGCACGTACTTACATAATGTGCGGCATTGTTTCTTAAAACAAAATGCAGTCACCCAATACATGTAAAACCAGTAAGAAAAGCAACAGTCGCGCAGCACGCGACAGTGGGATACCCTTCGACCTATGTATGTATATTCCTATGTATGCACCCATATACATATGCACATGCTTTAAAATTAATCCCGACAGATGGCGCTCGCGCTTCGCGCTCGCCCGCCTCCCTTGTTAGCTGACAGAAGCACTTGGTTTTATGTTCATACTTTCTTCAATAACTTCTGTGTTTATTGTCCGATCGGATTTTAATTTGGAGACTACGTAGATGTTTCATTCAGCTTAGTATATGCTAAAGTTAGAAAGTTGTATCTTTTATACAGCGCTTACAAATTGAGTTCAAAAATTAAATTTTTGATTTGTGGGGGCGGTGGGCGTGGCTCCTAACATTTGTAATAAACTTGATCTGCGCCGAGTACATAGGAACCTTCATTCCAAATTTGGTGTCTCTAGCATTTATAATAGCTGAGATCTGTGTGTTCATCTGCTCAATCGACTCGACTAGTGATCCTGAGCAAGAATATATATACTTTGTGGGGTCTGCCACGCCTCCTTCTGCCTGTTACATACATTTCCACAAAGTTAGTATACCCTTTTTGTCCATTTTCAATGGTCGAAGGGTATAATTATAGATTTCCGTAGAATAAACATGACATACTATACTCACTATACTATGAGCAACTTGTGCAACACTATGAACACACCTTCTCAGTCCTATAATATCTTAAAATTCCATAAAAAACCAGTAAGAAAAGCAACAGTCGCGCAGCACGCGACAGTGGGATACCCTTCGACCTATGTTCCCGTGTAGTTTAATTTGTTAAATTCATACATATGCATATGCACATGCTTTGAAATTAATCCCGACAGATAGCGCTCGCGCTTCGCGCTCGCCCGCCTCCCTTGTTGGCTGACAGAAGCACTTGGTTTTATGCTCATACTTTCTTA
This sequence comes from Zaprionus nigranus, assembly GCA_018903425.1. Lineage (NCBI taxonomy): Eukaryota > Metazoa > Arthropoda > Insecta > Diptera > Drosophilidae > Zaprionus > Zaprionus nigranus. The sequence goes on from JAEIGD010000025.1 coordinate 452,212, forward strand.
AATAACTTCTGTGATTATTGTCCGATCGGATTGTAATTTGGAGACTACGTAGATATTTCATTCAGCTTAGTATATATTAATGTCAGAAAGTTGTATCTTTTATACAGCGCTTACAAATTGAGTTCAAAAATTAAATTATTGATTTGTGGGGGCGGTGGGCGTGGCACCTAACATTTGAAATAAACTTGATCTGCTTATAGTACACAGGAGTCTTCCTGCCAAATTTGGTAACTCTAGCTTTTATAATAGCTGAGATCTGTGCGTTCACACAGACAGACAGACAGAGAGACAGACAGACAGACAGACATGGCTCACGACTCGGCTTGTGATCCTGAGCAAGAATATATATACTTTATGGGGTCTCCCACGCCTCCTTCTGCCTGTTACATACATTTGCACAAAGTTAGTATACCCTTTTTTGACCATTTTTAATGGTCAAAGGGTATAAAAAAACTAAACTATTAAAGGAGCTCTAATCATAGCAGGACTACAATAGATTTTATAGGTTGCCGTACAGATTCCCTTATCAAATAATAAGTGTATGTTGATAACTTGTTGATTGTATATTCAACATTTATAATTCCTTTAATTTCCCAGAGTGATTCAGAGCCTGAGGACAGCAATCGTTTGCGCAGCGCATCGAATGGCCAGAGTCGCAATAATGGACCCATTGGTAAGAATAAAAATGATATAATAATATACGTGATATATATATTTATATAAACTTATCTTCTATTTCTTTCGTACAGCAGCCAGTCGTCAGTACAACAACAAGATCAACAACACAAACAGTAATAGACGCAAGGTGCCCAATTTCAATAGTGGTAAGCTTATAAGTAACGCTCACTGAGTAGGAGAGACTAACTCACTTCGTATACTGTCTGAGCAGGCACCAACAACTTGCAGGATGACTCCAGTTCGGAGGAGACGCCCAACAATGCGGCCAACACAAAGCCCATTGTGCCGCCCCGGCCACGCAACTTGGCCTTCGATCACAAGAGCAAACTGATCAACAATAGCAATGCCGGCAATGCGGCCAAGCAGCGTGTGGGTAATCTCGAGGATTACGAAGTTGACGATCGTAAGCAAATAAATGAAATATGATAAAATTGAGATATATCTTTAAATGACAAAAAATTACAAATGACTACTTACAGCCGAGGCACAGGTACACAATGTGATCAACAAGCTTTATACAACCACACAGACGGCCATGCAGCTGCATGCGAATCTTAAGAATTCGCTGCTGCTTAAGGAATTGGAAAATGCGGTGATCATGTCGCGCAATATGCTCGGCAATATAACACACAATCGGTAGGGTTCTGAAAATATGAAATACAGCCGTTAAATATTGTAAACTAATGTGAGAATTTTTATTTGTAGACAAAATGAGAAATTACTCTCGAATCAAAGCAACAATCATGCTAGTGGAGCAGGAGGAGGAGGAGCCCATCAAGGAGATATTGGTGGTGGTGGAATCAATCATGATGATAATGGTGACTATCTGATGATGGTCAATAACTGTGCCGATCTATTGAGCAATTTACGCACCAAGCACAAACCCGATGACTGTGAGAATAACTCCTAGTGTGTAGCGCCTAGATTAGGTTTAACAACAAAAACATATGGCAACTAAATGGGTTAAACAACAAACAAACAAACTAATATTTATTAAAACTCAATTCACAATACAAACAAGCAAGCAAACAGAAAAAAAAAACAACCAACACAGAGAGAATAATTTGTAATTATTTGCAATATGCATTAATTAACAGCTATTGTAAAGATTTCTTTCGATTTTAGTCAACTTTCTTTGTAGCCTAATAAGTTAATTTTCTGTGTAATTTGTGCGCGTGCATTTTCCGTTGTGGGCCACTATTTATAGTGAAATCAGAGATATATATGTATAGCCTGAATTTAATTCTTAGTTCATTAAGTAAGATTTTTGTATGTCTTAAGTGTTATTTGAGTTTAAGTTGAGAAGTAGGGCCAGGCATGATCGACCGAAGACCTGCTAATGGTATACTCTTTTTTTTTTCACTCTCTCTATCTCTTTTGTTTTTTTGCATAAATTGTTTATGAGTCAAATAAGAGACGAGACGAGGAAAGTGTGCAAAGTTGTGCGTACTCCATGAATTGATTGAATAGCTATATACATATATAATGCGCTTACTTTACTCAATATACAACAAGGTATATATGTATATGATTCATAATTATAAAGTGCTCATATGAACTACTCGTCTATGAAGACATGTATGCTGTATACATATATGTAACATATTATGATTGATTAGTTTGCCAATGATTTTCTCGGATTATAGAAATTTTTGGAGCACTTGTTCTCTGTAATTTAGTATAGTTAATTATTCGATTGTATTTACAACAATTACACCTATACCTATGACTAAACACTTCAACTAAAACTCATTTAAATTGTATTAGATTTAATAAACTATATTCTAATAATTTACAACTAATTGAAATGTATTTAAATTAAACAATTAAAATTAACCACACACACACACACAAATGATGATAATTTAAGTCCAATTATGCTACTCACCTTCGAACTAAACTAAAAACTTCTTATTAAAAAAAAATAATACAAAATCCATAATTTTTGGAAATATTAATAGACACAGTGTTGTTTCTTTTTCTTAATTTATTTATTTTAATATGCCCTAACTGTACTAAATTTCGACAGCTCTGTCAATTTGTTGCTAAATTTGAGAATGAATTCAGCTATCAAGTTGTCCAGGAGCTAAACAAGCCTAACAATGGAGGACCTCGACCTATATAATGAATAGGATTCTCTCTCGGTTCTCAAATATACATACATAACAAATAAGTATTTCTTTTTTTGGGAGGCGGAAAATACCAAATAATATAGAGTAAGTTTACATTATTTAAAAAGAAAAAAAAAACTGAAATCAACTAAGAAGTTTTGCGATTTATTGTTTGTGAGAATAATCGAGATAATAAAATATTGAAATTTTAAAAAAAATTTATTTGTGGTACAGAATTCTTATGAAAAACGATTTTAATCCTATTCAGTTTATTATAAAGTCTCTCAGAAGACATCTGCATTAATGAATTAATTTCAGGGCAACAAGACTGTACGGTATTGTGCTGTTCTAATGCTTGTTGTACTCATTATTCTTTTTGAAATGAAAGGTATACAACGCAAGAGATAAAACGCAGGAGAGGAAACCTTTTCACTTAATTATAATATATTTACCGTTGATTAAAAAAGGTTTTTATACTTTATTTAATATCTAATTTACTATACTCCAAAATGCTGTACTCATTATCAAGTAAATGAGTGTCAAAAGGCTGGAGAAATCATAAAATGCTTACATTGTGATTGAGTACTCCAAAAAATACTATGCATATTTTAATGAATGATGAATTTTTTGTTTACTTACATTTCGATTGAGTACACTAAAAAAGAGTAATTTTGCGCTTTGATTCATATTTTAATGCAGGACATTACTACAATGCACTATGAGGACTTTGTCCTGTTTATACCCTTCGACCATTGAAAATGGTCAAAAAAGGGTATACTAACTTTGTGCAAATGTATGTAACAGGCATAAGGAGGCGTCGGAGAGCCCATAAAGTATATGGAGATCTGGCAACCCTCTCAATTTGCCATTCACACTTATTTAAATATTTACTTTCAATAGATATTAATCTGTTTCATTTATCGATATCGTTTTAATCATCGTTAAGTTCCTTCTCTTTCGATCGGAAACTGTCAAGCACACAACACGTGCCACTCCGTAACTTTTAAAACCTTTTTACATTTTAATCTAAATAAATCATAAGCAACAAACAACATCCATTGCATTTAATTTTATAAAGCATCTACCAAAACTATTGTTCACCACAATTGGTGACCCTCGACTCTCAAATACGCACACACTCAAAGTCAATACAATTGACAGACAAGATATCAAATTCGCACATCAACATAATTTCATCATAATTTTCTGATGCAATCAGAATTTACACGTGTTTCATCATACGAAGCACACACAACATTCTTATATGATGGAGAACGATAGTTTTGCTGACGCACAAAATAATTCAGAACCAAGTGGATCAAATCTAAACACAATTACTAGACAGATGCCGTTTCCACAACTTCACACAATCACAAACATAGAAATGTTTTCACCAAATTGGAAAACTGGTTTTTATTGCAAGGCATCGGTTCTCGGAAAGAGCATGAGAAGTACGCAGCAGTCATAGCGTACGCAGATCCTAAATATTTGGAGCAAGTCCACGATCTTGTCCAAAACGAACCGGAAACAAATCCATACACCACACTTAAGCAGGCTATACTAGGCAAATTCGCAGAATCGGCAATGGTTCGCCTTGAAAAGCTCGCATCTGGAATACAACTCGGTGATGGACGCCCAAGTCATTTACTCAGTCAGCTACAACGGACAAATGCCACCAACGACGAATCAGTTGTCCGTCGCTACTGGATCAAGCGCCTTCCACCTCAAGCTTGTGCCATCATTGTAGGAATGCTCGAAAGTGCCCCGGATACAACACTATCTCAACTTTCAACAGCCGCAGACGCTGTCATGGACTCACTCACTTTTACATCGAGTGACAACATTTCAGCTATATCGCGCAACAACACCAACAATCCAATTCTACAGACGATCGTTTCAGCAACATAGAAAAACGTTTGGATTCTCAAGAAAAATTATTTCAGCAAATAAACAGCAAGCTCGGACAAATTCTAAACAACAACAATCGACGCTCTCGCAGCAATAGTCGATTCCAAAGCAACAGTCGCAGCAACACTCCACAGCCCAACAACAACAACAACAAAAATTGTTGGTATCACACCAAGTATGGCGACAAAGCACAAAACTGTCAGGAGCCCTGCTCATTCAACACCAATTCAAAAAACTAAGTCCAGCTGTCGAAGATCATAAAGGCAACTTCGATAGTCAGTCAGATATAGCCTTACCAAATACATCAAAACATCGGATAACAATAAACAGCATTTCCACATACAACCGACTTTTTTACTGGATTCAAAAACAGGAAATTTTCTTATTGACACAGGTGCAGCGTATCCGTTATACCAGTTTCAACTATAAACAAACGCATCGCATCATCCAATGAAAATCCTCTTTTCGCAGCGAATGGTAGTATAATCGAATCTTATGGTACAACACGCTTAACCTTGGATTTAGGATTACGTCGTCCATTTGCATGGAACTTTATCATCGCAGATGTCCGCACACCAATCATCGGATCGATTTCTTACAGCACTACACCTGCTTGTTGACATTAAACCCCAAAAATTGATTGACGCTCAAACATTGCTATCACGTAATGTTATTTGCAGCCTTCAATCTTCATTCACAATTAAAACATTCAACACAGCATGCAAATTTTCCAAACTTTTGGAGGAATTCAAATCTATCACTCAATTGGATCATACATCACCCAAACCAACCGCATCTAATGTAACACACTGCATTGACACCAAAGGAGCACCCACATTTTCAAACCTGTCGTCTTACTCCTGATAAACTCACAGCAGCAAAGTCAGAGTTTGGATATCTTCTAAAAATCGGAGTATGTCGTCCTTCAAAGAGCCCATATGCATCACCCTTCACATGGTCCGTAAAGCAACAGGCGAATGGCGGCCATGTGGCGACCATAGCTCTCAATGCACAAACGATTCCTGATCGGTACCCTCTGCCGCACATTCAGGATTGCACACATATTTTCTATGGTAAGAAAATATTTTCCAAATTGATCTCAATCGCGCATATCACCAGATTCCAATTGAACCACGTGACATTCCAAAAACGGCTATAACTACCCCTTTTGGCTTATACGAATTCACTCATATGACATTTGGCTTGTGCAACCAGCACAGACGTTTCAACGCTTATGGACGTCGCCCTCAGAGATCTCACTTCGTTTTCGTATATTTAGATGACATCGCCGTAGCATCAAGTAACGCTGAACAACATGAAATTCATCTTCGCCAAGTTTTTGAATGACTTCAACGTTACCACCTCACAATAAACGCAAGCAAATGTGCCTTCGGACAAATTCCATCAAATTTTTAGGACATCATGTCGACTCTCATGGCATCAAACCTTTGCCAGACAAAGTCAAAGCAATTGTTGATTTTCCATTACCCAAAGTTGTAAAGAAACTTCGACGCTTTCTGGCAATGATCAACTTCTACAGACGATTCCAGCCCAAAGCACTGGAACATCAAGCCCCGTTGTTGCAGTTAATTCCAGGCAATAAGAAGAACGATTCTTCTCCAATCAACTGGACCGACGAAAACATACAACATATCCAACAGTGCAAGCATTCTCTCGCAACAGCAACCCTCCTGGTACACCCATCTCCAGATGCAACACTTTCGCTAAGCACAGATGCTAGTGATACAGCAGTCGGAGCAGTTCTTCACCAAATCGTGAATAATGAATACCAGCCAATGGGATTTTTCAGTGTAAAGCTAACAGACGCTCAGCGTAAATATAGCACGTATGATCGCGAACTTCTTGCCATCTATCTCAGCATCAGCATTTTCGCTTTATGTTAGAAGGCAAATCATTTCATGTCCGCACTGATCACAAACCGCTCATATACGTCTTCACTCAAAGGCCGGACAAGGCATCACCCAGACAACTCCGCCAATTGGACTTCATTGGTCAGTTCACAACACCATCTTACACGTCGCTGGAGTCGAAAACACGACAGCAGCACATTGTCCCGCATAGCAGCATCGAAAGCAACATTATCGACTACGAGCAAATAGCTTCAGCACAAAGTAATTGCCCAGAGCTTAAACAACTTTTGGAAGACAACAACACAACACTGCAACTCAAATCTGTAAACCTACCACATTCAGAAACATCAATCTTATGTGATTTTTTACTCCTACAGCTCGACCATTTATTCCAAAGCCACTCAGGAAGAAAATCATCAGCAACTCCACACATGCTCATGGAGGCATTAGATCTACAATGAAGATCATCAAACAACGTTTTATATGGCCTTCAATGCACAAGGAAATCGCCAGTTTCGTCAAACATTGCATTCCTTGTCAACGATGCAAAATAACCCGCCATGTTCATTCACCACATCAACACTATCAATTGACAGCACATCGTTTCGAACACATAAATTTGGACTTGATTGGACCTTTACCCCAATCTGGTCAATTTAGATACTGTCTCACCATTATTGACCGATACACACGGTGGCCGGAAGCTGTTGCAATTGAAGACATGCAAGCAGAGACGGTAGCCGCAGCCTCATCAACGCCTGGATATCCCGCTTTGGAGTACCTTCCCGTATCACCACAGATCAAGGCAGACAATTGGAATCAAGACTTTTCAACGAATTGTCACGGCTCCTCGGCATCAATCATATACGTACTACTGCATATCACCCGCAAGCTAATGGAATCATTGAGCGCTGGCATCGTACTCTTAAAACAGCCATAATGTGTCAAAACAGAATTGACTGGCCAAGCAAATTACCAATCATATTGTTAGGATTACGATCAGCATTCAAACCTGACATACAAACTACAGCAGCACAGCTTGTCTATGGATCAATCTACGACTTCCAGGACAATTTCTTCATATGGAAAACAATGTCTTACCGCAAACTGAATTTGTAAAACATCTCCTGAAATATGAACGACATTCGCCCTACACAAACAGCCCATACGACTTGAAGCCATTTGTATTTAAACACAATCGACGCACCTGTTTTTCTACCAACGATACAGTGCGCGGATCATTACAGCCGCCTTACGATGGACCTTACGAAGTTAAATCAAAGCATAACAAACTCTACAATATTCTCATCGACGGACGAGATACCACAGTATCAATCATCGGCTCAAACCAGCGTATATTGAGTCACATAACGAATCAACATCACCATCATCATCGGCAGCAGCATCATCAGGAGCAGAATCGTCTACAACAAACATAGATCAACCGCCAAATCAAATTGAGTCAACTCTATCTCAACCGCCACCCAGACCTCGCCGCACGATTAGACTCCCCGTTCGTTTCACAACTTGAAGTCTAGGAGGGAGTACTATGGAGATCTGGCAACCCTCTCAATTTGCCATTCACACTTATTTAAATATTTACTTTCAATAGATATTAATCTGTTTCATTTATCGATATCGTTTTAATCATCGTTAAGTTCCTTCTCTTTCGATCGGAAACTGTCAAGCACACAACACGCCACTCCGTAACTTTTTAAAACCTTTTACATTTTAATCTAAATAAATCATAAGCAACAAACAACATCCATTGCATTTAATTTTATAAAGCATCTACCAAAACTATTGTTCACCACAAGTATATATATTCTTGCTCAGGATCACAAGCCGAGTCGATTGAGCTATGTCTGTCTGTCTGTCCGTCTGTCCGTCTGTGTGAACGCACAGATCTCAGCTATTATAAAAGCTAGAGTTACCAAATTTGGCAGGAAGACTCCTGTGTACTTCAAGCAGATCAAGTTTATTTCAAATGTTAGGTGCCACGGCCACCGCCCCCACAAATCAATAATTTAATTTTTGAACTCAACTTGCAATCAACTTCAACGTAGTCTCCAAATTACAATCCGATCGGACAATAAACACAGAAGTTATTTAAGAAAGTATAAGCATAAAACCAAGGGCTTCTGTCAGCTAACAAGGGAGGCGGGCGAGCGCCAAGCGCGAGCGCCATCTGTCGGGATTAATTTCAAAGCATGTGCATATCTATGTATATGTGTATGAAAATTTAACAAACTAAACTACGCGGGAACATAGGTCGAAGGGTATCCCACTGTCGCGTGCTGCGCGACTGTTGCTTTTCTTACTGGTTTTAAATTAATTAATAACTCTTGATCTAAGTAAAATTTTTTGATGGAATGTCTTTTATATTATAATGAGAGCCCTTAGAAATATTAAAAAAAAAGTGGGCGGGGTCCAATCCTTCCTTTTTTAGTCCAAAATCCGTCATTTGACAAATAATTTGTATGGCAGCTATAAGTAATAGTAGTGCGATCTTAATGAAATTTCAAGATCATTTTAAGGATCAAATACAAATAAGATGAGATAAGTTTGAAAGCCAGATCTTGAAATATAACAAAAATCGACCGATAGATTGTATGGCAGCTATACGATATATCGGCCCTATCCACCTTGTTCCGGCCTTTTTATAAGTAATGAACATTAAAAAGTATGTATGCTAAGTTTCATTTTGATATCTCTCTAGTGAAAGTGAATATTGGATATTGTTTCTCACGAAAACACCATTGCATATGCCACAATCACGCATTTTTATCGCAGATAGGGACGTAGCTAGATGTTCTGAATAAGGAATTAATAGCTCTACAATCGCTGAACAAATTTAAATTCAAATGACTAACACTATATTTTAACATTGGACTGTTTAGTTAACATTTGCAGGATGTAAGATAATAGTTTGATGTATTCCTTATTCGTTAATACTAAAATACTGTAAATTTGTATACTTGTGAAAAACACATTATTGTAAAAAAACAGGTCAAAGTCCCCATAGTGCAATGCTTCTTGCTATGCACTTGACGAATCCAAAAAGCTAATACTTTTCTACTTCTGTCAATTAGTTTTACATGATTACAAATTTTATTTACTTTTTTACATTTAATATACACATTTACATATATACAAAGAATAAGAACAATCAGAATGCTGAAGTTAGGATTTTGGAGCAGTGATACAAATTTTGGGGAAGCATTTCAGGAGGAAGATGTGCGTCGCAAGTTTATCGCCAAATTTCTAATGATTATTTGTGTAAGTCACGATATGTTTTTTATTAAAATTTGCATTAATACCCACATATACTATATAAAATAGGCCCAGCTACTATTCACTGCCGGTACTGCATCATTTTTTATACTGAACGAAGGAGCCAAGGATTGGATAAGGGAACAGTTAGTATTAGCTATAGTAATGGGGATTGTTTTTCTCGTTATCCAGTTTATACTCATTTGTTGTAATAAAGTGGCACGGACAGTACCTTGGAACTATATACTGCTGTTTGTGGCCACCGTGGCCCAATCATTTGTTCTCAGCTTTGTTTGTTCTAAGTATGCTCCAACCCAAGTGAGTTCAAACTGAATAGAAGTTATTAAAAAACTAATTTGATCAACTGTTTTTTTGTTTTCTGACTTCTTAGATCATGACCGCACTGATTGTTACGCTCATTCTTGTAGCGGTTCTCTGTCTACTCGCACTCTTTGCCCCCTTTGATTTTACTAAATGCATGATGTTGCTAATCGTTATTGCCGGTGTATTTATGCTAATAGGGATTGCATCAATATTTATAAAGTCAAAGATTCTTACCTTGGATATTCGTTACCCTAGGTATTCTTGTATTTTCTTTGGCCTTGGTCGTTGACATCCAACAAATTGTCAGAGCGGACTCTGTATATCATTACACAGAAGATGATTATATTGTAGCCGCGCTTTCTGTGTATGTTGATATAGTCCTGCTCTTAACATTCATATTGCGACTTATTGGATTAATGGATTGTTAATATAATGCATAGAAATTTGTCTGGGAAGAAATTCGATGTTATATCTAAATTGCAAATGAAATCTAAAGAATATAATTATATAATACATTTTATTATATTATGGTAGATATGCAATGAAGATGCTTTTATTTGATTTAATTAAATTTTTATACATTTGACCTGCATTTAAACTCTTTTAAACTTATTTCTCTAAGCTAATTTTCATTAATTTAATCCCTCCCTTACCAGGTGGGCCACAGACCATTGCGAGGCACCCATAGCATATCGGATCTGAGTCTAGCTGGGAATTTGGATGGATGGCGTTCGAGTGCGGCTGCTGCATTGCGCTATACGAAGCCAGGTGAGCATGAGTTGCCTTTACGCAGTGGAGAATATTCTCTTTATTGGAGAATATTGCCTTTGCTGAAGAAGATTCCCTTTATTACTAGAGAACTGTAGGCTAATCAATAACATTTGCAATCTTGTTGTTGGCCTCGTCCTCGTTCTCTTCTCTCTTCTCTCTCTCTCTCTCTCTCTCTCTCTTTCTCTTTGTCTCTCTTTCTCCAAACAAATTGCTCTCCCACTATATTGATTAATATATTGGTAACATACATATGTAAAATTTCTTTAACATTTGCTTTAAATTTGCCTTGAGTAACACAACCAGTCGATTCCCACGATAATTCGCAGTATATTAGACCTAATACAACAACAACAACAGCTGCAGCAACTCCAGCAGCTCAACAACAACAACCTCAACTCCAACGACAACAAATACCAGTCATCAGTGCCAGAATATAGCGAAGAAAATCGACATTATTGAGAAACTAATTGCCATGGAGGAACGGAAGATGGAACAGATTCGTTTGGCCACCGAGACACGCTTGCGTCCCTTTGCGTGCAATTCAAAGCAAAAGGGTTACGTGAAGAGTCTCACCATGAACTTTGACATGCTGGCCCAGCAGCAGCAACAGCAGCAAATGTCGGCAGACGCGGAGCAGGAAACTGTATCCAGCGATGCGGATCTGTGTGCCTATGCAAGGCATATACGACGCAATTGCAGCCTGCCCGATGTGCTCGAGAGCGCTGACTTTGTTGGCTATGGCAACGATGTGGAGCTGGCACGGGAAGTGATTGCCGATGATGATGGAGATGCTGGTGATGATGATGACGATGATGATGATGATAGGGGAATATTGGTGGCGCCACCAATCTCTGCCAGCCAGCAAGACAACGAAATCGATCAACGACAAGGTTTGAGCGCGTTTGTTGATGATCCTCTTGCTGTTGTGCGATGATTTGTGTTCTCTTTAGTTTTCACTTTATACTTCCACCACCCAAACTGCACCCTTAATTAGCTCTTTAGTTGTTGTACCACGCACACACACAGAGATAACCTGCTGCCCCAGCATGCATACTTACTAATCATTGCCTCCTCTTGCAGGAAATCCCAAACTGCTCAACCCAATGCCCATTGAGGAGTCCTCATCGATTCGTCGTGCCTGCTCGCTGAGTGATCTGCACATGGGCAACTTTGGCAAGCGTAAGCAGTCCCTAACTGACCTTAACACACTCTCACTCTGTCTCTGTACTTTGCGGCACATAATAATTAATTCTCTCTCTCTGTCTCTGTTTCTTTCCACAGCGAGCAAATCAAATGGCACGCCACAGAAGCCGTCGGTTCAGCATCGCAATGGCAATGTCACGCGATCGACAAGTAAACGCAACAGTCTGCAAGGCAAGTCGGGACTGGGCGCTTCTAGCAGCTCAATGAATGTACTCAATCATGCTGTAAGTACTTGCTGATTATACCGGGAGACGTGGACTGGCGAATAAAGAAGCAGAGTATTTAATGATAGGGCAGAAGTCATACTGTGGCTTGGATAAAGATAAAATAAACATTATAAGATCTAATACCAAGTCTGCACCAATCAAAGTCTCTTTTTGGCTGCTAAAATCTAAAGTGTTATAAGGAATCGATTAAATTCTGTAAGAACTCAACCTCGACAACGTCAGTGAGTACCTGAGATCAGAGGAAACAAGGAAGAATATATTAGACTAGGAACCAACACCAGGCTTGCATCCATCAAACTCCCTTTTAGTCTTCTACAACCTCAAGAGGTTTTTTTGCAAACGCTGACTTGATTAAGTAAGATTTTTGTATGTCTTAAGTGTTATTTAAGTTTAAGTTGAGTAGGAGAGCCAGGCATGAGAGCCGAAGACCTGCTAATGGTATACTCTGTTTTTTTACCCACTCTCTTTATCTCTGTTTTTGCTTCTTATGGTCACAAAACGAGACGAGAAAAAATGTGCAAAGTTGTGCGTACTCCATTAATTAAATGAATAGCTATATACATATATAATGCGCTTACATAGGTGTAATTGTTGTAAATACAATCGAATAATTAACTATACTAAATTACAGAGAACAAGTGCTCCAACAATTTCTATAATCCGAGAAAATCATTGGCAAACTAATCAATCGTAACATGTTACATATATGTTTATAGCATAAATGTCTTCATACACGTGTAGTTCATATGAGCACTTTATAGTTATGAATCATATACAAATATACCTTGTTGTACATTGAGTAATGTAATGTACGTTGATTAAAAAAGGTTTTTATACTTTCTTTATATAATATCTAATTTTCTATACTCAAAAATACTGTACTCATTATCAAGTAAATGAGTGTCAAAAGGCTGGAGAAATCATAAAATGCTTACATGGTGATTGAATACTCCAAAAAGACTATATATATTTTAATGAATGATGAATTTTTTGTTTACTTACATTTCGATTGAGTACACTAAAAAGAGTAATTTGGCGCTTTGATTCATATTTTAATGCAGGACATTACTACAATGCACTATGGGGACTTTGTCCTGTTTATACCCTTCGACCATTGAAAATGGTCAAAAAAGGGTATACTAACTTTGTGCAAATGTATGTAACAGGCAGAAGGAGGCGTCGGAGACCCCATATATATTCTTGCTCAGGATCACAAGCCGAGTCGATTGAGCCATGTCTGTCTGTCTGTCCGTCTGTCCGTCTGTATGAACGCACAGATCTCAGCTATTATAAAAGCTAGAGTTACCAAATTTGGCAGGAAGACTCCTGTGTGGATCAAGCAGATCAAGTTTATTTCAAATGTTAGGTGCCACGCCCACCGCCCCCACAAATCAAAAATTTAATTTTTGAACTCAATTTGTAAGCGCTTAAAAAGCCCTTTAAAAGATAGAACTTTACTTACATCCGATCGCTAGCACGAGAGCGCCATCTGTCGGGATTAATTTTAAAAGCATGTGCATATGCAATGATGTATGAATTTAACAAATTAAACTACACGGGAACATAGGTCGAAGGGTATCCCACTGTCGCGTGCTGCGCGACTATTTCTTTTCTTACTGGTTTATAAGTAATGAATAATAAGAAGTATGTATGCTGCGTTTCATTTTGATATCTCTCTAGTGAAAGTGAATATTGGATATTGTTTCTCACGAAAACACCATTGCATACGCCACAATCACGCATTTTTATCGTTTTGTCGCTTCTTTAAAAATGAAATTTCTCAAAAACCCGCAAAAAACGCAGATAGGGACTAGATGTTCTGAATATGGAATTAATAGCTCTACACTATGTATATAGACACTCGCTGAACAAATTTGAACAATTTTTTGTAGTTCTTTTCAAAGTTGAAATTTCTTTCCTAAAACTACATGTCAACACCACTCACTAAATGTACAAATTATTAGAAATACACGCAATAAATAATCAAAATATTTATATCAGCGCATGGTAAAAACCCTGAAAATGAATTTCCATTCCAATTTTAAACGTTGTACATTGGCTCTTTGAAAACTGAATAATTTAAAGTTCCACTTTAAAATTGAGCGCAATGATGCCAAGTTCTCTTCGCTTGCAAACGCTGACTTTAACAGCTGATATTTACCCCTCGCCCCCCGCAAGGGGGCGGGGGGGGGGGGCCCACCTTCGGGGGGGCCGCGGCGGGGGGCGGCGGGGGGGGGGGGGGGGGGGGGGCCCCCCCCCCCGCACTCCCCCCCCCCCCCGCCCCGCCCCCGGGGCGGCGGGCCCGGCCCGCCCCCCCCCCCCCCCCCCCCCCCCCCCCCCCCCCCCCCCCCCCCCCCCCGCCCGCCCGCCCCCGCGCCCGCCCGCGCCCCCCCCCCCCCCCGGGCCGCCGGGCCCGCCGGGGGGGGGGGGGGGCCGCGCGGGGCCCCGCGGGCCCCCCCCCCCCCCCGGGTGCCGCCCCCCCCGCCCCCCCCCCCCCCCCCCCCCCCTTCCCCCCCCCCCCCCCCGCCCGCCCCGGGGGCGGGCCCCCCCGCCTCCCCCCCCCCCCCGCCCCCCCCGCCCCCCCCCCCCCCCCCCCCCCGCCCCCCCCCGCCCGGGCCCCCCCCGCCCCGGCCCGGCCGCGGGGGCGGCGGGCCGGGCCGCCGGCGGCGGCGGGGGGGGGGGGGGGGGGGCGGGGGGCGGCCCGGCCGGCGGGGCCGGGGCCCGCGCGCGGGCGCCCGCGGGGGGGCGCGGGGGCGGGGGCCCCGCCCGCGCGGCGCCCGGGGGGGGCGCGGGGGGGCGGGGGGGGGGGGGGGGGGGCTTTTTTAACATTGGACTGTTTAGTTAACATTTGCAGGGTGTAAGATGATAGTTTGATGTATTCCTTATTCGTTAATACTAAAATACTGCAAATTTGTATACTTGTGAAAAACACATTATTGTAAAAAAAACAGGTCAAAGTCCCCATAGTGCAATGCTTCTTGCAATGCACTTGACGAATCCAAAAAGCTAATACTTTTCTACTTCTGTCAATTAGTTTTACATGATTACAAATTTTATTTACTTTTTTACATTTAATATACACATATACATATATACAAAGAATAAGAACAATCAGAATGCTGAAGTTAGGATTTTGGAACAGTGAATCAGATTTTGGGGAAGCATTTCAGGAGGACGATGTGCGTCGCAAGTTTATCGCCAAAGTTCTAATGATCCTTTGGGTAAGTCCCGATATGTTTTATATTCAAATTTGTATTAATATCCACATATGTAACATAGCTCCAGCTACTATTCACTGGCGGTGTCGCATCATTTTTTGTACTGAACGAAGGAGCCAATGATTGGTTAAGTGGCCAGACAGTGTTATCTTTGGTAATGGGGATTGTTTTTCTCGTTATCCAGATGATGCTCTTTTGTTGTAATATATTTGCACGGACAGTACCATGGAACTATATACTGCTGATTGTGGCCACCATTGCCCAATCAATTGTTGTCAGCTTTCTTTGTACTAGATATGCTGAAAAACAAGTGAGTTCAAACTGAGTAGGAGTTATTAAAAAACTAATTTGATCAACTGTTGTTTTGTTTTCTGACTTCTTAGATCATGACCGCACTGATTGTTACGATCATTCTTGTAACGATTCTCTGTCTACTCGCACTCTTTGCCCCCCTTTGATTTTACTAAATGCATGATGTTGCTAATCGTTATTGCCGGTGTATTTATGCTAATAGGGATTGCATCAATATTTATAAAGGCAAAGATTCTTACCTGGGTATACGTTACCCTAGGTATTCTTGTATTTTCTTTGAGCTTGGTCGTTAACATCCAACAGCTGGTCAAAAGGGACTGTGCTCATAAATATTCAGAAGATGATTATATTGTAGCTGCGCTTTCTCTGTATATTGATATAGTCATGCTCTTAACAATGATATTGAAACTTATTGGATTAATTGAAGGAGATGACGATGAATAGAATGCACTGAAATTTGTCTGGGAAGAAATTCGATGTTATATCTAAATTGCAAATGAAATCTGAAGGATATAATGATAAAAGACATTTTATTATAAAACGTTATGGGAGATATGCAATGAAGATGCTTATACTTGAAGTCAGCATAAAAGCCTTAAGCTCAGAGACTATAAGAGCTGACGCCTTCAAATTTGGTGACAATATTCCACGCAGTTTGTAAGTTTTATAAATTGATTGTACAAAGTCCATTGTGGGCCCTTTAATTGAAGAAAAGTAAATTGTCAGTGTAATTTTTTTAATGCTAGAACGTTCACTCATAGTGTGTGTTTAAAATAACTGTCACCGTTCAAATAAATTTGATGAGGATAACAAATTTTTGGCTGCTTATAATTACATTGAAGCTATATTGTATAAGAAATGTGGCCGCACTGAGGCGCCGTCTGCAAGTATGCAATACAAATAATTTTGGTGCCGGAATCGAGGTGGGCTTCTTCGCTTAGACCAACGACTTCAACTACCCCCACAAAAAATAATCCAATGGTGTAATAAAGGCCATGGCACAGGACCATTTCTGTAGCTAACGCTGTTACCGAACACTTCGCCCAATAAGTCGATGGTTTGTATGGCAAGTTGCGCCGTCTTGTTGAAACCAAGACGGTATCATTCATTCCTTCGTCGTCTTTGAAGAAATACGGCATCAACGGCCGCAATATTTTCTTCAGTGCGCACTCTTTAAAGTCTAGTCGATAGTATTGCACACAGTTAGAATTGATGGCCGATTATGAGGACCATAAAACGGGCGATGCAAACGGTGCACTTCCACCAATGACCTCGGATTTTCGAAATAAAATTCAACGATTTGGTATCGCTGCTCAGCTGTTAACCTATTCATAATGAATTGCCAAACCAAACTGAACATAAAGCACTCAACAGATGTCAGCTGACATCAAAGATGGCCGAACTGAACATTATAAAAAAAAACCTTCTAAAAGAACACCTGATAGTATAACATTCATATTTAAATAGGTTACCTATATTTCAACAGTTATATTTTTTAAAATTGCATATAATTGATATGTTAATTGTGACACATTGTGGTATCTTTGTTGTCGGCACAATATGTGCAATACTTAGGCAATTAGAATGTATTAAAGCTATCAAAGAGCTGACCAACACAGCAGGTGACACGCCCCCATTTACGCACTGGAGAAGGATTCCCATCTGGTCATCACAATAGCTTTTCTACTCCCCAGATGCTTTCAACTTTTCCATTCATTTACAGGGTCTAGTGTGCGAGAGTAGTCGATATATGTATACCTGCCTGGATGTAGGTGTGTGTGTGTGTGTATCTCTGTATATGTGCTTTAGCATTGTGCTTAGTGCTGGCACACTGCGCTGTCTCGCTGTCAACGGGCAAAAAGGCCTCTATGTCAGGTTGTTCAATTCATTGTTGACCCAAACTGAGAAAAAGGGAGTCCTGCTATCGATATACTCACCGTTTTCAATCATTTCGGCTTCAATTAATTTGTATTAATATTGAACTAAGCAACAGCAATAATTGCTCAAGTGTTCTTTGCTTTTTCTAACCCACTGTGCGCACTTTGATCGTTGCATAACTTCGATTTTTGGCATCAGCAAAGGAGGTAAGTTAGCCACACACACACACGCACGTACTCAACTGCATCATACACTCTGACCCACACATACACACTCACTTGCACACCTTGTGTCTTGCTGTCTCACTTGCTCTTCCTGCCTGTCTGTCTCTTTTCCCCCCCGTTACGCAGAGAGCCGATGAATAATTTATGACACCGCCCAATCATAAAGCGAGGCAAAAAACTTTGTATGTACGAAATATTTTTCAATAAGCTGCAAATGCCCAGACACGCCCCCATTCTTGTTACGGGGGGTGGCCTTGTGCGTGAACTCTCTGTATGCGTTTGTGGAACATTTCTTTTTTATAAAGTAGACAATTTATATTGTGATGTATTCAACAAACTCTTTAGTTATCCATTCAAGCTAAGTAAACTTGATCTACTGTACTTTTTAATTTGTTTTTTATTATTATAATTTATTATTTCATTTGATTAAACTTTATGACTATACATCACTTTTACAAATTTATAAAACTATATACTCGTAGCTAGTTGAAGTTGAAAACTTTTCTATAATAATTCCTGTACATTTAATATTGTATTTATGTATTGTATTTTATAATAATTCCTTTAAATTAAATATTATATTTATGAGACTTTAACTTAACTGTACTGCAAATGTATTAATAGTGAGTTAAGGCATAGATAAATTCGGTTTTATGAGTGCTGCCAGTGTTATTAGTGCTTTAAGTATTTTTAACAGTTATCAAATGAAACTAATTAACACTATAAAAACCAAGCAACGGCTACAACAAGCTCTTGGATTTACTGCGCATAATGAGAGCAAAGGATGCTTCGATGTGCATCTAAGGCATATTGGTTCGATATGGATTATTATACATGATATATATACACATACATACATATTCTAAAAAACTTTGATTTTTTTATAAACAGAATTTTAATTGAGAGATTACAGATAAAGAGTTATATTGCTATAACCAAGGATACTATGTATAATCTTTATTATATGTTATATTTTCTTATTTATAATTCAAGTTTTCATATACTCGTATATTGACATTTAGTAACATGAAGGTAATAGATATGGTAAAATATATAGATAATAATAGATATATTTAAAATCTGTTGAAATATTTAGAAATATTTTTATTAAGTTTACAGACATTTGAAGGGACATTTACTAGCTCTTACAATATATTCTTTTTGTGAATCTAACTTATTAAAATAATATCCATAGTTCTTAAGTGCCTGAAATGAATCTGAAACCTTTAATGCATTTATCTATAGTTTACATATTTCTTTTATTATCTGTAAGGCCTGTATGAAACTATATTTAATATACATATATATATTTATAAAGTCAAGCTAATAATAATGATAAAATCTGAGTACAAGATATAGTCAAAGATTGGCCTTATACAATATAATATGTAGCCTTTTAAATCTGTTGAGACATTTAAAGTTTACAGACGTTTAATGAGTTATAATTTACCTCATATCTATAACCATTGATTTTTAGGATTTATAACAAGTTCCTTCTTCAGTTCCTTCAATGAAACTGAAACCGTAATATGTACCCTGTTCCTCTTACGATACCCAGTATATTATGTATAAAACTAAATTGAAATGAAATTTTTATGCCATTGTATGCGGGCTATAAAGAGAAACGGAATGCAGTGTGCGTATTCAGTGTGCGAATAACTTGAGATTGCATGAATGGCGGGCGAGTCAGGCATTTCATATTCACAACGTACGATATATTCATAACTCGTCAGCAGTCGGCAGAGTCAGCAGGGGCTGCTGGCGCTGTGCAACTGGGCGTGTCGTTTTTGTGCCACGGTGTGAATAAGCGTATAAGAAGTTGGCATAAAGCCGGCGAGAGAAGCATGTTGAGGCTGAGAATGCAAAGGGAGGATGGGTAAGGGGCTGTGTCGCAGCCCGTCTATGGGTGACAATGGCAACAGTATCCCAGATCGTTGGGAATCTGCATTGGGAGCTGCTGAACCGAACTAATTGAGCCGCGTTACATTGAGTTGAATGCATTTCAATGTGTTGCCAAGCATCGCAGCAGCCCCAGCCGAGCAGCAGCAGCAGCAACATCACACACACTCTCATTCATGCAGCGAGTGGCAAGTTGTATCTTCTTAGCGCGTCCTCAGGTCTGGGAAATCTAACAACTGTCTGCAGTTGGGTGACCTCGCTCAACCCACCGACCAAAGACAGCCTCCGCCCCCCTTTCGAGAGTTGACATGACTTGTCAACCTCTCGTGTAGTTTACGACAGGTGCGAATATGCGTCGGATAATGTCCGAGCAGGGCTGGAATCGTGTCAGCTAAGCAGCAACAGATACCTTGCATGTTGTGGAGCAGGGGTAGGCACGACTCTTGCAGATGCTCTGTGCACAAAGCAAAAGAGAACCAGTAAGAAAAGCAACAGTCGCGCAGCACGCGACAGTGGAATACCCTTCGACCTATGTTCCCGTGTAGTTTAATTTGTTAAATTCTTAAACATATGCATATGCACATGCTTTGAATTTAATCCCGACAGATGGCGCTCGCGCTTCGCGCTCGCCCGCCTCCCTTGTTAGCTGACTGAAGCACTTGGTTTTATGTTCATACTTTCTTCAATAACTTCTGTGTTTATTGTCCGATCAGATTGTAATTTGCAGACTACGTAGATATTTCATTCAGCTTAGTATATGTTAAAGTCATAAAGTTGTATCTTTTATACAGCGCTTACAAATTGAGTTTAAAAATTAAATTATTGTTTTGTGGGGGCGGTGGGCGTGGCACCTAACATTTGAAATAAACTTGATCTGCTTGATCTACACAGGAGTCTTCCTGCCAAATTTGGTAACTCTAGCTTTTATAATAGCTGAGATCTGTGCGTTCACACAGACGGACAGACGGACAGACGGACAGACGGCAGACAGACAGACAGACAGACATGGCTCAATCGACTCGGCTTGTGATCCTGAGCAAGAATATATATATTTTATGGGGTCTCCGACGCCTCCTTATGCCTGTTACATACATTT
The DNA here is from genome assembly GCA_018903425.1 of Zaprionus nigranus. NCBI lineage: Eukaryota > Metazoa > Arthropoda > Insecta > Diptera > Drosophilidae > Zaprionus > Zaprionus nigranus. The sequence goes on from JAEIGD010000025.1 coordinate 473,205, forward strand.
GCACAAAGTTAGTATACCCTTTTTTGACCATTTTCAATGGTCGAAGGGTATAAAAAAACAGGACTTGCAGATAGTCTTATATATTGCTCGTTTTACAGCAGCAGCAGCCGCCTGCACGACTTGCACATACCCTAGGCAAAGAGCTGTAGAAACAAGCACGACTTGCACATACCCTGTTTACACAATAGCGCAGCAAACACGAATTGCAAATACCCTATGTTAAGAGTAAAATAAGATAAGTAACTATTAGATATTATGCACAGCAACTGCATGCACGACCTGCACATACCCCGTGTATATACAGCAAAAAAAGCATGCGTTACTTGTAGATATTATATACATAATTGTATGTCGCAGCATGCACGACTAGCAGATATGCTAGATATACAATAGCAACAGTACAGTACACATTACCTGCAGATACTCTTGGTATACACAGCAGCAGGAGCAACAAGCACGACTTGCAGATACCCTAATAGCAGATATACAACCTGCAGATACCTTAGAGACATAGCAGCAGCACAATAAGCAGATACCCTGTGTAAAGAGCAGTAAAGGAATGAGTTGCAGATATCCTAGCTACGCAGAGGAAAAAGCATGCGAAGGTAGCAAATAAAAATGGTCAGGCACGACTAGCAAGATACCCTAGGTATAAACAGCAGCAGGGACAACATGCACGACCTGTAGATAGTCTAGTTTAAGTTCAGCAGAAGCATGCACGACATGCAAATACCCTATACACACAGCTCATTACTTAATCCTCAGCTGTTTCACTTAACCCCCAACTTTCGCTCAGTGTAGCTGCGCCGTGTCATAGTTGAGGGCGGGTCGTCACCTCGACAATTAACGGCACAATTACCAACAATGCCAATATGCTGTTGACAACAAGCCGCGCCCGTGCTGCGCTAAGTGTTTGCAGCAGAGGCAGCTGTGGCTGCAGAGGAGGCAGAGGCAGCTGAGGCAGCCTGGCAGGAGATACGCTTCCCCAGCTAAGACGAGCACAACAGCCCTTGTCTATCAAAGGAAAATGCAGCTTTGGCTTTTTACAAAATTATAATCACAACATATTGCACAAGATACGCGCACTTGCCACACATTCACATACAGATACAAAGATACATACATACACGAGCTGCAGATACAAAGCTGATAGGTCACACAGCATTTAGCCAAGATGCGGCAACAATGAGCGCCTGCTGTCCGACTGAGCGAGGGAGAGAGAGAGATAGCTAGAGAGATCACTTAAGAACGTAATCATATCCGGAAGAGATTACGCTGCAATTTACACTCCAATGCGCCGCACACTTGAGGCAAGAGGGGGGAAGAGCTGGAGGGCAGGATTCATCCTCAGTATGCATTGTTCTCAGGACTCAGCGCACTTTGCGCATTGTTATAGGTGATAAGCGCAGTCGACGCTAGCAAAAATATTCCTCTTTTTTTTGTTCAGTTTTGTCATTCAGACTGTTCCCTCCTATCCCCTCTACCTCCTCCCCCTTATGACTCTCTGCTGCCGCATCATTAAACAATGGAATTGGATTATAATTTTCATGGCGAGGTGCTTAACCGCGACAAGTCGCTGTAGTTCTTGTTACCCTCGATTTTTTGTTGTTGTAGTGTTGTTGTTGTTGTTGTTGTTGTCACTCTTGCATCGTGTTTGAGTTGTTTCGAGCTATAACATAATTTCAGTGCTGATTTCTGATTGCGCCCCCTTGATAAGAGTTATTAATAATGCAACACGAGGCAGACAGTCATTGCGAATCCTTGTTGCATTCTTGGCGCCTATTCAGAAATTGTTTAGGCGCTGTAAACAATTTGGCAGCCCCAAACAAGTCGACTTGCGATTGCAATAAACAATAAACAATAGCAATAAATATGAAATTTGGCAATGCAATCGCAGTTGAAGTATCTCAAGTGGGAGTATCAAATTTGCCTTTACTGCAATACATTTTTTTATCGTTATTATGAAAACTAAAAGACCTAGCACTACCAATTTTGCTGACATCATACCTTAATATTACGCGCAGATCATGGATATTTTAAAATTTAGTCATGCTCGCTTGTAAATCTATAAAAATCTAATTCCAAGCGTACTTTAAATACATCTATAAATATAGCCATCTCATTTTCGTTAAACAAAATAACTGTAACCGTCAAAATGACTTCCCAAAAATGTGGTTGCAATCGAACATCGAACTTAACATATTCTTGAAATCTATTTTAAAGCGCCGCCGCAAAGTATACAGCACAAAGTACACCAAGTATAGAAATTAAATAAATAATTCACAGTCAAGAATACTCGACTGTTCTTTTAAAAAAGAGTTTGTTACTTTTATACAATAATATAATATATGTATATTATAAACACAAGATTAATTATATGTCTTGAATTTCCTCCTAATAGGTTATATTTATATATGTGTAAGCGGAATCTACATATATATATTGTATATATAAACTTGTATGTATCTTTCTTTCTTATTAAGCAAAATACCAATTGAATAAGTTTGTATTCCTCTTCAAAAATGTTCAAATGTAACTTTTGAAGTCTATTATTATTATCATAATACAATCAAAGAATATTATATGTAAGTCTTTCTTTATAGTAAATCTCGTTTAAACAACTTTCGATATAGCTAAGATCAACTGGACATCTGCCTGGATCAGTTATTGTAGTACTTATTGTCAGTTGAAAGCATTTCTCAAACATCAGTAGATCTTTTGTATTATCCTTATAACATAAAAAGTGGTGGTCACGAACTAAGCACATTCTGCAATAGTAAACTTCAACTTTGCATTACTATATTTAGTGCCTACTTCGATTTGGACCCTGTGTTTTAAATTTTTGATAATATGGTAAAGATGTACTTATAATTTTGTATTTTAATTTTATCGATTCTTCTTTCATCGTTTTCGTTTGCGTTTAATACGCGACATCTGCCCTTTTGAGGTGGTTATAAATTAAGCACACTTGGGCAAAAAGTGATCAAATATTTCGTGTTTTGCGCAAAGTATTTGGATATTTTTGTTGCAAAATTATTAAATCATGAATTAGGTAAATGGGAAGCCAATTTAGCTGAAGATTGATGGTAATCCACAGATAACGGCCATATAAGTGAGAACATGAAATCAAAGTATAATATCTTCCAAATCCTCTAACTCGTTCAAAGTAACTCAAGTATCTTTGCATTGTCAACTGACTTATTGCTAGTGAATGCGATTAATTAGCTTAATTAATGGTATCGACAGTGTCGGCAAACAGTTGTGCGACGCCCAGTAGAAGTGTCAAGCAGTGATGCAGATAAATCAGCAAACATTTTGCATAGATGGTGCAAAGGAGGTGGAGGTAAAGGAAGGAGACAGTAGGAAGGGGGGATGAAGAGGAGTCGCCTTCAATTAGCCAAATAAGATGGCTTTGTGGACGAATGGCCGCAGCACGAATCGACAGCGATACCCATTGATTTGGTGTATGGGATTGTGCTGGAGTTGGAAGCTGGAGCTGGCGCTGTGCCGTTAGAGGCCACTCGAATGGTCGCTCAGCGTGCATTGGGCGCAAACATCAAAAGGAAAATCAGTCAGTGCGCGGACAGCACGACAACGACAAGTGAAGGACCATCGAAGGACAACTGAATTGGGGGTTGGCCTCTACGACCCCTGCGACCCGTTCACCTTCCATCACCCGTCCAAGGCTGTTGATAGGCATTGCAGCACAGCCAACGGCGTGGCTCAAAAGAATCCGCCACAAGGCAGTGTCAAAAGTCATCCCAAATTGGTCACAAGCTTTTCGCCATTTGTCAACTCAACGAGTATCTAAGTAAGCGTGGGGGTGGGCCAGCAGGAGGAGGGGTGCGTTGATTGAGAGGGGGTGGTGACTGCGTGTGCTCTCTAAAAAACAAACTGTCAACTAGTCAGCCAAGTGGAGATCTAAAGGGGGCGCATCGTCTGACAGTGGGCGGTCTGCTTAGGCATATGCTGCAAGTGCACTGCACGCAGTCTGAGCATAGAGAGCACATTCACATTCACACTCGCATCCTTACTCACACTCACACTCACAACGCATGCACATTCAAATTCATCATATTTGCATTTGCATAAAGCTTTTCGATGCTTTTTGATTTCGCTTTTCGTTCCCATTTGATTTGATATCGCTTGAATTATTCATATCTTTCATCCAGTTGCATTGCACGGACCCAAAGAGACAGCAACAAAGCGAGACAGAGAGAGAGAGAGAGAGGATGTTGGAGTGAGAGGGCAGAGAGCATCAGCGATTGTCGAGTGATATGTCAACTGAAGTGGCAACACATGCGCCTACTTCTTCAGTTATACCCTATAATCGACATTTGAAATGTGCTATGCGCGCGAAATATACTTGTATAATAAATATACATAATAATATAAATATTTAATACACATATAATAAATATATAATAAATAAATAATAAATATACATATATGTTATATAGGATGTATGTATGTTGCCTGCTTGGCTTTAATTGCAAAGGCTTTTTAAAGATCTTACCAACAATTTGAAGATAGGTTCCTAACATCTATTCATCTCCTATTCAATTTTATTATACAATATTATTCAATATTATCAATTTGTTCCCTGATGTTATAGCACAATTAATAAAATTATAAACTATTATTTACCTAGATATATACCATAATATACTAAGATTTATCATATAGCTGATCATTTTCATAAATTTTGTTGATCAACTTCTATATTATAGCATCGGTATGGCTGGCAATGTTAGACGATCTATATCACATCTAGTAATTTTGAATTAGATCTGAAACATACAAGAAATTCTAACTTGTTTGGATAATATCCAATATAATATAATAATACATATAGCTTAACTTGATCGTGATAATATAATATAATTATCTCATAAGGTTCCTTTTCTTATGGTATAAATATCAAAAACACATTTATTGATTGAAGTTTTTCCTAATGTTTCCTTATGTAGATCTTTATAGAACTCAACTTGATCTTTTTCTAATCGCAGATCAACAATAATGTAATAATCTCACAAGCTATTTACTCTTTTTTCACATTATGCTACCTTATATAAGGTATACCAACTGGAAGAGCCGTTCTTGCCTCATCGAGGTCCTTTCTTCCTGTCGCTGTCTCAGTTCCATAGCGACTCTTCGTCTCGGTTTCAGACATCGTCGCCATCTTCGTGACATTTTCTACCGCACAGATCAAAGCAATATGCAAATGGGCGTGTCGGGGTGGGGCGGAGCGGCGTGTGCTTCATAGATGGAGTACCTTGCTAAGTGGTCGAGCCCCGACTCGCCACTAATTAAGGTGGGCCGCAGCTCACACCTCTGCCCTGTCTCCTTCTCTCCCTTTTTCTTTATTTGTTTCTCTGTCTTTTTCTCATTCCCTTTCTCTTTCTGCTGGTTTGGGTTGACAGTTTAGGGCCTATTAAAGCGCCTCTTAGGCAAATGCGGCAATAATTGTTGCGACGCATTCCATTTGCATGTCTAAATTGGAGAAGTCGCCAAGTGGAGACATGTGGAGACTGCTGCGGTTCAGCCATTTGCATACAAGTAAAGAGGGAGATTCCTTGAGTAGAGCAGCAATTCTTTAAGGGTTTGTCGATTACTTTAAACATACATGGCATGCTATATATATGCTATATATGTGCTATATACTCATTATCTGTGTCGGCTGAATTATCGAATCCAACATTTAAGTAAATTTCTGCATTCCAATTTAACTATTTCGATAACTAAGCACTTGGAACATATATTTTGCTTGATATATGCTACATATTCATTACCTGAGTTGGCTAAGTGGCCGATTCAATTTTAAATACTTTGAAGGATTTTTTTGCTTTCTGACTTTCCTCTTAAAATATTTTAGCACTTTAAACAAGGTGTATTGCTTTATATATGCTATATATTCATTACCTGTGTCGGCTGAACTGCCGATTTTAATTTGAATATTTTTTTCTAGCATTCCTGGCTTACCACTTGCAATTCCTTAGTACTTTTAAAATACAAATTTAATATACCTTACTTGTTACTTGATATATGATAAATATTCATTATCTGAGTCGGCTAAGCTGCCGATTTAATTTTAAAATATTTTCAAGCACTTCTCTGCCTTTTACGTCTTTTTTACGTCTTTGAATATTTCAGCATCTTAACCAAGGTGTATTGCTCGATAGATGATATACATATATTCATTACCTGTGTTGGCTGATTCATCGATGGCAATTCTAAAGATTATCCTAGGCTTGCTGGCTAATCTCTTTTAATTTATCATAACTTTTCCCAACTTCTCAATAATTAATATCAATCTGGAAACTTCCCAACTTTTTTTTTTTAAAAATAAGTAATAATTCCGTATTTATATTTAAGAATTGATTTATTGCTTAAACATTATCAATAATATCACTTAAGTGCTAAACAATTTCCAATGAGTTTTGCTTCAAAATGCTTTAGCTGTCATATATACGAACTATATAGTATATATGCAACTATGCAGTGTTCTATATATCGTTGGTAAATCCATTATATATATATATATCTTGAAACATTTCACAATTCGCAATGCAGATTTAATTTTCTAGACGGCGAAAACTAAACACATTTATCTTCAAATATCTCCAAACTGAATTAGGTACTAACTAGCTGAAATATACAGATACAACTTATATATATATCTATGCTATATAGACATATATATGTCTGACTTGCTGTGGAGAGTTCTCAACCATTTACAGAATGTACAAAATCAAAATCGAAATAAATTCGTTGATTTCGGATTAGTTTGGATCTGATCTGATTCGATCTGTATATATAGTAGAATATTGCACAGGTTATGTTGAAACCATTTGGTGGGGTTGCTTGTCTCTAGAAGAGTCCGTTCAGAGCACGCACTGCGCTGCCAAGCGCTGTGCAGTGGGCAAGTTCCGGCGAGATGGAACTACGTTGCAGCCCCTCCTCCTGCTGCTCCTCTTGTTCAGTTTGTGGAGCTGACTGTGTCTGCATTTGATTGGCTGCCGTCACTGCCGTGACCAGTTGCAGTCAGTCGATGAGCAAATCGCTTGACTTGGCCACAGACTGTGCTGACGAAACCAAAGTAGAAGTGGAGGTCGGAGGAGCCGAAGTCAAGGTGGAGACCGGGCTGGAGCTGACCAGATTGTCCGCATAGTATCGCTGTCAGAAGACCTTGGCTATGAAGGGCACATTGTCCAGTGCCGCCACCGACAGTCGAGGCTGCTGCACATGCTGTGGGTGCGAGTGCTGATGGTGCTGGTGAGGATGGGGCGGCTGCTGTTGCTGTTGCTGACTGGGATGCAGTAGAAATTGTGAGCTGGCGGGGTAATCAGCATGTAAACCCGCCGCTGGTGGCGCTGCCAGATGATGATGAAAGTGTCCAGCAGGTCCGGAAGCAGCTGCAGCAGCGCTGCGGCCGCAGCAGCCGCCGCCGCCGCTGCCGTTGCTGTAGCCGTCTCGGGATAGACGGCACGTGACCAGGCTGGATTGCTAGTCTCGGCACTGGACAGCGGAGGCGTGGTCACATTGATGGGCGGCGACAGGCTGCCCGAGGACGAGTCCGGTGTCAATTGGCTGGCCTGGCTGTAGCTCGAGAGCGTCGGCTCACGTCGTGTGTACTCACGTCGCCGCTCATAGGCCGGCGGCAGATCGAGATCGTCCATTTCGCTGCCACCCAGTTCGTGCAACTTGCGCATGTGCTTCTTCAGATCGAAGTTGCGACAGAATCCCTTGGCGCAGACGCGGCACGTATAGGGCTTCTTGTCGTTGTGTGTGTGCATGTGGAAGGTGAGATTGTAGATCTGATGGAAGGCCTTGTTGCAGATGTTGCACTTGTAGGCCTTCTCGCCACTGTGCGTCAGCTTGTGGTTCTTGTAGTTGCCCTTCTGGTGGAATCCCTTGCCGCAGTACTCGCACACAAACGGCTTGTAGCCCGCATGGATGCGTGCGTGGGTGTTGAGGGTGGAGCTGCGATTGAAGGCCTTGCCACAGGTCTGACACTTGTGCGGCTTCTCGGAGGTATGAATGATCTTGTGCCGGCACAGCGTGGATGCCTGTCGAAACCCCTTGCCGCACACCTTGCACACAAACGGACGTGCGCCGGTGTGCACGGGCATGTGCCGCGTCAGATTGTAGTGTGCATTGAACACCTTGCCACATTCCAGGCACGAGAACGTCTTCGGCTTGCCCCCATTCGCCGACCCGGGGCTGCTGTCCTCCAGCGAGCCATGTGGTGAGGGGGAACGCGAACGGGAACGTGCCGCCTGTGGCACGGACTGTGCCAATGGTGGCGTCGTTAGCTCCGCCTGTGGAGAACGTTTCCGCTTCAGGCTCACGTGTTGCTGCTGTGCCGCCGCATGTGGCGTGCGTCCAATGGGCGACTTCTCCAGGCTCTGCTGCAGCGTTGGCCCCGACGGTTGCTGCTGTTGTTGCTGCTGCTGCTGCTGGGATTGCGCCACAGCTGCAGCAGCTGCTGCGGCAGCCAGCGGATGCCCCAAGTTGCGTCGCAGCGACTGTGTGTGATGCAACGTGGCATTCAGCGAGGCAGTGAAGCTGCTCAGATGCGCTGCACTTGCCAGCGTCTGCTGCTGCGCCGTCAGTGCTGCATACTGCGCTGCAGCAGCGGCACACATCAGCTGATTGGGTGCATAGTAGAGCAGCGGGTACTGCGAGAGCAGCTCCTGGTGGCGTGTGCTCACAAATTGCTGCACAGCCGATGCAGAGGCCGAGGCAGAGGCTGAGGCAGAGACTGAGCCTGAGGCAGAGACTGTGGCAGCTGCTGCAGAGACGGAGGCGGGCACATACTTCTTGAAGGCAGAGTCATAGTTTACAGGCGGCAACTCCTCGTCATCATCGTCGGCGGTCACCTCAATAGGACTGCAGGAGCGTTCCGAATCCGCATAGCTATCATGTGGCAGCTCCTCCTCCTCCATGGCATTGCTGACTAGAGAATGCGCTGCTGCTGCTGCTGTCGCTGCTGCTGCTGTTGCTGCTGCTGCCGCTGTCTGCTTTGTGTCCGGTTCCATAATCTTGGCAATGGAGAACTTCAAGGGACACGCCCGCTTGGCATCGCCAGCCACAGCAGCAGCACTGGCTGTGGTCGTGTTACTGTTCGCTGTCTGGTTCATCATCTGTTCGTTGTCGTTGCTGGCGGCGGTTTCCATGATGGGACTCTTCGATGGCGGCATCATTGCAATAACACCCGATGGACTACACGGTTGCATGCCACGCGGACTCTACAAAGAGAGAAAGAATGAGACAGAGAGAGAGGGGGGAATTTAGTCAATTGCTTTGCTTATGTGATTCTTGTGTATGCAAATAAGCAACGGGTTATCAATTAATATCGAGCATACGCCCCATTGTGCCCAGTCAAATGTCGCTAATGCGGCCGCAACACACACAAACAAACGCTCGCTCAGGGGCGTGCCATGCTCCGAATCCTTTCGTTTCCAATCACTTTCGATTGCTGCCCAGTCAGCGGGTTGCAATTAAAACAAAACCACACAAATTATGCATAAAAACACGCAAAAATCTATCGATAACCTTAACCCTTGACTGAGCCAGAACAATATGAGCTCAGCATATTGCCGAATTCAATCATAATACACAAATAAAATGTACATGATTTTGGCCGGGGCCCCCCACCCTTGGCCGTCCCTTTATTTGCACCTCATTAAATTGTTTACACTTGGCTGCAAGTGTGTGGAGTCGCTACCAACGTCGCCATGCGTGCTTCCTCAAGTGTTCCTAATGCGCGACATCCGGCTACGAGTTTCGCCAACGGATCTCACTCTGACTCTGACTTCGCCGGCTCCGACCCGTAGCTCTCCTTGGAGGGCTCTTTAATTAACTCGATTTGACGCCTCACTAAGTAGCTCACAGGGAGCTGGGAATAGTTTTTGAGGGCGCGTTTACCATCTTCCATGGTCAGTTCAATTTAGTCCCTTAGCCACTTGAACTTATCACACTACATACATATTATATACTGCCATACACGATGACTAGTTGGAGCTGTCAGTAAGCCCACTTGTGGCTCGGATAAGGCACTCTGGGTTAGATTCTAATTGAGTAACCAGCAGAAAATGTAGCCAAGCTTATGAAAGTTATAGGTAGTAAGTAGTAAGGGAAGATTTGATGTTTATATAGTTAATTGAGGAGAGCAACTGCAAATTCTATGAGAAACTGCTGCATCAATACGATTATATGCATGATAAACTTTAAGATATTGTTGCAAAATTATACTAAAGATAACTCTGATATATTTTAGCAAAATAATTTAAAAACTTTTATATTTTAGATATTATATTGTAGTTATATAAAGCAGGAGTTTATTATTAAGTCTATTTCAAAGTTAAAACACGAAAACTTGTACTATCTTTTCTAACAAAATCAGATTTTTAAATGTTTGATCTATACTGAGTTATCATTCAATATTTTATTGATGAAACTATTTCGATATCTGGGATCACTTTGTTTTATAAAGCTTTACATTGACTATTATTATCTGCAAATGTCATGAGAAGATTTGTATATTTCTAGATTTAGTTCAAATACAAATACAAATCAACATAAAGTACTGAATAGGTTTCGTTTTTAATATATCGATTGATCCATTTTGAAATTAAAGAGTTTAAGAAAACATGTTGATTGGACTACTATTATATTTTACCAATAATATAAATATTAAGCTTGTTTATGGTATTAATAGATTTAATTAGTATAAATCTTTAGATGCGTTAATGTTTATGCAATAAATAAAAGCAATACCTATGCAATAAACCGAAACATTTGAAAATCTTGGCGATATTGTTGAAAATTTTAGAATTTATATTGCTTGGACTATAGTATTACGTAATGAAGTCGAAAAACATTCATTCATTTTGGAAAACTTTGCTAAAATAGCGCACATAAAATATTAAATAATGAAAGAGAATTCACTTTATGATAATAATACACTTATAATAATATGATACTATTTAAAATTGTTCATACTGTTTCAATATATCATTCTGAAATAGTATGTATTGTAAGCTAAAGTTTGTAGTTCGGAAAAGGGAAGTAAAAGCCGTCGGCAACATTTCTAGCTGTCCCAACACATAGCCCAACACTGAATGCACGATTTTAAGATATATATTCCTAAACCATACATATTAAATATCTTCATATGCTATATATATGATATAACTTTATATACACTTATATACATGAAATATTTTCATATACCATATGCATGATACATCTTAATATAACATACATATGTGATATGACTTCATATACCATTTAAATGATATATCTTCATATACCATAAAGTTAAATATATTTAAACCATATATAAAATCTGATAGATCTGTCATAGATACGTACAAAGTAAACCATATTTAGGCGCTGCCTAATCGTATCCAATTTGTCGGCACTTTTAGTTTTCCGATTCGTACAAGAAATGATGCACTGCACTGTATATTCACTGTGAGGTTCCTCAAGTTTTCTCTTTCAGCTTTATCTATTGTGTGTTTTCAGTATATTTTGTAGTATTTATTGCAGTATTTGCATACGTTGTTCGATTCACTTGTTTAACTTGTTTGAGTTTTACTTTTCTTCGTCTTTTACTGTTTTTTCACTTGAACGCGACGCGCGCTGTCAACGTTCAGCACTGGCTCAGCGACCGAAGCGGAATGAAGGCAAACACGACGCCGCTTTGGCCTTAAGAATTATGAAAAGGACCACGTCGAGCAGGACGAGTGTGTGACTGTATATGTGTCTGCGTGTATGTGTGTGTTTGTGTCGCTGACTGGGCCTGTGAACTGAGCAAACGCAGCATGAGGAGTGCGGAAAACAACCCCTATATAGACGGCTGTGTGTGTATGTCTGTGTGTGTGTACATATACTTGCCCAGCACTGTCATTCGGGTGCGCGCAATTGCGAAAGAGACGGCATGAGAGAGCAGGCAAAAGGACTACGGCAACAGGACGATGGAACATGATGATGAAGTTCAGATTGGATGCGACAAGCTGCGCTACAGTTGCCGCTGTCGCTGCCACTGCCTCAGCTGACGTCGACGTCGACGTCAACCGCATTATGAATTTCACACAAAATGTCGAATCGGAATATTATACTCCAAAGGAACAGAGCGAGTAGGAGAGAGAGTGAGAGGAAGAGAGCGAGCAAGCAATAGCTGAGCCCGCCCCTAAAATATTTATGCAAACAGCAATGAGAGTGAGCGAGATAGATAGCCTGGCTGGCTGACCAGGCTGGTGGGAGAGTCTACTCTGCCCTATCTCCTCTCTCCTTTCTCCAGTCTTCTGTCTTCTATCTCCTGCTGTTGCCTTAGGTAACGTCTATGTTTCGGTCTGGCAAAGTGGCAACCAAAAAACTTGGCCGTATTCCGTTCACACTTGGTGCGAGCTGCCCCCTCTGCTCTTCCCCCCCCCTTGCCTGCCTTAGGCTGCTCCACGCACACGGTAAGATGCGCAGCCAGGCACCGAAATGGCAGCGCCTCTGGTCGCGTCGCGTCGGCTCTGGTCCGTCTCCGGGTGCTGGCCTGGATCCTGGTCTGGTCGTGGCCCACTTGAAAGAGTTGACGTTGACTCTTTCACTTGTCCAATGCCCCCACCCTGCTCCTGCTACTCCTTCTCCTCCTGCTACATCTCTTTCTTCTCCTTTGGCAATGCTGCTTTGTTATGCACTTCCATTGTCGTTTGGCATTTCGTTTTATTCCTCGCTTTGTTTGCTCAACTCTCTCTCTCTCTCTCTGTACCTCCCTCGAGGCAATCGCAATGGCGTCTCCCTCTCTCCGCCTCCTCTTCCCGACTGCGTCTTGGCAAATATAATCTTATATTCATTTTGATGATATCGCACAACGCAACGCGGCTTTCTTGGATTCTGTTTGCACTTGGAGTTTGTGCCTCGACATGGAGATGTCAAAAGGCAGCAGCGATTTCCTGCTGCAGTTGAGCAGTTCCATTACCCAAAAGCACAACTGCTCAGGGAGAAAGTGCGATAGAGAGAGAGAAAGATTCACAACTGGGTGACTAGTCTAGTCAATGACTGTTTAGATGCTTCCTTCTGTTATGTACGTGCTTAGCACTGTTGCAATGACGAGGTAAACGTCGGGATAATGGATTCCCACTCGATCTTATCTGTTGACTATATGCAAGCACTGTGATTGTTTTTGAACTCTTGGAGCTTGCTTAAAAGTGATAAGGTAGTTCAAAAAGATAGTTTCAAAGAGAATTAGGAATGTTTATGGGTTTATGGGTATCTCATAAACGTATTGAAGTATACTTTTTAATTATATATCTCGCATCAGATAATCTATTCAATTTGAAATAAAGTTGACTGCATAACAATACTATTCCATTATGTTATGACAGAAAAATTACACATTAGTTAATTATATATGAATTATAAGCAGAAGATATATGATGCAGGTATGCGATAGGTTGGTCTCTTTATACCCATAGTGTAGAAAGCTATTAGAACTTTCTGCCGAGTTTCAAGCATAATTTTAATGCAGGACAGTTCATTTTTGGTAAATACAATAAATACGAGTATCAATACCTAAATGATTTCTGAAAATGTACTTTCGATCGGATAATTAATATAGAAGTTATTTAGAAAATAATTTAAGGAGATTGATTTTCAAACTGTTCCTTAAAGTATGTAACACAAAATACGTTAAAAATATAAGTTAAATATTTAAGAAAACGTTTTTAACAAATCGAATTTAACAATTTATTTCAGCTTTCTTAACTGACTACATAAACCTTCTTACGAAATTCACAGAACAGAGATAACAAGAATGAATACTCGTATAATGAATGATTTTTTAGCTATTATCTTTTTGGCAACAGTCGCTTAAACAGCTGAGGTACGTTTTGTGTTCTTTGTCGCTATTAAACATCTTCAGTTTGGTCTATAATTTAATCATGAATTGTCTTATAAACGAACAACGCGATTGCAAATTATTGAATTTTATTATCAAATTGCATGCTCTGTTAAGAAAGTTCATCGCGCGCTTCTTCCATTTTATGGTCAGTTTAATCGACCCACTGAAGCGGCTATTCGGGCAATTTTGACTAAATTTCGCATCAAATTTACATTATTGGACATTAAACCACCAATACGCTTACGTCGAGTGCGAACTGCAGAAAATATTGCAGCTGTATCGGACAGTGCTAATGATGACCAAAGATGATGTGAATCATATCAAACCAAAATGCAAGAGTTTGAATTTGTGAGGTCTGCCACGCCTCCTTCTTGCTGTTACATACATTTGCACAAAGTTAGTGTATCCTTTTTTGACCATTTTCAATGATAGAGATAATAATGTAGGTTCATCTCTTTAGATTCATTAGATATTTCCTTCAATGATGTAGGATACCAAAGTTCTCTTCTATTTCTTCTCTCCCTTCTGTCAGTATATCTCCCTATTTTCCTCTCTCTTACCGTCTCCTTTTCTTCCTGACTCTTACTTTTCTTTTTTGCTCTATTCGCTGCTGCTTGCTATCTCTGCTATCACATTTGCCTTTTTACACATTTTGTTTTTGCACAATTTGCAGCAAATTTTCAAGTTTTGCATTTGTGTTTGCAATTTGCCGAGTGCTTTTTCCCCCGCATACGCCGCACGCCGCAGCTCATCCTTATCCCGCCTATTCCATCTACTCCTTGTGCTTCTGCCCCTCACTTCCCTTCCCCTCCCCGGGCACCGCTTCAATGTGCAGCTGTCTATTTTAAGTTAGCATACTCCTGCTACTGCTGTCTCTCTCTCTCTCTTCCTCTCTGTGTGTGTGTGTGCGTGTATATACTCTGTCTGTCTAAGTGTGTGTGTGTGTGTGTGTTTGTATGCCATGTTTGCACGGCCTTTGTGACCGTGGCCAGGCCATTACAGCGAGTCGAGAGCTGAGCCCAGCCGAGGTGCACGCCCAGTACGCAGTACTCAGCGCTGGATACAGAGAAGGTCCTGGAGGAGTCGCAGTGCCAGCAGTGGCAGTGGCAGCTTTAGCCAGTTGTCATTTTGTTGGTTCAGAGCTTTTGTGAATGTCCAGTTTGTTTGTTGTTGCTTTTGGACTCGTCATTTCTAGTGCTGCCTTTTGTTGTTGTTGTCTCCCTACTTGTGCTCTTGTCGTTGTTGTTGGAGCTGTCTCTATTTAGTTAACTAAATGCAGATTGCACATTTCTGCATTATGCGGGCATTTTGCAGTGCCAGATGAGAGAGAGAGATGTGTACAACAAAAGATAAATAGTTGGCTGGATAGAAGTAAATGGAGATTGTTATACCATGGGAATACATATGTTATTTGTACATTATAAACTTGCTAAGTATTTGACTGACAGATTTAGATCATTTGTTGCCTTATTAATTAGATTGTTGCATATCAAAGTCTTGCCAGTTGTCAACAGTATATCGTAGTGGAGTAACTCAACTCTGTTTGAGTACCCCGACTTCCAACACTTATAACTTATAACTCTTAATAAATCGATTTTTTTTATAGAATTTCTTTAAAGAAACTTCTGTGGATTGATTAGACTGCAAGATCTTATCATATATTCGAATCATATATTTTTAACTTACGTAATACAAATTTTTTCCAGTTTGTGGAAGATAAGTAGAGCACACACGGTCCTCTCTTTATACTTACTATCAAACTATTTATTCCTAATTACTTAAAACTTCATCCTAACATAAATCTACCGAGCTGATTCGAGGTTTACTGGCTTATCCCTTATCCTCTGCAAATATTACCATTATTATCAGTATCCCAAATTCAATCAAATTATATATAAAAAATATAAAAATAATTCAGTTGTAGTTTAAACTTTTTAAACCAATAATATTTAATTCAAATGTTATTCCTTATATTATTTAACTCTATTTATTAATTATTTTTATATGTAATTATATAAAAACAATATTGTAAGTTTTAGTTGACATTAAATTAATAAATAAAATAGAAAAATGCTTTATATTTTTCATTAATTAATTTAATATAACATAAACGCTACCTTGACTCGGTCAAAAATCCTTGGATTTGATTGCTTATGTTGAATATTGATTTTGTATCTAAATAATAATTATTTAATAGTTAAACAAAATTCAAAATTTCCGGATTATATAAATTAATCGATTAAACAATTAATTAAGTCGATCAATCAAGCAAATATTCATATACATTGTGATGATAGAAAGGCTACTGACTGTAATTGTAAACAGTTGCGAAGGTCTAACAATATTTCTTATGTTTATCACAAACCTATAGCAAACACTGCAAAAACAATATGAAATAATACAATATAATGAACAAAATCAATATATGTACGCTCTCTCTATATCAAGTTCTATACACTTATATGATTCTGCTAGCAATCAGCTACTAAGCAAATATACTGGTTGGTGACTCATTAGGAAAGGTGCCTCAGAGTATCCTGCACACATCGGGCCATTCAAAGCGGGTCTAATTTGTGGGTGTTATGAGGAATTAACCTCTTAATGAACTAATTTACTCAGGATTAAGACAGCAAACAAAGGCGGCCACAGGCTAATTGTTTCCCAGGCCCAGATAACAAGGCTGGCAGCAACAGTAGCAGCAGAGAGAACAGAAGTAGAAGGAGGAGGAAAAGAAGCAGAAGTAGCCAAGGCACGCAAGCCTGACTCAACTCGTAGGTAGCTCGATGAGCTGCAACTCATCTGAGATAAGATGCGAGCAATTTGCAAGGCGGTTAATCTATTTAAACGCGCCAAATACGCGCGACACAATGGGAGAGGGAGAGAGATGTAGGAAGTAGAGTTCTCATATATGATATTGCTACCTACATATGTTTATGGTTGAGTGCACAGATTTAAGGATAGAGCGGATCAGAGATCAGCGGCCGAGAATGGACGAAAATACGAAAATTCGTCTGCGCGGCGAATGGAAACAAAAGCGTAAACTCGTCTAATTGCGCTCCTATGAATCGGACGATCGAGAGAAAGGAAACAAACCTGCCGCCTATGCGCAAAAGCCGATTGTCGAGAGCGAGAGAAGGAGATCGAAAGGGAGACGGAGACGAAGACGAAGACTGGCGAACATCCCTTAATCTGTGTCGGTAATCGGCAAATGCCTACAAAGAGAGCGGGCGAAATCTTTTTGAACTTTTACAAGCGAAAAGAAGGTTAGCAAAATATTATTATAAACCTACGCTTGGGTAGTTCAACATTGTCGTGGGCTGCACAAATTATATATATATATGTGTGTGTGCGTGTGCTGTTTACTCTTGAATGAACTCAAAACATTTCAATTTGACAATGCCCGCCCAGGCCCTGGTCGTGGGTCCTTCTCCCTGGTCGTCCTGGTCGCTAATATAGCGATTTGCAGGATTACATCAATTGTGAAATTGGTCAAACACCGCAATTGTTTCATTTGCAAATCGGATATTTGTTGCCCAGAACACACACACACACAGTTGCATCCCATACTGGAACAGACACCCACGCCACTTCATCATCATCATCGTAGGCAGCTGTTGATTTTCCCTCGAGTATGGAACGCCTTTGTGGTCATTCCATAGCGTCCAGTGCTTTGTTGGGTCAGTAGCCGCTCTCTCTCTCTTCCTCTTCCTCTCTGATCTGTATTTGTATCTCATGGATACACGCTTGTACCGCTTATACAATGCCCATGTAATCGCCGAGGCTTACCACAGATTATGCAAGTAACTGGATGAGCACGTCCCTCAGAACTTTCATTGTTACGTTTCTGCTTTGATTTTCAGTTCGAGGAGAGTTTTTCATGGGAAATGCGGTCGAAGCAACGCTCATCGCACATGCTTATATAAGCTGATATGCCATATGAGGTGTAAATCTTCAATTTTAAGGTTAATTTTACGGGCGGAAGTGTGAACTGCGAATTGTTTTAGTGGTTTAGTAGGGCAATCGTTGGGCTCGTTGGACTAACAGATCAGCCTAAGTCGGGGAGGATGCAAATCTCGTAATGAAGATTTGACACCTTGTGTGAGTTCTTGCGTACGTTCCAACAAGGTTCTACTTGAATAAGGCTCTATAAAATATGTGCCTAGAACAAGGTCAAGATCTTTTAAAGATACATAATTCAATGTAATAAATTAAAACACCTTTATGAGGACCTTCAAACTTTTAGTGGGGCGGTCTTGAAAGGGCTCAAAAATATTGCCAGACGGTCAAGATCTTTTAAAGATATATAATTTAATGTAATCAACACCTTTATGAGGACCTTCATACATTGTAGTCAGTTCCTTAAAATGAAGATTTGACACCTTCAGTGCACTCTTAAGTACGTTCCAACAAGTTTATATTTATTTAAGGCTCTATTAAGTATGTTCCTAGAACAAGATCAATGTAATTCAATGTAATCAATTGAAACACCTTTATGAGGACCTTCATACATTTTAATAAGGATCTCCTTGTGAAAGTATGTGCCTAGAAGAAGATCAAAATAATTTAAAGATATTCTGGGACTTAGTATAACAATTTACATACATAGTTTAATGTATTCAATTTAAACTACTTTTGGAGGACCTTCATACATGAGAATCTACTCTCAAGTAGTATGGTATTTTTTTATAAGAACTCAAAGTAGTCTTTTCATCTTTGATTTCCAGATCCTAGATGAGAGATATTAATAGTCTTAACGATTCATATCATATTTTTGAAGATAAGACACCTTCAAACTTATCCAAGTTCTGTAAGGTCTAAGCAAGTACTTAAGAGATAACCTAAGTACAATTACTTTCCATAATCTTTCTATCTTTATTGTTCAGATATTTGATATGATATATCATGATATGATTTAACAATTCATATTATATTTAACAAGAAGATATGACAAATTCAAAGATCTTGTGTAAGGTCAATCTAGGCTCTTTTTAAACAGGGTTATAGTCACTGAAGCAGCAATATATACATGTATACGTATATCGTTTTTCAAGGATATACCTCATCAATCTCTTTGTCAACCCACTGCTAAATTGTTCTAAAAATATTTTTCTAACCTTTGTTAATAGAATCGTGAGAAAGTGCTTTTCTCATATTTATATATTGCAGAAATATTATAATAATTATTCTAGCAATTGGCAGAAATTTATTCATTTATAATCCTGTAATCAAATTAAACTTTGTCCCAACTCAAAAATGAACTGTCAACACCTTGACAAAGCTTAAGCAAGCCAGTTGACCGATTAATCGCATCAGAAACGAAGCTGCAGTTGACACTTGATGGAGGAGAGAATGAATGAAAATTGAACAATCGGAAGCACATTAAACTACCGAACAGAGACCAGAGAAGATAAACCAATTCACACGCAGTTTACAGTGGGAAAACATGAACTTAACGTGGAATTTTATTTTTTAAATGACGCTAATAGGCTTAAAGCGCATTAACATATTCGTTGTGAGCGCATGACCAGAAGCCTAGTATGATTGAAAGTGGAATATATTGATGTCGCAAGCAGCTAAAAGGGTTGCTTGGCTTGTCAACCCTCTGGTAATTTCTTAAGCTCAACTTTTTTCAGTGGGTGCGGTTCATTTCTTTTTTTGCAAATCGGAAAGTACTTGTTTAATCGGTTTGTTTGTGACATTTCTATTGCTGCCCCTGCCCCATGCTCCCATTGTTTACTTAGTGGGTAGGCCTGACACGCGTCCAAACCACCCAATCCCACTGCCAATCTAACCAAGAGAAACCCATGAACCCATGGCTGGCTCTGAAAGAGTTTTGTTGGCAAGTAGGTGTGTCTGTTTGTGGGTTTGCCCTCTGCTCATCACCAGCCTGAGCAGGAAAAGTTTCCTGGTGGTTGTCGGGTGGGTCTGAATTGAGGCTGTGTCTGAGGTGGGCGTCGCTTAAGTGCTGCCAAACAAAAAGAACACATTTCCCCTGCTCCCCCTTTCCGCAGTCGAATATGCTGCGAGTGTGAATTGTAATTACAGTGAAATCAGCTTTTGGCACTTGTTTAGCTTCTTCAGCCTAGCCTTGGGGTGGCTCCCTGCCTGTATCTGGATCTGCAACTGGCTGTGTGTGTGTGTGCGCCTTGCTTTGTCTGTGGCACACTTTGAAGTACTTGTGTCTATGCCAGAGAGAGGCAGAGGGAGCGGGGACAGGAGGCGTTTCTGCCAAGAAGAATTCGCACACATGACGCGTGATTTATTTCCTCCTAATTGGCTTTCCATGCCTTTAGTCCCCCCCCTTCGTCTGCCTTGCTGCCTGCTGTCATATTTCGATTTTGACAGAAACTCTTGATTTGATGCCCGGAATTGTCATACTGCGGCCACAAGGGGGGCGTTCTTCTACGCTCTATTCTGTGGGTGCTACCGGAAATTGTGGCTCAGCCTGAGCGACGAACAAATTAAACGTTTTGACAATGATTTTGACGCGTTAGGGAAAGGTATTTATTAGCGAAATTGAGTGTGAGGAAGGCAGAAAAAAGTAGAAGAACTTGTGGGATAAATATTAAATAGAATTATGCGCTTCAAATGAGCTTAAGTATGGAATAAATTCAGACTGCTAGCAATAGTTTATTTTGCGTATTAAAAGAAAACTAAGAAAGATTTATGGAGTAGTCTTAGCTTAATATATATATTATTAATTATATTATTAGTATATTATTAGGGTATTATTCGGTGTATTATTACGAAGGATTTATAGATTTATAGCATTAACTTGGTATATAAATTAAACAACTTTTAAGTTACAATTTAAAATTGATACTGAAGAAAATCAATTTAGATCAGTAGCACATCTCATGCTTTAAACAGAAATTCCTTAGGTGTCTTAAACCATCGCAGACTCTGTATATTAAAAGAAGACTAAGAAAGATAAATAAAGAAGCCTTAACTTGGAATGTAAATTAAACAACTTTAAAGCTACAATTCAAAATTGAAAGTAAAGTAGATAAACTAAGACATGTATCATATAACACGTGTAAAGCGGCAACCCCTTAGGTCTCTTAACCAATCTTCGACTCTGTAAACATACTTGCTCATTATAAAGATTCTTCCCATAGATTTCGCAGACAGAACTCTCTCAGCCTCGGTGTATTCACACATTTTTTGCCTGCAGCAAAGCAAGTGCGTTTCGTTCTTATACCCTTTCATAATTTAACCAAAATATTTAAGGCAAATATTTTATATGCTGTGCATGCATTTTGGCTCAATTAAGCAACTAAGCACGTCAAACTACAGGGTAATCCTTTGTGCCTGCAGACCCAATCCCATCATTAACTGGCTAGGGAACACAATAGAGGGGAGAGAGAAAGAGAAAGAGGAGAGAGAAAGTAAATCGATCCCATTGCACCCACATTTAGGTAGCAAAGACACACAAAGAGGTAGAGGGAGAGGGTGTGTCGGCCTGGTTCAAAGTCCACAAAATATCTTTCTGTCTGCGGAACACACAATCGAAACACAAGTGCAGCTCGGCAAATCTACTGACAGTATTTTGACATGTTTTATCTATATTTTGATGGGAAATATTCTATAGAGACGCGAGCAGAATCTGTGCCATTGTTTCTTTCTCTTTCTCTCGCTTTTTGGTCAGCTACTCTATGTAGTAATTACAGATGAGAGTTTGAGATGTTACAACTGCCCCTTATATTCACACATTGTGCAACACACAATTCAATTGGTCAGCAGTGATTAGGCCATAATTGCAGCTTGTGGTTGACCAGCAACAGCAGCTGGGATTACGCTTCATTAGATCTATATACAAAGTAGTATATACATATATCGTGCATCTAAGAACGAAAATTTTGTGTAATTATGTAAAGTATTTAAAATGATGTGGCTTATCTGATCATGGTTAACCAAGGAATATATAGAAAGGGAATCTGTGCTGCGAGCTGTAAGATCTATTGTATTGTACTCACGTTGAGATTAGACCTCCATTATCTATGCAGTTTTTTCTTACTTATACAGAAGCTGTAACTTTCTTTGGGTTAGAAAAGATTACGTTGAAACTTCTTAAAAGACATATGTATGTTAACTATATAAATTTACATTTACTATAGTTGTACAAATATATAGGAACAAATGCTCTATCTATCTATATTTTCTTTAGATTTGAAGCTTGTTCCATCTGTTTTCCACAACTCAAAGACTTCATCATATATTATTCCATCTCCCAAGAAGTAAATCATTATTTCCTGTACCTCCTGCCCAGTCTCTATTAGATATCCAAAGTCAAGTTGCTACCTCTCACAGAGCCATCAAAATGTGTCACAGGCAACACCCGCTAATAATAACTACTTAGACATTATTTGCGCTCAAGTGTCTGCGACATGACCGAAAATAAGTAAAAGCCAATAAATCATCAATAGCGGAAATAAGGCAAACACCAAAACATGGGAAAAGCAAAAAAGAAGGGAAAATAAAAATGCAGTGTAGAACTCAAAATACCCTGTAAGTAATAACTGAAAAATAATTAATTAATAATTAAATTATTAAGAAACCTTATTTTCTTTTTAGTTAATATGCTTTTTGTTTTGGCGACAAATAAGTAAATGATATGATAGATCGTTTTTTATAAGCGGTTTTTCATTCATGATATGCATAATAATGCAAGAAAACATTGATCTCCCCAGGGATTTGAACCCTTGTTCAGTTATAACTGTAAGTCATACAGATCATAAACACATATACAGGGGTTAGCTTAGTAATAAACATGAGTAACTGAAACATAACTCAATAATCAACCTGCTTACCATCATTATTACAGGGTATCGGGCGAGCCTGCAATTGAGGCGACCAAGTGGAAAACAACAGTTTAAGGATCGACAAAGCAAACAAGAACCGGACTTCGACCGCACGCCCAACCAAGCCCACTTTGGCTAGAGGTTTCCACTCCTCCCCTACACCCGCACTGAGTCAGCTACTGAGGTTGATGCCACCGGAAGATGAGCTAATAGAGGCGACGCGTGCCGAGTGCGTCGTTCAATTTGTTGCAATTATAATTGTATTGGCGGCATCGGCCTCTGTTTCTGTTTCACAGCAGTTCAGTTCGGTTTGACGGTCGCGTGTCTCCATTTTATTGGATGTTCATAGAGACGTCATAATGTTGCATAATGCGCTTAACCACAGTCCGCTTGCTCGACTTGGGGTTGTACTGTGCCATGTCCACGAAGTATGTTAATAATTTTTTTCCCGGCGCCCGTCGTTGACACGCGTTTTTCGGAACCGTTTGACTTGTTCTGTTTGCAGGTTGTTCCCAAAAACAACAACACAAAGCACTGCCAACCCTTGAGCAGGGCGGAAGTGTTAGTGTTGCCCTTGTTATGGTTCTTTTTCCCTTTACAACAACAGGAAGCGCACATTTTTCCACGAACACCTTCGCGTCAAACGTTTCATATCCTTATGCTAATCATTTTGCCGATAGAGCGTGTGAGTTCTTGAGTTCCCGATGTGAAAGAAAAAGTGTAACTCGTTCGACATGGTAGTTAAATATTTGTAGAGCAGGGAAAGGGGAAAGGCAACAGGGCAGAGCAGGAAGGTAAGGCAAGACGCCAGTTAATTTGTTTATATAAACAGCAGGTTCAAACTGGGATAAGGTAGGGATTGTAGAAGAAGTGTTTGTGGTACTAGAGAAAGGCAGGATGGGACTATGAAATATTAGAAGACGTTTCTTATTTGAAGTTCAAGTAAGATTTTAATTTGAATTGAAAGATTGAATTTTGGATTATATACAAATACAATTTAAATCAAAGATGTTTCCTCCTTCCAAGATAATCAAGAATTAAAATATGTATTGAATTCAAAAAAAAGAGTTCAAAATAATAAAGATAGTCTAATATATTTTCTCTTTCATCTACAAAATATTCTTAAAACTTTCACCTCTTCCATTCCATAAAGCGAAAGTTCCTCAAAATCTACTCGAGGAGCTTCACCTTGAACCCAAGAACTTACATAACACACACACATACTGTGAATGCGCTTTCGTTTTACAATGAAAAAGCTGGCACGAGCCAAAAACTGTAAAAGGAATAAGGGGAAACACGCAAGAGGACAAAAGAAAAGCGCAGAGGAGCGACAATTAATGAGCAGTTGCTTAGTACGAACAAAGAAAAGAATCGAAACGTAGCACAAAGCCAACTGACAGCTAGGGCAGAGGACAAAGCGGCCAGAATGACAGACGTGAGTGTGTAGGAGTAAGAGGAGGAGCGTGACAATCAGCAGGAGAAGTAGGGGAAAGCAGTATCAGCTCTTGTATAATGCAATCGAGCATAGCATATGCATTTAATTTAATATCGAAAGAGAACCAATAAAAAGCCAGAAATTTCGCTTTCAATTACAGTCGAGTTGGAGATGGAGACGGAGGCCACAAGGACTTGTGTTGTTGTTGTTGTTGGCTTTTGCACATTTCTATTCAGTTCTGGGCTGTTTTTTTTCTTGACAATTTACGTGAATATAATTAACCGGAAGCAGGCACACGCGCCAGATGAACCGCGAGGATCGCGTGTCAACAACCCGAACAGGATTCCGAGTGCCTTGGCTCGCGGAAAGAAAAAGCGTTTCCGGCGCTGCCGAAAGCGAAAACGAAATCAAGACAGAGGGCGAGGGAGAGAATGAGACAAAGACAGGCAGATAGAGAGAGAGGGGATGCGAAATCAAATGTCAGTCAGAGTGCACAAGAAGTGAGTAACGCCCCAAAGTAGAAGAAGGCAACCGGTTTGGCAAACAATGAACGACCGATGATCATCATCATCATCATCTTCTGCATTAGGCGAAGAACAAACAAGTCTTTGCGTCTGCTGCTTATCCGTGCCCACTTCAAGGACTCGACTACTCCGCTGATCAGCTCCAGACCGGGCCAGCCCCGCTCAGGCGGCAGCTGCGATCTCTGCTGCAAATCTCAGCCAGCAATTGTTCAATTGCCGCACATTGCTTCCTGTCTACAGAGAGCGCATTGTGAGCCACCGGAAGGATCAGAGCAACGGCTAAAGACGTGGTAGAAGCAGCAGCAGCGTCGGCACGAGGGAGACTACACCCTGCACGCTTCTTGCTCCCCGTCTCCTATTTTCTTGGAGGCGTGAGCTTGGTGTGTGTCGCATATGTAGCAATTAAATGCGACCCGATAATGCCAGAGAACATGTGCAATTGTGAATAGCGCGTGCCGTAGACGTAGACGCCGTCGAAGAACCCATAGACGGGGTTGCAGAGGCTCCTTACGAGACGCAGGAGGCGTTGGGCAGGGGCGTGGATAGTTTCAGTAGCGCAGTGCCTGATGCAAAACATTTGCAACTGCAGAAGGCAACGCAGTCATCTGTTCTTGCTGAATCCTGCCCACAACAAAAGCAGCTGCCGATTGAAAAGCTGTTTCAAGATAAAGAATTATGGAATCATCTGCCTGAGGAATTTATTCATCATTTCCATCATATTTTTAAATTGAATAATATCTTAAGTTGTGCTAGTTTAAAGAAATCAATTTGGTTTAATAAACCTTTTCTGTTCCAATTAATTTATATTGGTACGATATTCTTACTCAAGATTAATAGCCGAATTGATTAAGCCTTGTCCGTTTGTCTGTCTATCTGTCTGTTTCGCTGTCTGTTTGTCTGTGCGTTTGTCTATTTGTCGGTCTGTTTGTCTGTCTGTCTATATTTCTGTCTGTTAGTCTGTCTGCTTGCCTGTCTGTTTGTCTGGCTGTTTGTCTGTCTGTTTTCTTGTCTGTTAATCTGTCTGTCTGCTTGTCTGTCTGTCTGTTCCGTTTGGATTCCTGAATACCATCTGTTGATCCAGTTAGTTCAAAAATTAGCTGCCACGCCCACCGCCTTCGCATAGCAATAATTAAAATGTTCTACTCGACTTGTAAGGAACTTATAAACGATACAACTTTCGTCTGGTTCATAAATGTTTTTATCGATAAACTTCTTCATTTTTCTTTCAGTTTACAGAATATAACTTATTTTTTTTAGTTTTTCTTCTAATAAAATAATACATCATTTTAATATCATTTTTTTTAAATTTTGCAATAATGTTCTTTTTTTTTGTGAACTAGTCTCTTCTTTATCGAGTTTAGTTAATTATTTTTATAATCCTTTAAAAATATCAAGAAACTTATCAATTTAGCCTTTTTTGTGTACACCTTCAGGGGTGAAAAGTGTTTCATCGAAATACATATGTATGTATGTTAACATTTTCCATTTCTCTGAAATATTTTAAATATTCTTAAATTGTATTAATCACGCTTCATTTCCCAATTAAAGGATTATTTCAACTTATATCGTAAAAGTGACATAATTGACAGCAGTCAGTAAATATTGTATTTTGAAACTCTTCTATCAAAGATAGATTTCATATTTAAATTTAATAAATAAACCAGATCCTCAGCCCTAGAGCCAAATCGAAGTTCATTAAAAGCACCCCTCCTGCCAACTGCAGTACCTGCTGCAGGTACTTCTGGCATTCCTATTAGTCCTGGCTAATTGACCGGGAGCGGAGCTACTCGAGTGCTCACTGAGCACAACAATGGAGCAGGCAAAGTCCAAAATAGCAAAGTCATGGCAACATGAGCAATAAAATTTAATATCCGTTTCGAGTGTGCCGTAAAAAAAAAAGCGTTTGCATAATCTGCCCAAGTGGGGGAACAGTGACAGGACATGCAGTTGAAGCAGGAGACGCGCACAGACCTTGTGATATAAAAACGTCGGAAGAAGTAGATAAATCACGCAGTAAAAAGTGAGAAAATTTCGTAAAGGGGACAAAGCAAACGCCGAGATAAACCTGTGATAAGAACTTTGGCGTTACACTGTGTGGGGAGTTTGGTTGTTTCGCCTTTGTCTTTGGGTCTTCTGGTCTGTAACTTTCGTACACATTTCAACGAATACTCTATTAGGAACTCGGTCCTGGGTCTGGTGTTCGATTTGATTAATTTGTTAACAAACTGAAGGCAACAACAGCAACAGCAACAACAACCGAAGGCGTTGAGTAATTGCCAGAAGTCACGTAAACGCGCCTTGGCCGAAATATTTTAGTGAACAGCAACCACCCCATGAGTCCACTTAACAGTATCCTGGGGTTTACCCCCGTCTTCGCCCGGCGACCCTGCGGGCTTGAAACGTCATCGTATTAGCTAAAAGCGCATGAAGATCGCCTCGTGCGATAAAAGCCAACGGAATAGAAAGTAAAATGCAAATGAAACTGAGAATGTGAAGAGAGAGGAGGTGAAAAAACGGAAAAACAGGCCAATTGAGCACTTGAATGCCCTGCACAATGGAACCCTCTAAAAGAGGGGAGGACAGAATGGAGAGGGAGAGAGAGAGAGAGGGAGAAACCCTTAAGTGAAATCTTTACGTTCACATCTTTTAGTATATCGATTAGCCCACTGCCAGCTCTCGCTTTGAACATACATTTGTATCTATTACTATGCGCGTGCTATCTTAAGGTCAAACAACACAAAGTTCTATAAATACATCAAAAATATTCTGTTTATATGTGTGTTTATATAGTTGTTTTGTCGGGCTAACAGAAATGTTTTATCAGTTTTGTTTACTTGACAAAATTTCGGTAGAAAACTCTTCTACTTCTTATACTTGTAAATCATGTGGATTAGAGGTAGATTATAGTTGATAAATTTCTATATAATTACATCCTTTGTTGTTTGGTAAAAAGTCACCGTTAGATTAACAGACCCTTTGGCGCAGTGGATAGCGCGTTGGACTTCTAATCCAAAGGTCGCGGGTTCGAGTCCCGCATGGGTTGTTGTCGTATTATTTTTTTTTAAATGCTCATTTTTTTTGTATTTGATTAGACACCATACTCTGTTTCTATATACCCCATAAGTACATCAATAAATTGCAAAGCTCATTAATTTGAATAAACAGCAATCAAGCAAGGTGAATGCAATTTGCAATATATATAGTAAACTGACACAGCCTGAAGTATCTATGGCTCGCTAAGTAAACTATTTGCTTGGCGCAAATAGCATGAATTAAGTATCTGTAAGATACAACAAAAATCTCGGCGTGCAATCACGCGCGCAACCCCCGAAGGCCCGAATGAATAAACGAAATATACCTGGGGATACTGGCTTAGATCAAGCGTAAATTGCAACAGCTGTCAAGTGGCTCGACAGTGCTGATGACGACGACGGCGGCGGTTTTCCATATCTGTAAGGTACACAACAACTAACAGCCTATTAAACTGTTTACATGCCCGGCGCAAATATTGACAAAAGATGCGCTCTCCATAATGTGAAAAAACTGAGTGTGGAACGGGGGTCCCCCCACCACCCCACGCCCCGGGGACCCCGGGAAAAAAAAAAAAACCCAAAAAAAAAAAAGGGGTCCCCCCCCCACCATGTTTCCCAGCACCACACGACTACCGAGTACACTGAGAAAATGCATAACACTTTAAAGCATAAGTTGTTCTATCATAGCAATAATGAATAATGCAACAAATAAATAATAATATAAATAAATGTATAAATATTGTAAATTAATTATTAAAAAGAAACTTTAAATACAGAAATATTATAAGAAATGAAATAACAAATTATGAGAAAGAAATGGAAAATTATATTTTATTTTGTTTTGTACTTATTTTTCTTGAATATTCTTCCTTTTTCTACAAAATCCAGTTTTATTTTTTGTTAATAGAGCAAATATTTTTAAGAACCTTAAATATATACGTGTATTATAGCTCTTGGTTCAAGTTTATAGTAATATATATAATATAGTTTATAGAATTCCGTTTTTGTATATGTTAGAAAGCAAAAAGTTATTATTTTGTAGAACAAATTTGGCGAAAGAGCGTAAAGAATTATTATATTATAATATGTCATCTACTCTACAAAAACATATCGGAAATAGAGCAGTTGTTTTTAACTTTAGCACAATTCTTTCACTTTATTTGTAGCTTTTAAACTTTATCTTGTTGAAAGTATAATTAATTTATTGTTATAAAACAAGTCATCTTCTCTGGTCTAATAAAAATTCAATATATTTAAAAAACTAAACTATTTATTTATTTATTTAACGTCTACTATGAACAGTAATTTAAATTTTTATTATTTATTTCTTATGAAAGTAAAATTAAAATAAAAAAAGTTTAAATTTATTTAATTCAGCATATAAAGAAAGTAAAGCATATATACAATCTTCCAAGCTTACATTTAAGCTGGTAATTTTTTCTCTCAGTGTATGCCAGTGTATAGGTTGCCTTCACAGATGCCCATGCGATAAACTAAAGGTAGCAATTTGTTGTCGCTTGTCAAAAGATCAGCGCCACACGCGAATTGTGAATTGCGCTGCAAAACTAACCTAGGCAGACAGACACACATATACCCACACAGACACACTCGTACACACACAGATACACACACACATCTACACACATGCAAACACACTTAGTAGCACAGCGATAAATTAAACGAGCCGCCGCCATTTTGTTCGCCTTCAAATGTGCAACCCGACGCAGTCAGCGAGTAACCCAGCAATTTACAATTTGCAACATGTTTAGTTATTGTTGTTGTTGCTGCTGTTGTTGTTGCTACTCTTGTTGTTGTTGTGTTTGCAGCGCTTAAAATAAATTCACATTTACTTTACCGTAATTTGCCGACAGACGGAACCAGCCCCCAAACAGGCAAGGGAGGAGGGAGGTAAGTGTATATTGTAATTTACATTTCAACGAGTTTTCGCACTTTGCATGTTCGTAATCTCTTTTTAAATGATTTTCAAGCTCAGCCTTCTCTATATACTATATAGGACAGACAGTGGGCATAAGAATGGGGCATAGTTTCCTAGGAAAAGTGTGTATAAAATTGACTCTTATTAGTGCAATGTTCTTTTAATGTACATAGTAAATATGTCGAATAAGGCAACTATCGATTACTTGAAATTTATAATACTAAAAGTTAAATTATGTGGACAAACTGAACTCTTAGCATACCCGAAATTTGTTGTAGTTAACTCGCCGGGCCCTTTAGGAACCACACTCGTTTAACCCCTTTACAACCCTAGCTCGATATGCCGCTCAGCAGGTTCCTCTGTTCCTTTCCCTATTTCAGAGCTAACAATTTTCGCCACAGGCCCAAGAAATGTAAAGAGAAATCAAAGAGCGACGCTGTTTGAAAAAAGTGGCAAATAATGCAAATGAAATGCAAAGAGTTAACAACTATAGAACTACATTAAGAATACCCTGTCATTAACAATAGTTCTATAGTGAAGCTATTGCTACTACAGTCATAAAAGAAACTATCGGTAATATTTTATGGGAAATTAAACAGAATTTTGTCAGCTGAAGAAAGCTCTATAAAAATGTCAAAAATATTATATGTTGTTTATCTTAAGTTCAATTGATAGTACAGTCGGAAAGGGAAATATCTATGCGTTCGTGAGTTCCATTTACTAAGTTAATCTGTCTTTAAAAAAGGACACTGTCTGCTCAATACTCATCACAACTTTATTCTACCTATCTTTAGTGGTTTACTAAAGCTATCTATGGGACAGTCATAAATAGAGGCTATCGTTTCGTATAAAACTGAGAGTTCCTATTAAAAAGAAACTATCTAGACAAAACTATTTACGACTCTATTTAATTATAATTATACAAGTATATGTATATAGATAATTCTCTATGCTTCTATATCAATTCTATCGATAGTATATTCATAAAGGCAACTATCAATATGTAATACTTGAGAAATAAAACAGATAATCTCTATTAAAAAAGAAAACTATCCACTCAATACTCTACCCATAACTCTGCTATCTATTATCTGTCCGTTTTTATTAGCTCAGCCCTAAGAACTATATTAAGTATGCGCCGCGTGACACAAAAAAAAGAGCAGATTCGCTGCAAATGGCAGCAGCTGCGCCAGAGAGAAGCGCACAAAAGGCACACAACAGATGCAGATGGAGTCGGAGTTGCTGAGTTGCTGCAATTACGCATAATAAACAAAAGTTACACGGATCGGCATCGAGAAGGGACTAGAACGCTAGCGAGCGGGAGAGAGGGGCGTCATCACTTGGTATATACGGGAGGAATACGAATACTTAATTGCGGGTTTTCAAACGAGCAAACGCCGCTGCAAAGTTCCGAAAAACCTTTTGCGCACTTGAAAGGCCCGCGCCCGAATGCGCTTTAAGGGTAGTCGCAACCAAAGGGAACAAACGGGATCACCAGCCGTGCGCAGTTGCTACCAAAAAATGGCTACACATGCAAAGCGCGATTCCCGAACAAATTGCAACAAATCGTCTAGGGCCCTCAGCATCAGCAGGGTCCGTCCTCACAACAGAACAACCCCTTTTTGGTACGCACACAGCAACGAAAAAAAAAAAACCGAGCAACTATCCAAAAATGGTTGACGTCTCAGGGCATTGAATAATGCCGAATAAAAAAAAGTGGGAGCAGGGGAGGGTGGTGTGTGCATCCATTTAACCGAGTGCAAAGCCAAAGAATTTGTATCTAATAAAGTTCCATATGCACAGGCTTTTTTGGCTGTGCCCCTGGCTTCCCTTATTAGGCATAACTGTTTTATTGGGCTCATTCATGAGGGTGTTCACCACACTGGATAAACGTTTGGTGTTATGGTGGTACTACTGCTTCTTCTTCTTCTTCCCTCCCTGGTGGTTGTGGTGGTTGCTCGTCTCACAATTATTACAATTTCATTTTGTTGATTTTTCAATTCCTTAACTGACCCCAGTCGCTGCTCGAGTGCTACTCAACAGATTTAGCTTTTTTAATGCCGTTTATTAACTGTCGATATGAGAAGTGATAATGGTAGAGATAGAGAAGCAGGAAGGGCAATAGAGACACGTTCCATAAGCTGTCATAATTATACTATATTATATTTTGAGCTCTATTTGAGTTGAGAAACTCAAGTTGGAAGTGGCTTAAGGGTAAATTGTTGTATAGAACTTTTTAGGGTTTTCTAAGCAGCATTTTAAAGAATATCCTTATTCTAAACTTAAGTATCTTATGAATATTAGAAGGATTTAATTTAAAGATTAACTTGTATCTTATACATAAAATACTCTTATTTTAATGCTTCTTACTTCGTATGGTTAAGTTTTCATATTATTATTATTTATAAGGTACTTTAATTTTAGTATTTCATCAAGTTTACATGTCAGGCACAACCTGTAAACTTGCTCTATGCTCGTGTTGTGTACCTTAGAACTTATATATCTATCTAGGACTACCTTAATCATTACACTTCAGTTTTACCTTATTCCTGACAGCTCTTCTGATTTTCTTCTACTTATTATTGGTTTATTTATTAAAGTCGAATTTAATCGTATCCTTTTATTTCTGGAATATATTTGCTTGGAGAACAATTTAGAAAATCTTGATCATTCATAAAGTTCCCTATCGTCGATATATCATAAAGTTCAGTCTTATTAATTAGATACTGCAACTTCAATATATCTTAAAGTTTAGTTATTATTGTAGATATAATCTGTGTGTCTAAATGATAAAACACCTTAACTTATAATAGTTCAGTTATCAAGAAGAACCTTTATCTTATTCATAAGTTTCTTCAATTATAGTATATCAAAAGATTTATCTTAAAGAACAACCTGGATTATAAGTTTCTTTAACTTAACTATATCATACCTAAGTTTTCCTTTCATTTCTTTAAAACCTTAAAGCCGCATATGGATCAATAAAATTATTATAATGAATTGCTCTGCAGCGCACTTCAAATGACAATCAAGTTAAATATTTACATTAACCAAACACACACAGGAAACACAGAAAGAGCGCGTCAACTATGCCTGAACTCCTTGCGACTTTGGGGTTAGAATTCTATACTCAACTCTACGATTCACCCGCAAATCTTTTGTCAAAATATGAAACTTCAAAACAATTACCTCTAGCCTGGTCGAGCACTTGAGTACTTGAGCAGAGCCACGGAATCCCCTGGCTTGGGGAGGCTTCGCATGCGCAAACTGCGCAAATAAACAATTAAAATGTCACAATGATTGCCATCGTACCCGTGTCAGGAAATCAAAAAACCACGAGCAATCGGTAAATACGCAAAGCTGAACCCCAAAAAAAAAAAATAAAAGAAAATAGGAAGCAAGGTAAATAAAAAGCAGTTGCTACCACACTTACCACATACACTTCTACATCTCCATCTGCCCTCTCTCTCTCTCTCTCTCGCTCTCTTCCAGTCTCGATCCCATTGCACATTGTGTTTATTCAAAAGCGCATTTTACAACCACGTGGCGACGGCGAAGTTGAGGGAGACAAAGCGGCCCCAGGGGCATTTGGCAAAGACGGTGGCAACTTCTGCGAAGGCGTTGCACAAACATCAGTAGCAACAACAACAACAACACCAACAATGACAGCAGAAATCCCAATTAAAAATTGAAAAGTGCGCGAAAAACGCAGCAGTTAAAAAGCAGCAGGAAAAAACATCGCCAAGCTGCGGCTCAGCTGAGCTCATCCCCCGCACCCAGCAAGTTGCCACCACGCTGCCCCACGCTGTGCGTCTGTGTGACATTAACAATTGATGAACGACGACAACTCTGGCTTGGCACACGGTTGAACTTTGCCAGATTGTCGTCGTAGCTCGCCAGGCGGTGAAAGGCGAGACACATTCCGTTTCATTTCACACACACACACACAGAGAGAGAAATGTCCCCTTCCCTTCCCTGGGGGCAGCATCTCAAGTGGCTGAGTCGACTGTCGGCTTTGTGAGATCCCAAAATGGCCACTGGGCCAAGTGAGTGCTGTGAGTGGAGGCGACTTGTGGGACTAGTTCAGCAGTTAACTTAAATATTTCACATAGTTTCTATGCCAGCCGCCTGAAGAACTGCGGTGCTAATGGGGCAGGCCATGAGCAATATGGGGAACTAAATTTGGCCAAGTACTTTAGTAAGTCAAGCTCCACATATATAAAGCATTTAATTTTGCAGTTTTCAGCAAAGCGAAACTCAAATCTTAAGATTGCCGTGAAATATTCAATTCTTGTTTGAAAAAGGTTATAGTTAAAGTGGAAAAGAAGTGAATGGAACATTAGTTTGATATTTCCAAGATTTATGACTGTTTGATATTGTCTCTCTTCATTTATTAACTTATTCATTCAACTAGGTTATTTTCAAGAGAACTAACGTTATAATGTAAAATAGGCATATAGTCCATAAATTCTGTATTTTAGAAGTTTTTAACTGATATTTGTGATAATCCAAGATATTTTTGAAACAGATCAGGGCAAAAGTATAAATGTTGTAAATGGTATGTACATTTGTTTTGAAGTTCAAGGATTTTTGTACTGAATTCTATGACTTTGGACTTATTTTTATGATATTTATTAATTTAATCTCATAATTAATCATAAATTCTATTTTTCTTTTATAATTTAACTGTTTTTTGTGAAATATGCAAAACTTTTTAGATGAATATTAAAAATAAAGTTGAGAATGGTTGTATAGATCATTAGTGTTACATATTCCAGTTTTGTAACTGATAAATATGGCATAAGATAAAGACAATGTGCTCCAAATTTATTATTATAATCTACCAACTTAATAAACTAAACTAAAAATAATTCTATAGAGCATTAGTGCCAAATTTTTAATGTCATTTTATTATAGCTCTTACGAATTCTACAAATTCTCAACTATATACCTCTGAACCTTGTCAATTGCTTATGTTGCTTGTTCATGTCTCTCACTGTCCCCATACAAATCGTAAGACACACACAATTATGATAAATAAACAGCAGTTGAACTCACCTCAAGATATACAAATATTCTTTGTACGATATTGTTGTTAAGTATTTAAATCCGTTTTTGATCTTTTGCCCTTTAGCTTAAGTTAATATTGAAATTGAATTTTAAGAAATCAAGCCAAAAATGCGACTTCAAAGTATCCTAGGACTAATCAAGACCTTAATTGCTGTAGGTTATTTCGAAGACTGTTTGATGGTTGTGTGCTTCTTTAAGTAAATTTCTTGTTGTCGTCTTAAAAAATTGCACGCACATTTATAAACACGCACAAACAGACACACACACAGACAGAAATATCCAAGGTGAAAGCTGTCTGTCTGTTTAATTTGCGCTGTAGAATATCCCCAGGAGAGAGAAACACGTTGAAATTGCGACCGCGCGTTGAAGACGTCAATTTCGAAATGTAAATATTTGATTTATGAGTCCAAAGTAAGTTAAGGCGAAAACAAAAATACAAAAATACATGGGTAGTCGTTAAATACGCGAGGCCAGGACCCAACAAAGTCTTCGGCTTATGGGGAAAGCCGTAGCCGTCGCTGTCACGTTTAAACGATAACGATGACGATGAGATGGCAAAGTCAATTTTGCGCGTACCGTTACGTTTTTCGTCGACTCTTTCTCACCTACGCATACTCAATGTTGTTGTTGTTGTTGCTCGGTTCATTTTGCCGTCGGCAGTAGCGGTAACGTCAACGTCAACGCCAGTCAAACGAACGAACGAAGAGAATGCGCGCGTTCATGCTCTCTCGCTCTGGCGCGACAAGCAACTACCGTTATGTTTATGAAATGAATGGAAGACGAGCAGCAGTGAACATCATTATCATGCCAACAACATCATTACGCGACACACTCTCTCTCTGTCTCCCTCTCCGTGTCACTCTCGCTAGCACCAATAAGAGACAGCAGCGGCAAAGGGCGCAATATGTCTGTTCACTATGTGTGTGTGTGTGTGTGCGCACTATTAACGCCATCGTGCTGGGAGCACTGTATGAGTGAATGTAGCGGGGGGTGTGTGTGTATGTGTGTGTGTGTGTTTATCTAGACATTTCAGCAGGCAGCTGTCGTAACGCAACTGCGGACTGTCCTTTTTCTAAGCAGTGTACGTGTCCCTACTACGTCTCTGCCTCACCTCCCTCTTTATCACTCTGCCTCCCTTCCGTGCTCCCTGTACTGCACACCCTTGAATGAATACATATTTGTACTGCAATTTGGCGGCGTACGCTCCTCTTATGATTTGCCTCTTTTTGCGTTCTCATTTACACAAGTGAGTTTTGGGTGCCCCCGTTACGTGCGACCCTCTCCAGCTCTCCCGCTCTCTCCCGCTGCGCCATTATCACTAGAAATGCTACGCGGTGTTTGTTGCGCCTCGGGCACACTGAAATACATATCATAGATGTGTGTATGTGTGTGTATATATACATATGGAGTTGCTGTCCAACTATGCGAAACATGAACTATGCCCTCTGTTTACCTGTGTGTGCATGCTTTTGTGTGTGTGTGTAATGGAGATTTTGTGTATAGGGCAAAAAGGCGATGAATTGCGCTGCACCCTGGGAGACTTTTTTAATCAAATAATTAACTGTAATTAGACTGCAAGTTGTCATTCCCATGCGAAAAAATACTTAGAAGCAAAAATGCGTAATAACTTGACACTTTCCAACGCACAATAAACGAACTCTGGCATTTTTGTCATTTCGCATATTTTCCCACTTTTCACCAGCGAACGAAATATCGAGAGAGAGGGAGAAAGAAAGGTGTGAGAATAGATTAAGATGAAGAGCAAAGAGATGGCAAAGATGGCATTCATTACAGAAATTGAAGTGAACAAAGACAAGAAACGAGTTGAGAGGAGATGCATATTAAAAAGCTTTCGTTTCATGTACAGTGGGTGATGGAAAATATGCACTAGGCAATGTTTGAATATTTGTTAATATTGGGAATATAGTAATACTAATAATTAATCAATTAATTCAAAAAATAATTTAATTACCTAGACAATGTTGTGAGGTAAGGGTAGTTGATCGATTGATTATCTCAATCAGCGTGTGTGTTATCGATTCTCTTTGAAAATCAACGCAGCGCATTCAACGGGACGCGTTTTCAAATTACAATTATTGAGTATCTACTGTCGCGTTCATATTAAATAAAGGACCCAAAGTTAACGCAGCTGTGTGGAATAAAGTATGGATAGCAGACACACACACAAATACATGCACACATAAATATGTATATGTATATTTACATGCAAATACATACATACACACACATACACATAGGCACGCTATTATAACAAAATGAGCGAGCAAAAATGGCAACGGCAACAACAAAATGACAGCTCGCCAGGTGAGTGGAAGGCGCAGGTAAAAGCTCAACGCGTAAGTAAATAAAACCTTGCCATCTCACATCTTCCCCCTTCCTCTCCCACTTTCTACCAATACGGCAAACAACCTCATGATGAGCATGTAAAAATTGTGGGCGTGGCATTAGTAGAGGGGCAGGGGCAGCGCATGCGTCGCTCGTGTCGCACGAAGATAGCACCCATTTTGACATACGAACAGTGGGTGTGTCTTCGTTCACGCACACCAATTCACACACGAAAGGTAGAGGAGAGTACGTAAGTGAGCGAACGAGAGAGTGAGAGAGCGAAGTCAGCGCACATTGAACCGGTCCGAAACCACTTGATTAGCTCGATTTTTACTTTTCATTTGTGTATGCTCTTCTTTTCCCTCTCTCTCACTCTCTCTCTCTTTCTTCATGCAAAATATTTGGAAATTCAACAGGCAAGGAAATTCACCCACATAAATAAGGATTGTGCAGTCGCCTTCTGCATATTCTTCATATGATATTCAGCATCACCCTTATGTGAACTCTGCTTTCTTTTACTTCCAATTTTGATTTTAATTTTGAATATTTAAAAGTTTTTTACAGTGTTGCCATATACAGCTGCACTTAAGGAAAAATACTGTTCCCAATTATAGAATGCATCCTCCTTTTGTCCAACGAAAACCAACTGTCAAGTGAAAACATTTTGTCAGATATTTCTATTTTGGTAATTTACTTTGTGCTCGTAGTGCCAAATATAATTCATCACGTTCCCTCTTCTGAGTGCAACATTTTGAAAAGAAGCACAATTTGAAGTGGTTCCCGTGTGCGAATTAAATGCGCATCACTGCGTTGCGCTTGTTGCATGAAACTGGCCTTGTGAGGGTGTGTGTGTGTGTGTAAAAATAAAAACAAATTGAAATAATAAACATAATCAAATTCTAGAATTAATTCACTTTGTTTTATTATCTTTATAAAATTATAAAATTTTTTCCACATGAGCGGGAATTCAAATAATCGATTAATAAATCATAATTTCAAAGAGCGCCCTTTACAACACTCAAGGTGTTGCCATATCAAGCAAAATAAGTGCCGTCAGTATTTTGATTTTCATATTTTCAAAGTGCGATGGCTTGTAGTTTTAGTTTTATTTGTAATATGAAAAGGATTTATGAGTTTTACTTTTTATATTAATAATTGAAATTATTTTGCAGCAAAAGCTGTTTGAAACCCACGCAAATAATTTATAAAATTCATTGGTATTTATACCAGTATTTTTTAGTCTTTCGATGAGGTCACATTGTTCAACCTAAAGACACGTAAATCAACAGTCGAAAAATTAGTACAATACGAAGGAAATTACAATATTCAAAAGAGATTTAATAAAATCAAAATAATTATGGACGTTGGCACGTGGTATAACTCGTTGCCCCGCTTCACGCGCTACTGGATAACGGCCACGGTGGGCCTGAGCCTTCTCTGCCGCTTCGGTATGCTGCCCATGGAATACACGTACCTCTCCCGGGAACTTGTCTTCGGCCGGTTGCAATTGTGGCGCTGTGTCACCTCGTTGTTTGTGTTTCCTCTGACCGGAGCCACCGGATTCCATTTCCTGATCAACTGCTATTTCATTACACAGTACAGCGCACGCCTCGAGAAGGATCAGTATGCGCGCAGCCCCTCCGACTATCTTTATCTGCTGCTCATCACAGCTGTGCTGGCCAATCTGGGCGGCATGGTATTCAATCTTTATTTCCTCATGGACATGCTGGTGGTTGCCATCACGTACATCTGGTGCCAGCTCAACAAAGAGGTGATCGTGAACTTTTGGTTCGGCAGCCGCTTCAAGGCCATGTATCTGCCGTGGGTGCTGGCGGGCATTGAGCTGGTGTTCCACGGTTCCCTGGCCTCACTGGTGGGCATATTCAATGGACATATCTATTACTTTTTGAAATTCCAGTACCCACAAGAGCTGGGAGGCAATGCCTTCCTGGAGACCCCACAGTTTCTGTAAATTCTCGAAGCATCCACAACACATTATAGAAACTCATTCCCCCTCTTTGCATTGCAGCAAACGTTTGGTTCCCGACGTATCCGGCGGCATTAGCGGCTTTGGCATTCCGCCGGAGAGCAGAGCGCCACCGCCGCGACAGAACGCCAACTCAGCCTGGGGTCATGGCACGGCCTTGGGACGCAATTGAAGGAGAAATATTTTTTAGTTTAGTTTACTTAATAATTCTTTTTTATCTTATCATATAAACCCTTATTGGTTATACTCTGTAAATGTACTGAATTTCCAACTAAACTCGATTAATGTCTACAACTCATTGTTATAATCTTGAGTTATCCCATCTGTATTGGATTGTACAAAGAATGAAAAAATATATACATATATCTGAACTATATGCAAGGGTCAGGGATTTGAAATGACAAACACTTTCACGTTTTAAAGAAGGGAGGCAGCAAATTAAAATGTTGTTTTGTGGGGAGAATTTGCTAATACATAAACCAATTTGAATAAGAGATTCCTGAGATAAGATAAAATATCTTTGCCTTACGAATGTTAAACAAGAGTATGTATGAAATGCTCGTTTAACCTTAAACTGATAAACTAAATTATAAATGTTTCAAATGAAATTTTAGATATCTAACATAAAATGGAGAATGGAAGAAGTAACTGAAAATTTGTTCTACAATCTCAAAAGATAACTCCATTTGAATTTAAGATTCCTGATAAATATAAAATCCAAATTGGACTGTACCAATAAGATTGTGTTTGTGGAAATGGAAATTAAAATATATAAATATATTATATATCTGATTTAGAAGAAGGGTCCCGGTTTTTTAGGGTAGAAAGATAAACAAATAGTAATTGAAGTTTCCTGAGATAAGATTTGTATCTCCAATTACCTTGGAGATTCCTGGCATAAGAATACATGGAATGTAACCCATAAGTTCTATTCTTTCCCCTCCCAAATTGTATAATTAATTCGAAATTTTTGTAAATTGTTTACATTTACATTTATTCCATTTAAAACTTCTATGATAAAAATTATACAGCTGCTCGCATTGTTCAACAACATTTTACATTATCATCATCATTATCATTATTATTACTTATTATGTTTATATTTCTCTCTGGGTGGTTTTGCTTCGATTCCTTTTTACTGTTTTTTAATTCTTTTTTGTCTTTTCTTTTGTCTAAAAATTGCAACATTATTAATGATTTGTTTTGGCTTTACAAAATCGCGACGCATAAAATACTTAGGATCTAAGGATGTAACTCGTTAGTAGTTATCATATTTATAGATATATTATTTATATTATGTGTAGGATTTTTACTCTCTCTCTCTTGTGTTGTTTTTATAACTTTTGTCCTTTCTTTACATATATATAAACTACACGATTGTTTATGATTTGAAATTCATCAGTTTTTTTAGCTTAGATATTTACAGTTCCCTTTAGATAGCAGCCAAGAAGGTTAGGTTAGGGGAGTGTTTAGGGGCTTAAAAGTAAGGATGATTAAGGGAGCAGGAGGAGGATGGGTAGAGGGAGTGGGAGAGTGGGGGGCTAGGGTTAACTAATTACTATAATCTCATTAAAAAAAACATTTCCTTATCATTTGCTGTTCTTCTTCTGTTCCTCGATCTCTTTACGTCTCCTCTGTCTCATGTTGTTGTTGTTGAAGGAGGCTAAACAAAATATGAATAGGTATGCTATTTACAGATGTATACAATTATTAAGGTATTTCGATATGGTGGCAGCTTGGAGATATCAATCAATCAATCCAACAATCAATCGAGTTTAGCGCCAAACAAAGGCTTACAAAATAATAATAAATTTGCCATGCGAATATGAGAATTAAAATTAAAATGTGTGTGTGTCACTGAGTGTGTGTGTGTGTCACTGAGTGTATGTGTGTGTTTGTGTGTGTCACTAAGTGTATGTGTCTGTGTGTAGAATCGACTTTCTCTCTCTGCGATATTCGCAATTCTTTGAATTATACATAAAATATAATGATAATGTTGCACTTTGCTTAACAAACTCTGATTCTAGAGACTAAAAACCTAATGCTAAATTATAAACCGGGCTGTATGCGTGTGTGTGTGTGTTGATCCTCCTGCTCCTGTTCCATTTTGTGCGATCCCTTTCTTCTGCAGAACTTGAATTGCATTCATAATCCCACAACGATTGTCCTCTATGGCAACGTGGATGTGGTCACTGTTATTCTGGCTGCAGTGACACCTTCCACCTTCGTCGCCACCTGCTGCTCCTGCTTCTTCTTATCCGACGAGGGCAGCAGTATAATGCTGGATTTGCTTGGAGCTGCTGGGCTACTATTGGACATGCTGCTGCTGTTGGGCAGGCTGCTGCTGCTGCTAGAGACGCTGCTGGTGGTGGTGGTGGTGGCGGTGGTTATCATTGTCTCTGGCGATATGTTGCTGGTGCTCTCAATCTCAATGGGCTGCTCCAGTTCCATGTCCACATACTCAATGGCGCTGTCCTCATCCTCCTGCAGTTCAATCACTGAAAATGGAGATAGATCTAAGCATTAATGGAGGATTAAACTTAGTTCAGCTTAACTTTTGTATTACTTTGATTCTTGAGCTGCATTAGGGACTCCTCCGCGCACACCTCCTCCACAATGATATGCTCCAGCTTGGTATTCTTGGCAGCGTTTGCTGGTGTTGTTGCTGCCGTCGTTGCTGCTGCTGCTGCTGCGGTTGAGGTGGTTGCTGCCACAGTGGCTGCCTTGGAAGCCTGATCCAATTCCATTTCCCAATCGGTGGCATTTAGCACAACCATGGATGCTGTTGCTGCGGCTGCTGCTCCAGCTGGCTTGCTGCTGCTCACTGCTGGCGTCGTCGTCTTGCTGCTATGCTCCGTTGCTACGCCATTGTCGGCCACAATGATGGGCATATTGATAATATCAATTGGTGTATCCTCAGTGATGAGCTGCTGATGCGCTTTACTCTTCACGGCAGAGCTAGAGCTGGAGGAGATAATTGTTGTTGGAGCATTGCTAGTGCTACTGCTGCTGCTGCTGGAGGATGGACCAATGACAAGCACATTCGGCTTGGCTGCTAGCAGCTCCGCACCCACACCCACTCCGACTCCAGTCTTGGGCTTATTGGTTGCCAGCGTGACAGCGCGCATGCCACTTGTGGGCAAGAATACAAGATTATTTTTACCCACACCCGCTGCAGCTGTGGTCAGTGTCAGTGTGGTGGGTTTCACCTTGCCACTGCCGGCACTTGCAGTCGTTGCTCCTCCACCTACTGTTGCTGCGCTCACCTGCGTTGGTGTGAGCAACTGCATCTTTTGTATCGTTATGCGTTGCTGTGTGGGCTGTGGCGAAGTGGGCGTGCCAGTTCCACTACCACTGGCTGTGGGTGAGTGGCCAGTGGCACCGCTAGCACCAGCCACATTCGTCGCATTGAGCTTGTGTATTATGCTGCCGGCAGTAAGCTTGGCAGGCAGGAAGACATTGCCATTGGGCGAGCAGATCTTAATGTTACGCACATGTTTGATGGCGCTGCCGCTGCTCAACTTGATGGTGTTCCCCAGCAGCTGCGTTGAGGTGGCGGCAGCTGTGGAAGCACTCGATCCCGCACCCGTCACAGTCGTCGTCGCTGCCACTGATGCCTTGCGTAGACCCAACGCCGTCACTGGCGTCACAGAGTTACTCAGCGGCGTTATTAATGTATTATTCAAACTGCTTGCCGGGATGTTCTTAATGATATTCACTGCAGAGGCGCTGCTTAGAGGGTGTGCCCGTCGTGCTCTGACTGGGCACACGTTCCTCCACAATGTACTTCTGCACAGTAGCAGTCGCAGCCTGTACAGCTGAACTGGGTTTGGCTATGCCAATGGGCGCAGCATTCGTCTGCGTCTGTTCGGTGTACGCGGAGGCAGGCAGGGGCAGCAGACGCACAGCTGTATTGGGCACTGTGGGCAACTGTTGCTTGTCTATCAGATTGATCTTCTTCGGTGTCAGCTTGGTGCCAGGTGGTAAAATAGTTGCTGTGGCAGTGCCTGTACTGACGACGGTGGGATTGCTGCGTACTTGCGGTGGTGCCGCAATTTGTTGCACACTTATGATTTGTGGTGCTAGCGGCAAATTGGCTGTGGATATTGAAGCACCTGGCGATGCTGCTGCTGCGGAAGCAATTGGCGTCGGCGATGCCGTTGGTTGTTGACGATCCTCGACAATATATTTCTTTACTGGCGTGCTTATCTGTTGTTGCTGCTGCTGCTGCTGTGTCTGTTGTTGTTGTTGCACTGTTGGCGACAGCTTCTCCTTGAATATAATGGGAGAACAAACATACTGCACATCCGAAGAGGCATAAACCTTGCGCCTCACCGAAGTTGGTACCGTTTTTAGCTTGGTAGCTGCCACAGATTTCAGTGCCTCGTCCAGTATGTATTCCACGTGCGGCTGCACCAGATGATTGGCATGAGGAATCGTCGCCGTCGTCGTTGTTGTTGTCGTCGTCGGTTCTGCTGACAATAATACTTTCTGTTGTTGTAGCTGTTGTTGTGGTGGTGGCTGCTGCAGCTGTTGTTGCTGCTGCTGCTCTTGGAGCTGCTGCTGTTGCTGCAACTGTTGCTGCTTTTGTTGTTGTTGCAACTGCTGTTGCAGCTGTTTCTGTGCCCTGCGCCTTCCACTCTTTGCCGGCTTTGTGTTGATTCCTCCTCCGCCAGCGGCTATCGCACTGTGATTGGCCAACGCATTGCCAGCGCCCTTTTTGCTGCCCAATCTCTGTTTATGTTTCTGTTGCTGTTGGTAGAAGTAACGTTGCTGCTGTGTACGCGCATTGGGACGTTGCTCCAGTGCCAGCGCCGCCTGGCAATCTTCATCCTTGATGACGCCCGACTGTGATCCCCCCGATCCCGCTGGTGTCTGTTGTTGTTGCCCCAGGCCCAGTTGCCTGT
This sequence comes from Zaprionus nigranus, assembly GCA_018903425.1. NCBI lineage: Eukaryota > Metazoa > Arthropoda > Insecta > Diptera > Drosophilidae > Zaprionus > Zaprionus nigranus. Next base: position 517,143 of record JAEIGD010000025.1, read on the forward strand.
CATGCTGCGTATTTCGCTTCTTGTTGGGCTTGGCATCGCTCAAATCGTTCTCTTTCCGTTTGAGTGTTGCCTTTTTTATTTCATTGGGCAAATCGGGCACTTTGAACTAAAATAGAACGAATATTACATATAATACAATTAATTAAGTAATTAAAAATTATTTATATTATAATGTATCAACAAAATAAATCAATCTTTCTTTGTTGATTTCAATTTCAAATCATCACTCAGCAATCGGTGTTTTGATAACATTCATCGATATAAAGCCAACTGCAGCCGTATGCAGCTGCTGTAAGTTAACAAAAGCTTACTGCCGCTGTTAACACTACCGTTAATTGCCAACTGCGGTACTGCGGTTTAAACAAATTTAAATTTCGTATAATATTTAAGAAAAATATTCCCAAATAAACAGCGGACAAGCAAGTGCTTGGACACTTTGAAAATGAAGCAAACCTATTAATTCTGATAGTATTGTACAGTCAACGCTAAGTGGGCACAACTTTCCAATTTGAACAAATTTAAATGTTATGGCATTCACTTAGTAATCGATGTTTTGACATCAACAATCGATATAAAGTTAACAGCAGCCGTATGCTGCTGCTGTTAATTAACAGCTTACTGCCGCTGTTAACACTACTGCTATCTGTTAAGTACCAACTGCGGCAAATGGTTCAAACAAATTTAAATTTCGCATAACATAAAACGAAAACTATAAAAACTTATTTCCAAATAAGCAGCGGGCAAGCAAGAGCTTGGATTCCATGAGGTTGCAGCAAGCATATTGATCAGGCTAGCACTTGTACTGGATTCGCTAAGTGGGCACAATATTCCAATTGGAATCATTCGGCTTGCCTAAGTACACACACACACATTTATATTTGTGTAAATAATTGTGTGTGTGTACGATCTGTTAGATCCTTGGAGCACTGCATCCAGATGAAACACATTAGAGGCTAGTAATGATAGTCCCCACTGTGCCCACAAGTAGAGCAAAACAGATCCAGGCGCAGACTGTACTTTCACTGCCCATACATGCGCACACACATACACACAATGCCGACGGCGGCAGCGTATATGCATGAATATATGGTTCCAACTCCTAGGTAGGGTTATATAACGAATCGGAGATAGGGTATCCCAACCTCTATCTCTCACTCACCGGCTCATCCATGACCACATGTGTCTCCTGCAGCTTGGGCATGCCATGCCTGGCTATCTGAAAGTTGACCTGTTCCGTGAGAGCGTCGCTCAGATTGGCGCCAGTTTCGTGTGGTGCGGCAAGTTTGGCATTTTCGGCATACGCTTTGGCGGCCAAATCGTTGGCCACAATGCTGAGCGCTGTTTGGGGATTAATCCTCGGTAGCAGTGGATACGGACGACGACCTTCACGTGACCATTCCTGCCATGTGTTCGGCCCACAGACGCTGCAAAAACGTTAATAACACATACAATTCATTCACATACAAACAACACACATACTGATGCACTCACTTTTCCGCAATTGTGCACAATTGTTCATCGTTCGCTGCACGTCGCACTTCGGCCCGATGCCGCTCCTGGGTTATGTGAAACAATTGCCGCAATTCCTCGAGCAGCTTAGCCTTCGGTTCACTGAGAGAGCCTTGGGCGCGAAAAACGCTAATTATGTGCGAATACGATTCGAGCTCTGTAAACAAAACAATTGGATGCAGATTATACAGTTGCCTCATTTCTGTGAGATGCTATTGTTATTGTTCTTGTTCGCCAGAGGATTCTTTGCCTGGTACGAGAGAGCAGAGCGCCTCTCCTGGCTGATGCACCTACCAAGTCGACGCAGCATGCCTCGACATTCGTCGCGGGACATTTCCAGCGTTTGTGGCCACATCCTTCGTAGTGTTTGGAACTCACTACGTTCGATGTTGTCCAATCCGTTGGGTTGCGACGTAATTCACGTAGTTTTCTCAATAGGTTTTCGCCAATCTTGTTGTAACTAAAACAAACCAAAACTCAGCGTTGCTGGTGCTGCTGCTGCTGTCTTTTGGTGCTGTAAAGCGCAATCGATTGTCCTATCGATACATAATTCATAGCTGTCATGTCTTTGCTAAAGTAGTGTTGCAAATATTAATCGATAGGTTTTTGAAAATTCGCCAACATTTTGCCTATTGCAAATCATTCGTTTTTATTAATCAACTACAAGTTTTTATCAAACAAAATAAAATAAATATTTCTGCGAACATTCTCAGATATCATAATTTTAAAATCTATATTCTATTATTTTAATATAAAATGTACAAAATTGTTTATTTTATATCACTAACGATCAACGATTTATAAGTTTGCATCAATTCGATTTGCAATTGTTTATTATAATAAACATATATTTTATTTTAGATACATATACGCAAACATTTTTATATTTTATAATCTTGAATTATATTATTTTTTTAATGTAAACTTTTAATTTGTTGTCTGTTTTAAATTTTTGAAGTGTTGTATATTTAACGATCGATCTGTAATTTGAACTAACGTTTCAAATTATCAAAAAATAACTATATCAGGTCCCAAGAGTGTTGAAATTAAAGCTCTGAGCGATGCAAAGAAGCGAGTGCGTTTTTGGACTGAAAATGTGTAAGAACAAATTCTTAAAGACTTAAAAAAATAGTTGTATTATGATATATGCTTACCGATTTAAACCAGAACGATGGCGTAAAAAAGCTTATCCGATTTGATAAACTCATTTCCGATATTGGGCGAAATTCCATGAAGATGTAAATGCTTTTGCGATATAAACGGAGGAATGTGATAACCAATAATTGTATCTTCTTCATGTACTCCTTTAGATAACAGAAACTTGATCATTCCTTCCTGCATGCGCCACACTGTTACCAATACATTTGTACAATATGTATACAAACAAATAAATCTGGTTTAACACATACATAACAACTATGTAAATATTTAGAGTATTACCTAAGCCGACGTGTGATTTGTTGAGCACCTTAAGGCTGGCAAAATGCTCTTTTGGTACCGCCAAATAATGATGCGTCGCTGCTGGATATTTATCCTTAAATATCACATATTCATCGTTTTCGAATTCCAGTTCTGGACGCCTCTGTCTGCCGTTCGCAATATCACAGAATAAACAGTTCGATTTTACCCCAAGATTCTCTTCTGTTTTGATCGTATAATTCAAAACTAAGCCAAACACAAGAACTGTTATTATAAGAACACTTAATATTAATTTTTTCTTTAGCAAAGGACATTGGAAATGCGAGGCCAAGTTAGATTTCATTATCACGAACAAAACATAAATATCATGCAAATAAAAACAGAAACATCAAAGCAAAATCTTTTTTAGTGGTGCATTAACCTTTGTTTTGATTAGATACCGATTTAATTTTGCTATCGATATATCGCTAGTAATTTGAGTGCATGGATTTGAAATATATATGTGGTAATATATAAAATTACACATTTATTACTTTGAAGCAATGCTAATTTTAAATATGGAATTAATGTATAATTAAGTCGGTATTTATGGTGGTATTTCTGTCTTTAAATTTCTTGGTCTTTGCCATCGATATATCGATAGCCGACTATCAGTCCATCTTTAGCACGATTTCTGAGTTTGGCCACAAATTGTGGCCAGGCATTAGATTTTCAAAAGTAATTCTGTATCAATGTGAACCCAAATCGTAACGATTTCAATATGTTGTTCCGATCAGCGAAAAACAAGTTTGAAACCGTGGACGTTGTACGCAGGATAAAGCGCCTGGCCGAGGGTACAATATCCTCCTACCGGCGTTTATTTTTACTGCTACTGTGTGTTTGCATTGTTTTCTATATGCTGCCGCCAATCTTTCGTTATCTATTTTTAAGCCAACAGGAACAGAAGGGTAAGTGTATCACATACGCCCACCTTGCGTGGGCTTGGTTTGTGTTTTGTATAATCAATTAAGTTGGATTTTTCAGACGTACATAGCATGTGTATGGATGACCGTCTAACGCCCTATATACTGCAGAATTACGAGTATGACGCGAACATACGTCACGTGGCGCCTCTGCTGCCAGGAGAACACGACTACACACCTTATGTGGGTAATGGATACATCGGCTTGGAGGTCTCGCATGATGCTGCCGTGAATATTAAGCATGGACGTTCTATGCAATTGGCCATACGCTTTCAGCCAGTCCTGTCCGTCTCCGAAAGCAGCAGCGGTGGCAGTCAGGTGGCGCCCAGTGAGAAAGAGGCCACCGTTGTGGAGTATCTAACTGGAATGGTGCATCGCTTCCAATGTTTCTCCGGTTACTTTGTGTCCCACACATTGTACGCACATCGCACACAACCCAATGTGCTCATGCAGGAGGTGCAGATAACAAACACACGCAACATTATCGATTCCATTCAGCTCATATTGCCACGCAGTCGTTTGCCAAAGGCCTCCACACGCAACCTACCGCTTGGGTAAGTCTCTGGCAAGCTCTGTTCGTATCTTAATCTTCATTTTATCTTTATTTTTCAGTGATTCAGTTCAAATTGGCATGTTCAGCTACAGCGAACTGGAAGTGATCACTGGCACCGTGCAGCCATCGACGGATGATCCCAGCAAATTGATTGCCATAAGCATTGTGAAACCAAAATTGGATCCCAAGCTGCAACTGCGCAAACGTGGCACAGTGCGCATAGTTTATCCATTGGTTATTGAATACTCCAAGCCCGTGACGGAGTCGCAATTGAAGGCAACCTTGGAGAGCATTGAACAGCGCTCTGTGCTGTCGATGACAAAGCTGCTGGCCAAACTAAGCGCCAAAGCAGCTGGCAGCGGATCCGTGTACAGCATTAACACATTTCGCCAGGATCACATCAATGTGTGGGCCGATCTGTGGGCCACGGGCTTCACGATAAGCACCTCGAAGGCAGAGAATAGTTTGAATGGCGATCGCATCAATGCCACCATGTATGCGGTTCTCTCTCAAGTCCGTAGCTTTGAGTTTGAGGAAGTGGGATCGGCGAACGTGCGTGAGGATATAGCCAAAGCGTTGACCTATGCCGAAGGCTGCTACGATTCCTATCACACACTGCAGGCGGAGAATCTTTGGCGTGACATGTCCACAATGAGTCAACTGAACTCGTTGGTCTCTTCATGGATGCTCACACTAGAGAAGCAAGGATGCCACAATCTAATACGTGCTGGCGCCTCTGGCGTTATACAGGCCATGACACTGAGCTTCGGTAGCTTTCGCTTCAGCAATCAACATCTGGAGTGCAATATGCATCCGAAATTCTTGCATCGCGACTTTCACTTTCGACGCTTGAACTACGGCAACAAGACTCATGTGAATGTGACAATCATTGTCAAGGACGACAACAAGGCGGTCATCAATGTGGCACTGGATCGTTCGGATCGCAGTTACTACGCATGCGATGGTGGCTGCCTAGACGAACCCGTGTTGCTGACGTAAGTACAACTGTGTTTTGATATCTATGTCTACATCTATATTTATATTTATCTGCATAACTATATATATCAATATTGGGCTCTTCTTCTTGCAGTCAAAGCCGTCGCGAATTTCCCGTCAAGCTGACCGAACCTCTAACTGCAATATTATACATAACCGAAGATAAACAACATATGGAGGACATTCATCATGCGATACACGTCAAGGAGGTGGTGGAAGGTGGTTTAGATATATATTTCTATACATATACTCAATTACAACTGATTACTAATTGAATTAAATTATCCGTTACAGCTCCCGCGCACGAGCAGCATTTGATAGCGCTGCACAAGCATGGTCATCAACTGGGCGGCTTGCCCGCCCTCTTCTGGGTCTCAGTGTGTGCAATAATCATAGTATTCCATATATTCCTATGTAAGCTCATTATCAAGGAGTACTGCGAGCCAAGCGATAAGCTAAGATATCGTTATAACAAACCGTGATTCTAGTTGTACTATATAAAACGAATTAATTAAATAAAACAATGTATTATCTAAACTGGATAAAGAAGAAAGCGTAAAGAACTGCAAAATCATTTGTAAAGGTTTTTATATTTATTCATTCATAAGATAGACCAAATTAAACTGTAGTTAGACTCGCGATACATTGTATATGATAAGAGATATACCAGATTCATGTACAACTATTATCAAAACAATAAAAGCGCAGAATTTGGTTTGATATTGAAATATTTCATTATAATAAATAGATCGAAAGCCTTGATAAAGCCTTGATAATATAAAATGTAAATCAATTTAGCGATTTTTTTGAATAATTAAAAAAAGAATTTAATTTCTATATGTTGGCCCCTCTATATATGCACCCTATGTTCTTTTTCAGTATGCAGGCGAATCTAACATATGAAAATAATTGATATTGTTCCATGAGTTCATGAGTTATAAATGGTGTAACTAACACGATTGTATTTTATATAATATAAAGATATTTCACAGATTTCTGACTTATGAAATTACCACATTTCTGCATAATCTTCACTACAAATATCTTTGTAGAAGAAACAGAATGAGGAAATACAGAAACTCAACTTATATTATTTTGATAATAGTTGTATGCCTCCATTAGAGGAGTGTTTCAATAATTGTACAATTGCTTATGGGTTTTCGATTCGCTTTATTTTCTTGTTAACATTATATAAATCGTAATTTCTAGTTTTGCTATCACGCCTGGAAAGGTTCTTGATATGTCGAGAATCAAATATATATATTTGAATGCAAACTGAAATTTCTGTGTAGTTTTTCAATAGATTTAATAAAAATGCATGTTAAAGGCCGACAGAGAATGATAGAGACAGAGATAAAATGCAATATAGTGTGTTGAGTGTGTGTGTGGGTTATCTAGATAAAGATTGTCCAACGATCTATCTATAGCATCTACTTGGTAACCTTGTGTATGCTCTCGGCCAGGTACTCAACATTCTTGCTGGTCACACCCGCCATGGAGATGCGACCATCCTTGGTCAGATAGACGCTGTGGTCCTTGATTAGGCTATCCACCTGCTCGGGTGTCAATCCAGTAAAGCAGAACATACCGATCTGGTCGACAATGTGCTCCCAGTTGCGTGTTGAGCCCAATTTCTCGAGGTTAGTCTTGAGGTTGGTGCGCACATTGATGATACGATCGGCCATGCCCTTGACATCCTTCAGCCATTGGCTACGCAGATCGGCACTGTTAAGAATCTCTGCGGCAATCCGTGCTCCATGAATGGGCGGATTCGAGTAGAGGGCACGAATGAGAATCTTGATCTGTGACATGCAGCGAGCAGCTTCCTGTTCGTCGGCACAGATCACACTGTAAGCGCCAGCACGTTCTCCATACAGACCCATGTTCTTGGCAAAGCTCTGTGCCAGGCAGAAGTCATGACCATCGGCCTCAAAGATACGCACAGCCTGCGCATCACCATCGACATTGCCGGTGGCAAAGCCCTGGTAGGCCATGTCGAAGAACGGATATAGTTTGCGCTGCTTGAACACCTGCGAGAGCTCACGCCACTGCTCCGTGCTGGGGTCCACACCCGTGGGATTGTGGGCGCAGGCGTGCAGCAGCACAATGGAAGTTTCGGGAATTTTCTGTGAAAAATAAATAATATTCTTTAAAATATATATACTTAATCAAGATTTACTTCTCTCCCACCTTTAGATCCTCAACCAGACCGGCAAAGTCCAGATTGCAGTTCTTGGGATTGTAGTAGCGATAACGCTTGACAGGCAGACCGGCGTGCTCGAAAATGGGCACATGGTTGCCCCACGAGGGTGTGGGCAAATAGATCTCACGGTTGCCCTTCCAGAACTTGCTCAGAAAGGCGGCACCAATGCGCAGCGCTCCAGTGCCACTGATGGCTTGTGTTGTCGCATTGTGTTTGGCCTTCAGACGCTGCGATTGCTCGCCCAGCGCCAGCTCGATGGCTTTGTTATAGAACTCTGGTACACCAATAATTGTTGCATACTCCTTGTCCATGGCACGATCCACAATACGCTTCTCAGCCTGACCGGGGTAAAAGGGAAGTGCATTAGAATTGGAAAGGAAAAAAGCCTCTTAGAGTTTCTTTCTTTAACTTACCTCGCGTACACTGGGCAGCACGAAGGGCTTCGTATTGTCATCACGATAAGCGCCAGCGCCAAGGTTGATCTTCTTGGGGTTCGTGTCCTTCTTGAAGGCCTCTGTAACGCCCAGAATGGCATCAGGTGGACCCATTTGCACCTCGGAGAACCATGTTGATCTATGAAAAAGACACAGAAAAAGAGAATGAGCTTATAAATAATAAATCAGCTTAAAAGTTCCGTTGATAAGCTTTCAGTAATCTGAGAACTATGCCTACCGCCGCATAGTTCCTAACCGTTTTATCATCTTACAAAATTAGTTAATTCTCAAGTGCTCACTATAAATTTTAATGCATTGCTAACAACTTTCGCTTATCAATTGGTAAATAGTATATATAGTCTATAAATAGAGTATTATAGATAGTTAGATTTATTTTTTAAAAAGGGCGTGGCAAACTAGGTTAGATAATTCTATAAGAAAAGAGTGACTATAAAAGATACTACAAGGAAAAAGTTACTATTAAGAATACTTAAAGGGAAGAGTTACTATAAAGAATATAACAGGAAAGAGGTTACTATATAAGATACTAAAAGGGGAGAATTACTCTAAAGGAAACTTCATGGAAAGAATTAACTTTTTTTTTTTTTTTTTTATAAATAATACAAGAAATAAGTTAGATAAGAGACTCCTACAAAGAAAGAGTTATTATAAAGAATAATACAAGAAGAAACCTACTATAAAGAATACTTTAAGGAAGTTGATACTATAGAGGATACTACAGAGTAAGGGTTACTGTTCACGGGAGAACGTAGGAGGGCAGATCTAAGATGGGGTAGTTGTAGTAACTAGGTTTTAGGTAAAACACTAGTACTTCACTGTCTTCTGGTATATACAAACAATCTAGTAACACTCTACTCAAATGCACATGTAAATGTAATGTACATTTGTGTAAAGAGTTGTTTGATTGACTGTATATATTTCTGCACAGCGTGTGTTTGAATTCAGCAAAAATACAATAATAAGAGAACTTAACCATGCTTAACTAAGAACAGTGGCAGCTAGGAAAGCTTTAATTGAATGAAAATTAAACGGGGAGCTTGTATTTGAAGCACAAGGCTTTGGTTTAACCCATAAGTTGCCTATTCAATACAAACAGTTACCTTAAATGATACTACAAGCTAGGAGTTGCTATAAAATATAATGCGTTTTCTTTATCCTTCAAGATGCATTTTTATACTATTTATTATTAATCTTTGTTTCTATAGTTTTATTTCTTGGAATTAATTGCCCACCAGTTGCAAAGTTTAATTAGTCTGCTCTTTGGCCCCAGCAAATAAGTTTTCTGCTACTGTCTACCCTAAAAAGAATTCAGTAGAAGAAATTTTAAAATATAATCTTCAATATTAGCTCCCCACTTGGTTGAGATTAGTTATCAACACAATACGAATGCGTGCACCAGGCTTCAAAGTCAATTGGAGGTTCCCCGAGGAGGGAGGTATGTATATAGAGAGGCAACTCATACCGGTTCAGTCAACTGGGGGATGGTCAAGTTACCAGTGAGCTGCTTATCGTGCCCAGTTGTAAACAGATCTATCTCGGATGCAGTTCAATGGGGCCGGCACAAGTCTCAGTACTTTGTTGTTGTTATTGTTATTTGATTAAACAATGAGAGTTCCATAGGTGAAACTGTTTGATGACGTACGAGATAAGTAAGTGATACGATTTATAGTCTAGTTACAGTAATCTCAGTATTGCTCTCAGTATTGTCACTGTCTCCGTCTCGCATCAACGCTGCAAGTTGTCGCAGTCAGGTGTCGACAGGAAAAAACTTTTCGATTATGAAACTCGATAAAACGGCAAACAAAGCACGCCATAAATTTCCGATTGGAAAAACGAGACTACCTAAATGAAAAGTAGACCAAAGTTTGAAGTAGTCTAGTGGCAGCTACCCTGTAGATTGAATTGAAGGGAAGTGGCACACAGTTGATAATGATATATAAAATACCCTTTGCACTTAGTAAGTGGGTACAATATGATAAAAGCGCTTTTCTAGGCACGTTTTGTGTGTGTACAAAAGATACACAGCATAATTTAACTACAATATGCGAAGTTTCTAATTAGAAATATATTATATTGCAATGTCTATTTACTTATTTATTAATTTATTCAATTATCTATATTTATTTTTGCCGTTTTTAGAGAACATACATATGCGTATGTGTATATGTGTGTGTTTGTGGCTATTTAAATATATGTTGTACCTACATACGTCACACAGTGCGAGTTTTCAGCAGCTGTAGATGTCTGACATAATATAAGACAATAAGAATGAAACAAAAACAAAAACAAACATTAATTTATCCAGCTCGCAAAACCCACACAAGCACATACACAACACACAACCGGGGCAAGCTTAATCTAGACCGGCAAATGCAATGACCTTGAGAAATGACACTGCAATGCACCTACAATGGGCACATATGGACAACGTGTTACTTTGTTGGAGACAGTTGAAAAACTTGCAACCGCAATCGAAACTTTAAAGAATTCTATTCACACTTACTTGCAACGCAAAGCGGCCGGCGCAATGCGGTTTACTGTTAACAAGCTACGTTGGCAGATTTGCGACATTTTGCGAAAATATTTGACAAAATAAACCGTAAGTAACGTTAATTAATATAAATGCAAAAGAACTGGCTTCGAATGCCGCCAAAATGCTACGTGCAATGCGGCCGAAGAGAATCTAACCAACTGAATCGAACTAGAATCGCACAGGCCAAAGCTTCGCGGTCTGTGTTGGAAAGCGAGCAGCAGAAAATCGCAAAACACTGTTAAGGCACTGTTAAGCTAATAAACACAACAAAAACAATGGATAATTTTAACATTCTGCACTCTGTCAACAGACACGAAAAAAATGCGCACTGCTAAGTTCAAACGATTAACATAAAAGCTTTGTACAGCGCTCAGTATCGATTTTTTCTGTAAATTTAAATAACACATATCGATAGTAAAGCTTGCAATCGCGTGAGGCGCGCAGCTGATTTCGGCTCTTGCGTTTGTCGTCTTCGTTTTCGTATATCAGTTGTTCCTAAGCCGTTGTAGTGAATAAATAATAAAAACACACCATATATAAAACTGTACATATATAGAGACGTAAATAGTTTTTCCCTTGATCTTCTAATTGAATTAACAAGCTAAACAAGTGACTGCGACATGTTCAAGTTTGGTGTTCTTACCTTGTCCGTACTGCTGGCGATGCAGCTTTGCAAAGCTCTCGAATTCCATGACTGTGGCTCAAAAACGGGCAAGTTCACGCAAGTCATCATCGAAGGCTGTGATACGACAAAGAACGAGTGTGTACTGAAGAGGAACTCCAATGTATCGATATCGATAGATATCGCCCTAGCCGAGACAGCCACGGCCGTCAAGACTGTGGTCCATGGCAAAGTGCTTGGCATTGAGATGCCATTCCCCCTCTCCAACCCAGATGCCTGTGTTGACAGCGGCTTGAAATGTCCGCTTGATAAGAACGAGACCTATCGATACATTGCCAGGCTGCCAGTGCTCAAGAGTTATCCGAAAGTGTCCGTGCTGGTCAAGTGGGAACTGCAGGATCAGAACAGTCAGGACATTGTGTGCGTTGAAATACCCGCCAAAATACAATAGAGAAAGAGCATGAGAGAGAGAGGGAAAAAATGAAGAGATTGTTCAACGTTCTGCTCGAAATTGTTAAAATTGCATGACTGTATTCTCATTGTAATCTAATTTAAAATAAAGAATAAGAATATTATTCAATTGTGTCAGTGTGTGTAAGTGTGCAATGGGGGAGGGGTAAACTATTTTGGGTTGTCTCGCTGTAATTTGCTTTGTTTGCTTTTTATTGATTCTTCCGCTCACAGCGCGAATGTGATGTGATAAGAGAAAGGTGAAGAAACCGAGAATTGCCTTCTTTCTTTCTTTACTTTGCTTAGCTTCGTTGGTGACGTCACAGCTAATCTAAGACGATTGCAATCATGAGGGTTTTTTATCTGGAAATCGTTATAATATTCGGTTGAATTTTAGTTTCAGTTTTAATGGGGGCACCTGCCCTCATATTTAGCTCTAATATTACTTCTCCAGCACAATTTGCAGTTTGCCTTGTCAGCGTGAGCGGTTCCCGATAACTTTCTTTGTTTATACAGCCAGCGCAGCTGCGGTCTACTCTAATTATCTGCGAATATAATGCCTTGTGATGTCACAACTGACTGACCGGCTGGCTGGCTCTCTACAGTAAACAACGATAAGACCGTGCAAAGTCAACATACGTACGTATTTATGTACATTTGTTGTGCAGTCTTTGCTGGAGAATAAAGAACGAATGCTTAGTAAAAAATGTAGGAACACATACGTGTTGTATTTATTGTTGGGTTATAATATTTTGTCAAAGTTTTCATGCTAAAATTGTTCAAAAGAATTATCAGAATCTTAAATCTTTTATTTTTTCATCATATAGTGCACTTTAGGTTGCTGCAAGCAAGACGCTTAAGTCCTTATTACTTATAACTCTTTACTCAAATGTACATGATATGTGAAAAGTGTGTAAAGTGTTTCTAGACATACTGTACCTCAACCAAGCAAACTCGTCAAGCTGCACGTGACTGAGCTTGTCTCATGTCTTGCTTATCGGCGAGACTGTTGACGACGCAGCTCTTCAGAGCAAGTCCCTCTAAATTACTCAAGCCTTCAAACATTTCTCTGGGTAGATTAACTTTTAATCCTTTGAATCCACAATGACGATTAAATTCCTCATGTCACGCAGAAATGTAGGAGTGAAAGTGGAATTATTTAACTTCGCTTATTATAATTATTATTAGATTAGTAGGTTTGTTTAGATATATTTGTAATTTAATAAGCTGAGTTTCTTAAAAACTGAAATCTTCATATTTATTGAGATTAACCGTGGTGTTTGAGGTGTTTGAATTGGGCAACGACTGAAGTTACATTATAACACTTGTTATGCATTCACAAATTAGGTTATGTTAGTCGCTTGTCTTAATACGGTATGGAGATGAAATATTTTCGTAGTTTCATTGGTGTTCAAAATAAGGGATGCCATACGCAGTTTGCAGTGTTTCTCGAAATGTTCATAATACTCAAGGCTCTCGTCATTTGTTTTTAATTCTTGCATATAGTTAGTTTTTTCTATTTGTTAATACAAATAAATCAATTTGACTGCTAAGTTTAAGATATACATATTAATGTTTCTTCAATAAGCGATAGTTAGCATTTACTTCAATTCATTTAAATCATTTTGAGCTTCGTATAATTTGTTACATTCCTGCTTAAAAACTTTTTAATAATATCACAACAAACGAGAGCTGCACTTTGATTTTCTACTGCAAAAAATATGCACAAACAAAACAATTTATATACCCTTGCTGAAGGTCAGGAAACATCTCCGACTCCATAAAGAATATGTCTGTATGTATACATATATTCTAAGTTAGCATCAACAAGAGAGACGAACTAACCGTTTCTTTCATGGTAACAATCATTTGGAAATGAAGATTGTATACATATGTCCATGAACACTGTTATACAACTCTGTTTATAAATGATAAATAGTATAAGAATCGGAGAAGTTTGATACCAAGACCTGCAAGGCATGCCGAAGGTAGCCTTTCTAGTTAATTAATATTTTATTTATTCAAAACTCTATAATTATATGTGTGTCATATAATTATTTTGTAATATTTTTTAATTGTGGACTGCTATACGTTGACATTAAATATACAAGTATATTGTAAATAAAAATTCACAAATAATAAATGTCAAACTAGGCGAAAGCTATAGGCGGCTATTCCTGATAATAAGATACACTTCGACCAATTTTGAAAAACTGCTAAAAATACGATATATTAACAATTTTTCTAAAGTGACTTAAAAAACTTGTTTGTATCTTTTAGAAGTCGCTTTAAAATATAATTAAAAAAATTATTTATTTTCAATATTTGAAATTAAGTCGATCTTCGCATAGTATACAGGAACCTTCATGCAAAATTTGGTGTCATGGTGATTATGAATATATATACTTTGTGGGGTTTGCCACGACTCTTTCTACCTGTTACATACATTTGCAAAAAATTAGTATAAACTTATGATCATTATCAATGGTCGAAGGATATAAAAACTAGGAAATATCGAAAATAAAATATAACAAAAAAATTAACTAAATTTGGAATGCCGTTCTCCCGTTTCTCTTTCTTATCCATAAGCCCTTGCGAATTTAGAAAAAAACAATAAATCAAAGATTGAGTATACCATAACTGCTGTTTCTTCTGTGTGTCTCCTGTTGTGTGCGTGTGTAAAAAGTCAACTTTTCTTGCATTATCCGTCAAGGCATTCTATAGCTGCATTTGTGGTCTTCTGATTCTTGTTTCCATGTTTTTGATTCATTTACATATGAATCCGCATAAGGCACGCAGCAAAATGCAAAAAGCGAGAAATGTGGAGCAGGCAAATGTGCTGCTGTAGTTGCGGCCAAATGCCACGCCCACGCACAGTTACGCCCACACACACACACACATACGCACACAAGTAGACTGAGGAAGATCTGACATTTAAAAAACTTGACACATGCTGCATGCAAAAAATGTGGGCGGATATAGTCGGGCTGGCACTTGCCAGGGTCCTACTCGGTTCTGACTCCAATTCTGGCTGCATATCATATGCAAAATGTGTGTGCGAGAGGAAGATAGAGAGGGGGAACGGGAAGTTGGGAGGTGTTGTGAGGGGACTGGCACCTCCTTGGGCCTTCTCCCTCAGTGCTTGTAAGCCGCTGTGTCTCTGTACTGATTTTCTTGAATAAATATCAGCATGCACAATTCTATATCCTGTATACAATAGGAATAGGGTATCACCACAAAGGGAACGGGTATAACCTCAAACTTACTGAAGTGAAAATCAAGTTAAACTAAAAGGAGTGCAGAATCAAATTTACAGAAAGATAATTTCTAATAATTACAAATATTATAATCAATTTTGTACAGGGTATTTTGAGCAGTTATACCCTTCCTTTCTGTTTCAGCTTTCTTATTTGCTTGCCTTTTTATTGTATTTAAAAGTAAAATGCAACTTCCTTTCAGTTCAGTTATATGGACTTAACACACATGCAGGATATTTCTTTTTCTGTGTTGTTTCTTTTCTTTTTTGGCACAACGGAATTATTGTTCTGAAATTGCGCATTAAGTTGTCGGTATAAAGGTTACTTTAATAACTTATTTGCCTGCGGTTAATGTTGTTTAATAATTTAATCATCGCATAATGTTTTCAGCACTAATACGATACTTAAAAGCTATCGCTTGCTATGCTGCATTTGAATTCCAATAGCAACAACAAGTGGCAGCCCCTTCTTATCGATAGTGTAGTATAACGCACCATAAAAGGGTATGGAGCGTCCATTCATTTTACCACTGTTATGCTCCCCCCTTGCGCGTATCTTAATTATTTGCATGCAATGCAATGCGTCCCCACAAGTTGTTGTTGCCATTGTTAATGTCCGCGCTTACACGGAATTCATTATGGGCCATAACAATAACCAAATAGCCGAAATTGTTGCAATGGCGACAATCCATGGCGCAACATTAACAACAACAATAACAGAAATTTCTCGTTGATGCTGCTGCTGCAGGCTGAAGCTGGCGTTGACGTTCATACTGATGTCGACATTGATAGATATGTAGTATATGCATGGTATGTGCGGCATCAGAAATATAATAAAAATATTAAGAGTTGCATGTGCTCTACTGCATGATACCCAGTGAGTGAAATTAATATTCTTGCCATACTCGTATTTGTATTCCTTTTTTGCATACAGCTGCTTTCTATAGAGTATAACAAAGGAATGAATTTCGGTTGCACATGTCAAGCTTTGGGAAAAAATGAAATACTGATTTCATTAAAATTAATCAAAGGTTGTAACAGATAGTTGCAAATTACTCAGGACCTCACCACACCCTCCACCACATGTTTGTTTGTTGCAAAATGATAATTACCTTGGCGTTCTTAATGAATCCATTTGTTTGCACACATGTGCAAACGAGTCTGCGATTAAAAACAAATTAAAATCAAATTAATTATGATTTCGTTCTGCTGATGGACCAGTTTCTGTTATACTCCCTCAGCTAATTGATTGATCTAGAGCATATGAAAAGTTTATAAAGATTCTTACTCATTAACGAATTCCATTATGTATCGAATATCAACACTAATTAATACAAAAAGGATGCTATGGAAAATTCTGATTTTATTTCCCATTTCGTTAAAAATATTGCAAAAAACTTTACTTGGAATTTTTTGGAAAATTAAATTTCCAAAAATGTAAACAGAAACCCAAAACACATGCGGCGTATACGCAACATGCTCATTTGCATAATGATAGACCACGGCGCAGGACGTCGACTATAATATATATGTTACACAAATCGGGGCAGAATGTAAACTTCAATTAGAGTCTATCTCGACGAGGCCAATGAGCATGTGAACCCAAATAAAAGTCCTCACTGTGATTGCAGAACATGCTCAGAGACATATGTACACTCTACATTTGTAGATATAGATATGGATATAGCATATGTAGTATGCATATGGTACACATGTATTTACGCAATTTACTATGCATAATCTCATAATCCATAATCCCCAATAGCAGAACTCACCACAGTGTAATAATTATACATGAGTTGCGGATGAAAGGAAAGTAATATAAACATACAGTTAAATAGAATTCAAATAAAATGCACTGAGAGAAATGAATGCTACGTTTTACTAGGGCGTTCTTAAGTTAAGCTCTTATGCACTGCATGCACTGAGAGAAAAACGACAAGATATAAAACTGATATTTATTTATTAACAAAATGATAAATGGCAAAAGATCCTCAAGTACACGAGAATAGATAAATATAAAACACATTACGAATTTTAACTTTTTGAAGCTAAAATTATGTTCATTATTTATTATATATTTAGCTATATATAATTAGTAAATATTAGTAAAATACTATATATACTTAGTAATAAATTTGAATTTTTTTTACTTGACTGCAGTTAGCTGACATTAAATAAAAAATAACTGTGATATTTAGTTTGCAATGGCTGGCTGGCAGTGCATGTTTGTTACAGTGTATGAATGTGTGCGAGCTCTGACCGAAGCATTCCTTTAGTTTTTCCCAACACATTTCTGGCATGCGAGCTAAAGATATATTTGATATACTCGTATATTTTCTTTTTTTTTAATTTTTTTATAAAAATGCAGTAGAAATATTTTCAAGTGTTTCTCTTGATAAGTGATAAATATGCAGCGTGTGAGATGCTGTTCAGGGAGGGGAGGAAGACATAGAGAGAGAGAAAGAGGAATAGAGATAGAGACAGACAGAAGGTTGTTGTGCAATATAATCGCGCCGAAGTTTTCATTAAATTTACTTATGACGCACACACAGAGCAAAAGCGTTTCCGATGTTAATCTTGATACGGGCTACAGCCACTCCCACTCCTCTTTGGCGCTCTCCCTTTCACATTTACACTCCCTTCCTCTCCCGCTCCCTCTCCCAGTCCCTTTCACTGCTTGCTGGAAATAACAGACACGTTGAGTTATACTACATGTGTCTAGACCCCGCAATGAATGACTTCCCGACCCACTGACATATTCAAATGAAACGCGCCTCATGCCACACCCTCTTGACACACACATACACGCACACACATACTCCTGACTTTGGCATATTCCACATTTGCAGCTGAAGTGTTCCTGCATATAAATCACTTAAATATTCACATTTATTTTCATTTTCAACGCGTTTTCCTATTTGTTTCGTGCGCAAAGCAGATGGAATCGGGATGGGGATGGGGTTGAGAGATGGCAGGAAGTGAGTGGGGTAGGGCGAGGGCAAAGGAGGGGACTCTGCATGATTTACATATTCATTGTGCTCCACATTTTGGCACTTAAAAAGTCGTTACAAGGTGCAAAAGATTTGTGTGCGTTGTCGGACAGACAATCGGAACAAGGGAGCGCAGGCAGCGACTCGGCAAAGGGTAAAAACTCTTCCGAATGGAACTGTTAAATAATAACAATAGTTATTTGTTGTTGTTGTTGTTGCATTTCTGCTGTCGCTGTCACTGTCGAATCTCTCACATGTCAATCGATTTGACATATAACGGCCCGAATATGCACATATATTTGTTTGTTGGCCCATTTATGCAGTCAGGCTTGAAAAGGTGCTCCTAAAAGTGCGCAATGTTTTTCTCGTAATCGCATCAAAGTGAGCAAAACGAAATGTAACGAAACGAAATTTCCATAAGCATCAAATCGAGTTAGGAGCAAATCAAATAGGTCAGAAGAGAGGAAGAGAGTGCGGGACTGTGACGTTGGATCAGTTGTGCTGTGCTATTTTGGATTAAATATGATGCTGCTATAGATAAAAGTAGTAGTAAGGTATTGTAGTATAGTATTAGTAAAGTACAGTACTTGTAGTTGTAGTATCAGTAGTAGCAGTATCAGCAGTATAAATACTATCAGTAGAAATAGAATATAGTATAAGAAGTGTGGGTATAAGGGTAGTAATAATAGTTGTAGTATAAGTAGTTAGTAGTACATAGAATAAGCAGAAGTTGTAGTAGTAGTAGTACTCATTAATAATTGCAGGGTAATTCTTAGTGTGGTATATCTTTAAAGACTAACTTAATTATATGTATCTATTACCATTGTATCTTCATCCTAACTAATTGTTGGCCTCTTACTATTTGTGTTTGCCTTGTGTTATTTATTCAATAATGTATGATACACATATACGCATACAAAACATACTTGAATGCTCAACTGACGCCTCGAGAAACTTGAATTTATTACACTTTACTTTGCACACCTCAACCACAATAACACACACATACTCGTACACACACCCACATGTAGACACATCACAAAACAAACAGGATGCAATCAATTTGAAATTTATCTGGCTCGTCTCGAGCTTATTTGTTTTGGGGCTCATAAATAAGTTATTAAGCGTTTATTACACCTATCGGCAAAGTTGCCAAATTGACAGGCTAATGATTTGTTGATGACTTTGCAGTTTAATTAATGCCACCGTCTTGGGACCGCACCTTGTTTTGGGGTTCCATAAAGGATGTCTGTATGTGCTAGACTAATGGGATTGGTATTGATAGAGGGGCAGCACAAAAAAAACGGAGGATAATGCATAAATTATAATGATTTTACTTAGTCTTTGTCTGGGTTAATATCAGAATTAAGGGTAGGGCTTATGAATGATATTGTAAACCATATATACATAATATATCTAAATTATTTTCGGCATCTGAATTTAGTAACAGGAAGGATAAATAAAAATTTACAGATAATAATAAAAAGAATAAGACGTGAATTATAAATTAAGATGTTTTTAAAACCATTTTAAACTAATGATCGATAACGACAAGATATATACACATCAATTAATCTTCATATAACAATTTCCACATGAAATTGAAACTTGAATATATTTTAATATATCATATTCGTTTTAGATAAAAATAACAAATGTAATGTATTCCCATATGATATGTCTTTTCAGGCAGAAAGGCAGGGGGCCCCCGGGCCGCATTTGACTCTTGTAGGCGAGCACTTTCTGGCTTTAACAAACTAAGCTGATGAAATATCTACGTACTCCAATACAACCGATCGGACAAAATCACAAAAGTTATTTAAGAAGTGAGCATAAACCGAGGGGGGGAGAAGAAAGTTTTCGAGCTAGTCTTCAGCCAACTCTTTTCGATATTGCACACAGAAATAAGAATAATACCATAGAACTCCCGCATCGTAATTAATATCAATTTTCGATTTTTATCAATTAAGTGCCGACAGCATAATTTATTATCATATGCATAAAGTGGCACAAAAAAACTAACCAATAAATGGCATGGAAGACAGAATCAGGAATCGGGTGCAATCAGATGCCACGACAAATTATATATGCAATTTGTTGCCTGTCCCTGCCTCCAGGGCAGAGATGACTTTCACGCAAAACTCAACAGAATGGGCATGGAAATGGGATGATGGGGACTGTGGCTGTGGCTGTGAGGGAAATGCATCTTCTGGTTTTCGCCATTATTGAAATTCAATTTGATGTACATCAAGCAGGCGGCAACCCTGCTGCGGGTGTCACTCGCCCGACTCATTAAATATTAATTGTAAATTTTAATTAAAATAAACCGTAACCAGGCAGAGCAGCACAGAAATAGACTGATACAGATGAAGAGAGAGAGACAGAGACAGAGTCAGAGACAGTTGAAAGCATTGTCAGAGCAAGCAATGTCGATGTGGACGTGGACGTTGTATCTGCTGCTGATACCCAGGTAATAATGTTTACTGATTTTCCCATTTGGGAAACTGTCCGGAAAACGTGGCCGCAAGTACTGGATGCACTGCCCTCGTATGTATTATCAATAAAAAACCATTAATTGCCAAGCAAACTGCACGCACATGAGCAACTTCGGCGTATAACGGGAATACACAATGCATTGTCCTTACAGACTGTGAGTGAGAAAGGGGGAGGGAGTGGGGGAGGGGGAGTGACAGAGCACAGAGAAAACCTGTCGAACTGACTTACACAGTCTGACAAGTAGCTTGTTCTGGTTAATTACAGCATCCGCTTAAGTTCGCCTACGATGAAATAAAGAGTTCCTCATCAAAGTAAGCCGTGCAATGAAACTGATATGATAATGATCGAGAATATAATTTGTAGATCGCCTGTAATATGAAAGAAGTAGTGTAGTATTAGTTGAAACACATTTTAAGACTTTTTGAAGGTAAGATAATTTTAAACTTATTATTATTTGACTGTCATACGAATGCAGTGTACAAAATTAAGCCGAAACTAGTTAAGAAATACCTCTCAGCTTATATATGTACATAATTATATAGTTTAAAATATACGAATTAATCACATAGATTAATTTTTTTATGTTTTCAACTTTATATATGATACCATTCATTACATATGAAAATGCGCTTTAATTATGTTATGAAATATTAAATTAAAATCATTTGTAAAAATAATAATAAATAATAATGCAGAAGAATTAACCTGTTTTGTAAACATCTTTGAGAATATTTTATAAACAATATAATAATAATAATGATAATAGAAATAAAAAGTTGAAATATTTAATGAAAATAATTACGAGAAATTTCCGAAAAAAATTAGAAGCTGTAAGAGTATTTAAAAACATCTAAACTGTAATAAACATTTTTATAGTTTGAAATGCAAAAATCAAATAATTTATAATTCATTTGAAAATATTTTCAATTATATATTTTATGGGTATATCAAAATATACTGTAATTATGTTAAACTTTATCAAAAAATTGAGAGGCTTAAATAATATTTCTTTTTTTTTTTTTTTAAATATGGAATTAAAATCGTGCAAAGAAATTTAAAAAAGAAAATCAAAGATTAAAGAATATTTAATAAATAATATGTATGTATAAATTACACAACCCCACAAAAAAAAAAAATTGTCATGATCTGGGTATGCGGCATATGCAGTTATATGTTTTTGGGACGCTGAATCCGAATCCGGGGTCAGAAATTCTCCATCACGTCTGGATTTCGACCTAACCTCAAAAAACTGAAAAATCTTTGGATATCCGCCAAAAGATATAGAATCGTGATCTGGGCATGCGATATATGTTTTAACATGTATTTTGTCCTTCTAAGTCCGACTCTGAAGTCAAAATTTATATAGCACGTCTGAATTTCGACTTAACCTCAAAAAACTCGAAAAATTGTTAAAGCCCCAAAACATAATGGGGGGTCATGATCGGGTCAAACGATATATGTTTCTATATGTTTTTGGATCTTCCGTATGTACAATATATATTTATCAATCTTAAATAAAGTCAAGAATTACGTTTGAATTGAGTTGTAAAAAAATCTTGTTTTCCCAGGCATAAAGTTAAGACTTCAAGAGTATGCTACAGTTGACTTCCGGCAGATGTGTATATATAGCACAATATTTGTATTCATTCCTGACCGACACACACACACTTGATTTAATCCGGCCGTGTCTCTCTTTCTTCGTCTTTCGCTCTGTGTATATCCTGGCAGATTGTCATGCCGCATTCGAGCGGGAAGGAATCTCGTCGGGAAACGCGCAATAAATTGTGTTTTAATAATCTGCACTTTACATGCGGCTGGCCATTCATTTGTGCGGCAGTCAATCCCCAGCCCACCTCCCTCCCACCACAAATATATATATAAATGGTATTTATTTACCACGTGGGCGTGACTGTAAAAACGAGCAGCGAAGCGCAGAAGCTTTTATTTATTTAACACAAACAAATTTTGCCATCGCTTCTTTTTTTTCCACGTTGTCAGAATTGCGGCCGGAATCGCATTGACCTGTAACATTCGCTGGATTTAAAATAAAATAATGCACAATAACTTATTACGGGCGATATCGTTAACTCCCGCCACGGCCCATAGCTACGGGCTACGGTCCCAAGTCCTTGGGCTCACGTTAATAGCACTCGATGGATATGTAGCGGGAGGCTTGGTTGTCCTCGTCGCTTAACGCCAGTGCTTATGCTCCAGGCAGAGTCGAGGAAAGCGCTCACGTATCCACATGACGTATACGTAATGAGCCTGGCAGTCACTCTAGCTGAGATTTACGCTTAAGTGATGTAAATGATTTGCAGTTTGACAGTTTATTGGCTTTTATGAGCTAGTTTATTACGCTTATCATAATAAATGTCAATGCCTTTAAAGAGTTTTTACAATAAACCTGAGAGTTGTGGAGCTGGAAGGTTGTATAACATGTTGTATGTATGTATATATTTTATTATTATGGCAGCGCTAAAATCCTTTAGAAATATCAGAATGGATTATGTAAAGTGAGTGAAACATTTGTATTATGACTTGTAGAATAAAGTATAAACTGATTTATTTTGTTGTCCAACTTCAAATAACTCAATTTACGTAAATACATCAATGAATAGAGCAAGGTGTAGCGGGCCCTTGTGCTCAACTTCTCGCGGGCTTCTATTGTAATGCATTGATTTCAAATAAAGTATGTGCTTAGTTCATGAAACATTTCACAAAACAAAAGGAAGAACAATAATACAAATTATACTCGTATATTACGTTTTTAATGATTTGATATTGGCAAAATCATGAATGTATCTATATTTCGGGATCTCTTTTTGACGTTTGATAATATCGATGGATGGATGGGCAATCAATATAACGTTTCTTGCCAAATTCTACTTCGCATTTGTTAAACCGATTACCCAAAAGGCAAAAGTATTTTATAACTTGCTCGTCGAAAATATATGCAAGAGGTATAATGAGACGTGACAGATCCCACAAGGTATATACTCGTATGTTCTTTATCAGTAATAAAGCAGTTTATTTAGCCATATCTGTGCTTCATTCCATTTCAAGACCTCTGGCACTCGGGGGCTTTCAGCACCACCCACCCTGCACAGGCTTAGCTACAGATCTGGTCCACGCTGCACTAGGTTCATCCATTACGTAACCGAATTATCAAATTTGTGCTTTCCTCTTGGCACCTCCCCCCCTATTCAGCTTTTAGCCGAAATGAGAAAACAGATTTTACACATTCAATTGAATTTATTTCCATATTACTTATATACGTCGTCGGCTTATCGTCTAAATGCTTTATTTTCATTTTAATTTCGATTTCAATTTCATTTTCTTTTTTTGATTTCGAATTCGGTTTCCATTCCTTTAAATTAAGCTAATATGAATCCACATCTATTATTGATTTGCTTTGTTTTTTCTGCTTTGCTTCATTACACAATATTCATTTATACTTTGTATGTACGGTTTTTTTTTTTGTAGGTTTTCTTTTGCATTTTCTGTATCAATAATTTGGACTTTTGTAAAATTCATCAAAGTGAGATTGGTTTTTTTTTATTTTTGTTTTGTTTTGGGGAAGATCTCTTAGGCTATAAATATTTAAGTTTCGCATGAACAACATTGATGTGTTTAGGCGTAGGCATTGCAAAAGGTAATGCAACTAGTTTAACATACGACAAGCAGTTCTCAAAAGCGAAATCAGTACAAAATCGGTACAAAAGATGAATGAACATGAAATGTTGGCATCAAAATTGGCCTGCAAGGAAAGACAGAGAGAGAGAGAAAATTTGATTGCTCTCCTTTAATTTTGCTCAGTAAATTGCACACAAAACTCTATCACAGAAGATATAAGTACAATATAAATACGTAGGATCCTGAAATGATCGGCAACAACATAACAACGATTAACTAAAACTAGACTTAACTTGGTTCACCAATCAATAATCTACTTATGTATGTATGTGTGTGATCGATGTGTATGATCGATAACTGCTCTAATGATAAACTGAATCGAGTCCAATGAGCCACATCAGCAGCCAGCAGGCCCAACCGGGTGCCACATGCCACCTGGCAGCGGTTGCCGTTGCAAATATCTTTACGCTGCTCCAGTCACTCAGCCCAGCCAGATTACGCGATGCAGCGCGCATTAAGTAGGTCGTATTGCCCTCCAGATGCGGAATGATGAAACGGTGGCCTGTGTGTGTGTGGAAGAGAGTGTGGCATTTAGTTTGGTTTATATACCCTTTGAGCATTAAAAAGGGTAAAGAAAAACATTATGCTAAGTTGTAACCGCATGCAAATAAATGTCGTAGGCAGAGGGAAGTGTGGCATTCCCTACAAAGTGTATGCCATATATTCATTAGCCGAGTCGTGTAAGCCATGTCTGTCTATCGTCTGTTCGTTTGAACGTCGAGATCTTTTATTAAAGCTAAAGACACCGAACTATGCTTGAAAGTTCCTAAATACGCTGGAAAAGCATATTTTAAATTTGTATGCCACACCCACGATTATTAGTTAAAGTTTTTATGTATTGACTTTGTTTACCTTTCCTCTTAATAACAATTCGAATGGAGTATAAGTAAAAAAGTTATTCAAATTAACATTTTACATATACTATTACCATTTTTAAAAATAGTTCGAGGGGTATTTGACTATCGGGCTCGATTGACTGCAGTTTTCAATACATTGTGCATATATTTAAATAAATTCATATGCCACTGCAAAATTTGCTTAGTTTAGAGCTGTTAAGTGAATTTCGATGCGCCCTGAAAGTATGCTACAATTATTTTATAAATTGCTCAGGGAAATATTTGATTTGCCAAGGGAATTTCTCAAGCTAAACGAAATGAAAATAACTGTAATGGAACGATTCTTTCCATTTCTTTCCACCTCCTGCCTCGACTTACCACGATGGAAGGAGAAATCACGTTGCTTGGCATTGCTCCAATTGCCGGCATTAAATTTGAATTCACCCTCGCTCATGTACGCCACACGATAGCCAAAGATTTGCATCTCATCGGACACATTGGTCATACGGGGCGTTCGCAGGTCCAGCTCCAGTGCATCGGGATAGAGACGTTTGATCTGAAAACGCAGTGGCCCAATCGGCTTTGCACCCGGTCGCAGTTTGATGACACGTTCCAGCATACCCAACGGATTGGCCACCTTGCATTTGTAGTCCCCAAACTGGCTGGCGTTGCGTATCTGCAGCTGCAGCGTCGCCCCATAGTCGGCCATAAAGATGCGATGATTGAAGCCCACGATGCCCTTGTTGTTATGCAGCCAGGTGAACGACGGCGGTGGTTCACCCATCGCGTCGCAACTGATGTTCACACTGCCCCCCCACATAAGCATACTGCACCGGCACCGTCTCGTTGAAGAACCAATACGGTGCATCTGCAATGAATGTGAGAGAGAGAGAGAATGATAAGCGCGAGGCGCAGAAAACAACGGTTAAAGCCCGCATGAGAAAAACCTTCGCCTGACAATCCGCATATTTGAACAAGGAGAGTTAAGCTACAGGCTTGACATGCCTGACTGCACGGTACCTTATGCCTAATATCCTAACAGAAAACTTAAGTTTAACTTTTATATTTGTTATCAAATTTGAATGCAATTTTCAGTTTAGAACAGGTACTTAAAAGGCTCTAAGCTTACCTCATTTTTCAAACTATAGCCTAAATAATTACATATATACAAATTTTGCTATTTTATTCTTTTTGGGAGTAAAGTAGCAGCAAAGTCGTAGAGCTGAAAAAGCTATTATTTCTGACTGCTCTCGAGATTAAACATATAATACAACAAATATATTGTGTTTTATCGGTGTTTGAAAAAAAAGGAAGCATTGAAAATGGCATTCGTTGTACCTATTAAAGAAGCACCTTCATGCCTAATTTCATAGCTCTAACTCTTATAACTCTCGAGATTTAATACCAAATAGAATATATATTGTCTTTTTTTTGCTTTGTAGAAGGCGGCTGTGGCAAAGTGGTAGAGTAGAGGTAGGTATTAGTTTTGTGTATTATTCGATCATCTATATGCCAAATTTCATAGCTCTAGCTCTTATAACTCTCAAGAACCAAGAGTTTAAACAAAGTTAAACAGCGCAACATTTCCCATATCGTTTTAAAGCAAGTACTGTTGTGGCAATGTGCTCGAGCTGAAATAGGCGTTAGTTGAGGGTATTAAAGAAACACCTTTATGTCAAATTTCAAAGTTCTAGTTCTTATAACTCTCGAGAATCAAGAGTTTAAACAAAGTTTAACAGCCAACTATTTTCCATATCGTTGAAATATATACAAACTTCTTCGTAGCTCACAGTTATCAAACCTGTGCCAAACTCAATATACCCTTTCACCTCATTTGGCTCTAGGGGAATCCCCTGCACTTTGTCGTTGTCTTAGGCAAATCCCCCACGGAAGCCGCACACTGCACATCAGTTAGCATAGAGTAGCAAGCAAGCAAGTTGTTTTTTTTGTGTGCTGTTTAAGCCCTCATCCCATCCGCCGACTGCAAGCGGCTCCATTCAAGCGTAAACTGAGGACACATTTTAGCATTTCATCGTTGTCCTTGTCGACTTCGTTCACTCGCTCTCATCCTCGTCCCGCAATGTCGTCCTGCTGTCGACTCTGTGTCTGTTGTCGCTGGGGCTCATTGAAGTTTATTGCTCAGGAAATGCAAACATATATATTGTAGCATTTCAACAGAGCTACAAATTAGTTACGTTCTCCATTGGCTGCCAATGCTATCGTTGCTGCTGTTGCTGCCTCTGCTGTTTGCTCTTGGGGTCAACTTGCACAGCTGTGGGTCAGTTCGAGTGTAGTGTGCGGCACATGGGAGGCTGAATGGTGGATGCTACGGGTCTGGGGCACGGCCAATAGTCGGTAGTCATTAGTAAAATTTTGACGGCACTGCCAACTCAATTGCAAGCGGACTGCGGGGAAGGTGGACGAGGAGGGTTAAGCAAATGAATGTTGGCACAGCCACAGTTGGTGTTAGTTCACAGTTTGCTTACAGAGCGGACTCCGATTAGTTCGCTCCGGTTCAATTTAAACCCAAGGGAATTGTGTGTTTTGCTTTGCTTGCAATTGAACAAATTTTGATTTAGATCAATTGATAAACAATTATTTGTTAAGTTTGTAAAATAGATCCGAATTGCAAGATAATGAAAGCTTGGCTTTTTATATAGAAAGCGAAATAATCTGCAGAAATAATTGCAATGTCTAGTGAAGGAACAGCCAAACTTAGAGTTTAATAAGTTCCACAGGTTTTCTAGCTTAACACATTTAAAATCATCAAAGTTCCAATATGGCAGAATTAAAGCCCACTAATAATCTTATATCCTTCTTCAATAATCAGCTGACTTTAGCTTAGATAATAAATGTATAACTCTGTTACTACAAGTACCTGATTAATGTTCTTATTATAAATCATTATAATATTCTATAAACTCATGAATCAGAGTCATGTTAGAATCTTATACCATTAGCTCATTTCAATCTTCAACCTGTGTTCAAACTGTGCTGTATATGTGCATGTAGAACACACCCAAAACTGGCAATTTGTCTGTCATGCTGCCCTCTACTTACGCTGTATCCTTAGCAGTATCGTTATTTGATCGGAATCCGAGAACGTTGGTGTTATTCGCATGGCACGACATGTATACTCGCCGGCATCGGATTGAGTGACATTCCTGATGTAGAGTCCGTCCGAGAGTAGAATGTGCTTGTGTTTTGTTGAGTTTACAGCTAAAGAGGGAGTCGGGGTTGTATGATAAAAGTTTTAGTAGATTTAGCAAAGTTTACTGTGTAAATGCTCGTTATGGGTATGCACTACTAACTGTTTATATATTCGCCGTTGTGCATCCAGGAGACTTCCGGAACTGGTTTGCCCGTCACAATGCATTTGACCGTTGCGTCGAGTCCTTCGCGTACCGATTGCACTTGCTCCGTTTTGTCAAATGAAATTTTCTCTGTTTGCCCAATCGAATGAAACGAAATTTGTTTAAAATTGTTATCCTTGGATGTGCTATGTAAATATTTGCCTCTGCTCAATTACAAATCAAACGAATTGCGTTTAACTCTTTGCAAATGCGAATGATAAATGATTTCAAGATTTTCAATTGAAGATGGTATATTTAGTAACTAAGAGAAAAGACTAAAAACTTTTCAAGAAGATCTTGAACGTAATTTTACGTATTGGAAATGTCTGAGTTACTCCATAGAGCTTCAAATGAAAGTACTTGGCCTTTTTATTGGACATTGTTGGCTTAGTTAAGGCTCACCTAAGGCAAGTTAACTAGGTTAACTAGAGTTCTTAAAGAGAATTGGGCTAATAATGAAGCTCTAAGCTAATGTGGGTAATGTAGTATCACAAAGTGGTTAAATAGTATTGAATTGAAGTATACACTTTACAGTCTCTTTAATAAGAATGAAGATATTTCGTATAGTTTTTATAGAGAATAAGTATTTAAATTCTTAGTGAAGTTTTGCATAACAAATAAAGTTAAATACTTATAATTCGAAATATACTCAGAGCTAATAGATACTTAATTGATAATTAAATGAATTATATAATAACAGCTTAAAGTTTGCATTTTACATTTTAAATGTAAACTCAATAAATCACATAACTAAATATAGTTGTAATTTGTTTTCAACTGTGTGGCATGCATCATCATTAAGTTGCCAAGGCACTCATCACTTTAATTTCTATACACAAAGGTTAACTTACGATTTACAAGAAGCTCAAAGGATTTCTTGGCCTCCCTTGGCTTCACAGCTGAATCCATTTCGCAGGTCCAGTTGCCCTTGTCGTCCAATGAAATGTGCTCGAAGACCAGCGCCAGTAAGCCTGCGGAATGTCAAGAGTGGATAAGGGGATGAGGGCGCACTAAAGGGCGAGGAGAAAGATGACTTCGTCTCCAACTTGGACTTTGACTACTTTGGCATAATTCACAGCACATTTATGGGCTGTCTGTCTGCTTGTTGGTCGAGGAGTTGCCAGTCCATCTAGATTGTGTGCACTCTGCTTACTCTACTTACCCGTCTTCTTCTCGATGTGGACACGTCCCTTGGTATTCTCACGGGTCTGGCCACTGGGATCACGCCACTTTGTGTCAATATCCTTTTGTACTGTTTTGCAGAAAATGATGAAGGAGTCATTTACGAAATGCGTTATTGATGGCGTCGACGGTGTCAGGGTGAGTGGCGACTGTGCCGCTGCTTGTGCTGCTGCCAGAAGCATCTGCTCGCCCCCAGCGGGCAATGACGAGGAGGAGCTCTCCAGCGGTCCGACTCCAAGCACTGCAGCTGCTGTAAAATTTAACATTAAATTTATCACTTCTCAAATACTAACCCCACACAAGGCAAAGGGGGAGGACAGTCGCAACTGACAGAAGACTTGCAAATTTTAATGTTTCGAAAATAAAAATATGTTGAGAACATCGAATAGGAGCTCATTAAAAGAAAAGAACTTATGCACAAAGAGATGCGCTTTTTTACACATTCAGCTGATTTAATTACCCTTTGGTAGCAAATATATTAAACAGAAAGACACTGAAAGAGAATTTTTATAGCCTTCCATCATTGAAAATCGAAACTTTGTGCTACAATATGTAACAGGCAAGAGGAGGCGTGGAAGACCCCAGAATGTGTATATTCTAAGCTGAATCGATAAAGGCATGTCTCTCAGTACGAATGTCTGTGTGAACACACAGATCTGAGCTATTATAAGAGCTAGAGACACTTAATTCATTTAATTTTTCATTTATAAGCGAAATTCAAAAATACAAATCTCATTCTTTGACACACACTTAGCTGTCTATAATACCTTTCCCTTAAGTTTTAATCTCTCTCTCCCTTAGGTTTATTCTAATCCCCGTAATAGGATACCAAAAGATACCATGTTAGCCGTCCTCGACTATAGCATTTGTCTTATTTTATTTGGCAATAATTTATTTATTTTCGCGGAATTAGCATTCAGTAATCCAACAAAAATTATTTTAAATAAGATTCGAGAACTATGTATAAATAATAATTTCCAAGCAATGGGTAGACCTTGCTGTAAGTAACATATGTAAAAAGCTAAATATAACACAAAGAAACATATATATATATTCTTGATCTACCCCTTTATTGTGATGGACTTGTTTTTGTTGCCTATGATTATCTCTTATAGTATTAAAAAAATGATAAGCAACTGATCAAATAAACATATAAGTTCGTTCTTTCTAGTCAACTGAGAGCTCTCTACAGGTTATTTTCTAGTCGAGCATACTCAGTCTTTTTTCATTTATTTTAATAAAACATTCTTTTGCTCCTCAAATCTTTTGACTGTCTGCCTCAGTCAAAGAACTATAAAATAGCTGAATATATAAATAGATATTTGAATAGACATAAATAAATTCAAGTTTTCTCTGTAGTTCTTTACATACAATATCTCTTTTTCTTTCTCTCTCTATCTCTCCCTCTTTCTTTCTTAACCCGCGTCTAATGAGACAGCAATAAAAAAATATTTACAAACTAATTAAATGACTGAATGTTTTACATACAACTGTTAATTAAATGTTCTGACTAAATTTGAGGTCATCACACGCTATTTGCGCTATTCCTTTTCCCTATTTCCTCTTATTCTTCTCTCTCTCATGCTCTCCATCTTCTTTCCTTTCCTTCTGTATGTCCTGTTCTGTGTGTTTTCCAGTTGCCCAAGTCGCGCGTACGCTTTAATTCCCAGCACGCAAACTTTTGCGTTTTTTGTTTTTCCCCCCGTTTCAAACCAAATGGAAATTCGCACAGAAGCAAACTGCACAGTGTAGTGTGGAAATTGAAAACAAATATATGTATATATATAGGGGGAAACTATTGTGTGTTTCAAAGGGTGAGAATGGAAAATGTAATTTATGTACTCGATGTCTAAAGTAATTATTTGAAATTGAATATTCCCAAACTGAAAATGCATTTAGAGGAAAAGCTGTTGGGCAAACAACATGAAAATATTTGCAAAATGGTATGACTTAGAGTTACCCTGCACACGAAAGTTTTACATTCGAATAAATTTCAATGAAATCACAAACTTTCTATCCAATTCGTTGCTGTTTTCAACACTAGGAGTGCTCACAAACCCACTTCAGTCATTCACAAACAATGTTCATCATGTCGCATGAGCAACAAATTAATCAAATTGAATTTAATTTAATTTAATATCCCAATAGGTTGCTAGGCAAATAGGCCAATGGATATTGTATTTGCTGCTGTGTCCTGTCATATTAAATTCTTTGCTTTGCTTATCAATCAAACAGGCTTCGACCTGGGAATGTTTTTAATAAATCCCTGACCAGTTGACGCTGATTCTCCAAATCTTCTTTGCTATTGACAATGATCGATCATCGAGTTTTTAATTTGCAACTGTGTTAAATTTTATGTATCATTTATGTACATATAAAATAAATTATATGATATATTAAATTATATTTTATAAGTATTTCCCTCACACATTTCATTGCCAAAACTGACAGTAATTTATAATCCAAAAATAAAAAGCCTTCTATTGCATTAGTCAAGCAATAAATTAGTTTAAATCTGGTAATATTTTGGTATTAATAAATTAAAATACATTGAATAGGCCAACCTATTTAAATTCATTTCAATTGTATGGGTTTAGTTTTTAGTACATGTATTTAATGCCTTGCTACTTTTTTGAGGCAGTCTAAAAGTATGCAACATATTTTAAATGCACTGCGAAATTGCAATATATTTTGTTAACAACTTTACAAATTGTAAAGATAGTTAATTTCATTTACAATTGTTATTTCATTAAATTAATTTAATAAGTTATTAATCATAATTATGTATATGTTTTATTTTTCTTGTTATTTATTATATATTTTCAGCTTATTCCCAAAGAATTCTTAGTTATTTAAAAAGTTTGTTTTCCTTATCGATTTGCACTCCTTACCACTTCTGAAGAGCTGCAGCAGACAACACAATAATACGAAGCTATCCATTATATGCACATATAATTTGTGGTTAATCCTTTAGTGAAGTCAAGTCGTTATTTGGCTTATCCGTAATCCTGAACAGTTCGTTCAAGCTAAGCTATTTCACTCGTTTTTTTTTCTTTCTTTCTGTCTCGTTCTCGTAATTAGGTTCTTTTGCACTTGTGTGTTGTCACTTGCGGGATAATGTCAGGACATGACTGCGCGGAGCGTGCAGACCGGATAGTTGACAGTGGGCCAAATGATTACTCATGTCGTCGTCCTCGAGGGCCGGAACAAGAACAAGAACAACAACAACAGCAGCCACAGAGGCAGCGGCAGCAACATCAAACATCAACAACAACACTTTCACTTTGGTGGGCACAAAGGCAAAAGGATGACATCATCCTTGTCATGGCCGGCATTAGAAGGTTCAGCCAGAGCCCGGGGGCACAGAAGACAGTTGTGGCAGAGGCTGGTGCGTCGCTGGCACCAGCGCCATCATCATCATAATCATTTCTTTTTCCCTTTCGGGCTTGCAACTTGTTTCGCTGGCAGCGCTTTCCGTTAGTTTTGTCTGTTTGGCTTTGTCTTCACTCTCCTCTTGCCCGTTTGGCCTATTCACTGGCAGACTGAGTCGCGCGGACTCAGGCACGGCAAAGATAACATTTCCGGCAACATATCCTACTGTTCTCTATTTTTTTTTACTTTTTTGTTGACTGCTCTTCTGCGTCTTTCACACGTTACGTTCACAACACGTTACGTATACGCGGCGTGATTCACGTTGCCATGCTGCACATAGCTGGCGTGATCCATTGCAAGCGAGTGCCGAAATCGGACTAAAACTGCAACGGATACGACGCGCACAGGATACGCAGAATACAGCTTCGACACTCTTCGTGCACACGAAGCGAGGCGGGACACGCACTCCAAATTTGACTTCGCGTATAATTCGCTTACATCTGATTTCGCATCTTGTGCTGCGAACGCGTTGCGCGTCTTGTTCAAATCACTGCGAAATCACAAATTGTACTGAAGCACGTTGCGCCTCCTGTGGAGTCCTTTATTTCCGTTTTCCGCCTGAATACGCAACTCTCGCAACTTTGTTGCGCAAACATCGCAAATGTTGCCAAACAGTTCAGTGCGATGTATATAAATATAAAACGTGGGTATGATAAACTAAATTTCAACTTCTGGGATAATATCTCTTACAGAACAATCAATTCCAGAAGGTGGCATGGCAAACAACACAAAGAATCAACAGCCGAGTCGATAAAGCCATGTGTGTCTGTCTGTCTGTGTGAAAATATCCTTTCCAGAGACTTTAAGAGCTATGACCATGAATATAAGAGCTAGACTATAATAGCTTAGACTACCCTATTTGGTAACAGTATATCTTAATATTGTGCAAAGACTTAGTTACCTTTTACCGTCTAATTGATTTCAAATGGATAAAGACGGGTGGTGGGGGTCTTGTTTGGTCATACAAAAAAACATTACAATATCATGAGCAGTTTTCCTGCTATCAATTGTTGTGAATTCGCTATTTTCCGCCAGAGAATAGTTTCCTTATTCGAAAAATAAAATACTGCTTGCTTTTGTTTAGCAACACTGCTTGATATGCACAGCTTGGCAACATTTCCCCTCTTTCGAAAGCTTAACTACCCCTGGAAATTCAGTATAACAGTAAAAAACAGCATGCGTGACTTTTTGACAAATGTGTATTACAGTATAACAAGGAAAATTACACACTACAATCATATAACAGCAGCAGAATATGCGTAGTACATTTTCAGGGTGGTTGAAACTTGAATGAAGATGCCATAAAATTGCAATGAATATTCAAATGCTAAATAACGAAGAAGTCATTAAAGAATTTACAAATCTTAGCTTAGTTGAGTAATAAATAAATTACAATAAAATAAATAAATACATAAATTATAATAAATAAATGTACTTTCACGGTATAAAAGTATATATAGCAATATTATACGTATAGCAATATTATAGTTGTCAGTATTATAGTTAGCAATAAATAGAACTCAGAAATTCACCATAGCCTTGTATAACACCAAGTTTGACTCGCTATAAATAAAACCTTATGGAAAAGGAAGTTATTGCGGTTTTAGCTTAGTTCGCAGCTAAACTGAACTTATAGCAAGAAATATAACAAAATAAAAGCTTTTTCGAACAAGTAACACTTCCCCTTAATCTGACAAATAAAGCACGACTTCGGCTTAACTTTGTAAGATGTACATACGTAGTCAGAGAGATTAACATACATACATTGATAGAGACTGTAAATATGCCTACTGTTTACTTGACGGAGTGACAGACTTGCTCATTTCTGTTCTTATCTAAGAACTGTTATAATTAAAATAATGATCATTTAGCAAAGAGAATGATTAAGAGACACATAGTGAGTGTGATAAGGGAAAAGAGAGAAAGAACAATGAACGAATGATACTGTTCAATTCGCTCTATATTAAAATACCCTTCTTATATTTTTTAAAAACCATTTAAAACACGCTTGAAATTCCCAACAACCAAGCCTGCTGTCGCCAATTACTAATGAGAAATTGTCTTGGCAATGTCTTTCAGAGATTTCTGCAACCTAAATAACTTGGCATGTCAGCCTGATCAAGTATATTTTCATATAATATTACCTTTTGGGGTCTGCTGTGCTAGTAGGGTATACTTTTTTTTGATCATTCTCAAAGGTCGAATGTAATAAATGTAATGAAACAAGTCGCGCTGCAAGCATTTCCAGTTTGAAATGTCAGCGTGCTGGTCAAGATTTTTGATTTGCCTCGTCTGGTTGGGACTGTTCTCAGTGAGCTTGTCCACCGTGTACGATAGTTTTGCTGCCAACGATATGGAGAACTCGATAGTATGGCAAGGATCGTGCGGTTGTCGAATTTTTGGAAGATGCATCAAGCTGAAACTTTGTAGTTGAATACAAATATTGCAAATAAAATATTAACACTGCAAGTAATACAAATAAAATGTCATCAAAAATAAATAATAAAATGAGTAATACAAAAAATTAATATATATTAATATACATGAG
Source organism: Zaprionus nigranus (assembly GCA_018903425.1). NCBI lineage: Eukaryota > Metazoa > Arthropoda > Insecta > Diptera > Drosophilidae > Zaprionus > Zaprionus nigranus. The sequence continues at coordinate 552,634 of JAEIGD010000025.1, forward strand.
TGCATAAAGTACATAAATACATGCGTTTCATTACATATGTTTACAGTCTGATAAGGCTGAAAAGACAGTTCAATGGCATTCGCGTGTTATAATTCAAATACACTTACAATATGATAAGGTACTGTGAATAAAAAGCTAACTTCCCATATATTCCTCAATCGAGGACATTAATGATGGTTATCAGTTTTAAAGGATATCGCTGTTTATTTATTTCAAAATATTTGTTTGTATAAATACATCACAGCGACTCCATATCACCAACGATTTCGATACATATAGCAGTATTTCTTTGAATATTGCGTGGTCCGAAAGCTTTCATTCTCATGACAATCTTGTACAAACCTTGCATTGCTACGCCGGGAAAATCGAAAGTCATTGTAACCTCGAACTGCTCATGCACGAGTGTGGTCTATAGGAAAGTGAGTGAATTATATGGAATAATGGTAAATAGTTTCTGATTAAGACTTACACCGGGTACATTAAAACAGTTATCCTTGATCTCATTGCTATTGAGTACATGCCTGGTCCAAAACTTGTACCACAACTGATTTTTATCGTATAACACCTTGCATATATCCGGAACGGACATTTGATACATTGTGGGACTCCAAGATCCGCGTTCAAATTTAAACATATAGAATTGCACCTAAAATGCCACATATTCTTATTATTAACTATCGAATAACTTATATTTTTATCATTGCTGTTCATATATTCTCTTACCTTAACTTGATCATTTTTCTCAATATTCCAAATTGTTGTGGCATTTCCCCTTCCGATAACATTATATTCTTCGTTCATTTTCATTTCTACATAAGTCATGTCAATTAATTCTTCGATATTTAACACGTTCTTAGGCTCATTCGGACAGTCGGTAAAAATCTCCTCATTTTGGGGAATAAATTTAACTTTTGCCGCACATGCAAGCTCTCCAATAGTTTGCAGGACTATCACCAGGAAAAGGAACTTAACTTTTTTAAACATTCTTAATGAAACTTCTGATTATCTCGCGTATCACTTGCGCTTGTGAAGATAGCATTATGGAACTTGGGTATATATATTGCTAGATTGCATGTTCTAAATTCATTTTATGTAACCCGAGATACGGTGATTTCTATGATTAAATAATTAAGCTATTAAACTGGTATCAGCAGGAAATCTCAGAGAGAAAACATCTAAATTAGAATAATAATTGTTATCAAAAAGGAAAACACGAATCAATATAAATCTGACACAAGTTATATAAATTGGTCACGCTTATTATATTATATACCCGCTACAAAGGGTAGAAGGGTATAATAATATAATATGTGTTATTATTGCACGCAGATCATCAAGTTTATTTTCGATTTAAGCCACGCCGATAAAACTGAATTGTACGTTTTTTAATTTTAATGCTAAGGCAGTTCATTTTTGGTAAGTAAACACAAGAAATATTAATCCCCAAATAATTTCATAAAATTTGGTTGTGATTGAATAATTAACAATTATGTTATTTTTGAAATAATTAAAATGTACTGATTTCGAAGCCGCATCCTAAAAGAATGCAACACAAAATGCGCAAAAAAAGTTTTATTTTGTTAAGAAATCGTTTTGTGTCAGGTAGGTAACGGGTATATCACAGTCGGCGCGCTCGACTGTAGCTTTTCTATTTCTTATGAATGCAAAAAAAAACTTTGGTTCTTTTCATAGGACACTGCGAGTGTGATCCTGGCCAAGATTTATTATTTTTACGAATATTGAGGAAAACGGTTATAATTTTCCGGACTATTTAAGAAAAACACAAAGAAATTCGGGATGCAGTTTAACCATAGAAATAGTAGGGAGATGCATAGCCCACAGCTGGGTACCCGGCAGAGTAAAGCAGCTGCGGATTGGGAGCCGGATTGGGTGCCGCAACCGGAACCGGGGCAGGCACAGCCATAGCCAGAGCTAGGAGAGCGGCGAGCACAAGAAAGATCTGCACATAGATAGTAGAGTATAATATTACAGGCACTATGACATACATAGCTATCAACATCCTTACCAGCTTCAACATGATGATGATGGGAGATATCTCAACTTGTCGACTGCAGACAACATACAGAATCAAACTGCACTTGTTGTTCGGAATGGGTTTGAGCTTTTATATAACAGCGAGTCCAGAACGTCGACTGTATTATGACATCATTGCAGGCAATATCATCAGCGTCATTAGCTCAGCCAACTCGGGAGACACCCGATAAGCAGCTTAGCTCAAACACAGCTCCCCATCCTCTAGCCCTCGTCTCCATTTGTTTGTCGCATCGCCCAACCTGCAATGCCCATTGTGAGGGGTGAGCCGTCATCATCGCGCAGTGCAGCGGATTCAGTTCCGTTTTGATATTCAATATGCATTCGTTAGCCACGTTTATAGCCTCAATTTCGGCTTTAACGACAGTCTAATGGATATTGAAGTATATGCACACTTATAGTACATACGTATGTATCTGCCATATAGCAAATGTATCTGTGCACATGCAAAAAGTGTCATATTGTTTCTTAATCCGGCTGCATTGCTCCCTAAATGTATAGAGCGGCAGTCATTTGATTTTATTTCAATTCGTTCAACTCGATTTTTTGTCAACTCATTTACTTTTTGTGTTCTCTTTTGTGACCCATTTTTGCCAAGCTTTACTGCGATTTATTCCATGCCATGTTTACTTTATTTTGTTGATTATTTTGCGTATTGCGCAATTCTTTTTGAGACTGTTATGGTATTGATATGTTCAAATTAACATGAAAGTTTTGAGTCTATGCTTAAGAAGTTTTAACGATAGTTTTCTTGAATTTCTATATTTTTATAAATTTTATATATTTCTTAAATACAGATTTCTAGCTTCAATTTAACTTAATTTAAAATATTCATCACATACATCTTAAATTTACAAGTACATACATTAATTTTATAACCTGCATCATATGCTACGTGATAATTACCTCTTCTTTTCAGACACTTTTATTTTTAATATCTACTCAATTATTGTTACATTTTGAATGTGTATTAGCTGATTGATATAATATTGATTTAATCCAACCCCTTTCAAAGAAAACTATTTGAACCTTATATTTTTCAATGGCTTTCAATTTGGAAATAATCTTGTTCAACTAATGGTTTACAGAAGATTCATGTGAAATACAATCAGTATATACAATCTATACGTATGTTGGCACAAATTCATATTAGCCTTCTAGCCTATGAATAATAAGTATAATATATAATAATTGCGAAACACAATGGGACAATAATAATTGAATAGATTGATAATATTATCAATAGAGTATAAGAGATCCCGAAATGTAGCTATCTAAAAAACTACTGATGTCGAGAAGAGTCAATGTATGTTAATACTTAGTTTCTTTGTAGAACACTTTATTAACTAAATTCATACTTTGGTATGTTATATGTATTTAAAAGCGAGGCAATTAAAGTAGTTGCCTCCCGAGAAGTTTTGCACAACGATATAAACCTAATATACTACAATCTATATTTTAGATTCTATAAATTCACACATTGAAGCAGATATAGTATATCCATAATTACACTGAGCGTTATTGCAGACATCAATTGACTTTCCTGTGTGCCGAATTAATAATTATTGTGTGACCGATTCTTTTCAAGTTTTGTTTCCATTTCTTGTTTCTTTGCTTTGGTATCCCCTGTTCATTAATCACTTAAATGTCTTCCAAATGTGTTCGCTCAAAGAAATGTCAATTAATATGCGATCCACATAGCGAATAATTTGTCTGTCGTCTGTCTCGTTGAGAAATCCAACAAAAAAGTAATCGCTTTCAAGGTCAGTATCACACAATACTCACAATTGGGATACCGAGGAGAATGCTTATACCATCTGGTGTAGTTGCCGCATCATGCCAGGCGATAAGAAGTCATTAGAATGCGCAAAGTACCTTATTGGACTAGAAAACTATTAAGAAGAACAGCGAAATATTTGGGAAGGCATCTAAAAATACCATAAATCCGCAAACTGCGTAGAAAAAAAAGTAATACGCATTGTCAATTCAGTTGGTCATCATAAATAAGTCATGAGCATCCGATGCGAGTATAAATAGTCGCCGTTTCTGGTCTACCAGTATCAAAACACAAAGTGCAATTGTCTCAATCACATCAAATCAATTCAAACCAAACTCTCTTTCAAGATGTTCAAGCTTGTAAGTTACAGAATAGATAGAAATAAACATGTATAGTGAATATATCTGTAATTGGTCGAGTAACATTTTCTGTTTCGTGTGCAGTTGGTTGTTGTCTTCGCCGCCCTATTCGCCGTTGCCCTGGCCGGACCCGCACCTGTTGCTCGTGCCGCCCCCGCTCCGGTGCCAATTGCCAGTCCCGAGCCTGCTCCTCAGTTCTACTATGGCGCTAATCCCTATGCATACTCCGCATACTCTGGCTACGCCTCCCCTATGCGTACTACGGCTAAGTGCTCGCGGCTTATAGCTTACAATGATAATTGACGGCGATTAAACCCGCAAATGGATTCGTGATAATGGACCTGAAATTCTATGTGCACACTGGCAACTCTAATTAGGTTTTTCTTTTAGTACTAAATGCTTATGAAAATGCAAATAAAAAACGAATAAAACATGTTTGAAAAGTAACAAAATATGAACTCTCTCTCTTTATATATGAACAATTTTCTACTGCTCTTCTTTAAAATTTCACTTCAGATATGAGGTCCAAAGTCGTGTTAAAATGTCTGCACTTGGTGACACGTAACTGTCATGTGGTTCCATGGTGTAATGGTTAGCACTCAGGACTCTGAATCCTGCGATCCGAGTTCAAATCTCGGTGGAACCTGAGTTAATAAACGGTACTTTTTTATTTTTTTCTCTAATCAAGAAGATTGCTTACAATTTATATTACTCAGTTAACATATTGACACAATATACGATGGATTATATTGTTATTGCTGATTGTAAATAGCAACATCAGCATAGTATTTTAAAATTGTATGAATAACTTAGTACTAATTCATCGGTTGCCAACGGTCTGACAAGCGGTTCCATGGTGTAATGGTTAGCACTCAGGACTCTGAATCCTGCGATCCGAGTTCAAATCTCGGTGGAACCTGAGAAGAACTTTTTTCTTTTTCTTTTTTTTATTTTAAATATTGATAGGCAGATGTACCAGACATAACTACCTAAAAAACTTAAATTTAATTCAACAAAAATAATAAATGTATCAAGAAATACCCAAAATTACATAAATATACGTAAATTGGTTTATGTATTGACTAACCTTAAAAGGTTTGTGTATCAACTTCACTGCACTCTGTGCTGCCAGATACTTAATATTAACGATCTGGCAGCGCTGCACCATTGTCAGCTGTTCACAACCAACTAGAAAACACGAAAAACATCCATTATTTTCTCGCACTGCTGTTTTTGTATTTCTGTCTCTGTAAACAAATGCATATTTGTTGTTAACAACAATAATTGAAAGGCTATTTTATGTGTATGTGTTTGAGTGCCGTTATTAACTCGCTTTATAGAGAGAACTAGGTGCAAAATGTTCGCGCTGATTTGCTTTGCTCGCAACCGCCGCAGCTGCAATCAAAGTGCGCGCATTAATTATTTATTAGAATCTAATGCGTTTTTTTAGCAGGCTGTATATTAAAACATATCGAGAGAGAACCAAGTGCCAAGGCAAGAAGCCTCACATGCTCTTTTAATTTAACAAAATAAGTGTAAACTGTTCATTATTTGATTATGTTGAAACGCTCGCTGAAAGTTTTGATTGCAATCGTGTTGAGCTTAATGTTTACCGTCTCATTGGTAAAGATTGTTTTATTGATTTGGTCATCGCATCCGGACTATTGGCTGCTGCTGCATCCCTCCTCCTCCCGCTACGACGACTCCACACTCGACGGTCTTCCATCCTCCACATTTACTGCCGACGAATGGGTCGCCTATCAGCAATTGTTCAGTGATAAAGAAGGTAAGTGGATGGCCCCTTATAATTAGAGTAATTTATAATATGCAATTCCGTTGTCTTTTGTTTATTTTCGTGTGTATGCAACGAACACACACTGGCCTACATAAGTTCTGCCATAAATATGTATGTATGTGTTTGGCGCATTGTTGCGCTTCTGCAAGTGTGTGTGGGTCTATGCATGTGCTGCAAAAGCTCAACGAGCTAAAACACGTGCCAGTTACACCTACAGCTTTTTCATCTGGTTTACAGTTACCTCTTGTTTTATCTGACAAAATTACGAAAATAATATATTACATAAATTATTTTTTATAAAAAAAAATTAGTTCAGGTTCCACCGAGATTTGAACTCGGATCGCAGGATTCAGAGTCCTGAGTGCTAACCATTACACCATGGAACCGCTTCGATCTTCAGACGAAAATTTATCTAATTCAATTTCGTTAGGTGTAAGCCATAAAAAGAAAAATGTTGACTAAAAGAGATTCAACGGCAATATCATCCACATAAATTTCACATTTCTTTTATTACAAATTTAAAAAAAGAAAAAAAATTGATCGTAACTCAGGTTCCACCGAGATTTGAACTCGGATCGCAGGATTCAGAGTCCTGAGTGCTAACCATTACACCATGGAACCATGTTGACACTCAAAAGCCAAATAGCAGTTTTGTATTACCCAGAGAAGAACTGATCGCAAGCGAGGTGATTCGTTCTTGTTCGTTTCTATGAGAGAATCAACGTTGCAAATGGAATACTACAAATATCGTTCAATTAATTAATAGATTTTTCTCTTTTTTTTTATAAAGTAAATAATTTAATTAAATAATAAATATAAGCATTTACAAGTAAATCATAAACTTGTCAAGAGTTGCAGTATTTATTATTTTTTAACTTCTATACGTTGTTAATCCCTTAATAATCGGCTAATCGGCTTTTCATTTTGAGTGCACAGTGCATTATTAAAGTACCTCCTAATTAGTAGTAAAGAAAAGCGCATTGTAATTATAAGTTAGGGCGCGAAACAAAAAACAACCTGCTGGAATATATGGAAAGCGCCAAAATCTGTGGCCAGGATACAAAAGCTTTTACTCCGAATTCGCACTTCGGATGTATTCGTACACGAAGTGTTTTCTGTGTCAGAGGACGACGCAATCATAATACGAGACGAAGCGACGTGTATATTCGGTATAAAATCAATCGTAAATGTCCTTAAATGCTCAGTTTTGGTTTTACTTTGGAGCCCGCTGGTCGATTGTGCGCTGTGGGACGCCGCGAGTCTGTGTCATTTGGGTTGTAAAAGCAAAATGAAAAAATTATTCAGAACATAAACACAAACAACAAAAAGAACAAGAACAAGGCGAAAATTTAATATGTAATAATAACAAAAGAAAACGGGAGAAAACGAGTCGAGCAAGGCAGAGCAAACTATGTAAACCTGACCAGGTTGTGTTTTTGTTTATCTATCCCGTTGTTTTTTGTTTGAATTCGCGTGCCGAGTGTGGAGATGGAGCTCCCAAACCGAGAGGCTTATAACCCTAACTCAAATTTGTGCGGGCGCATGTCGGTCATCAGCTGCGGCTGGGGCTAACGAGGTCCCCCCCCCCCTGCACTTCTTGTATCTATCATATCTATTGCGCGCCAAGATCTTGGGACATATTAATAGGTCGGTTAGGTTCCTTTTGCTTATACTCTATTTATGAAGACCGTAATTATTACCATTATCGCTCATATTTCTATTACTTTTCCACTTCCTTCGTCGTCCGTTCATAAAGAATTAATTGGCATTTCATTTTGTTACCATATACTATCGTACTTTTCTGCTGCCCCCTCTTGCTAGCCTCATTTCGCTGAGTATTACTTGATTGTCGGGCTTACCGATTGTCGGGAACGCGTGGCATGCCAGCGTGTGTGGTGTACAGTTTTAATGGAATTAGCTCTGACCTCTGACCTGCTGGCTGGCAAATTACAATGTGGACAATTCATGAAACCGCACAGAAGGTTGAAATGCGTTTAATTATGCACAAAAGGGCTTCATGGGACCAATTCGTAGATAATTTATATAAATATATATGCAGATTGTGAACCCTTTTGATGGTCAAATAAATTTCAATTGCTTATTATTCGCTTGGGCAATATTTATAAAGTAAATATTTTGTTATTCATATTACGAATGTATGATTTTTAATCAATTTATTAATTGCTTGGCCTTAGTCATTTACTTCCTAAAAACACTCAATGAGATAAAGTTCTATTATTATCGCCTGGTCTACCGTTTCTATCATGAAATCAAAATGCAAACTAATCGAATACAAAAGAATATAAAAATTCATTCACTCATTTAAATATGCAAAATAAGTTTCGTAATAAAAATAAAGAGAATTTCTCAGGTTCCACCGAGATTTGAACTCGGATCGCAGGATTCAGAGTCCTGAGTGCTAACCATTACACCATGGAACCGCGATGATCGACGTTGAAAATTGTAAAACTCGTATTGTCTGCCGCTATTTCTTTGGCTGGCTATCGTTCCCATTTCTCCCCCAATCAACTAAAAATAAACGATCAGCAAAAAGAAAAGAAACAAAACAATCAAAACTGCTTAGGCAAGCAAAAACCAGTCGGAAAGAGCTTGGTCTATTTATAAGCACAAGAATTTCATGAAAGAATTTATTGACGTAAATGGTATATGTAAGTAGATCCGTCGGGAAAGGAAGCGACCCATAGCTAATGCCCTTGTCCGGTTTGGAAACGTTCAGTTTGTGCGACAAAAAGTGAAAATAATTGTTTGGTAAACACAGTGACCAATCGCCGGGACGGGTTCTATAATGGAAAAAACATTCCTTCCTTTTTTTTCTGTGCTGCATGTCTTACCAATTTTTTTGCAGCTGTTGTTATTGTTGACGCTTGTAAGTAAATTAAAAGGAAATTGTGCTTGTTTTTCCTCATCGAACAAGGGACGCAGGTGGAACGAGGTAAAGAGAGAACTCAACGGACTTGGGCGACTAAGCAAATTAAATTGGTTTGCGGGGGTTGCTGACAAACCGTTAAAAATGATTCAAGTGGCAAAAGCAACAACAACAGCAACTCAAACAACCACAACAAGCATAATAACAACAACAGCTACAACAACATGAACAGCATCAAGACAACGACAACTTGCGTTGTTGTCAGAAAGGCCTAAAACACATGTGCCCAGAAAACAAGAGTCCTTTTAACGTGTCGTTCTCTTTTGTCTCAGCCTCGTTGCACAGTGGGCATGATAGAGTGATATTGCTATAAATTATATGATCTTAATTTGTGAAAGTATTATTAATATCGTGTATAGATAAAGGGAGAGATAGACAGAGAGACAGACAAAAAAACAGAAAGGTAAATATTCAGACAGACAGAGAGACAGATATACAGACAGATAGTATACATTCAGAGAGTCAGACAGACGGAAGTCGACAGACAGACGAGAGACAAACAAGCAGCAGAGAGATAAACAAAGAGAGAGGAATGACATACAGAGAGACGACAGCCAAACGAGAAGTAAATATTCAGACCGACAGAGATAGAGATATACAGTCATCTAAATAAACATTCAGAGAGACAGACAGACAGAGATGGAGAGAGAGTCTGCCAGACAGAGAGACAAACAGACAGAGAGAGAGAGAGATAAATAAACAGAGAGGCAGACAGATATAGAGAGAGAGACATACAGAGAGATACACATACAAATAAAGACATAGAAATAGAGAGAGATACCCATAAAAAAAAAAAGTCAGAAATGTAGTCAGACAGAGAAATAGGGAAACAGGCAGAGCGAGACATAGACAGAAAGACAGACAAACAGACAGATATTAACATACAGAGAGACAGACAGACATAAAGAGACACAGACAGATAGATAGACAGACAGACAGGGAGAGAAGGATAGACAGACAGGGAGACAGTCAAACAGACAAAGAAAGACAGAGCGTCAAACAGACAAGTAGATACACAGACAGAGAGACAAACAGACAAATAAAGTGGGACAGGCAGACAAAGAGACAGATAGTTAAACAAAGAATGAAAGAAAGATAAACAAACAAAATACAGATACGCAGTCATAAAGAGAAATACAGACAGCCAAAGGGACTGATGGACAGACAGACACAGACAGACATAGAAGCTGGCAGACAGAGAGACACAGACAGACAAAGAGCCAAAGACAGAGACAGGATAAACAGACAGAGAAAGGCACCAGATGGAAACAACTTTTACATAATTAAACTTCTCCATTTTTTAACAAAACCACTTGAGCTAGAATATATTATTCAGCTAATATTATTGACAAGAAAATACTTTAATGAAACTTTTATTTGCATGCAATTTCATCCCACTGTGCCTTGGCAGACCTCCTGCTGTTCTGTTAGCTGCTGTTGTTGTTGCACGTAGCAGCAGCTCAGCTGCAACTGCTTTTTGTTATGTAGGCCAAGAGTCGTCAGCGACGGCAAACGGAAGCTGCAGCTGCTGCTATTGTTGCTCTCTCGCTCTGGCAACTGACATTTTGTTCGCCATTTCTGCTGCCGCGTCTGCTACTGTGCGTGACGTCGCGTCGCGTCGCTGCTGGCGGCAGCGCTCTTTGCGGTTAGTTATCATTATTGCCTTGGCCCTCGTAAGCATTTTGTTTATTTGTTGGTTGTTCTTCTCGTTCTCTGCCCGTTGTGCTTCTTGTTCTTGTTGTCGTTGTTTTTGTCACATTTGTCAGGCCGCAATTATTATAACACAGCAGCCTCCCTCTCTCTCTCTCTTCTCTCAATCTCTCGTAGTCTCAGTGAACTCTGTTGTCTCTTTTTCTGTCCCAACTGCGCTTTTCTGTACCATTTCTCTCGTTTCTCATCGCTTGCCTTGCCTTTCTGTCTTATTCTTTTCTCTCGCAAATTCTCATATTGTGCCTTTTGTGGTGTCCTTGAATTGAAAACAAAGCGCATGAAAAACATTTGCGCATTTCAACGCCAAGATAATTTCCTCTTGTATAACGACAAAGAAACTTAAGAGTTTTTCTCATTTTTTTCTGCTACATACACACACATGAATTGCACAACTAGCAGATACCTAATGTTGGTTAGAGTATGAAAAGGGCATCACTCTTCAAACAGTTTTGTTTGTTCTTGAACAATATTTCTTCTTTTTCTTCGTTTTCAATTCCTTTAGTTTTGTATTAATATTTGAAGACTTTAAGTACATCATATTTATCATATATTTGTAAACAATTTAAAGACTTAAATATAACATATTTATCAGATATTTTCGCTATTTAAAAATATATATTTTTTTGAAACACTAGTTTTTATTCATTCTACACGATAGAAATGGAATTTCTTCACTCTTTAATTTTCATAAATTTATATATTTTCTATATTCCTTGATTTCTTCAAACAACTTTGGAGTTTTTTTTATTATTTGATATTTCTTTCGCAAACTAGCCTATTCATCTTTAGCATATCTAAATTTTGACTATCTAACGACCTCATCGGAGAGCGTAAGTCATAAAATTTTGTAGGCAAAACTTTTTGCAAAATCGTCATCTCTGTACCTTCCTCTCTCTACCTTCCTCTCTCTACCTTCATCTCTCTACCTTCCTCTCTCTCTGTGGCTATGGATGCGGCATAGGGTACTCTCGTTTTGGGTTCTCTCGTTCGGATTCGCTTAGTGGGTTCGCTTTGAGTTTGATGTTTGTGTTGTTGTTGTTCTTTCGGGGTTTCGTATTAACATAAAGAAAACATTTCAGTGTGGGGCGCACTAAAGAAATTTGTAGTCATAAAAGTGTCTGTAATATGCGCTATGCTGCTGAATTCAGTACTTACCAGTAGGTAGCAAAGTCACTACATCTGACTCTGTATCTGTCTGTGTGTGTGAGAGCCTCGTAAAGAATACCCGGCTAGCATTTACTTTCCTTTTTATACACAGTTGGACAGAGATAGGCGTGTGTAACTGTGTGTGTGTGTGTGTGCAATTGTATATGTGCTGGAGTGTCAGAGGGACGCGAGGGCAGCCGGAAAACCCAAATAGACGTCAGCCACTTGGCGACCCTAAAGCAAATGAACAGCTCACTTTCATTACAAATTCCGACAGCAAACAGACACACACGCACACACACACACACACACACACAGCTGAATGGACACACACACAGACACACACGCACACCAGTTAGTGCTTATAACTGCTGACAAAGTTTGTCAGCTCGCATTACGCGCAGCGTCGGGAACGATAACTGAGTAGGAGAGAGAGGGATAGAGAGAGGGACAGAGAGGGGGAAGGGGCACGACAGGAGCCTCTCATACTCAGATTGGCTGGCAACGCAAACAAAAGTGTGGCAAAAACAAAAATGGCGCCATCAATGGCGATGATGATGTGTAGCCGGATGTGGCAAAAGAAAGAGACAGAAAGAGACAGAGAGTGAGGTAAGGGGACAGCTGAAGAAAAGGCGACAGAAGATGCTTTTGTTGTTGTTGTTATGAAATTATTGACTCACACAGGCAACGATTGGGGCAAGGGGGAGGCGTGGCAGCACAAGGGCAATGTATAATTTTTGCTCACGTTGCGACAGTCTCGTTGCGTGTGTGTGTGAGTGTGCGTGTGTGTGTATGTATGTATAAGGTGTATCAATAAATATTTGTCAACTATGTGAGGTGAGGAGGACGGCAGGAGACAAACAGGCGTCAATTCCCCGAAGAGAAAATATATTGAAAAGGAATATGAATTATGCCTGCACGAGAACTGAGATTCCAATATTATCATGGTTAAATTGAGTTTCTTTTGAGCTTTAACAGTTCCTATACTATAATATAAAACATTATTAAAGATATACCATATGTACAAATGGCATATATATATATATATTATATATAAACACAATCAGTTCATAACGATTTATTTGTTTATTATATGAACAATTTTGTGAAAATGAAAGCGGCCTTACTGAGTTGGCAAATTCCTAAATATGCAGAGTTGCCATATTAGAAAAATAAACACACTAAGTACAGTGTTAAGTTGGCTGCCCCTACACTTGGGAATTAGCGCACAACTTTATGTTAGTTTAGGCCAAGTTCACAATTTGACAGTTATGCAATTTTGTTATTAGTTTCGTAATACATAGAAAAAAAATAGATATATACTATATGGTTTACTACAATATATATATACTATATAGCTTACTACAATGGGAATTTTTAAACAGAACAATTCTACAGTTTAACTCTCATTGAGCTGCTGTCAACACTTATCTAGACTACTGGGAGAGCTTGCTTGACTTACTTAAGAGAGTATTAAATATATAAAATAATATACAGTATCTGTATTTACAAGTGTGCACTAGTAGAAATGTTATTGGAAATTAGTAGAAATAATGATTGAGTTTATGAGTATGTACTTAAGTATTTCGGACTTGACAATGCAGATGACCTCCAACGTTTATCACACTTTGGTATTTTGAAGAGACATCTTTTAAAATATTTCCGCAAATATTTAAGCCACTTCGCTATTATTGTTATCGTAGAACCATCGATTAGCTATATCGATATCAGTGATTTTGTAATAATGGATAAATTTGAATATTGGGGTATTTTTTAAGGTCCATACGGCGATTCAATTAAAAACGGAGAAGGACGTTGTTTTTGAGAACCTTTTCCTATAATTTACAATTGTATAGATCTAAACTCTCAAACTTATACGAGCTTAAAAGACGTGACACGTCCGGGACGCACAAAAACTAATACCACTAACGGAAACATTGATAAAAAATACAATAAATTATTTTTCATGATCACCAAATCAAAGTAAGAGAGAGGGCTGACATTAGAATACGAGTATGTTTATAATACTTTAACAACAATTTTATGAAATAATTTTTTACAATCGAAAACATTATATGTAGAGAATGCAGTTTTCAGTGCAATATGCACTCTTTTTTCTCACAGTGAATGCAGTGTATGCACTTACAACATTCACTTATTTCATAGTTAGTGCTTTTTCAGTACGTGTTATTGTTGTTCTTGTGGCTTAAGTCATTGATTGGGGTGATATTTGCAATGCTCTCACAGCACAGCTTGATGCCACTTAACAATATATGTGTGTGTGTGTCTATGAATGCCTGTGTATGTGTGTGTGTGTGTATATGCCATCAATAATACTGCTAGTTGTAGCCATTGTCGTTGCCATTGTTATTGTTTCTGCTCGAATGACCTTAGAAAAGTCATTTAGCACTTGCATTGAGAATCTGCTGCGGCTTTTATGTTCTGCTCTGGGCAGCTAATGGCCCCAACAGCAGCAGCAATCAAGTGCAAGAAAGAGAGAGTGTAAACGAGAGAGAAAGAGAGAGGGAAAGGGCTTTAAGCCATCGTCATCGCCATTGCTTGCATAACACGCTTTAGCCATGATTTGTGCGCCATATTTTCTTGGCTCTCGCAGCTTCTCTTCGCTTTCATTACAAATTCTTGGCAAGCAAAATTATTTCCTTCGTCCCGTCTCGATTCCGTTGTAACTTTCGGCAGCCTCCAATCCCGGACACCCACTACAAAACAGAATATCTTCCCTCTAGTCACCCTGCCGGAAGAATCCGCCAAACGGCCTCGGCCTTTGGCAAAGCTGTCGAAAATTCATTTGCCAGCCGCAACAATTTTACGCCCACTTACGGCAGCGCGCCTTCAACATTATATACATATATAAAATCTCTCCCTCTATATTTTGTATATATATATCGTATACTCTTTATATACCCTGCATTGACAACGGTCAAAAAAGAGTATAATAGCTTTGTGTAAATGTATGTAAGAGGTAGAAGAAGGCGTGGCAGATTTGCACCATATGTTATATATATTCGTGAACAGCATTAACAGCCGATTCGATTGAGCCTTTCTTTCCATTTAAACGTCGAGATCTCAGCTATGATAAGAGCTAGAGATACCAGAATTGGCATGAGTGTTCCCGGATATCAGCAGTTAATCAAGTTTATTTCAAATGTTAGGTGCCACGACCACATCCCTCCTTAATGAATAGTTCAGTTTTTCAATTTGAATTGTAAGCGACGTATAAAAAATAAAATGTTCTAACTTACGCATATAGATAGTTAGCTGATTATAGTATCTATTTTATTTTAAAATTTCAATCCAATCGTACAAAAAACACTGGAGTTATTCAAGTTACTAGTTTAGACCGCTCGGTATGCTTTAGTTTTTGTGAGCGTGCCTGTATACGTGAGAGCAAGTGAGAGAGTGATAGGGTGCAGAGGACTTTGTCCCCAGGTACTCTTTGAGTATTTGCATTGGTTGTGCGAAGGATATTGTACTGTCGGGCATGCCCGACTGGGTTTAACCTGGTTCAGTTCGTTTTCCGGCTACGTTTTTTCTCGTTCCCATGTAATGCAAAAGTTTTGCGAAACTTATTTTGGGCCGCACACACAGTTTGCCATACATTTCAGGCCTCGTCCCTTAAAAAAATATGCCAAAAACTTTCGGATGAAACTTTTTTAATAAATTTAAAAACGTAACTACAAGAGAACAAAATGATTTAATGCAATTTAATTACGTAAATAACGATATCAATAACGTGCAACAACACTAACTCGATTTGTGTGTGTGAGACAATAACGTAAAACAATAGCTAAAACAATAAAGCTAAAACGGTAACAAAAACGGAAACGGAAAGAAAACTAGCTAAAAAAAGAGCTAGATAGTTATGTGGTCGCCTGAATCGGAAATAAATTCCATTGCGATGGTCACGACGATGCGACACTCGCAGTCCTCGTCCTCAGGTGAGTTTACTGACAGAACACAGCAAAAAAAAGAAAAATAAAAACCAACAACAACAACATGAAAAAGAAGAACAACAACAAAAGCCGCAGCCAATCAAAATGCAAAGCACAAACTGCAAAATTCCATGTGGATGCGCTTTCCTTCTTCTTGTTTGTTGGTTTTTGTTTGAATGCCAGCAACAGCAGCAGCAAACGTGGCGTATTCGCAATATTGCGCTCAAGTGCTTCCGCTTCCGTCGACCCGATTGATTTCTTGCCTTGAACTTTTGCTCGCACGATTAGCGAGTAAAACCTTGACTCGCGTTGCGATTTGGTTGCGTTTTAATTAAACTTTAAGCCTCAGCGAGAAAGCACACTCACACACACACACACACACACAGAGCAGAGTCATCTTTGTATGCACGTGCACATACTGCGTAGCCTCGCGTCGCGTACTTTGCATGCCAATGACATAATCTCCAGCACGGCGAGGCTCAAATCCGAATCCGAATGCTAATGGCCAGCAAAGTGCCGTTATGCACGTAATGCCCCAACGCTAACACACACACACACACACATGTACACACAGTGCCAGAGCAGGTACTATATACAAATGTATACAGGAATTTAGCACAAACTTGTGCGAATATGCATACAATGTGGGGTAGGTAGATAGTTGCGCTTATCCAGGGGATTCTTCTAATGCTTCAGAGAATAATGTATAATTTCATTGCATATATCCCATGTTCTTTATACTACAAAATAGGAGCTGAAATGCCAGAACATATACTCACAGCATGTCTGACATTGGCACTGGGAAAGCAGCTTCTCAAAATAAAAGAGATAAAGTCATTCATTTCAGAACAATCTTTGAATTCGTATAAAACTGAACTGAACTGATAATACAGCTCTAAGTTTAGCAGGCTACCTTATAACTTATAGGCCGCAGTACACATCCCCTTACCTAATAATGATTAATAAAAGTGTTCTACATAAGCAGAAAGAACTACATTAAAAAAAGAATAAAATTACATTTTACATTTGCATGCAATCTGTATAGATAGTAAAGAATATATTATGCTACTCTATAGGAATATATGTTATTATATTATACCATAAATACATCATTTTATAATAAAATCAGTTATTTAGTGGCACACAACATATTTATACCTTTCGACATTAAAATTGGTCAAAATTGGCCTAGTATACCCTTAAATAGTGTAAGTGACAAGCAGAAGAAGGTATGGAAAGGAATATATATTCCCATAATGGGTATATATTATCTCTATTAGAACCACGAACCGAGTTGTATGTCTGTGTGTCCAACAGGCGTCGAGATATCAGCTATTATAAAAGCTATAAACACCAAATTGGCCATAAAGTTTTCTGTGTTATGTTATCTACTCAGACAGAGTATATTTTTAATATCGAATGCCAAGCCCAACGCCCATGAAAATTCGCGTTTATTATTTAACTTACATACATTATTAATACTAATGATGCAATCTTTTACTGCGTTGTATGATGAATTGTATATAAAACAATTCTCTAAATTCAAATTTGATCAGACAATAGAAAACACGTTTTCCTATTTAGTTTAATAGTTTTTATACCCCTCGACCATTGAACATGGTCAAAAAGAATTCTAACTTTGTGCAAATGTATGTAACAGGCAAAAGAAGGCGTAGGAGCTAAAGTATATATATTCTTGCTCAGGATCACTAGCCGAGTCGATTGAGCACTGCCTGTCTGTCCGTCCGTCTATCGATCTGCTTAAACGTCAAGTTCTCAGTTATCAGAAAATACAGAGACTCCACAGATCGAGATACAGATATTGAGTGCCCATTGCTACTGCAAATTAATATTTAAATTTTTCAAGTCGATTTATAAGCGACGTATACGAAAAACACCTATCTAACTTTGACATGTAGTTAGCTGACTATAATATCAATTTTTTCTTCCAAATTTCATTCGATCGAATAAATAAACAATAAACACAGAAGTTATTGGGAAATTTGAGCATTTGAATGAATAATTAAACTACACCAGAACATAGGTCGAAGGGTATCCCACTGAGTGCCTCGTTTAAAAGTGTCTAAAGAGTATCTTACTCTCGAGCACACTTTCGTGTTTGTTAACATTATTTATTGATTTATTAAAAATGTAACTAAAATTTAATAGAAAGGTATATTAATAACTCACAGATATTATCACAGAATGCCTTAATTACTATAAATTCACTTATTAGTTAATTCGACAATTAACTTAGTTGTAACTCTCAAATGCGCCAAAATTGCCAAGTTAAGTTCAAAATTCTGCTTTTATTTGCAGACACTTCCCTATACAGCTGCCCCCAGCTGTACAAATGTCCTTCGCTAAGCACCGCAGTTGCCAGTTTACTCGAACACACACCTCACTCAATCACACACACACACACTGCACACACAAACATGTATGTGTGCATAGAAATGTACACGCAACTTCAATTCGAAATGCCAAAGTGTTGCAGCTTCGTTCGTGCAAATTTGTTTATGTGAATTCGCATATTGTCATGTGTGTAAGTACCCCTATATATGTGTGTGTGTGTGTATGTCTGTGTGTCTGTGTGGGTGTGTAAGTGCCACAGTGTGCATGTGTTGGCCATGTGTGGATGCCATTTAACAAGGTTCACGTTCATTTTTTTGGCCATTAATTGCCTGGTCAGAGCCAGCATCCACCGCAGCAGCCCCGAAGTTTCTGTGTATGTGTGTGTGTGAGGTAAGGGAAACCCGCAGCAGAGCTTGCCTGTTGGCCTGTTGGCCAACAAAGTGCAACATTACTACATTTGGCATTATGGTTTTAACCCAATTTAAGTTGCAACTTTGCGGTTTGTTTAACGCTTCAAATCGCTTACAATGCAATGATTGTTCAGTACTTTGTAGGGTATTACTGGACAACGGGTATATTGGAAATTGCATTGGCTGTGCCTAATTAAACGCAATGTCGAGAAATCAAATAATTAAATGAATACATATAATCGTAATTGCCATGGCTCGGGTGTATGTGATTATTTTCATGGCTCGACGAACTTTAAATTAATGTTTAAATAATTAAATAATGCAATTTATGCGCAAACAACACAACGGGGAAGTAGGTTAAGCTCCTGCCCAAAGCCATTGTTGGCCTGGCCTAACAAGCGAGAGAGACAGAGAGAGAGAGAGATGGAGCAGAGCGAAAGGAAGGCAGGCAGAGAGGGCAAATGGGTGTCGGGCTAACTGCAGTGGCTTTTAATTTATAGCACACTGCAATCTGCAATGCGATGCATATTCATTGCAGCCTGCAATCCTTGTGTGTATTTAACTAGTGTGCTTGTCTGTGTGTGTGTGCGTGTCTGTGTGTTTGTAAGCTCAACAAGGCTCATATAACACAGTGTTAAATACTTAACGCACATTTGGGTATTACGATACAACTGTTTGAAAGCATATGCAGGCGTATTAAATATCTTTATGGATATTACGTGATCTCTACTTAAATATATTAAAGTTCTTGTAACATTTTTAGTTGATTTTATGTATTGCAGTGGATTATATTGACACCTCCTTGAAGCCAACGCAATAATGTAGAAGAGATCTAAGCTAAGCAGGCTTATGTTTTACTCATTATTAAGTTCATATCTAAGTTTTGTTTTGTTTTATCGATTTAATGAAAAAAAAACGAATGATTTTCATTTAATCGATAAAAAACAACTTACAAATTTATATAAGCATCAGTTTTCAATTAATATCCAAATAGTTTTCTCAAATATAATATATCATATTTTAAAACAAATACATAAGCAAATCGTCTTTGTTTTTCTCTTCAATATTGAAACGTAATTGAAAACAAGCATAAAAGCTTCTGTTGAGTGTGCTCGACTGTAATATACCCACCACCCTCCAGACCAATAAGAGTTCTTAAGTAACCTCTTAGCATATTTTTTGTTGCATACTCTAGGGAGTGGTTTGGAAATAAGTAACTTAAGTTACTTCTTAAATAACTTCTATGTTTATTACACGATTGCAAACCAATATTCAGAAATCGTTTGGGCATATAATATAATTATTGTGTTTACCAAAGATGAACTGTCCTGCATTCAAATTAAGCTGGGAATTCTAAAACAAACTTCAGCTGCAAGCAATAATAGCACACATTGACACCCTAGCTATTATAAACTATGAAATCAAAGTTTTAATACGCACAAAAAGTCGGTTGGCACAAAGTTATAATACTCATTTACCCCATGGTTAGCAGGCATAAAAATTGTAAACAATTTAAAGCAAATATACGATAGAATATTGCAATACAAATATAAATTGCACAATTTACACTTTACCTAAAGCAACCTTGCAGTTATTATTCTAATCCTTTCCCAAGGTAAGTTTATAACAGATTGCATACTACATTTATATATACTACATACTACATATATATATTCTATATATTGTTTGCATATCGAGTATCGCAAAAGTGAACTGAATTGATTTAATTGTGAAGCTTTATGTAGGCACTAAAAGTGTATAATGCAATTTATTGCCGGGGATTATAATGTTGATGTGAATGGAAGTCGAGAGTCGAAAGTCGGCAGAGTCAGGTGCAGGCAGGCTGCCGCATGCCACAAGCATATGGCACACACACACACACACACACACATGATAAAGTTGCCTTCACACAATGCCAAACGTTGTCAAACAAGTGCACAAAGTGGGGCAGGTGGGTAGACCACAAAGACCGAGGGCGGGCAGGTAAAGTGACAGCTAAACATACACACTTTGTGTGTGTGCGATACGAGTGTGTGTGTGGGTAAAATGCAACAGCTGCTATCGTTGGCTGTGGTTGGCCGAAAAAAGCCCAAAAGGTGCTGCATGTTGCACACAGCCAGCAGCAGCTCGTCTAGCCTCTCGATTCCTCTCGTCCGGCTTTGTCTTGGCTCGTCGTCGTCGTCTCCCCTGCTGGGATTCTTCGCACGCTTACAAATGCTAAGAACGACATTGTCGTCATCCTCATCCTTCTCTGCTCATCCTTATCCCTCTCGTCATCATCATCATCATTATTCGCTTCGTCTGTCTAAGCTGCGCCATCATTTGCAGGCAATTGCCAGTCGCAACTTGAGCAAATCTTCCCCTTCCCTCCTCACTTTCAGACACTTAACCCGAAGTGAGTGTGCCACTGTGTGTCTGTGTGTGTGTGTGTGTGTGCGAGGGTGCTTGAAATCTTTATTGCGCCGCTCGTTTTATACCCATTTAGCAGCTGCAGCTGACGAGCAGCTCCGTCATCAGGCCCCCAACTTGAGCATAAACAATTTGCAAACGCGTTTTCAATGCGGTTTCTTCAAATTATTATAAAATACCACAAATCTGGGATTAAATCGCAATGAACACGGTTTTATAGCTTGCGAAGCGTTAAAGCTTATAGACAGCACAGATTCGATTTGACACCTTGAACAAAGTTTTTCACAAATGAAAAGGAAAAATATGAAAGCATTCATAAATATGACGACTTTGATTTGATTTTTGAACAGCTTTTTTAGATTCTTAACGGGTGAGTTCAGTTTAAGTTCAATTATGGAAAGAAATTCTTAACTTAACAATTTGCGTGCAATGAGTTGAATTTACATTGAATGAATTTAAATGTTTCTTAGAAGTAATAGGTTTCTAATAACCTCAGCTTAGAAAATTTGCCTGAAGTAATACGTAAAATAAAGAAGCAGCACCATTTAAGTTGTTTAAATATGCTATATGCAGTCTTAGAATCGATTACTAACTAGTTTTACTTTTAAACTAATCGGTTATGTAGTTGCTGTTAATGTATTAATATCGCTTGCCTTCTTTAAGTTTAGCCGCTTAGCTTATGCCTTTTTTTGAACAGATTATCTTTATAGCGATGCTCTTCATTCATTCATTATATTTGTATACCCTTTTATAAATAAAGTGTTAAGAGAAGGTATACTAACTTTATGCAAACTTATTTAACAGTCAAAAGGAGGCGTAGGCCCGAGTTTATATATATATGTCTGTGAACAGCATCATTAGCCTAGTCGATTAAACCATGTCCAGCTCTCTGTCTCAGCTATTTTAAAAACTAGAGACACCAAGTTTAGCCTGAAGCTTTATATATATCATGAGTCGAACAAGTTTACTTCAAATATTGAATTCAACGACCAGCGCCCACGAAAATTGATAATTGCATTTTTCAATTCGATTTGGAAGCTTCTTATAAAATAAACAATTACTTCAACTATTGTATCTAGCTCTCCTCTAAATTTCAATTCAATCGGACAATAAACATAGAAGTTATTCAAGTTCACTTAGAGTTGGACTATTGGACTGCCTGCCCCTGCTGGCATGCTTTAGTTTCTCGCAGCTGTGCCTGCATATGTGTGTGAGAGTAAAAAGCAAAAGGCTGCAGAAGACTTTGTCTTTACTTGCTCTTTTTCCATACTGTGCAAGGGTATCTTACTATCGGGCGTGACTATAGCTTTCATCTGTTTAATACTCTAGCACTGAAACTTCTTCAGCTCTTCCCCAAGCAAACTATATCAGATTGCTCTCAGTCGCAGCGCCTATTTTAGCTACAGATTTATTCTAAATTGCAAAATTTACATTGAAAGCAACGAAGAGAGAGAAAGAGAGGAGAGGTGAGAAGTTGGAGAGAGAGAGAGGGGGGAGAAAGAGAGAGGAGGGCCAAAGAAAGAGATGGGGGTTTGCAGGTAGGGAAAGGGATAAGGATTTCCAACTGGGTTTGAGTTGAGGCTGGAGAACACTTGGGAGTGTCCCCCAAAGCGCTTTACATGTTGCGGTGTTTTGCCTGCGACAAGATGAGAGTGCGCACAGCGACAACAACGACGACAAGGAAGCTGACTTTGCGTTGCGTTTGTGTGCGCACGTTGCGTATACGTAATTTGCAGAGGCTGTTGCCAGAGCGCCATGGCGCGAGTGGCATTTAAATTTATGCGGCCACTTAAGGCCGCAGCAAGTGTGGTGCGGCGGTGAAGAGCTCTTGTTTTATTTAAAATTAAATATTCAAATATTTCATGTCGACTGCTGCCTCTGCTGCCGCTGCTGCTGCTGCGTCTGCTGCAGATTGGCAAAATAAATTATTACGTGCAGATAAAATACACGCGGATCTGCGCTGTACACACAATACACAGATATGTACATATATATATATATAAATATATACATATGAATGTACTTTATATTCTTATGCCGCTGCAGTCTGCAGCGGGTTATGAAATGATTTTCATGCTGCAACGCAGTGGCCTCGCAGTCGGGAAATTTTATCATTTTTCACTTTGATAAACAAACACAATGGCGGCCAAAGAGGATGCAGCATAAAAGAAGAAGCAGATGGAGAAGAGCAGCAGAAGATGGGGCAGCTCAGCTTGGCTTAGTTCAGGTCCGGGTCGACGAGGCTTTGTTATGCACGAGTTAATCGGCCACTTTTTGCAGTCGGCTGACGATCGAATGTCATTCAAATTGAGATTTTCAGCCTGCCCTCCTTCTCACCCCCCGCCTCTCTTGCTCTTTCTCTCTCTGGCATTCCACGCTCTGCTCGACAATCGATAAAAGGATAATGCAAACAAAGCGTGCGGAGACAGACAAAGCAGAAAGGGATACAATAGCTGTGGCATAAATAATGACTGTCAGCGCGCTGAAAGAGCAAAGGCAAACAATCAACAACGAAATTGTTTTGATACCCTGTAAATAGGCTGCAAAAATCTTGGATGAACGAGACTAAATATGTTTCGAATTAGAAATAAATTGGATAACTACAGTCGACTGTGCTAGATTGTTATATACGAGTACTCACTAGCATAGTTTGTATTGCGTACTTGCAGGCAGCGCCTTCGCAAACTGTGCACTCATTAAAGTCTTAAAGAAGTTCTTGAATCGTTTGAAATCAAATTCAGAAATTAAGTGGACGCTGATAGTGTTATTGTGCATACCAAAAGTTAGTATACTATTCTTAAAACTTCTGGCTGTACCTTGGAAAGAATTTCCCTGGTTGATGATCTAGGTGGACCGCAAACTTAAGTTTTGTGAACATATATCATCAATTGTGCAAAAGGGTGTGGTTATAAGGATGGTCTAAGGAGTTTGAAGATCCTTACCTTAACTAAGACTTTCTTCACCCCACTTGCTCGTTTTATTCACGAGTAGGGCTCATATGTTTCCTCAGTACATAGTTCACAAGGACCGCATTGAATCCGTGAAGAAAAACTTTTTAATATTTGCCTTGCGAGGCCTTAACTAGGGATTCAAGTAAATTCAAGACTTCCTTCTGTCCTATCTTTTGTCTTCTACCCTCTGCCAATTGTACAACCATGCTTGGTGTTGTATTTATGAATAACCGTATTCAAGGGGACAAATGTAGATGTATGACTTGCTTAGTCGGTTACACTTCTCTGTCCCGGGTAGAATCACGCTTAATTACCTTCCACTAAACTCTCAAATGTAGTTCAAGCAACATTCGGGGTATTATGTTCGGACTATAATAAATTATATTCTTTTGTAGGTAACAACAACAATAATTCTGTATCTAACTTAAAATTGCAAATCCTCACTCACCTATCTAGTAACTAGTTAAATATTATCTTCTTTACTCTGTGACTAGTTTTACTCTTTAAGCTATACTATTCGCGATTTTGATAGCCTGTAAAGCTACAGGGAATTTGATTAGAAGACACAATTGAGAAAAGATGACTAATTACTCAGCTATAGGTCTAGTTAAATATTTATGCATGCTTTTTACAGGGTATACACTAGTCCTACATTTCTTGCTTTGTCCCTGTGTGCTCCCTTTGTGTGTGCTTACCTTGGGCAAACATGACGGCAAAGCGCTTTAAAAATTAATAGCAAAATGATGACAAAGAGCAGCTCCAATAATGCCAGCCTATTAGGCCAAGTTCTGGGCGCCCCTTGGTCCCCTGTCTCTTTCTCTACCTTTCCCCCTCTTCGGCGCACTTAGGCAAATGACGGCAAACATTTGCCCAGCTCTCACTTGGCCAGTGTTGCCTGTGCTCTCCTCTTGTTGTCGTTGTTAATGAGCAAGCAAATAATGCCGCCACTTACTCATGGCCCTGGGTGCTGCCTAAATGAAAGAGAAAGAGACAGAGAGAGCGAGAGAGAGAGCACTTTAGATGCCTTGTGTTTTGTGTTCTCCCTCTCTCTCTTTCTCGATAAAACTTTGTCCAGGCTGTTTTGACTTTTATGCCAAAATTAATCAGATCATCTTTGAAATTTCGACTCCTTTACTTGTCCGCATACGCAGTTAAAGAAGCACGCAAACGCACATACACTGACAGACAGACACACACACACAGGCATACATATGGCTCAGTTACAATTGGAGCCTGAGGATGCCGCTCTTGCTAACGATCTGGTACTGCTGCAGGCCTGCACCAAGTTCAAGGGATTCCTTCATCATACGAACAACAATTACGATATGGCCCTCCTGATCTATAACATGCAAATCACTTGGCATTCTGGAAATTCAATGCCCAAAGCAATACCCTATGCCATACTCAAGTTGTGTTTCAGGCATGCGATTGGTGAGTTTAAATATGGGAAGTGTGATACAGAGAGAAAGAGATAGACAGAGAGAGAGAGGGAGAGGGAAAGGGAAGAGATATATTAATAGAGGAGTATTATAATTTTGTGCCAGCAGATAATGTATGTAATTTGCACAACTCTACAAAATATATATATTCTTAATCAGCATGAACAACCGAGTCGATATAGCCATGTCTGTCTATCTGTCTGTCTGTCTGTTTATCTGTCTAAGTGTCTATCTATCTGTCTGTCTGTTTATCTGTCTAAGTGTCTACTGTCTGTCTGTCTGTTTGTCAATCTGCCTAACTGTCTGTCTGTCTATCTATCTGTTTGTTTGTCTGTCTATCTGTCTGTCTATCTATCTGTCTATCTATCCGTTTGTCTGTGCGTCTGTCTGTCTGGTATCTGTCTGTCTGGTGTCTGTCTGTCTGGTGTCTGTCTGTCTGGTGTCTGTCTGTCTGTCTGTCTGTCTATCTGTCTGTCTATTTGTCTGTCTATCTGTCTGTTATCTTCTGTCTATCTGTCTGACTAACTATCTGTCTGTCTGTATGTATGCTTGTCTGTCTGTCTATTTGTCTATCTGTTCGTCTGTCTGTCTAACTATCTGTCTATCTGTCTGTCCGTCCATAAGAATACCTAGATCCCAGAGGCTATAATATCTAGGGCTACCAAATTTTATGTCAATATGTGTTATTATTACACGCAGATCGAGATTGTCTTACAATTTGAACACGCACCTTTCCGCTCCCGTACATCGGTCAAAACCGGAGTGTCATTTAAACGCAGGACAGTTCATTTTAAATAAACATTAAAGTCATCTATGTATTTAAGAAATTGTTTTGGTCGGGTGGGAACGGGTATATCACAATCGTGCACAAGTAAAGAATTAATTGTTCGACTTTTAAGAGAGATTCTTCTTTCTATATAAAATGAGTTTTACAGTCGAATGTTCCAACCAATATAAAAATCGAATAACAATCACATTACGGAAAACACCGCACAGTTTACATACTAAATATGCATATTATCATTTCCATTTCGTATCCTACACATTTTATTAAGATTCTTCATTGATTTCTACAGTTATTTTATGCTTGACAAATTGAATACATATTGAATGAAGAGCAGAGAACTTCAGAATGACGTCCCATAGAATACTAAAGTTATTTGAACTTATACAAAATAAAAGAGCTCGGAATTCCTATTTGTATCATATAGATACATTTAGTGCATATATGTACCTTCATCCTTTATTATAATGTTCTCTTGCCAAACTTTTTGGCTGCACACCAAAGTCAAAACAAAGAAACTCTGGATTAAGGGACCAGAATCGAATTTCCGTTTGTCGTTCGCCATTTGCCCGACCACATTTCATATTTATATCGTTGTCACTTCAGGCCCGGCTCGGTTACCCCCTTGGGCCGCACAGCGTGTGACCGACTGACTGACTTACTGACTCAGCGCCCTCTTGACATTTCGCATCTCCATCATTGTTTTTGTTTCTCTTGTTCTTGTTGCTCTTGTTGTTGATGTGTCACCGCGTGTTAACCTTCAAAAGCATTTTTTCTTGTTGTTTTTGTTGTTGTATTAGGCGACCTTTGCCTCTCGCTGCGAAGCCCACAAGAGCAAAAATACCATCGCTTTCGCTTTTGACTTTCGCTTGTTTAATTAAAAGCGATTAGTAATTCCCGTTAAGCAATCAGCCGAGCACAGCTCGCTGAGCCGCCAGCCCCATTAAATATGCAACACAAACGCTTTAATTATACAAAAATGCTGTAGAACACACACACACATACAAGCACACACTCTTATATATGCACGGACAGAAATAGAAGGAACCCAGTTGGAATATTTATCATTTAGATAAAAAAAAGAATATTAAATCGAGTAAAGTACAATGTGGCATCAATTATCCATTGATATTCTCTCTGTTAGATCTGATATAAATATAATATAAATATATCGCATTTCCGCTCAGTGTACTCATGGGAAACACACGCTCACACATGCTCAGACAGAAAAAGAAGGGTGCAAAAAGCATCCTTAATCGAATAATAAAGAATATGATATAAATCCATCTTGTATATCCTCTCAGTCAGTTTAGATTATTATAATGTTCCTTACTTTCGCTCAGTTTACTCATGAGAAACACTGACACTCTCACAGCACACACACCATCTCACACTTGCACAGACAGAAATAGAAGCTAATCAGGTACAAAAAGTATCTTAAATTGAGTAATGAACAACATAAACATAAATCAACCTTCGTTATGCTCTCAACTAGATCAGACTATTCTAATATACCATCTTTTCTCGCAGTGTACTTCATAAGAAACCATGAAAGTTGCTTTTCATTGTTTGCATATTTCATTTTTCAGCATTTTGAAATCAACAAAATCAAACGGAAGTTGTTCGTTTCGCTCAAGAGAGAGAGAGAGAGAGAGAGAGAAGTAGAGCGAGGAGGGGATTGGCGTTAGAAATAAATGAAATTGGTAACGAAATGAATTCGTTTTCGAATGTCTGGCACGCAAACCTAACGTTGTTTCTATGTCGCGGGTAAATAACGGTTCTGCGCTCGCTATAGTTGGATTATTTTTACATTTACCCCCCAACTAGTAAGAGAGAGATGGGATAGAGAGGGTGCTGGGGTCTACTCGTTTGTGGTTGGGTTGGGTGGCATGTGGTTTGCTGTGTGGTTCTCTATTAGCTGTGGTGCTGCTAACGAGTAAGAAGGAAGGAATGAAAGAGGTGTGTGAAGAGTGTGGAGTATGGGAGACAGAGAAGGAAAGGAAAAAGAGAGAGAGAGAGATAGTGGAAGAAAACTAGTCAATGACAGTGGTGTCATTGGGTTATGACAGAAACATGAGGTCAGTATTGAATTGAAATTCTTTCAATTTCCTTGCAGAGTTTACTTTAAGATATAGTTAAAATATTATTAAAACTGTAGCTTAACTTTTAGTTAATATATAGTTTAAAATTACTGATGAATACAATATGATTCGCTTTAACACGTATAACTTTTTGCATTATCTTTCTCGTAGCACCCTAATATGCATAAATGCTTATTTCGGAAATTTAAACTATGGCCAGCTTTGGCTATAGTTTTAACTTTGGCGTGGCTTGGCACCCACTTCACCCGGGGGAGGGGCGGGAAGGCAACAAAGTGAAATGCTAAAGCCGCAAGGAAACTTTTTGCAGGCCACGCGACGTCCTAACCCATGTAGAGGAGAGAGAGAATATGGCAGAGAGAGTGTAGTGGAAGCCAATGCCGCAGGCCAAAAGTCAACTACTTACAATCCCCCCCGAAGGAAAAAGAGAGACAGAGGGAGAGAGGCAACAATTTCGTTTCTGATGACAGTCAACGATAAGCTTCTGCCTGGGGAGGAACAGGGCTTGGGATCCGGTCCCACTCAGCTGGGTAAAGTCATAAAAATTGAAATATAATTGATTGGCGTTGTTGTCGAAGTTTTTTTTGTACGCTTCTGGTTTGGGGTTCAGCTACTCAGTGTGTAAGGGGGGTAGGGTCGGAGGAGGTCCTCTGACATTGACGTAGTCGCCTGGCCAAATTAGTTGGATTGTAATTTTAGACACCAAAAAGCTTTGACTTTATTTGCTTTAACCTTTGATCGATGGCAATGACATGCGAACTAAGTTTCAAATTTCGCACCAGACTTAACCATTCAACTTAATTTGCCCGTCGAACCGCTACGAAACGGAAGTTTCACGACGGAAGTTTCTTTAGATGAACGATTAAAGTCGGTAGACTGCTGGAAAATTAATCAAATACTTAGCTTAACCGGTTTACGCGCAGTGAAAATTATACAGTAATTTTCCGCTTACTTCGAAAACAGTTAAGTGTGCTGAAGAAAGAGCTAACACAGGAGAATAAGATGCTTATCTGAACCGGCTCAATAGCAGCTGATACCAGTCCTTTTTAAAGTGATAAGATTTTAAGCTGAACCGACTCAGTTAGCCAGCCTAAATAAACCTAAAAACCCTTAACTTCGTAGACCGTTCTAGTGCACTAAACCTGGAACTAAAACTTTAGTTTTCAGTTCTCCTTAACTGAACCGGTTCCGTTATTTTGTTCTCAATTGTAATCGTAAAAGTATTACGACACAAAAAGGCCCTAAACTGATTCGGTTCAACAACCATTCCTTTTAATATTGAACCTAACTGGTTCAACAGCACTCCTTTATAAACTGATAAAATTCTGAGGTAAACCCGCTCAAGAGCAACTCAATTAATTAGGTTTAATTATGGTTATGAACTGGTTCAACAGCAACTAATGGAGTGCTCTGAGTGGTTAAACAACAACTGAAATTAGTTTAAAAATTAAGTTTAACTCGCTTTTGTTCTGTCGTTCTATAACTGATAAGATGCTGAGCTGAACTCGTTTGATAGCAACTGAAATCATTCTATACGTTAAGTTGGTTCTGAACAACAGCAGCTAACACAAGACCTTCTCAAACTTTCAGGATACTTAGCTAAACAGGTTAAACAGCAACTGATATCATTCTGTAAGTTAAGTTTAACTTTGGCTTTAAACCAGTTCAACAGCAGCTGACACCAGTCCTTTATAAACTGATACGATTCTGAGGTTTAATTATGGTTTTGAACTGGGTCAACAGCAGCTAACACAAGACCTCCTCAAATTAATAGGATGCTGAGCCTTAGAGGTTAAACAGCAACTGAAATCATTCTATAAGTTAGGTTGAACTTTCGCTTTAAATCTGTTCCACAGAATTTGATACAAGTCGTTCTTCAACTGATAAGATCCTAAACTGAAGTAGTTCAACGGCAACTGAAATCATTCTATATTTTAAGTTGGTTCAACAGCAGCTGACAGCAGCCTTACTTTAACTTTTAAGTTTATAATCTAAACAGGTTCAACAGCAAATTATTCTACAAGTTACGTTTAGTTTTAGGTTCTTAAACCGGTTCATTAAACTGAACCAGCTGCTGACATATTAGTTCCAAATGAGGCTTTTTCTGAACATATTCACTTATCTCTTGCATTTTCTACTCTTTTCAGGCATCTCATCCCTTTCAAGCTCCGGCGATCCGGAGCAACTGCCGGAGCTGCCGCCTGGGGACGAGCAGCGTCTGCAGCGTGCCGCACTGCATCTGCAGCAGAAGCTGATCCTGCGCGAATGGCTGCGCGAATATCGCATGCAACATCATTATCAGCGTTTGCTTGCCGTTGAGGTTGCATCGCTGGAGGACGTCTACTGGCTGGAGGATTCGCGTGCCAGCAAGATACTTGGCAAGGACTGGCAGCTGTGGTCGACGGCGCGTCAGGGTCTGCCCACATCGAAGGCACAGCTGGACGCACTCAAGGCGCAGCTGTGGTCAACGGTGGTGAAGTCAAGTCAGCATCAGGACGCCTGGACATGGGGTGGCATGCTGGTGGTGTCCGTATCCGTTGCCGGACTGGTCACACTTGCCGCCATGACACAACCCTCGCTGGCACCCGAGGCCCGTCATTCGCTGCTGCAATATGTAACTGGAAAGTATCTACTGCCGGCCAACTGTAAAGTGCAATGGGACTGGAAGGATCCGGTGCGTGTCGGTGGCACCATGTGCTTTGTGGTGCGTTTCTTTCAGCGCAACGGTCAGCCCTATCCCATCTGTGATACGGATCAGTTCTTTGTCGAAGTAACCGAGGGTACTCGCAAGGTGGTGACCATCTCCGAGCTCGGCTCGTCCACGGATCCCAATAATGCCAACATTGCCAAGGTGAAGTTCACGGTGCGCACAGCGGGACAATACAAGATCTCAGTGCTCATCGGTGCCAGCCACATTGCCGGTTCGCCATTCTTGCGCAGCTTTCTGCCCGGTGCCATCGATGCGCGTCGCTCGCGTTTCATACGTCCCGCCAGCACCGTCATCTGCTGCGCCAGTGCACCCACTCTGATGCACATCGAGCCGAGGGATGAGTTCGGCAATGCGTGCCTCTTCGAGCAATCCGACGAGGCGCTGCAGGTAAAGCAAGCGGCACAAATCTCTTATGTCTCCTCTTCTTATGCACGATCTCTCTTTCTCTTTCCCTATTTCTCTCACGCCAGGGCTATCAAGTGGCCATCTACGATCTGAACGGCTGTGCCGTCGAGAAGCTGCAGCACGCCATCGACTTCAGCTACGACCGCGTCAACTCGCGTGTCTCCGTCACTGCGCTCTTCCCTGAGCCCACGTGCCTGCGCGCTGTCATTAGCTATCGGGATCAGCAGCTGCCCAATGGAGATTTTGACATCATTGTGCTGAGCAGTAAGTGCAGATTTTTGTCTATAGCAAATCAAGGTTGTTATTAATTACAGGGTATTTACTAGTCGTTCAATGTGAAACGATTTCAATTAGTTGTAGCATTATATCTATATATATTATTTTATTTATAATATATATGAATAAGCTTTATCGCAGTCAACAATTAATCGATGTTAAGTTATGAAGTTCCGATAGTTGTTCTTATATTTTGGAATCACGTGTAATTAGAACAAAAATAATCGTTATCAAAGATCGGAATACATTGAATAAGAAAAGCGCTTTTGAAACTGAATAACAAGACAAAAGATAATTTAAATAGAAAATAAAGCTATTGAACTATTGAAAACAAATAAGAATTTCCTGCAACATAATAACAGATTAGATTGTTGTTGTTTTATACAGTCAGTTTTGAAGATTTTTAGCAATTATATATGAATTACCTGTCTCCAATAATCTTTCTATCACACGGTACTTACTAGTCGTTCAGTTTTGTATATTTCGAACAGTTGAAGAAAAGGCCCGATGTCTTCTTTTTATAGGCTAACTTTTAATCGAAACATTTGCAATCTATCAATATATTTAATAGAAATCTTTCTCTACTGCTGATAATCACACTAATAGCGAGCGCTACCTTCATTATCTTAATTCAGAGTTACTGTTAAATAGTTCACACAAAATCATTCACATTTATATACAGGGAACAGGTACCATGTAATAAACTGGATTTGTTTATTCAATTATTTATTATTTAATGAGCTTGTGCTTCGTGCACTTCTTTTCTTTTTGACATTCCATGAGCGAGTGAACAAGTGACTTAATTATATTATTTTACATTACATTATGCTTTACCAAAAAAGCTGTTTAACTCTTATGCTGATTAACATTACAGATCAAGACAAACACATTAATTCCAACAGTACCCTCACTTTTCTTGCGCTGTTATGTACTTTGTCTACAAACTCTCCTTCTAAGCCATCCTCAGTCAGTAGCTATAGTGGTTGCCTCTTATTTTTTTACAGTGTATTGTCTTTAGTTACTGCTATCGAAAACTAATGCAACCTCCTCATGTCGTTGCCCTCTTCCAGATAGCGACACGACGCTGGTGCACAAGAACATTGCCTCGCGCAAGCACAACATCTGCTACGAGGCAAAGTTGCTGAGCATCTATGGCGCTACAAAGAACAAGCCACGCAAGGTCATGTGCTACGTGGGCCCCAAGCAGGTGAGTACGGCAAGCCGGACACCGATAGAAGTTGGGAAATGTTGAGGCTCAGAACTCGCTGATCTTTCAGGTGACCATCAAGGAAATGATACTGAAGTTCATACCAAAGAGAATAGCGACATTTCGCCTGTGTCCATCGACCAAGTTTCATTTCTTGCCTCAACTTGTGAATCACTTGCACGGGCCGGTCTTCATCATCGACGATGGAGCACAGCCACGCATTGAACTGGCCTCGAAGGATCGAAATATTATAGCGGCCACGTTTACCCATTTTCTGCTGAAGAACATTGGCGGCTCGGAGACGTTCAAGGACAAGCAGGATTTCTTCTATCATGAGGTACGCAAGTTCCATGCCAGCTACTACCACGAGAAGATGGCACTGAAGGTGCAGCGCGAGAAAATCCTGGAGAGCAGCATGAAGGCCACCAAGGGATTCTCAGTGTCCGACTGGTGCGGCAACTTTGAGGTCACCTTCCAGGGGGAACAGGGCATCGATTGGGGTGGACTGCGTCGCGAATGGTTCGAATTGGTCTGCAGTAACCTCTTCGATTCACGTAGCGGACTCTTCTGTACGTTCCATGACAAACATCAGGCTCTAGTTCATCCGAATCCCACAAGGCCGGCGCATCTGAAGCTCAAGTACTTCGAGTTTGCCGGCAAAATGGTTGGCAAGTGTCTCTTCGAGAGTGCTCTGGGCGGTAGTTATCGCCAGTTGGTGCGTGCACGGTTCAGTCGCTCATTTCTTGCACAGCTCATTGGACTGAGGGTGCACTACAAGGTGAGTTGAAGATTGCTGCAGCAGTTGCACATATGTTTTCCCACTCTCACTACCTTTTCGCCTCGCAGTACTTCGAGCAGGATGATCCAGATCTTTATCTATCCAAAATCAAATACATTTTGGACACTGATCTGGATGCCACAGACACATTGGAGCTGTACTTTGTGGAGGATCTGTATGATGGCAGCGGGCAGCTAATCAAGACTGTCGAACTGATACAAAACGGTGCCAAGACACGCGTAACCAATGCCAGCAAGAACCAGTACCTGGACGCGTTGGCCCAGCAACGACTGTGTAACAGTGTCAAGGATGAGGTGGACAGCTTTCTGAAGGGTCTCAATGCCATCATACCGGACAATCTATTAAGCATATTCGATGAGAACGAACTGGAGGTGGGTTCTCATCTTTAACTACAACTTAACCTAACCCGCTATCCATTTCCTTTTCTATCTCTCTCTCTCTCTCTGCAGCTGCTCATGTGCGGCACAGGGGAGTACTCGATAAGTGACTTCAAGTCGCATCACATTGCCAATGGCAACTCGTCGGAGTTTCGTCGCGTGCTCGCCTGGTTCTGGGCTGGGGTGAGCAACTTCAGTCAGACCGAAATGGCTCGTCTACTGCAATTCACCACAGGATGTTCTCAGCTACCCCCAGGTGGCTTCCAGGAGCTTAATCCGCAATTTCAGATAACGGCTGCACCTACATTTGGCAATCTACCCACGGCACACACTTGGTAAGGCTGAAATCTTTTGTAAATCCTTCCTAATCTTTGTCTAACTCTTCTCTCTCTTCTTGTCTCAGCTTCAATCAGCTCTGTCTGCCCGATTATGAGAGCTACGAGCAGTTCGAGAAGTCGCTGCTGCTGGCCATCAGCGAGGGCAGCGAGGGGTTCGGCATGGTCTAAAATTTGTATTTATATCTAGCATATATACTACCTATTTATATAGTAGATTACACTTACATACATAGTATATATATTATAAATTTATACATCTCGTCTAGCTGCTGCAACTGTGTGTTCCTGTGCTTTATATAACTATCGTCATACTATCGTCGTTAGGTACCAACTATCGGTTAAGTGCGTGTGCCGACCAAAAAATTGTAATGGGGCAACCCACGAGCTAAGCAATACCAGAATGGAGATCGTATATATACTATCTATAAATAGTTTTTAAAAAGAGTCGAAAATGAAAATGAAAATATATCATCATCAAAAAGAATGTGATAATTGTATTATAAACTAATGCAAGTTAATATCGTCAAAACTTTTTAAATGTGACTCCAAACTGTAGAAATATATATTAAATTTAAATATTTGTGTAGCATAGTGAAGAGCTGTGTACAAATATAGCATGCCGTGATGATCGGTGATCATATCACGGCTGAGCTTGCTAATCAACTTGGTATTTAAACAAATTATTAAACAGTCCCCCCAACCTAAGAAATGTTTATAGGCATTTTAACAAAACATATATGAAACCAAAAAAAATAGAAACTTTTGCAAATTCAATGAGCTCTCAACCAAATCCAAAATAATACGATAATATATATCTAAATCTTTGTAAGCAATATTGATATACTATACTATATATACATATAGATGTTAAAGACAGATATTTAAGTCGCATATACTATAGCAGGTAGTCTCTAAAGTGTTGAACATGTTGAAATCAATAACTCTCTTATCGATAAGTTATACTAGTAATCGAAAGTCGTAATAGTAGTTGTTGAATCGATGATCTCTTATGTGTGTGATGAAGCGAAGATACAGTTCAAATAAAATCGAAATCAATTGCAAGAAATGTGTCAAAAATCTCACTACTTATTATATAATATAATTTAGCATATCTTTTATTGTTTTTCCCTCGGTTTTCCTACCGGTTTACTGGGTGACAAGCCATTACAAGCCGCTTTCTTTCCATGCGGGGATATAATAAACATACTAAAGTATTTTTCCCCAGCGAGGTTACATGCAGAAATTTCCTCACCTATAGCAGAGCTTAACCGGAGAGTTCAGTTCGCACATTAGATAACCCAAGTGGAACCGCACCGGTGTCAAGTGAAATGCACGGATTATACGCGACAGCTTAAGCTTTTTATTCCATTCCATTTCTCCCGACCGTGAGTGACAAATTATGTGGACGACATCAAAATTGACAAAAACAAATTTGCAGGTCGTCGTCGTCGTGTGGCCGGTGTATTAATTTAAACAATTATTAGACACTAATTGAAGCCAGAGAATCATGCGCAGCGTTGCCTGCATTAGCTTTTATTTTGCCACATTTGAATTGAAGGAGAAAGTGGAGATTTTACATCGCAGTTTATCCAAGACAGTCGGCGTCAAAGGGCCACCACCATAATTATAAACCACATAGCTGTTAACTGTCACTTTTCAGCGGGATCGAAAGCCCCCTTGTCGTGTGTGGCGGGTCGATATTGTAGTAATAATCTCTTCAACTGATGGCGCCAAACTTTTCAGTTCTGCATGTGAGGTCTTTCTTTTCTTCTCTAGATATGAGAATGTAATGGCTATCACATTCTAAAGCAAGTGTAAATTTACCATTTAAGGTGCGTTAAGAAATCTGGGGACCCTTCCTAAAGTCCTAACGGCTTTAGATTCTGAGACACTTCCTAAGGTCATAAAAATCTTTCTAAGGTGCAGCTTAGCAATCTAGAGACTCTTCCTAAGGCCCTAAGGCACATGCTTAGATTCTGAGACACTTCCTAAGGTCATAAAAGCTTTCCTAAGGTGTAGCTTACCAATCTGGAGACCTTTCCTAAGGGGAAGCCTTAACAGTAAGGTTCCTAGGTGTTTCATAAGGTACTATTGTCAGCATTAAAAAAGGATTCCATAAACAATTTAGTTCTTATAATGGCATTCTAAAAGGTTATTGAGTCTAACCAATAATTATAGGTAACACACATGTGTCCTATATCAAAACGAAAGAGCATATTCTATTATGATCAAGGTTAGTATATAGATCTCGTGTTTAATCAGTTCGTATTAATTAAAAGTTAAGGAAAGGCTCAACTTAAGTTGACTAATATTACCGCTAAACGTGCGTTCATAAGTTCATAAAAATCTTTATGGGCTTGTTTACAAAAGTGAAATTCATATAGCATAGCAAGTACCTTGAGAGTGCCCGTTGTTGCTGCCCACCGACTGCCCTGGCACAGATTACCAAACTACCTAAGTACCTAGTACGTAGTGTGGTCTCGTATCGGACTCGTCTTAAGGCCGTCTTGGGGTCGGGTAATTAAGCCAGCGACGAAGCCAGAGAGAAACTGTGGCACAAGGTCTTCCTCCCAAAACCGGTAGAGCTAGAACACACAGAGACTACTTTCTCGCTGACCCCCAGAAGAAAGACGCGGAATACAAACAGAAAACATAAACCACAAAATGCTTATTTCATTATACAATTTTTAATCTTGAGCGATTCTTTTTTTTTGTGACTAAAATTAGAATAAATAGCTTAGAAAACTAGTCAAATAAATACGTAATGCCAACCTGTCGACAACCTTTTCGACAGTCTGTAGTGTTCCCAGTTCCAGTTCCCGTAGTCTATCTCATCCCAACCCAACCAGACTCAACCCGAGCACTTAGTGGCCAGGGTGCAGAGCAGCGTTTTGGGGCAGAAGAGCAGCCCCTTGGAGCAGGTCATCTTGTGTCCCTTCATCTGACCCGCTGAGTTCTTATAGCACACAAAGTAGCTGCTGATCGAGGTCTGATCGGGTATCTTATCGCCCTCCTTGCAATAATATTTGCGCTTCTTCACCGCTGATCCGCTGCTATTGCTGATGGGCGACAATGTGGGCGGTGGTGCTGCTATAACTGGACGGGCCGGTGAAGGGGTAACCATTTCAGGTAGATCAACCATATATGAATCCATTAGGGTTTGTTCTATGCTCGATGCCATAGCCGTGGGTGCTGTTGGTGGTGCCGGCGTATTACCAAATTGCTGTAGAAGATTGGCAATATTCTGCGCCTTTAGCGCCGCATCCTGATGCCGCTTCGCTTCGGTGAGCACCTTCAGTGCTTCGATCTGCATGCGACGATTCTCATCGATGGTGTAGCCACTAAAACTGGGTATATTCCCGCACTGGGCATAGGTCATGGCATCGCAGATGCGTGTCTGCTTGTTGAATCCCGTATAGGGTGGACACGAATACGAGAGCACCTTGCCATCCTTCTTGCTGCACACGAAATACCTTGTACAGTCTGTCTGATTGGGTTGACGCACTCCCGCCTGGCAGGTGATGACCTCCACGTTGCCCAGCTCTGAGAGTGCAGCAGGAGATTGTGTCATCAGGGGCAGTATGGATTTCTGAAAGACATCCAAACTGATAAAGTTGCCATTGAAATTGACTAGTTGGCCAGTACCGATGGGTTGCTTCTTCGGTCTGCTGGGCATGCTGTGTGCTCCACCCGTTGCTGTCATGCTGGTGAACATGCTCAGATCCATGTTACCCGCTGTGTCGCTGTAGATGCTGGTGCTCATGGTGGGCGTGGGGCGTGGCAATAGGTATGGATGCTGCTGATGCTGTGGCTCGTTTATCGCATTCTGTGAGATCGCAAAATTGTGCTCCACATACGTTGGAGGTGCTAATTGTTGCTGCATGCTCAGCATTTCCGATGAGCCGCTGCCAGTGCCAGTGCTGCTGCTGCTGCTGTAGGTCAGTACGTTGTGCCGATTGTTGTTCGGATAACTGTGCTGGTTGTTGTTGTTGTTGTTGTTGTTGCCATAGCTAGCGTTAATCATTTCATCAGCCTCCACTTCCATGCTTTCGATTTTCTGTGAATTGGGTCGTATCTTCACCTGTCCCGCCTCGAGCGGAGTGGGAAACATGTTATCCATTGGACGCGGCATTTGCACATGCACAGTGGGATAGCTCTCCCCCCTGGAACACACGATTCACATTGTGTTCATTAAGATGCGGACTGGGCGTATAGTAGCTGGCCACTGTGGCGGGTGAGGGCGTTGTCTGTGCATAATCATTGCCTCCATATTGTCCAGTATATTGACTGCTCATGGTGCTCATGGTCAGCCCAGAGCTAGGGCGATTCGTTGTCATTGTGGCTATAAACTTATTGTAGTAGTTGTTGTTGTTGTTGTTGTTGTTGCTCTGACTATCCGATTGTAGCTGCTCTGCATTGCTGTGATGCTTGTCCTGATGGGGATACACGCCCAGACTGTTGCCATAGGTATCGATGACCTCCTTCTCACCCGAGTTGGTGCTGGACACGTGCACAGGGATCACATTGTTGTGAATGATCGTTGTACTGGGCTGCTGCTGCTGCTGGTGCTTCTTGTTGTTGTTGCTGTAGCCTGAGGGTTTCTTGCGATGGATGTAGTGCGTGCGTGTGGGTGCATTGTAGCTGGGCATGGCATAATATTGCTGGAAGAGATTGTTGTGCGGGGAGAGGATCACTGGCTGCAGTATGGGCGGTGCATAGTAGGCGCCATTGTAGGCGGGATTTGGCAGCACCTTGGGCAAGTTCTGTGCAGCAATCATCTGCTTGGATAGCTCCAGCACCGTCTTCAGCGTCTCCTCCGATATCTTTGGCTCGTGTTCTCCGTACTCGTGACTCTGTTGGGAGGACTGAGATGATTGTTGTTGTTGTTGTTGTTGTTGTTGTTGCTCCGCGCTGTTAAGTCCGTACTGGGGTAGGGTGAACATGACCGATCCCTCCGGTCGATTGACCACAATCTGTGAGTTACCATAGCCCGCTCCATAAGGCTGTGTGTTGGACAGCAACAACTTTGTCTCCGGCTGCATGCGATGCTTGGACAGATGCTCCTGCAGGCGTGTCTTGTTCACAGTCGGCTCAGGCAATGGATTGGGAGCTGAGGTTGTGGTGGTCGTGCTGCTGGTGCTGCCGCTGCTCATGGCGGGGGTAGGAGGCGCTGTCGTCGTCGTCTTCGTTGTTGTACTGAGCTCATTCTTTAGGCTGCCCATGGGATTGAGCATATCGTAGCGATTCTTCAGATCGAAGTGTGCCAGAAATGCGTTCAGCTGATCCGGGCGCATCTCCAGCTGCGGCTTGTCCGTCTTCTGGTATGTCTGCTGAAGGCCGTCGATCAATTGCTGCAGTCGCTGCAGATGCGCCGTCAACTTGGGATCAATGGGCGAACCAGGCTGCTCCCCTGAGATGGTAAAGGAAGCGACTGGAGAGGACTCCGTGCTGTGGACAGTCTCCAGTTTATTTAAACTTGCATCTCCCTCGCGATTTTCCAGTTGATGATGACCTTCCAGTTCGACCAGTTCACCATCACCGCTTGAATCGAATTGACTCACGCCAGAGAGATCTTCATCAGCAGCAACTACGCCCTGAGCCTTCTTCTCCCTCCTCCAGCTGCTGCTCCTCCTCTTCGCTGCTGAGCCCCGCATCCAGCACAATCTCCACATTGTCATCCTCGTGCAGAAGCAGGTCCGCTTCATCTTTGTTATTCAGTATGATAATGCTACTAGCTGATCCCGGCGCACTGGTGGACGTGCTCACCAGCTCGCTGGGTGTCAGGCACTCCCAATCCTCGCCAGGCAGCACGCAGCTGCCCACATTGTGCTCGTATACAAGTCCCTCCTTGCACTTCACCGGCACCCAGACATGTCCGTTCGACGGCAGCTGGCGGCACTTGTAGAACGCATCACAGCGCGTCTTGTGAGGTCGCGACTTTTCAGGGCAAGGCTTCCCTGGCAGGAGGCAAAGGAAAGTCAAAGAAAGTAGAAAAAGAAAATCATTTCAAAAAACTTGGCTCAGTGAAATTATTATTACTTATGTTTATAAGATTGAACCATATAATGCCTAATGATTTTGATTAAGAATATATATACTTTGTAGGCTCTGGCACTCCTCATTCTCCTGTTACATACATTTGCACAAAGTAAATAATTCCCTTTATGACCATTTTCAATATTCAACGGGTACGCAGTAGAGCTGGACGTTAAATCGATCGATTAATCGATGTTTTCAATTTTCTCAAATGCGGTGCTTTAATTCTTGAGAATCGATTACATCGAAAATTTGAAGATAGGACTAAATAACGACAACTTAATTAGTAAACATGTTTAGGGGTGGTAGAAAATGTTCGTTTTTAGGTATAGTGCGACGGAGAAGCATTTGTCTTTGAAAAATGTTGAGTTTGGTAATTATTTTCTTCAAAACACCTTTTTTTTCTATAATTTCAAGCCTAAAAACCGTTTTTTTTCTTATATTTCAAATTTTCGATTTAAATCGATTTGAATCGATTTTTTCCTTGAAATTTTAAAAATAAATCGA
Organism: Zaprionus nigranus; assembly: GCA_018903425.1. Classification (NCBI taxonomy): domain Eukaryota; kingdom Metazoa; phylum Arthropoda; class Insecta; order Diptera; family Drosophilidae; genus Zaprionus; species Zaprionus nigranus. Next base: position 593,472 of record JAEIGD010000025.1, read on the forward strand.
TTCAGATTCAGTCGAAGTTTTGTCGATTTCATAACGTCTGACAAAATATGTTTACTCTAAATGTATTTAAAAAGCTTTTATATTTTAAGGAACCATTTCAAATGCTTTTAAATAAGATTGCAATAAAAACTATGTGGATATAAAAAAAGATTTTCGGATTTCATAACTTCTGAAAATGTTGTACATGTACGTCCGGTCACGTAACACTTTTTTCAATCAGAACAAACTTGTATTTTTTAAATGTTCACTATTATATCTTTTTCACACACTATTTTTTTAATATCGCTTCCGGATTTGTACCTTCCGAGAAGTAGAAGAGGCTCGTCATGAGGCACGCATAGATGAAAAGATCGCGCATGATTTTTTAACTATATTTTCTTTCGTATATCCTATAGACCGTTAAATCCTTGTAGTTGGGTTCGTTCGTTCGGACTCGAAGATATACTTCCGCTGCGGACAAAGCGCGCGTTACGACTGACTGAACACTCAAGGTTTGCTCGACATTAAATTGTAATACTAATTTTCTCTTCTTCAGCGCGTCAGTTCTTGCTCCGAAATTGTGGTAAAACGTAACGCATGGAGAAATGTGAAACGACGAGGCTCGAAACGGGCTCGAGCAATGTGTGAAATACGCGCACGGAGTACCGTAAAGTAGTAGTACGGTAGGCCAGTTTAGCGGGCCCTCTCAACTCAAATACAATAGACAATCGTGCACCACATGCTCTCGCCGGCTCGCAGAGAAGGTATTAATTGTTTGTGCACATAAGACACTTGTTTTGCAGAGCAAGCTAGAAGTCGCAGCAATTTCACTTTTCACTGAAATCTTCGGTTATTTTTACATTTTATCTGTTCATATAAAAGCTTGATTACATTATATTTAATACTAAATAAATAAATTATAATGGTTAATAATTTATAACCATCTTTTGCATTGCTAGATATAAAAAAATCCGTTTCATTGTTTGTATCTAAAATTTTAAATTAAGCGCAAGTTAGCATCGAAATGGATGGTGTTATCGATGCTATCGATTACCCATTACTTGTTTAATAGCGATGGTATCGGCATATGTGCACGATACAATATACATATTGTAATCAAAAGCAATAACTTTAAAATATATATTATTATATATTAATAGATCAACACAATTTAAATCAAATGTACGTTAACCGCTTCCGTCGTTACAGTCGTCAGGTAATTTTTAGTGTATTCCATATAATACCGCAACCAATTGTATACCAACTATTTAGTATTTTAAATTAACTTCGAACGGTAACACTTGCTGCAAAACGAAAACTAAATTTTTTGCCAATGCATTGATTCTGCCTGTTAAACAATACACCAACTAAATGACAAAATGTTAAAAAATACACTCACAAGTGCAACGCGCGCGTAATACATAAATCAAGCGAAAAGAAACGATATCGCGGGACTATATTATTGTTGTTTATCACCAATAACCAAACTTGAAATTTACACACGGATCAAACACAGAGTGTATATTAATTTTAGCGAGAGAAGGTAAGCACAGGTAATCGAATCGAATGGAGTGGAATGGCATGGCAGATAACTCCCATTTACAACAACAACAATAATAATGACAGCAGCGACTGTCAGAAACACCTTTTGTGCATTGGAATGTGCGTCGCATATTTTGTCAGTCAGCCTAGTGAGGTGGGCGCTAAGAAGTAGAAGAAGAAGGCTGGCTGTGTCAGCGGTTGCCGCGACCTTTGCCTCAATTACAAACAAACAGAGTGACACACATGCCCATACATGTCTGCACGTATGTATGTATGTACAAAAATATGTACGTATGCATGCACGGACATGCAGGCGATTGTGTGCGTTACATGACGATGTGTTGCGTGCGGGTGTATAGTACACTTACATACATATACAACGCACACACATATAAATATGTTAAGTATAAGGTGTGTTTGTCCCCCTCCACTCTTCAGGTGTCCCAGTGTACCCAACTGGGCGCCTGTTTGGGTGTGAGTTCACGTATTTTGGGTACATTTATTTTTCTTCAATTTGTGGCATCAATGCAGAAGTACAATGTCAGTAATGCACATTCATACATACTTACATCTCTATGTACGTTAGTATGTAACTGTGTGTAGCGCAGCTGTTGTCTCGCTTCGCTGATTAAATACATATTTTAGTTTCCTTTTTGCCTATAATCGTTGCTTGCCCTCTGTGTATGTGTGTGTTCGAGGGTGTCTGGGTGTGTGTGCAGACATATATCATACTATGTATGTGTGTGAGTACGTGTATGATAACAGCAGCAACATATTGTTCTTTGTTTACGCAGTATAAATAAATCTTCGATTGTTTAAGCAGCACTTCTCACTGTTTGCATACCCTGTATTTGAAAAACAGTGTATATCACATCTTACTGTTTATATACTCTGTATAACAATGTATAACAAGATATGTATAACATATCAAACTGTTTGCATACCCTGTAATCATATTAAAGAGTACAACAATAAGAAAGGCCAGGCTAAATCTCCACTGAGTTTGTTCACAGGGTATCTGCCAAGCTTTTTAACACATTTGTTTTAGTTTCAGAATGTCAAAAAAGTGCAAGTGCTAAGGTGGCATCTCTTACACCTGTCAGCTAATTGAGGCATTTACTCACATTCCGTATCAGATTCACACATTCCCTATAATATCTACAAATACATATATTTACTCTCATTAGCTACGTCTTCATCCGGATATGTTAAAGTTTTCTGTTTAAGGAGCTTCCTATTGTAATTAACTTCGCTTGAGTTATTCCCTAAATTTCCTTTATATTCATTATGTTACATATTTTATTCATATTTCATATATAGTATTTCTATTGTTATTAACTTCTCTTGAGTTGTACCCTGAATTCACTTCTCATTCACTATATTTCATATATTTTTCATATTTCTCATCGCAGCTGTAGTTAAATTTTTCCAATAAGTCTATCAATCGATAAAGACTGAATAGGAATTCCAATTAAAGTGTGGCACATGCGAATATCACGTTATGTGTTGGACAATGAACGCTGATACTACGTTTATCAATTGATTTTAGCTACTCTACATACATACATACATATATTAGCGTACAACATTGATACTTCGATAGTAACAACAAATTTCTCAATTAAAACAACAATTAATTGGCACAATGACGACGATCAACGAAATCGCAGACAAATTGCATCTAATTTACACTCCAGAGTACCTGCCGCTAACATAGAGATACATATGTATCTTTGTATGTATGTGTGTACATTGTCCGAGTACTTTTTGTCAGTGACTGTGACTCACTATGACGATTATACAATCAATTGCGGGCGGAGCTCTAAGGTGTGTGTGTGTGTGTGAGTGCGTGATATCAAAATATAGTTAGAACACTAATGGGTGTACGTCGGAGTAGAGTTTGTATGTATTTAGATGATGACCGACACCGGGAATATACAGTGGAATATTATACATGCATATATGTATGTATATCAGATTGTTTATTTTCACTTTTATGGACGCAGCCTGCATGATATCGACCTAAGCAGAAAGTTGAAACCTGCTTAATGAATTGCAGAAACAAGAATCATAATGTATAATATATATAGAACATTCGCCATGAAATATAGCTAAAAATATTCAAAGTTCATCATATATATTTGATGACTGAGCGTATTTAAAAAGTATTTCATCGGTTATCTGCAGACCTCTTCATTGGAAACTATACTATGTTTTACTATGTTTATGCGGCGATAAGATCTGCAGGGGAAATCACTTAAAATGAAGGACAAACAAATTTACAGCAGGAAAGAGAATTCAATTTTGCTAATGTACTAATCGAAGCTCTATAAAGCTCGCTGGGAAGTCGAAGTAATATCCATATATACAGACATTATAATACAGCAATATGTATATGTATATAGTTTATTACCCTATACTACTAATACTCTCGTATCACATTACGATAATTCAGCGAATTTATTGCATCGTTTATATTGCGGTGTATTAAACATACATAAAGGGTGTGCCGAAATGAACGCAAAATTGGAATCAAACAGAAAGTACAGAATCATGAAGTGCAGACTAGGAGACTATTATGGAATAACCTTTATTTTTACCTATAGTCAAAAATTATTATTATGCTGAGTCTTTCTTCCAATCAGCAGTTACTTTACTTGTCAGTCTCCAATTAGCGAGTTGAGAGTTGAGCTATACTATTGGTAAATAAGCAAAGAGTACTTAATCTCTCTACATTTACATCTGTATCAGACTATAGCTTATATGCATCTCATGTATATATGAGTTTATATTCCCTGGAATTGTGAACGACTGGAACATGGAGGCGACAATCTTATCAGCGTGTCGTGTCGCAATCTCTTTCCTTGATAACTTTCAATTTTAGTAGAAAATTGGTGCGAATACTAACAAATTCTTAACTCTGTCTATCTCTCTCTTTCTCTTTTAGCCCCAACGTTGGGCAGCTGGGAATACTAGGCGTGAAGGATTAGCTAGCTAGCAGCGATTAAATGGCCGATGGTAATGGTCAGACAGCAGGTGCAGCAGCTTCACGTGCTGGCAACAGCGGCGGCGGCCTTGAAGTCGTTCCACAGACAGTAAACAACGCCGCCAGCAATCCAAATCTATCAGGAGCAGGATGCAGTAGCTCCACGGCAAGTGGTAGTGCTGCCACAGGCAATGGCAGCGTGAGCAGTGTCAGCCACAATGGTTTTTATCAATTGAGCGTGACGAGTAAGTAAAGTTATTTCAATTACTTTGTGTTTCCATTACTGATTCTCTTTTTGTTGCACTCCACACAGTTGAAGAGGCATCGCTGCGTAATAATGGGTTTTTGAAACCCAATCCTTATGCGGAACTGCTAATCGACAACAAAAGCAAGCGAAAGACAGACCTGGTTAAGAACAGTTATCTGCCAAAATGGAATGAGGAGTTCACAGTGCTGGTGAGGCAGAGGAATATGACATGAGAATGAGAGCAATAAACTAATCTTATCTTATCTTGTAGATAACGCCCAATTCAACGCTGCACTTTAAGGTATTGGACCATTCTAGTTTCCGCAAGGATGCAATGCTTGGAGAGCGTATCATCCCGCTTGCCCACATATTGCAGCATTACAATGGCCGCTGTGAGTTCCTCGAACTGACAATTGATCTGTTTGTCACCTCGAAATCGGATAATCGACAGACGAAGAGTGGCGAGCTGGTTGCCATACTCAATGGCCTAAGGCTGGACAATGGCAGCATCATTCAGTTGCAACAAAATGGGGCAGCTCAGCAGGCAGTCAGTCCTGTTGTCAGTGATCCTGCCACAGCGGGACGCAGCTGTATGATCTATGGCGGTGTCAGGGCACGCATACGTGTGCGATCCAATAATGCAGAGCCACAAGTAGCAACGCGATCGCCGCTGCCCAATGGTAGCGCTGCCCCGGAACAAAAGACGCTCCACTGCGCCGCCTGTGTGGGAGCAGCAGCAGCAGCAGCAACAGCCTCAACAACAGCAGCAGGTGGCACAACAGCAGCAGCAGTCAGCGCAGCCACTGCGTTTGGTAAATGGCAGCGCTGCGGCTGTGCCGCAGACAGCTTCTTATCCGCAGCAGCCAGCAATGCCGCCACCGGTAGTAGCCGTGCAACAAGCGGTGCAACAACAACGTCCGCAAATTTATGTAAATGGCACCATGGAGAATGGTGGAGCGCAGGCGGCACAGCCACAGGCCTATATGCCGGCTGTGCCAACGGAGCAACCACCTCCCTGCGGCACTGTGCTGCCGGTTAGCAATGGCACAGATCCGCAAATGCAAACGCAGCCTGCAGAGGATGAGTTGCTGCCTGCGGGCTGGGAAATACGATTGGATCAGTATGGACGTCGCTACTATGTGGATCACAATACACGCTCCACTTACTGGGAGAAGCCAACACCATTGCCACCGGGCTGGGAGATACGTAAGGATGTGCGTGGTCGTGTCTACTATGTGGATCACAATACACGCAAGACCACCTGGCAGCGGCCGAACAGCGAACGCCTGATGCACTTCCAGCACTGGCAGGGTCAGCGTGCTCATGTCGTGGCGCAGGGCAATCAACGGTTCCTCTACTCACAGCAGCAGCAACAGCCGACAGCTGTGACGGCGCAGGTAACGCAGGATGATGAGGATGCGCTGGGGGCACTGCCCGATGGCTGGGAGAAGAAGGTGCAATCAGACAATCGTGTCTACTTTGTGAATCACAAGAATCGCACCACACAATGGGAAGATCCGCGTACGCAGGGCCAGGAGGTTAGCCTCATCAATGAGGGTCCCTTGCCACCTGGCTGGGAGATACGCTATACTGCAGCAGGTGAAAGATTCTTTGTCGATCACAACACAAGGCGAACAACGTTTGAGGATCCACGACCGGGTGCACCAGAAGGGTGCCAAGGGCGTGTATGGAGTGCCGCGCGCCTACGAGCGCAGTTTCCGTTGGAAACTGTCCCAGTTCCGTTACCTGTGCCAGAGCAATGCGCTACCCTCTCATATCAAGATCACCGTCACAAGGCAGACGCTCTTCGAGGATTCGTATCACCAAATCATGCGTCTGCCTGCCTACGAGCTGCGTCGTCGTTTGTACATAATATTCCGCGGTGAGGAGGGACTCGACTATGGTGGCGTCTCACGTGAATGGTTCTTCTTGCTGTCGCACGAGGTGCTCAATCCCATGTACTGTCTCTTTGAGTATGCGAACAAGAATAACTACAGCCTGCAAATCAATCCCGCTTCCTATGTCAATCCGGATCATTTGCAGTACTTTAAATTCATTGGACGCTTCATTGCCATGGCACTGTATCATGGTCGATTTATCTACAGTGGATTCACTATGCCATTCTACAAGCGCATGTTGAACAAGAAGCTCACCATAAAAGACATTGAAACAATCGATCCGGAGTTCTACAATTCACTTATCTGGGTGAAGGACAATAATATTGATGAGTGTGGCCTGGAGTTGTGGTTCAGTGTGGACTTTGAAGTTCTGGGACAGATCATCCATCACGAGCTGAAGGAGAATGGCGAAAAGGAGCGTGTAACGGAGGAGAATAAGGAGGAGTATATAACGCTTATGACCGAGTGGCGCATGACTCGGTGAGTATTTTAAATTGAGTGCATTTCATAGAGGCGCCTTTATTTATGTTTGCAGTTAACTTGAACTAACTTGGTTTATCTTTTCTGCATATTTAGTGGCATTGAGCAGCAAACAAAGACGTTCCTCGAGGGTTTCAATGAGGTGGTGCCCCTGGAATGGCTCAAATACTTTGACGAACGTGAACTGGAGCTGATACTGTGCGGCATGCAAGATGTCGATGTGGAGGATTGGCAACGGAATACAATCTACAGGCATTACAATCGCAACTCCAAGCAGGTGGTCTGGTTCTGGCAGGTGAGTGCAGAAGGATTATCCACACATCATTGTCTATCCATATTATAATGAATCAATTCTTTCAGTTTGTGCGCGAAACGGACAACGAGAAACGGGCGCGTCTACTGCAGTTTGTCACCGGCACTTGTCGTGTTCCTGTCGGCGGATTCGCCGAGCTAATGGGCTCCAATGGCCCACAGCGTTTCTGCATCGAAAAGGTGGGCAAGGAGACGTGGCTGCCGCGATCGCATACGTGCTTTAATCGATTGGATTTGCCGCCATATAAAAGCTACGATCAGCTGGTGGAGAAATTGACCTTTGCCATTGAGGAGACTGAGGGCTTCTGCCAGGAATGAGTGGTAGTCGATTTGTGGTCAGTTTGTTGATTAATGTTTAATTCCAATTGAGCGCCTCCCCCGCCACGCCTCTTTACGTCCACGTTACGTTGAATAGTTACTGTTATTATTATACAATGCCTGCATACATATTCGTATGTATAACTAACACACACACACACAAACATACGCGAGCAAACACACTATTCTTTCGAGTTGCTTCAGATTCCTATGCACCTATGATAACTCTCAAGATACCATTGTTTGTAGGCGTCTTTGGCTCAATCTTTTGCACTCTATACAATGTTTCCAACATTTGCTCTATTTTCATACACATTCCCCCAACCCCGCACACAGACACACACACACACACCGACAGGCAGAAGAAACTCTTGCGTAGTGTTTTTTAAAAACTGAACAAAATTTTAACTTGTTAGTCACTCAAACGGTCCACAAATAAAATAAAACAAAACATGAGAAACTCGCAACACAATACGAGAGCAATAATAAATGAGATGAAATATCAAATTCTAATTTCTCTTTATAGTTATGTAAAGATGTAAATAGTTCAAATATCATATAATGCTATTGTGAACAATCAAGCGAGTCGTTTACTTGGCCATCAGTTGAATACATTGTAAACATCCACAAACCCCCTTACACTCACACAGACACATACTTATAAATGCGATGCATAGAAAAAGGTTTTAACTGTTTAACAATTGTTTAGCACATCAAATATTATGTATTTTAAATGATGAGGGATGAGAAAAAACGAAACGAAATATCATGAAACTTTAGACACCGCAACAAAAATATTATGCAACAATTGCAAGAGTACACTTAAATCAATAACTATATACAAGTGTAATTCAAATAGCAATAATTGTTGTTAACGAAATGTAGAGCAAAAAACAAGCAGAAAAAAAAGAGCAGTAAATTTGAGTGAAGGCAATTTATGACAATTACATGTCATATGTACTTACACACACACATATACATGCATATGTCTGTGTTAAGACCTAAAAGTTGGTAAAGTGTACGATTATACATTATATATATATACATATATATATACATTATATATTTAATTAGTTTAATGCAATGTGTACTGTATTATATAAAATAAATGCAAAATTACTTAGTGATATGCGAAAACGACAGAAGAAATTGTTTTTTCATTGGGTTTGTGGGATTAATGCAAATTAAAATATTATATTAAAAAAGAAAATTTAAATATTGATATAGACAATATCCAAAAAGTATAAATTAAAATCGTTTTGTCGTTGAGTTACAAATTGTGTAACCAATACGATTTTGATTTATAAATAAATATTATTTCATAATATATATAATATATTTTGTGATGCTGATTTTTCAATAGCAAGTAACTGTTTTTCAATTAGTTAATATGCGCTATGGTATATAAATATGGTCAATTTAGCAATATCTCAATTCAGAAACTATATTCAATTATATATCAAAAATATCATGAGTAATGTATTAAATTTAGTAATATCTCTTAACTCAAAAACTATATAGTAAAAGTTATGTTCTCTGGCGCCTGAGGTTGGCACAATATTCCCGCCACGAGGGCGGACATATCAAAGGCGTGACTTTCTCAGGGTGTCTTGAAAAAAAAAAACAGTTATTGCCTTAATGAATCAATTAAAATATCTATTTTATTTCGAAAAGAACAGCAGCATAAAATTGTATGTAATTCATTCATATATATTTAAATAATTAAAATAATACAATTTACGCAGGGACTACCCTTGATGTCATAGCGATAGTTACGATCGTTTTGCTGTTGCTGCTGCCGAGTATATTTATAACGAGGTGGCAACACTACGTTGCTTATTGCGTCAAAACAGAAATCAAATGAATAGATACGCACAAAAATAAATAATAATAAGAGTTAATTAATAAATGAACTATACTTAATTGGTATTCTATCTTTGTCCGTTAACATTGCAAGATTACCAGAATCTTGGACTGACTTTTGAAAACATTTGGATATTGTTTTTATATTCGCCCGCCAAACAAACGATGGACGATGATAATTCAAACAAGGAACCTATGTACGTATGAATAAACAATATGATATGGAATAAATATGTTAATATTTGCAATTTAATAGCCCCGATAACCGGTGTTTAACAGAACCCCGTCGTACCAAGGACCTCATAACGTGCCAGGCTACACCAAGAATCGTTTGGGACTTGCAACCTCGTCGCACTGAGGAAATGCTAAAGTCACCTTTGCACAAGGATATGCGGATGGCATCTAGGATGCACGTCCCTAGAATAATCAGTCCTGCACTCTGCAAAGGCATGGACCCCTTTCCGGATACTTGTCACACTGAGCCCCGTCGCACCAAAGATATGTTCAAAACTCCAGTGCGAATGGCCCCGCGTTCCACCTCCAAGTTGGCAACACCTAGAGCAACTACCTCTGGCATTTCACCCTCCAAGTTGGCGACATCAAGAGCAACTTGGTCTGGTATTCCAACCTCTAAGTTGGCAACAACTAGAGCATCTAGAACACTTACCTCTAGTATTAAAGCGTTTGATTTAGCGACACCTAGAGGTAGAGCAACTATTTCTGGTATTGCAACCTCGAGGCCAGTTCCAACAATAGTAATCTCTTCACCCAGTAAAGAAAGTGATTCGATTTCCAAGAATCTCCACTTGAATTTGCCACAACCACCGGCTACAGGGTCTGCCAACAAACTAGCTGTCCTCGTTCCAACGACCTCTGAAATGTGCGAATTCGTGACGAAGAATCTGTACTCAAAGCCACGTCGCACCAAGGAAATGCTGCAATCGCCACTTCAAACAAAGTCACAAAAGTTTGTCAGTCCGGTTTCATCAAGTCTTTACTCCGAGCCAAGGCGTACTAATGAAATGCTGCAGTCGCCACTGCACCGAAGCGCACTTACAGCTTTAAATACAAAACGTTGCGAGAATTCAAAGGAGTTACTCACGCCAAACCGCACGGCAAAGAGTCGAACTGTTAGACGAAACCTGCAATACAACGAACAAGCTCCTGCAAAGATAACAGAGCGTGTTGTGAACTACCTTAAGGAAACAGTCGCTTTCCAAGCGATCATTAAACGGGGCATACAACACCTTTGCGTGCAGGACTATAAAAACATTATCACTCATCTATTGACATTCACCGGAGTTCCACTGAAGCCTCTGGAGAAATGCAGTTACATAGATATCACCATTCAGGCCATGGAGCAGCTCGGCTATCCAATTAAAGTGAGGAAGTCCTGGCTATTGATGCCCAGTGCATCACTGCAGCATGTCATGCAGATCTTTGACTTTCTGCTGGACTTTGTGCCGATCGAGGAGGAGCAGCAGGAAATTGCATTTGATTTTCAAATGGAGTCCGATAACAAAGTGTACGTATCAATAGGAAAGGAATATAAAAAACAGCAGCACAATAATGCTGTATTCTCAGAGCAAGAACTAAATTTACTGGGAGTAAACCCACTGCCGCCAGAACAAGAAGCACAAATTGAAGATCTTCATGAACAACAACTGGAGTACGAATCCGAGTCTGATGATTTTGAGCACTTAGAGCAGAGAATACAGCAGCTGCGTGTGGAGGAATTGCGACTTCAATGTGAACTTACCGAAACCGAGAAAGAATTGCAAAGCATTAAACAGAATGCCGCGCAGCATGAACAAACAATGGGAAAACATTGCACCGCATTGTGGCGCAAGGGAAACGTGCTTAAGGAACTGAAACAACAACGAGATGCTTCACAAATTATCACATATTCACAGCTTTTGGAAGTCCGCAACAAGCGCCATAACGAGATGAAGGTTCATTGTCGCCAACTGAATGAGTTGCTGGAGCGCACACATAACCAACTCTTAATCCTGAAGCGCACGCGCAGTGATCTCTTAGAGAACGTTGAGGCATTTAACGTATTCGTACGTGATTTGTACTATTCCTGTGTGCTAGGCAAGTACTGCCCCAGCTCGCTGGAACTACCATTAAGTCCAACTCTAGATCAGATAGAAGAACGTCAACAGAAGCTTAAAGAATTACGCAGAGTTCTGGAACTCGCTGCTATGGAGAAAGAGTATATTTAACCCCTAACCGAAATTAGCTCGAATGTTACAGTTTAAATTAAGATTTGTTCTGTTGTACATACTCAAACAGCTACTCCGTTGCCAAAATAGAAAGTTAAGTTAATTTTCGAATGTTATGAATATAGATAGCGCAATGTGTGATATTAATTAAATCAGTTTAAGACGTGTAGATCACTGTTAAGCTATTGACTCCAGGCGAATCAATAGCTGACTGGCAAATACCCTGTGCCCAGTGCTAACAATTGTTCATCATGACAACATTTATCCTACAAATGCAAGAATGATTTTAGATTTATAGAGCTTAATTAAATTACTATACTTTAAGTTCTGCTGATTCTTTTTAGCATGCCGAAGATGTTATACCTCTGCAGGTTTTTATCTCCTCTGATCTTTTCTATAGGTAGTAGACATCGCGGACCCTATACATAAAGTACAATAGCCACAAAAGTAATTTGAGTTGAAATTTTCAAGAATTCAGCAAATGGTATGTTATTGTTAGCTGCGCTCGACTATAGCATTCGTTGGGGGTACCATATCGAGACTATACTACTATACTATACTATTGTAAAATACATAGAATTTGTTTTTTATATAATAATTATATTATAATTATGATAATGAGGTAGATATATTTGTTAACTAAGACTAACTTAAGTCTTCAAGAGTTATAGCCACCTTGGAAAAGTAAAGTGTAAAGTGTAACATAGTTTGCTATTATAATTCTTGTTCCACAACCACATCGTGTGTCAAATGCTCGAAACGCTCGTTGATTAACTGATCGGCTAAACAATCGCCGCAGAGGTTTATAAAGCAATAGCAACTATTGCAACGCCAACGATCAAGGGTCACTGCAGAATCTTCGCATTCGGCGCATCGTGGTGCCAGGGGATCGGGACTGTAACCGTCACCGGTTTGTTGCTTCTCCTCCTGAATTGCTGTTAATATCTTCAGTTGCAGTTGTTTTTTGCGACGACACTCTGCATCGATCGTTTCGGGTTCCAGTTTTGGCTCCACTTTAATTGCCGGAGAAGGCGCTGACAGCGGTGGCAATGATGCACCATGGTGCACTGTGTTTGGCGTTAAGTCATCGAATATGTAATCCTCCTCGGGCATATTAATTTCAATATTCTGTGCAGGAAAGAATGTGGATCTGCGTACGTTGAATTTGGGTCGCGTAACACCGCCAGCCCGTCGATACTTGGGTAGACGTCCTGGTACCGGTAAGCCGGCATCGTGTAGCTTCTGGAAGTATTTCTGAACTCGACTGAAGACCTGTTGCGCTGTCCGGTTGCCGAGAGCTTTGGCGATCTTAGCGAAACGTCGCATTTCCACCTCTTCAGGTGGATATTCGATTAGAAACTGTTCCAGCCGTCGTTGCTCTTCGTTGGTCCACAAACGAAACTGCACCTTTCCAGCCGTTTTATTGTCCTTGCCTGCGTCAATTGTTGCTGGATTTGTTGGCAACTCGATCTTAACATCGTCATTTATGAATATTGTTGGCAAGTCGGGCAAATTGACAGTTGCCATGTAATTGAGCGATATTATTGGTTCATTGTTGCGCAGTTTTTCCACTAACAGACACGGATTTTCAATATACAGATTGCGCGCTTTTTCTAGCTCCTCGATCTGTTGATGCACCCGTATGCGTTGCGCCTGCAACATGGCAATGGTGCGCAGTAAGCTTGTATAGCTTTGATTGCCACGCAATGCCAGGTGCTCCGTCTCGAAGTGAAACACATCGTCGTCCGTGTCAGCATCCGCGAAGTCATCGACTTCATTCTTTATGCTATCCTCATTTGTTTTATTTTGGTTTATGTTGCCGTCTTCCATTCTTGTACGCGCGGCCAGTGAATGACAACTGGAGATGTGCACATTAATGCGATACAATGCGTTGCGATATATCGATAACGTCCGAAATATCGAAAACGTAGATATTTTACTTAAATTTAAATAACTTATCGCTTTAGCGGATGTAATTAAATCATTATTAATAAAAATATATAAAGTATATAAGTTATTGTATTAAAAACATTCGCTGTACCGCTTATCGTTAAGTGATGTGATAAACAAAATAAACAATGAACTGATAACAGAGATCAGTTTAATAAGAACCAGCTGTTGCACTTCTTGAAGAAGAAGCAGCTCACGTAACCTAGATTAGGACTAAAGTTTTTTAATTTAATTTAATTAATCAACATGATTTTTTCACGCTATTTGACCCCCAATACCCGGCACCTAGTACGTATAACAAAAGTTCAGCAAAGAATGCATTTTGGAATAATAAAAACTCTTTCAGGGTACATTTTCAAGGCTAATGTCGCAGGTGTCTCGGGATCAGGTGCGCATCGTTGAGGTTGGACCTCGCGATGGACTGCAAAATGAACCGAAACTATTGCCTGCTGCAGTTAAAATTGAACTGATCGATCGCTTATCTGAAACTGGACTGCAAACAATTGAGGCAACGAGTTTTGTTAGCGCCAAATGGGTTCCTCAGATGGGTGACAATGCGGAAGTGTTGCGAGGAATACGTCGAGTGCCGGGAATAAGTTATCCCGTGCTTACACCAAATCTCAAGGGATTTGAGAGCGCATTGAAGGCTGGTGCTGAAGAGGTGGCGGTCTTTGGAGCTGCCTCCGATGGCTTCTCGTTAAAGAACGTCAATTGCAGTGCAGCAGCAGCGATCGAGCGATTCAAACCTGTCCTGGCAGCGGCCAAGCAACATGGAGTACGTGTTCGTGGATATGTTTCAACTATTGTGGGTTGTCCCTATGAGGGCTCCGTGCAGCCTAAAGCTGTGGTTAAAGTAGTGCAGTCGCTGTACGACATGGGCTGCTATGAGATCTCCCTGGGCGACACCATTGGCGTTGGCACGCCGGGCAGCATGCGTAAGATGTTGGATGAAGTGACGCGGGCAGTGCCCGCTGATAGGCTAGCCGTTCACTGCCACGATACATACGGACAGGCATTGGCCAATATCCTTACCTCACTCGAGTACGGCATACGCGTAGTCGATGCCTCCGTATCGGGTCTGGGCGGTTGTCCCTATGCTCGTGGTGCCTCTGGTAATGCAGCTACCGAGGATGTTGTATATATGTTGAACGGCATGGGCCTGCAAACAGGCATCGACTTGGACAAACTTATTGCAGTGGGTCGCTATATATGCGGTGAATTGGGCAGATCTTCCGAATCGAAGGTAAACCGTGCCTGGAAGGGACCGCAGGCAATTTAGGCATAGAAACCCCTCTCCCCCCACTCTAACGGCAATCGATGGCATTTACTAGTTATTAATTAATTGCATTTTGTGTCTGTCTTAGTTTTATATTTGTTAATATGTTAGACAATCCAAAACGGATATTATATTAAAACTTTTGAGCATCCTTAATCGTGTACAAGGAGATGTCGCCCGAGGCCAGGGATAGATCAGCCAGACTCTGATTGGGTCGACGTGGTATATGCGACAGGCGTGCTCCACTGTGCTGTTGGCCAGCAGGCAATTTCATTTTGCCATCGTGTCGCAGCACAGTCGGTTCCACAGCAGCGTTCAAGTATTTCTGAATTTGCGGCACACTCGGCATCGGCATGGGAGTTCGTTTATCCACAACCTGAGGAGGGATTAGAGATCAAATTAGGTTTAAAATTATAACTGATTGTTAAGACTTAGCTCACCTGCTTCAGCTCGGACGATATGTACGCCTTTTTAGGCAGCACACGGCATTTGGCATCGATACCCTCTATGTTCGCCTTTAATGGATTAAAATTGCCTTCTTTAGTGGCGGCTTGTGCTTGTGTCAGTTTCATGCGGCAAAGACGAGCCTCCTGCTCCAACTCCTGTGTGCTCAGTCTGTTGAAGACATCCTTCACATTCTCCTTCTGGCGGAACATGCTCATCAGCGGAGCAGTGCCAGACTTCTGTGTGTACGCACGTATGGGACTGACAATGTGTGCGAATTGATCCTTCTGCGGTTGTAGATGACGGCGCATTGGTATACCCGATGGTTGCTTAAAGAACTTTGTTTGTGGCTTATCTAAGTTGATGGCAAATCGGGATTGACTGACAGTGGCAGCAGCAGGCTTGCTGTATATGTTCTTATATGGAGTACGGGGCGAGGGCAATGGCGATGCAACCTTCTTTGGGCTCAATACAAATGTTTTTTGTTTTGGAACGTTAGACACCGACAGAGGCTTTCTGGGCGTGGGCGTGTTGGAAATGCTTTTGGGCTTGGGCGATGCCACTGGCTCTTTCCCTATAGAGGCTTTGGCTGCCATATATTCAAGACCTTTCTGCATCATATATTCCATTTCCTCGATTGTATCATTGAATTGCATTGATTTATTCTCCTTATCCTCCTCCATTATGGACTCTTCCTCCTCCTTGATGTCAATAGACCCCTCCTCCTGCTCCTCCTCTTCGTCGCTCGACAGCTCGATAATTGTGCTATCCATTATGGATTCATTTTGAGTCTCTCTCTCTAAATCGATAAGAGTCTCGTGCAGATCGATCAGCAGCTCCTGCTCCTCGCCCTTGGATATGCCGTGCGGCTTGGCCTTGGCAATTGCTGCATAGAACAAATCTTCAACGTTCAACGTGGATGTTGTGGACTCCGCACATTCCTTGGCGTTGCTCGACAATGAATTGTCCGGTGCAGTCTCGTAGCAGCTGGAACCAACGCTGGACGTCTTCAGTGTGCCGGCAGTACGAAAACTGTTGGTAGATTCATCCGACTGATAGTCGGTCAGATCAGCCTCGTTGGACTCCAGTATGGTTGAGGGACGCAATAGACCAACCATTTTCACTGGTGAAATCTTTGTGGCTGATTCATTACCACTGATAGTTGTATCGTTATCCCACAAGCGAGAAGGAGCCTCAATATCCTCTAACTGTGTGCAGTCTGGACTCTTTAAAGGGCTCTCGTTAGTCAGCTGATCCTGGCAACTCACATCGTTCATAAGGCGACGTAGTGCATCCATTTCCATGTCGGCAGCTGCATGATTAACATCTAGATTTTAACTGAGAATTATTAATATTGGTAATTGGACTTACATTTATCAACACGTGTGCTGCGTTCCTTGGCCAAGGCAAGCACCTGCTCCTTATCGTCGCTGTTCAGATACTGAAAGAGTGTGCTATCCGGATCGGAACCGGTTCTCTCACACATCTGTTCGAATGCATCGAAACTCTCATCTGCATCTTGTGTCTCACTTTCTTTACTGTCCTTACTGTCTTGATGACTTCTATACATGTTTATATTCACCGCCGATTTACTTATATTTTGCTCTTGTTTATCTCTCTCTGCCCGCGCGGCCAGTTGCGCCTTTTTGGCCTTTATAAGTGCTGGAAAATCTATAAAGATGTCCAAGCTGTATCGTCTTTCTGGCGATTCCTCCTGTGCTTTCACTTGTGGCGGCCTAGAAATAGTAACAAAATTAATCTATAAGTCTCTCTCCGGATTTGTTTGATTTTTTGTACTTGAAACTACACTAAATGATTTATTGTTTTCAAAATACATATGCTACTTTTCATGCTTAGTAGTAACTGCATTATCCAATGTATAGTACGTGTTGTGCATTTGCATTATTTACCGATCCGATAGCAGATGATTGCGCAATTTCTGACGCCAAGCCGGATCATCTTGAAATTTTTCCAAACCAGACATTTTGCGTCCTTAAGGCGATCGATTTTCTTATACTTAGAATATTGCAATATATGTTGTGCAGATGTAGTTAACAATCTTTATTATTTTTCCAAACAGAAATTTCAAATCGTTTTGTTTATTTACTCACTTTAAATAATCAAAATTTATGGTTTAAAATATAACAAATTAGGTAGCGTCTGCTTCTATGTTTGAATTGGTGATCGTACAAGACGCGTTGTTTGTCTGGTATATTTGAAATCGAAACTTTGTCATGTGTATTTCCAGGGCTGTAATTTTTGGTATTTATTATATAAATACACCGATTGATTATCGATTTTTTTCAAATAATTTACAATTCAAATATTTTATACAATGAAAATAAACAAAAGTATAATATAGTTTATTTACTGAAAATGTATGCTATAAAAGACGAAAACTTAACCAGACGCTGCTTCTGTATTTGAATGATCGTGAAAGACGCGCTGTGAATTGTATGGTATTTTTGAAATCGCTTTTTTTCTCATCATTCCAGGGCTTCCACTTTTAATATAGATTAAATAAATACACAGATTGGTTATCGATTTTATTTAAATAATTTACAAGTAAAATACTTTAGACACAAATATAAATAAAGTTTAGATACGACGGAATGAATGATTTCCCAATCGCGAGTTTCTATCATAAAGTAGCACTCCGTTGATAACTGGTGTATATGGGCTTTGGACTGGGCTTTTTTTAGATCGAGGTGTCTGGTTGAGTTCCGTATTTGCAATATTTTTGAAGTCACTCCAAGTTTTTGTATTGTGCTCTGATTTAGGAGTGGTCAGAATATGTGTAGAATGCATTGTTTCATTTTGCATTCTTAATACCATATCACTAAATCTTATCTCGGAATCCATTATAAGAAAAAAGATTTGTAACTTTTAATTCGCTGTTAGCGGAAAGCAAAATAACTGTTCTTAATCAAAATTAGTGATATCGTATTTTCGATATATTTTAGGTATGCTACCATTATTTGCCTATCGATATACTTTAAGTGCCTACCTTGATGTTATCAGAGGTGTGTGCTTTAAATGCCGGCACAAGAAGAAGAAAGATAACAAACAGATTGCGAAATTTTCTTCAGTTTGTTGTAAATAAAACCACAGGCTGTTAAGGCCATCAAATCCAAGATGAATGCATTGCGACACACAATCTCGCTGGTGTCCCTGAGCACCTTCCAGCTGGGTAGACGCATGAAGAGTCAGCACCTAAGCGGCTTTCTCCTTGGAACTGGACTGGGACTTTCTACCTTCGCAACGGTCACGTACGCACAGGCGGAGGCCGCAAAGGTCAATCGAAAGTTGAACTTGTCGAAATTTATGGCTGAGCCCATTACAGATCAAAATGTCCTGATGGGTGACGAGGAGAACATGCGCCATCGCATGGAGTTGATGATCATGGAAATTCAAGCTGAATTCTGTCGTGCACTCGAGTCAGAGGAATTCAGTGGCCAGAAGTTCAAAGTGGATCGTTGGCTGCGCAAAGAGGGTGGCGGCGGTGTCACTTGCGTCCTCCAGGACGGCGATGTCTTCGAGAAGGCCGGAGTCAATGTTTCTGTTGTGACGGGCTCGCTGCCACCAGCAGCTGTGCAACAAATGCGTGCCCGTGGCAAACAACTTACGGAGAACGTGAAGCTGCCATTCTTTGCCAGCGGCGTCAGTGCCGTTATACATCCACGTAATCCACATGTGCCGACAATACATTTCAACTATCGTTACTTCGAGGTGGTGCTTCCTGACGGCACCAAGCAATGGTGGTTCGGTGGCGGCACCGATTTGACGCCCTACTATCTAGACGAATCGGATGCTCGACACTTCCACAAGACATTGAAGAATGCCTGCGATGAGCACGACACCACATACTATCCGAAGTTCAAGAAATGGTGCGACGACTACTTCCACATTAAGCATCGCAACGAGAGTCGTGGCATTGGTGGCATCTTCTTCGACGACATCGATGAACCCAGCCAGGAGGAGGCATTCAAATTCGTCACCACTTGTGCCCGTGCCGTTACTCCCTCCTACCTACCTCTGGTGCAGAGACACAAGAACGCCGACTATGGCACCAACGAGCGTGAGTGGCAGCTCCTTCGACGTGGACGTTACGTGGAGTTCAATCTTATCTACGATCGCGGCACCAAATTCGGTCTGTACACTCCGGGAGCCCGGTACGAGAGTATTCTCATGTCGCTGCCCCTGAACGCAAGGTGGGAGTATATGCACGAGCCGCAGGCCAAGTCCAAGGAGAATGATTTGCTAATGGTTCTCAGGAATCCCAAGGAATGGGTTTAAAATCACAATTATTGTTATTTTAGAGTGGGGAGAATGGTGCCTTTTCTTAGTTTGGAAAGAGATAATATACATACATACATATAATATGTACATATACTTGTGTATGTTGTATGGACACATACATATGTACATATTTACGTATAGTGTATTATTTTTTAAAATTGCAAGAGTGACAATATTTTGTATGTATTTTGTTAAATTTAATAAATAAAGTTAAATTTTAATGGTTAATTTGTATTAGAAATTTCTAGAATGCTTAACTTTCGGCAAAAATCTAAATTTTTGTTTTACAATTTTGAGGTTATGTTTAAGAAAACAAGTGTTGACATGCTAACTTGCAATCTACTCTTACTGATGCGTCATATTTCTATTTATATATGTACGTGTGTGTATGTGTGCATACATATAATCTTTATTTCATTACTATCGTAGCACTATTTAAATTTCATGTATTTCTGAAATGTTAAATTGTTAGGTTATGTTTACCAATATAGACCATCATGTAGATATGTAGTTTCCTCATCTCTATCAAAGATGATGTCATCTGTGTCTATATATGGGCTTTGAGGTTATGTTTTTAGATCGAATTGATATTAAAGAGAAATAACATTAATTTTGTACTTATGTACATTTCTATGTATTCTATATGTACATATGTATGTTCGTTGTCTGCATGGACAGATGTCTGTCTGCCGTCGATTGTGTATGTATACTTGTTTTCACACACACAGACGCATCTGCTGTACTGTACTCAAAATGTGTGTGTTCGTGCATGTGTAAGCCGGAACCCTCACGCACACAACCTTCCGCTTGGTGGCTTTTGTATGCCAGAGTATGTGTGTCTGTGAGAAGTTGGAATTAGGGATAAATATAAAGCGGGAAATGCGCGCCACTAGCAATTAACCACCAAGCCAAGAGTTTACAGATACAAATTAAAACTCCATTTGATGGATCAGTTCTTAAATCATAGTTTACAAAATGCTTTATTTTTGTTCCAGTTCAAGTTATCAAATTAAAGATGTTCGTTTTTGTTTCTTCCAGTGGTTGTTGTTCCGGAAAGGATACTTCTTTCTCTCTTCATATCTATGTGTACAAAACAAAAGGGAACAACATACATAGCTGATTAAATTTTTTCTCTTTTGTTTATTTCTTTTTGTAGAATAATGCTTGCTTAATTGTTGTTGTTGCTGTAATTGTTGTTGGTTGGTTGTTGTGGATTTCTTTTCGTTAAAATGAAGAGTAACTAGAGCTTAACTACATTGATACAGTATATATATTTAATAAACACCTCCGCCGGTCTGCTGTTGATACACCTCAATGGTGTCGCCTTCCTCCATCTCCAGCGAGGTTGGAGTATCGTTCTCATTAATGGGCTGGCCGTCGAAACGGAAGCGTACCACTTGCATGGAGAGTCCGGCACGGTCACAGTAGGCATTCATCAGTTTTCGCAAAGGTGTGTGTTTCTTTATTTTAAACTGAACAACCGCATTGTCCTGTCCAAGTACTTTCAGATTGATGTGCTCAGTTTCGCCTCCCTTCTTTTCGTCAGACATGTTTTTTCTTCTTTCTTTTTTCGCTGTGTACGCGCTGCAAATATGTGTAAAATGCGATGCCGGGCGTGCGTGCTGTACAAAATACGTGTAGAATACGCAAATATTAGTACAAAATTCACTTGATATATAAGCATAATTCAATTGCGTTTTCAAATTATATATTTTTCTTACGTTTTAACAACGTTTTGACACTAGCTTCGCTTCTTTTCCCTTTTTTAGATTACCAAGCGGCTTGCGCTAGCTACACACACACGCCAAAAAATGATTGTATTTAGAGTGTCTCCCTATTCGCACAGCGAAAAATTATACCCTCACAATAATGGGCTAAAAATTACCAAAGATGCAAGCAGATACAAACGTCAATGCTGGCAGGGCTGCAAAGACAGTATTTTTTTCTTCGGATAATATTTTGCAGGTTCGCTTTTATTTATTTCCGTGTTTTCAAAATTATTTTTACTTGTTTTTAGCTAATCAGCACATTCAGTTCTCTAAATTGAAAACTGTAAATCAGTAAAACAAAAAATGAGACACTTTTCTGAAGCTGGCAAAGTATATATTTTATCGATATGCAACTATTGTTCCAGCATTAATAATCGATGTTTTTCGTACATTTTGTTGTTGTTATTTCAAACACAACCGCCAGACATAAAATATTATTAAATACGAATATTATTAAAGCGGTATATTTCGGTATTTTCTATATTCTTTTCGTTTTTTTTTAAGATTCTTTATAAGCTAATCAGCATTATCAGCTCTTTCAATTAAAAACTGTAAATAAGTAAACCTATAATGAGACATAATAGTGAAGCTGATAAAGTATAATAATATCAAAATATGGAACCATCGTTCCAGTATTTGTAATCGATATTTTTCGAAAAATGTTACTTTCAATCGGATTGTTATTTCAAACAAAACCGCCAAACGTATAATTAGAATATTATAAAGCTATTTACATTTTTTATAACTCGCGATTGCACTATATATATGTAGAGAATAATTAATAGAACGCCGACTTTGCCAACACTTAACCAAGTTGAAAAAAAAAAAAACAGTCCAACACACAAATCCATGGGTCGCAGGAAATCAATATATCGATAAATCAGAATAATTTTGTCCTTTAAAATTTAAAACAAGTTTCTCAGTTGGCAAAATATTCTTTATTTTTTAATATTTTGAAAAATAAATTGTCCCAGGGCTAAGTTTTGGATGAATCGGACACTTTGAGTAACTTAACTTGGTTGAGGAAAATAATCACTTAGCTTAAAATTTAAGATTTACAATTTTGCTTTGAAGAATTCTTTTTTCATTCACATGATCAATTATAAACAAAAATTGCTTTGAGTTTTCCTTTAGAGTTTGTTTAGGAACTCTCGCAATACAACAGTCTTGCCTTTCCACAATGATTCCCTCTTAATCTACTGCAGTTAAAGAATACCTTGAGAGAGAACCCATTAGACGAGGACCCCTTACCAGTTAGAGGCGCCAACGAAAACGACCAATAACAAACCTTAATCCATGGTGTGGTCCACACACAGAAACAATCACCAAACGAACTTGAAAAGATCGAGATCCAAAATTGATTACAATATACGATATCAAATAATGATATGTAGGCGTCCATTACACAACCATTTCCTCCAAAAGAATATACACCTTTAACTATATTCTTTGGTACTCTTGACCAACAAATCTTACCAACTCAATCACACGCTGGTGCGTGGTTGGTACCAGCCCAAAGAACTTACAATATTTTCGAAAGCATTCCCGATTCAAACTTACTCATTTAGGCCCAGGGATTGGACAGAGCCAATAGAATTAGCTGAGCTGGCGTGCCAAGGAGGTGCCATCACGTGCCATTCTAGTGTTGGCCTAGAACGGTAAACGACGCATGGATTAGTGAGATTTGTACAGTGAAGAAATTACCTGATTCGCCTTTCGTTCTAAATGGGTCAAGGATTTGTTTATGGTACTCTAGGAATTTACCTTTCCGGCTTGCGGAACTATTATTTGATTATTGATTTTGTTTATACTCATTTTTTGAATACTTATGCTCTCTTTTTTGATTTCACATTCAATTGTGATTATCAGATTTCAGATTTTCGATATTGAAAACTGCAAAAAGATATAGAAAATAAAATGGCACGAGTTAGTGCAGTTTAACATATTTTTTTTTTGTTTTGATCGACTAAACAAACCAAGCGATATGTACTTTTGAGAGTCCCAGTGAATCCGGATCCTCATCCAAGGCATTCCCATTTACCCCCTTACCAAAGGTGGGGAAACAAACACATGTTGATCAAATTTATTTTTACTTACTCTTCATTTTCAATTGTTAAGATTTACTTACATATTTAAACGTATTTAAGCTATGCACAAATATTTGTTGTTCTTTTTTTTTTGTGTCTCTCTGCTGTTTTTTGTTTTTTTCTTTATGAGTTTTCACTATTGATTTAAAAGAAATTAATGTGCTCGCAGCTTAAATCGGACTTACAGCATGTCTTACGCTTTTGTTGTTCGCCAGCCTGCATCGTCTCATTTCGACTGTTTCGCTATGAATTTCAATTGAATAAATATTTAAAAAACAATCGATTATTTCGATCGATCATGCCCCACACTCGATTGTTAGAACAGCTCTATTGTATAATTATTAAATTTATATGTAGTTATTGAGTTTACCTATGCAACTCTGATTACCAATCGATAGATTGCCAAGGATTTTGCTGTTACTGACGCCACCATGTCTGGTCGCCACTATTTTGGCTGCTCCCATTATCAGGATTACTGTTATTGCGTGCAAGTATTGGGGGTGGGGGGCACACTGAACATATTGTGATGCGCAGCCGGCGGCCGATACTTCTCTTCATTCTCATCGTCCATTTCACGTTTTATGGCCGTATTTTGATAGTCATTCATCGAATATGTTGGATAGCCATCATCAATGGGTTCCTCCTTAATCTTTATCATATCCATTTCACGGAAATCTGGCTTACGTTCCTTGACATCACGATCTCCGCCGGCGCCACTGCTACGATCTCCACCACGTTCACGTTCGCGACGCTCACGTTTGCGCTCACGTCTCTCTCGCGATGATTCTCGCTCGCGTGACTTGGAACGCTTCTTTTTCTTTTCACGCTCACGGTCACGATCGCGCTCCCTGTCACGCCTGTCGCGACGACCATCGAAATCGTCATAGTCACGATCCCTGCTGCCGGCACGACGTTTTCGGCGCTCGCGTGAACGGCTGCGTGAGCGCACAACTCCGCGTCCGCCACGATCACGATCACGTTCTCTGCGATCACGGGAGCGTGAGCGACGCCTCTCGCCGCCGCCCACAGCCCCACCATAAGCGGCACGTGCGCCTCGTGACTCAATGCCATTGTTGGCACCACCAGCACCACCACCACCACCTCCACCACGTGCACCTTCACGATCCTCACGCTCACGCTCTAGTCGATAGCGTTCACGCTCACGCTCGTTATCCTCGCGGCCAGAGTGTTTGATATTAACATCGTTGCCGCCTCGCCGAGTCCCGCCCAGGCCACCGCCAAGGCGTCGTGGCAACCAGCCCTTAACGGTACGGGCACGCTCGACATCCACAAGGACACGCTTGCTGTCAATCTTCTTACCATCGGCGTGTTTATAGGCTGCGTGCATGTCACGCTCGTGCTCGTACTCAATAAAGGCGTAGCCTTTGGGTTTACCTGCAAGATTGGACAAAAGGAACAGGACTAGTTTTAGGAATCAGAAAAACCAAAAGCTAGTTGTCAGATTTGATAAAATGGAAAAAGGTTTATGTATGTATAATTTTTAAATAGTACTGATATTTTAAAAAAGAATTTATCACTTTATACAAAAACCCTCATTTCGCGTAGCTGTGTTATAGAGCCCCGACAGTAACATACCCTTCGTCCAGTTCTGAAAAGCCATTACACAAACAATTATCAAAGACAAAGTCAAATCCTATATCTAGTTCGTATATTGCTTTCTGAGTCTTATACAAAATTCAGACTGTCAAACTAAGGTGTCTTGAATAACTTCTTTGATTAGTGTCTCTCCTATTGCTGATGATTTTGAATATACGCTCCCTGAGGTCAGAAAGCTGCTAAAGTGTGTTGCAAACTTTTGTCCAAAAAAAATATACCATTTGAAGGGGTATTAATATGTATAAAGATATAAAAATATATTCACCTGACTCCTGATCATGAATGAGCACAATCTTCTTGATGGGACCGTAGAACTCGAACTCACGCCTCAGTTTCGATTCGGAAGTGTCGTAGTTGATGCGGGCTATGAATAACGTACGAAATGGATCCTCTGTGGCATTCTTTATTTCGGTTGGGTCCCATAGGGCAATCTCACGCTCCAGCTTGTATGCCACTTGCTCGGCCTTCTCGCGACGTCTACGCTCGAGACGCTCCTGGCGTGTCTCAACTGTTTTGGGTAGCGGTGTGTCCTCTGGATCCTCAAAATCACTCATGAAATTTGCTACGCCCAGATAGCCTCGTGATTTCTTTTCATGGGGCAACTTGTCCACCGGAGGCATAAACGGTATTGGATCACGGGAGGCGAATAACGCCAACAAGTTTGGCGGCAGATATTGGGTCATTTTTGCTTAATTACTTATTACCTTTACGTTGTGTTCTGTTCCGTCAACTTAATTCTAGACAATAGAAATTGAGGTTATGTTACGCTTTGTTTACGGCAGTATATTTAAATCAATTTACATACAATATAGGTCCATCCAGTAGCGGATTTGATTGTGGTGTGCGTACTTGAATCAAACTCAACATCCAACTGGCTGTTGAATCGATTGCCTTTATTAAAAAAATATTAATAGACTGCAAAAACCTATTTTTCACTTTTATGCTTGTAGCTGTGGCTACACGGCTACCAAAGATGGACGTTCACTAGAGATGAGCAAACCTTTAGTTTCAAGTACCACAGTCACGATTGTGGAAAATAAAAATTATGCAAAATGTGTTTTTTGAATATTCCAACAGATTGATTATCAAATAGCTATTAATAGTTTTGTTTAATTAACAATAAATGTTAAGGATTATTGAACAATAAATAAATGCATTCTATTTATTCACAAATTAATTAATTTTAATGTTATTTGTGACTCTCAATTGTAAGTGGTTACTTTGGTATATCCCTGCATGCTGTGTTATCGATATTTCGATAATCATATTATATACACACACTTTTATGTATATCTGCATACAATTGGCTGGCGCACGATTGAAAAGTCCAAATAACGGCATACACGAGCTCGCCATAAACGTGATTTCATTTTGCAATTTATAGAGACAATCTTTACGTTGAATCTAGATATTTATTAAGTAATTTTTTTTTTATTTAATTTACCACTCATTATAATTATTGTAAGTATAGATGTATGAGTAAAAATAAAACTATATTGTAAGTACATACGTTAACAGACAAACAGAAAATGTCGACTGGATCAAAGCAAATTGTCGAAGAAGGTCAAATGATCAGAGAAGAAAATGGCGCTGGCGCCTTAGATGATCCAATGGCGCAACGAAAAAACAAGCGAAAACATTCTCTTGAAATGGATGATGATGAAGCATTTAGCAGTGGAGACGTTCCTGATATTCAGCAATTTCGGACACCTGTTGAGAAGTCAATGTTCAACATTCCACCACCCCCGCCACCACCGACACCTGTCCAAGCGCCAGCGGTTTCGACAACGACGTTGGCGGCGGCGGCAGCAGCATCCGAAACCGATGACGAAGCAAATTCCGAAAAATGGGAAGATCCTTGTGCACCACCACCCCCACCACCATTACCAACCCCGGCTGGGTCTACGGCTAGTCCCTGTTATATGAAAATGACTGCAATTAAGCTCATAGACGCATTGGAGGAGGCCATAACCAAAATGGAGACCAACAAAAGAGGTCAAGAACAACAACAAGAAGAGCGGGTAAGTTGACAGAACGTAAAACTGCAGCCAGTGTTGGCAAGTCAGCTTTTTTCCGTCAAAGTCCAATAGCGGGACAAAATCTAAAAAATTGGTCTATCTAGCTTATTTAAATACCGCAAACTCCATAAAATCAGCTTATATTTTTTTGGCAACTCCATACAATTCAGCTTTTTTTTCTTACATATATTTTTGGCTATTCTTGGTTTAAAAATTCTGACAACACTGGCTGCAGCTGCAATTTACAGTTAAACTTAATGATAGCCGCCATTAAGAGAGTTCTACTGCAAAAAAAAAAAGATGATAGAAAAAATATACTACATACTACCTATGCGCCAAAGAAATGTGGATGGGAAAGTTTTTACTATAGAAAAGAGAGAGTGCAAAATTACCACTGATATTTACTGGAAAGTGATCGCAAGTAATCAAACGTTGCTTTTACTTTTGTTCCCAAGAATATTGGTGGTAATTTTGTTACTCCATTTTAAAGTGTAAAAGTGTAAAGTGTATCTATTATTATAATCATGAGGGTATACATATGTCCATACATATGAAATATCGATATGAGATCGAAAACATTTACTTAGTTCACTCTGGAAATAGTTTTTGGTTGTTGTTATATTTTGTTAGATTATTAAATCCTAACACATTATTTCATACATTTTTCATACAGCTACAACCATATATATTTTTATGTTTGTCCAAAAGTTTTCAAAATTTTAATTTTCGTTTATTGTTTTATATATATATATAACACAGTTGACTTCACCTCACATAGGAATTAGGGACTGGAAGGGAAGCAGCGCAGATCGAACGAAAACTGTACAATTTGTTTTGATATAAATAATTTTGTTTTGGCAATGACATTGAAATTTTTGTATTGAACACTTTTGGCTGACAAAATAACTCTTGTACACACAAATTTCTTTTTTCTCTTTGGTTGTTGAACACACACAGTCCGTATTCGTATTAGATGAACTGAAAATCGATGCCGCCCAGATGTCTCCCCAACGTGAATGTTCCATAATCGATCATCATCATACAGAAGTGTCTATCACATCCACCTCGTCATCATCTATGTCAACCAGTAGTGGTAGTGACTCATATTCTCAGGCTATGATCTTGCATCCGAAGTGCAATAAGCCCGCTGTTCTCAGGAAATTGGAAAGGAAAATGAAGATTGGCAAAATGCTGGCCAAGCAGCGCCAAACGACGAATGTGATTATCTCCAGGGAGGCCATACCCTTGCCGGCAACAGCAGCCCATGATCTTGAGCTCGAAACTCAGAGTGGTGGATTGATGACAATGCAAGTGCTATCGGCACGTGCCTCCACACCATACACTCAGTTATCCTGCACCGCAGGCAGTTGTGATTTACTCCATCTAAGTCCACCGCCAGTCATAAAGAAACCTTTGGAAACTGCTGGACAAGCACAGATGGCAAAGCGCAGCATATCGTCGACAACAATAGCAGCAACTACGTCGGGGGTTTACGTCTACCCAAGTTGCGTAACACGCAATCGTTGATTCCTTTAATGGTATCTAGTAGTAGTAGTGGTTCCAAACTATCCCTTCCCTTGCAATGCTATACGCGTCAGCATCTGTTGGATATACGCAACAGCATGTTGCAATCAATGTTGCATCACTCAAAGGAATCGCTTAGCTTCAGCATGCCACGCATTGCCACCTGCGATGACATCGAGCTGGAGGCACGTCTGCGTCGCATGAATCTCTGGCGATCGGCCGCTAACAATTTATCTGCTGGGCACAATAACTTCAAGCAGCGCACCAATAGCGGCAACGAGTGCATGCCTGCCTTCTACAACAAGAACAAATCAAAGCAGCAGTTACAACAGATTACTGATGAATCCATTATACAAAGCCAACCCCCCCAACAACCACAGGAATATCAGGTATGTAACGTTCAAGATCATCAAATACATATATATATATATACATATATATACATTGTCGTACATATCATTTTTATATTGATAAGCTAATCTTATGCACTAATCTTGTTGCCTGCTGATAAGCATTTTGCGCTGTAGCCTGGAATATATTGTCTGTTCCTTGATTGCATCGATAAAGATAGATTCTTTTTTCGTTTTGCTTCCAATACTCAATACCCAGCTATAAGGTAGGTGGGTATTATAGCTTTGTGTCCACTGAAAAATGTATATAACAGGCAAATTATATATATTGGTCAGCAAATCGATAGAACCACACAGATCCTTGCTATTAGAAGAGCTACTGATACCAGGTTGGGCATAAAGGTTTCTATATATCCTGATCAGATAAATGACTATCTATCTCCTGTCTTCTGTCTTTGATAATTGTTAGTGTATTTGTAATGGCATATCAAAACAGCGCGTAGGATATCTTACTATCGGGTTAGCCCGACTGTAGCCTTCGACTGGTTTTTGGCTTTGGTGTTTCATATAAATTCGCATACAAGTTTAATTAAATTCACACCCCTTGTTACTTCTCCAGATAGTGTCGCGTTCCGCTCACATCGCGTAGTCGTTGGGCCGCCTGTTCCGGTGTCAAATCCCGTTGCGCCATTCCCAGTAGCTCGAATCCGACCATAAACTTGCGCACCGTAGCAGAACGTAGAGGGGGGATAGTATAGGGCATGCAGGGTCCAATGTGCAATGGAGGCATGTGCATGCTCTGGCCCCGTGGGTGCACCATGCCAACCCATCGAATAGGGAAACGAACATTGAAAGAGATTATCATATTTGATGGTCAGCTCTTTGATGGTTAATGCAAGATTGTGACGCTGTCCCTCGGTCAGATCGTTAATGCGCTTGTTGTTGTTGCGCGAGATAAGCATCGTCTCGAAGGGCCAAATAGCCCAGTAGGGTACAACAACCAGCCAGTCGGGATTGTCGATAACAATACGTTCCCTGCGCTGCAATTCCCGCTCCACATAGTCGCTAAGCAGCGGTCGCTCGTGGGTGGCATAGTAGGCACGCAGGCGTTCCTGTTTCAACTGTGGCTCGGTGGGCAGAAACGAGCACGACCAGATCTGGCAATGTGGATGCGGATTGGAGCAACCCATGCTGGCGCCTTTGTTCTCAAAGATTTGTACCCAGGCATATTTTGTGCTTAGCTCATTAAATTGTTTAATCCATCTTTAAAGGATGAGGAAATGAGGGGGGATTGTAATGATACGACTAATGATATAACACGTAATCCGATGGGAACACTTACTCATTGATAACAGCGCCGATTTCCTTGGGACTCATCGTTGGCAAGGTCAAATTAGATTTGGGATGAAAGCACATAACGCGACAATTGCCACGTGCACCAGCGGCCTGAAAGAGTGGATCATCACTGGCAGGAGGCGACGGCACCTGCTCCAGCAGTGCTGGGAAATCGTTATCAAAGACATAGGTGCTCTCGTAGCGGTCCGTAACAAGGCCATTGGGTCGCTTGACACCCGGACATAGAGGATTAGTGGGATCGAACTCTGGTTGCTCATTTGGTTGCGGCTTCTCCTGCTGTCCTGACCAGGGTCGTTGCATCCGATGCGGACTGACTAGCACCCACTGTCCAGTCAATGGATTCAGTCGGCGATGTTGGTGTTCTTAACAGTAATATAAATATATGTATATAGGATAGATCTATGGAGCAGCTTAAATAACGAGTTCGGCAGCATTGCGCTTTACTTACCTGTGGCCACAAACTGCATTTTGTCACTGAGCCCCAAACTGTTGCTATCAGTTGATTTACCCTGTGTGTAGACCTCTCTCTTTCGCTCTCTGTGCACCAGTGCTGCAAATTTAGCTTTTTTCCGTCAAATCTGGCTTTATTTTATGTTACTAGACAAAAATGAAAATACTGCTCTAGCTTTTTTAATGCCTGAAACTCCCAATAATTCAGCTTTTTTTCTTACTGCAATTCCATACGATTCAGTTTTGTTTTTATATGATCTAACTTTTCTTCGCTGGCAACACTGGTGTTCACGCGTTTAATGATGGCTGCTGTTTACAGTTAGCTACATGACCGCTCAGCCCTCGAATGTCAACTGACGCTTTGCTCGCTCACTTGTTCTCTCGTTTGTTTTCTCTCCATTTGTCGGTTTCTCTGCTGTGCATTTTGCTTCGCCGTTCACTGTTTACGCGTTTACTTACTCTCCCTTGTGCTTTTTGCCCTCATTCTCTTTAACATGCATATTAGCAAGTCTACTTGGTGACGGTTTATCAGCTTATTATATTTCCTCTATCTTTCTCTCAGCTGGCACTGTAAACATGCTTGATTTCATGTGAATGTGTTTACAGTGCGTGCTTACCGTTGTGTGAGTGAGTTTAATGTTGGCGCCTGCTGCTAGAGATGGGCATACGATTATTGATTAACGGTGAAAGCTACTAAACCGTTACTAATAGTGATGTGCGTGTAACAGATAATAACGATTTTCATTTATTCGTTATTTTGTGATTTTAAAATTGTTTTAAATATTGTAGTAATAATTTTAAATAACTATAATAATAATTATATATATATTTTAATGCTTCAAAATCAATTTACTTTAGACTGATTCAAATCTATAACTTTTAATCCCAATAGGATCCTGCTATTGTCAATCAGCGACGCATTGGCAGCGGGCGACTATCACAATCGAAATGGTCGTTTAATAATGATTATAAGCCCGTTCAATCATATAGCGGACCTATGGGAAAATCCCACCTGGATGAAACGAAACATCGTCAGAATGGGCACAATATTAACAACAACAGCAATATGACGGTGCTCAAGTTCTTTGATAATGGCGAAATAAGTAGTACTCAATTAAATGGAAATGGTCGTCCAAATACTCCCGTTATGGGATTGTCAAATAATAGCATACGTTCCGAAAACGATAGTTTGAAGTCCAATGAATCTGTCGAGGATCTGAATAGAGCTAATGAGAACTATGTGAAACGTGTTATGTCCGGTTTTCTGGTTGTATCCAAACCCAAGTCTCGTGAATCGGAAGAGCGACACTATCGTCGTTATCGTAATCAGAACGAGGAGCCAGAGTGGTTTAGTTGTGGTCCTACCTCGAGACTTGATACCATCGAACTGTGTGGTTTTGATGAGGATGAGGAAAAGCTTCTGAAAGAGGGACAGATTAGCCCGAATCACTTGGAAAGGGAGCCTAATTTGTTTAAAAATAAAGTAAGTATAATAAATTGAAATTAAATTAATAAGTGGATATTATAGATTTTAAAATTATTATAGATTGAAAAGAACAAATATAAATGGCAACATCCCGATGCAGTTGCACACAAAAGCAGCAGCAACATTAACAAGTTTATGGCAAAGAACGACAGCAACAACAACAGCATATCAGAGAACATGAATAAAGTGCATCAAAGTGAGCTGCAAAATCATCAAAAGCATCAACAGCAGCAGACACTGCATCAGTCGCTGAAGGATGAGAAGCGTGGTCACTCTCTACCATACGATAGATTCTTACACAATCATCATGGGCGCTTTGATGGCAACCATCAACACCAACAGCAGCAGCAGCAGCAACAACAGCAGCAGCAACAACAACAACAGCAGCAGCAAAATCATAATTTATCTTTGAAAAGCAACTCGAAATTCATGTCCTTCTTTGCTCGCGAGGGTATTGAAAAGAACAGCTCTTCTTCGTCTCTCAACGAGTTCTTCAAACAGGCTATAAACTCCAATAACAACACCAATATCAACACTCCAAGCCTGGAACAGCCAAAGAGTCTTGGGTTTATCAATCAGATGCCATCGGTTGAACAATTGGAAGCCAAATGGCGACGCAACTCTCTTGGCAATGCCAATGATGTTGCAAGCACAGCTCCAAATAATAATAATAATACGAATAACAACAAACAAACGGACAATTTCCAAAAGTTAATTGGCGCATTGAACGGCGCCAAGGTGCAACAACAACAGCAGCAACAACAACAAGGTCTACAGACACCATTGCCAGCACAACAACAACAAGTTGGCAACGATGCCATCTCAAATTTTATCATGCAACAGCAACAATATCAACAGCAGCAACAGAAGCAATATCTACTCTTTCAGCAGCAGCAACAGCAGACTGCATTCTTGGCTAGCCTGCAGCTGAAGGCCATACTAGGTCGCGCCGATACACAACTGTTGCTGCTCCGCCTGACTAAGGGTAAGTGAAATGCAGAGTTCATTATGCCCTTGTACAAAAAGACAACTTTGACACTAGTCGAGTCCCTCTGAAATTGTCCGTCTGTCTGTTTGAATGTCGATATCTCAGATACACCAAATTTGACATGAAGGTTCATGTAACCATCGCTCTGTCCTTTGCCTGCTCTAGCTGAAAATTAATAATACGATTTCAATATCTCTTTAGGTGAGATCTCTAAGCATGGTCTACTTGTGCAACTGGCCAATCCGCGCCTGACCAATATGGATCGCGAGGCTATAACTGCTGTGTTGCAGTTCACCAATACGCAGCAGCAACAACAGCAGCATCAGCAGCAGCTGGAGATGCTGTCGAGTACAGTGATTGCCAGTCAATTGCAGAATCTACACAATTTGGCTATTGTGCAGCAAACGTTTGCTGCACGCCAGCAGCAGCAGCAGCAACATCAACAACAACATCAGCAGCAGCAACAGCAACAATCGCAGCCAACGCAGTTAACCCAGGAGGATTTACGGGCACATGCCAACAATATAATGCGCAATGCGGTGATGAAACGTAAAATGGAAGAGCAAACGTCCAAATTGCTTAACATGGGCGTGGCTACAGGCAAACCAGAGCAATCGTTGCATCAGCAACAGCAGCAGCATCAGCAGGCGCAACAGGCAGCGGCCCGCAATCAATTACCACAAATGCTTGGAGCACGAGCACATGCTGCAAGCCGACAGGAGCAGCAGGCATCGAATGCTTTGTTGACTGCCCTTATGTCTGGTAAAAACCAAGCTGCTGCAGCGCAATCAAGACGCTCCGATTCCAATTTGCCAAGATTCTCTGAGAATGGGAATATCCAAATGCCCGACATATCCCAGACTACGGCGCCGTATCATGCATACTCACAACAGCAGCAGCAACAACAACAGCAGCAGCTAAATCGGCAATTCAGCAACAACAATAACAACAACAACAACAGCAGCATCAACAATAACAATAATTTTAACAAAACACACATACAATCTCAAAAACCCTTGGCAATGTTATCGACTGGAAGCGGTGGAGGTAAGTTCCAAAATTGACATATAAACGGCAGTTTATATTTAACTTTCTATACACTGCATTATAACTCAAGTGTAGAACTTCCATTACAATACGCACAGCAGATCATAACTAGCTATCAGTGCTCTCTATTATATCAATCGTTGTATCCCTAGTGGTAAAATGGGGTAGACTAACAGAACTTCCAAATAGTCTCTTTAATCTTATTATAACCAGGTTTCCTTCTCTCTGCTATGTCATTGGTTTTATATCAAGTGTTAAAGATTATAGCAGAACCGCTAGAGGCTAATTAGCTATTTCCTTATGCTCGTTGTGTGGTTTTTAGAATTTGCAAAAAAAGATAAAAAGTAGATTTAGTTGAGGGGGAAGCCTTGTTAAAATTAACTTTAGGCGAAACCACAAACAAAAAGTTCTTAAAATATGTAAACCTGTTCAGTCACCCAAAAAAACCCTTTACAGAAAGCAGCACAAGCACGAAAAGTCAATAAATTTGAGTATAAAAAATGTGTGTATATATTCATTCATGAATGATTCAGATCAGATGGAATACACAAAATATTTACAATGCTTTCTACTTAAGGTATTGCATGTAACTCAAGTAAATAAGCTGACAAAGGCAAAGGAACTGATAATACTTGGCTTAAAAATATTGACATATAAAAGTGTATCAAGGGAGAGTAAAACAAATATTAAAGTACTTGGGTAAACATACATATGTACAGAAGTAAAGAAAGTTGATATATAGTATTATGTCAATCTTTGCCTGTTAATTGACAGTATCGTTGTGTAATGCTTGAAAGAATCTATTAATTTGGATTTTAATGAAGCGTTAAAGCAAATTCCTGTTTAGTAACTTCCAACCGCAAACTTGTTTTACACAATTTATATTATCAGTTATTGAAACAAATTTGAAATCTTATCATTAGATGTCTTTAGATGCTAAGGTCAGAAAAGAAGTAAACATACTCATTGGAATATTTATTTTTTTTGGCATATTTTGTTATTCGTGGAACCTGTTCCAACAAATGCAACAACTCGTGCTAATCTCGAAATAAATATGTTTGTTTGTATGTACTGTGTAGCAGCAGTATTTTTATATGTATATAGCAGTTCATCAAAATAGAACAACTTGATAACAAGAATACACACAAGTATAGAAAATAAATACACGTTTGCTTGTGTGTTCTTCAACAGCAACTTGTTTTAGATCTTAAGTTTCAAAACATGAGTAAGATTTTCTATTGGGCTTTTGAATTATGAATTAGAAAAAAACCCCCAGAAGGTTTTCTAAGGCTCAGCATATGATTGAGCTAGTTAGAAAAGTGTGCAGTAGATTAGGCTTTTTGTGGAAAAGGAACAGATTAAATTTTGAAATAGTATAACTCAAAGAAATATGGGGGTATTGGAATTTAGAGTCTTAATTGATTGAGTTGTAGATATTGTCATTTCTTTTGTCTGATATTAGCTTGGGGATCGTGCAATGACTGACGTCTATTCATTGAACGGTATTAATTAGATCCCCTACGTGAATCATGTACGGGTTTTTGTGTTTCTGTTTGCCTTAATATGAGTACATTATTTGCTCATTAAGATTGACGCGCACTTGAAGATCGTGTGCGCACTCACACTGTAGTTGGCTGTGGAATTCCCATGCCCTAAAATAATATGCATATAGCACATACACATGCAGATATGTACATAAATCTTGGCGATAATTATCAGCTACTGTGGGGCGTGCCTAAATGCGACAAGGCTACACAGAGTACAATTAATATAAAATGCTTTTTCGCTAGTCTCAGAATTATACAATATGTATCATTAATGTAATTGTTTTTTGTTTATTCGTTATTCGTTTGTTACGTAAGAGTCTATATATGGAACAATAGTTCAAGTAATCTTATCAAGATGAAGAAGGGCCGCGCATTGTCTCGTCTCGTCCCATCTCTTAGAAAGGTTGATGCACTTTGCCGGCAAAGAGAATGTTGCCAGTGGCCTCCTCCTCGATAAAGAAGACAAACGGACGATTCACGTTGAACTCCTCGATGGTTAGGGCACCACCAAACTTATTCTCAATTTCAACAACACTGGCTGCATAGGCCTCCGTGCCCTTTTCGTTGACATCGATGCCAGCCTTTTGCAATATATTCGATACCTTTACTTTGCCGGCAACATCGGCACCGCGTGATAAGCCTGGCAATGATGCGGTATCCTCGAATATTTCACGTATACCCAAATCCTTGAGGGTCTCGACAAAGCTGCGTTTATAGTCAAAATTAAATTTAGGCAGTGTCACCTTCACCTTAACCTCCTGCATGGCCCATTGA
This sequence comes from Zaprionus nigranus, assembly GCA_018903425.1. NCBI lineage: Eukaryota > Metazoa > Arthropoda > Insecta > Diptera > Drosophilidae > Zaprionus > Zaprionus nigranus. Next base: position 630,304 of record JAEIGD010000025.1, read on the forward strand.
GCGCTCTTGACCTCATCGTTCTCCAGTGTTTGCACCAGTTCATTGACCCCGTCTATGGCATGGGGCAGAATGACAAACAATGAGTTCTTACCCATATATGGTAGACGCAAGATCTGAGCCTTCAATGGTTCTGAATTGAAGTAATAAAAGTAATCCGATTGTTCCATATACTGGGCATGTACCATGGCATCCTTGGTGCGGAAGAAGGCGCCCTCGAATGTCTTGAAGAATGGTCGTCGCCACACGCCCTTGAAATAGATGACGTTGGTCAGCAAAATGACACTGTGCTGTACCACCTCCGGTGTGACCAGATTACGCAGACGTCCTTCGGTCACGTTGGTTGCCCAATTATTGATCGCACTAGCCGCTGCGGGAGCATTGGCAAATTCGAGAGCCTCGATCTCGCTGTCATAGAAATGCTTTAGCGTTGCCGTAAACTTTTGCTGTGTCTCAATGAAGTTGTCCGTGAAGAGCTTGGTGCGAACATTGAGGGTGTTATACTGTTGGTTCTCTCGTTTAAACGAATTGAGGGTCTTGCGATAGAACTCCCGTATATTATTCGCCGATTTGATGTCTGTTTGTGTGCTTATCAGCTCCGTTTGGGTTTTTGTATTAGCTCCGGCTGCCTCTGAGAGCAGTGCGAGCACCAGTTTAATCGAGAATGGTGATATGATGACATTGTTCTCTGTCGCTGTCTCACTTAGCAGCACCGACTTTAGTAGTTGCCACGAAAAAGTATCGTGAGAGTCGCTGCGAAATGGTACAAATGTATCGAAGTTACCGTAGGGTGCTCCCCCAGACAATAAGGCGACACCACCGGTTTCTCCAGCGCCGGTTCCAGTTCCCGTTCCAATTCCCGCTGCTGCTGCTCCCGTGGGAACTTTATCTGTGCGCGTCTCAAATATACCAGTTGGTGTCGTTAATGTGGTGGGTGTGGTTGGTATGGAGTTTCCATTTGCATTTGCCAAATACAACAACGTCAACAATGGCAACAATATAATGTTAGATATTCTCATTTTTGTTGTGTATACACTTATTTCGACGAACTTGACTCTTTCCTGTTTAATGTGTGTGTATATGTGTGTTTTCTTCTACGTTTTGGGCTCCTTTTCGATAACTAGAATATCGGCAAACAGCATCAAAAGCAATAGAATGAGTTCAATGCGCGTTATGCGCTCGACAAACGTGCAGAGAACCGTTCGAATCGCGGATCCAACTGAGAGTGATCAAAGCTCACTATGAGTAGGCCATTTTAAAACCAGCTTGAATTGTTGTTTTTGCTTCTGAGTGGCGGCGGCTTGGTTGCTGCGCTCTCTCTTACTCTCACTTGCTCACTCCTTATCAGGAGTTGTGTGTGCCGCTGCGGTTAGTTCGTGTCCTCTCGCAATCTCTTCTCTTTTATTCTATTCGCTTGTTTTCTTGTTTTTCCCTCGGTGATGCTGCGCTGCTGCTGCCAATGTATAATAACTGTTGATTGATATGCAAATATGCACATGAATTTTTAGATAAATACCCAGGTGCTTGAGATAAAATAAGGTAGGATATCCGCAATAAATCCAATTACGTCAATGGCTCAAGTACCAAAGCTCAGAAAAAAAAGCCCCAGTAACATTCTTCATTTGATTTTCTTTTAATCATACCTGCACACACACTTTCATATACAGTGTGGATGTGTGTGCATGTGTTTGCTTTGCGAATTTGAATGCCAATTTGAATACGAACGTATGTACAACACTGACACATTTATCTGGCAACGCCAAATGTTTAGTGCTGTAAAACGGTTAAGCTATCAGCTGTTTGCCAAAATTCATACGGTGCAACTCACGTTGATGTAACAACTAGCGCCGGTAGAACATTCAATTGGAATTATTTAATATTCTTGTGCAATGCAAATACGTCGTCCTCGCGGTGTAACAGTACCACAATTAATGATCGTAACTGCAATTGGTTTTCTGGGCGGTGTGTACATTTGGCAGCCACTCATATTAAAATACAAAAACGATTCCAAATCGGAGAACACCAACAACGAAACATCGGAGGCAGTAGCGGCAGCAACAACAAGCACAAAGTGCGATAATAAAATATAATATGATAACTAATACAATATACATGTATTATATGATATACAACATAATGTATAATTTAATGATGATATAACATTTCTTTCAATTTGATTTCAGATGAGCTTCATTAAGAATTTTGCATCAACGACTGTAGGGATGATGGCCATAGGCATCGGTTCGACGATGATAATATATAGTACGCATCGTTTTTTAATAAGACCGCATTTGGAGACGAAGCGACGACTCGAAGCCGAAGCCTGTGCGGAGTATATTTTCGAGCAGGAGTCCCAGCAGCGACGTAAATGAATATATAGTAGAAAAAACACACACACAAACATACATACAGAGAGACAGATACGTAGAATTGTAGAGATAGAAGAGAAACCCAGCACAGATAATTAAAGAAAAAGAAAGGGGAAAAAAAAGGATGTAAGACTTCTATTTTATAATACATAAGAATTTGCACATATGGTCCACACATCCACTTACATTTATGAATACTAACGTAGACCGATTCCCATATCGCAAAAAAAGATTTAAGAAAGCACAATATTTCGATAAAAAGTATAAATTTTCTTTCGATTTGCAAATGTTCATTAAAAATAATAACTGAGTAAAAATAGTTAAATAGAGAAGAGTCGTCACAAACCAGAACTAAAGGTCGTTGATTGTTTTACTACTTTTTTATAGAACGTAAACTTTTTGAAGAAAACAATGTGTTCCATGCAAAGGATTAAGCTTTAAGTTAAACAATACCATGGATTTTTAATTGAAGATTTATCGAAACATGAATTGAATAATAAAATGAAAGATTAGCTAATTAAAAATACGTATGATTACAATCTTGAAATAAAAACAACAATTACTTATTCCTTATAATCGAAAACATATAGAAATAATTGTAAAATATAAATAAGATATCACGAAAAATCACTTGAACAGTCTATAAAGATCGAGAGAGCTACGTTCTTGATTGGACTTTGATTTCTGCTGTTTTTTAAGTTTGCTCTTCAATCGATCCTTGGAGCAGAATTCCCACACCGAAAACGACTCGTCCAGGCCAGCTGTGGCGAGCTTGGTGCCATCTGGGCTCCACATCATAAAGATCGAGCCCCGCTCATGGTTTCCCAAGATATCAACAACACGATTCAGTGAGGAAAGCACCAACATTTCGCTGCACAAAACTTCCGCACCATCTGGCAAGAAAACAATGAATGTTAATATGTGTGAAGAGTAATAATAGTATATACTTTCCTGATCTTACCTCTTTTGCAGATATTGACCAAAAAGTTCGCCGGTGATTTTATTAAATGTTATTTTATTAATAACGACCTTTGTATCTAAACGTTGATAGAAGGCAGCAATTTCCGCGCGCGGCATGCTAAATATGCTAATAGAGGGTGGGCAACTCTCAGCTGAAATTAAGGAATTATGTAGATTATAAAGTATATAGTTAATTTTGGATTATGTCCTACAAATTGCCAGATCTACGCCCGTCCAAGGATGCCAGTCGAGGGTTATGTTGCCAGCCTTGGCATGTAAACGAAACATGACAAAGTAGCATTGCATGATATTGAATATGAATATATTTCCCTTAATATCCCCCCGCCGCCATATAGAGACCGTTGGGGGAGAAGCGTATGCAAGTGATTTCATGCGTGTGTTTATGGATCTTACGCAATCTACATACAGTGGGCATGCCGAGCACCATCAAAATACCATTGCCCATGCCACAGACAATGTTCTTGCTATCGTTGCTCCACTCGATGCAGCACACCGATCCGACACTTTTCTGGAAATATTTACCATCCGAAACAATAAACTCTTTTGCATGCGCACGTTTCCAAAGCTCCAGAACTGAAAAGTTGTAATAAAGATCTAGATAACTCTAAAGAATGAGTGCCATGAGCCCTGAGAATGCTTTTCTACTTTGTTCAGCAATCTGTCGACTATTTCTTATCCCTGCACATACCGGGAAACCCATGATCCATACATCCGATGGCTAGATATTTTCCATCTTTCGAATATTTCAATGCTGCCGGATTTTTGACACTGAATACCATCGTAGTCATATCCCTGTTATGCCACACAATAATATCCTGCCCAAACGAAACAGCCATTTGATCCGTAATAGACCAGTCCATTAAATTGAGATCTGAAATATGATCGGAGGGGCATGAGAGTTCATTTTCTTTATCGTATAGAAATCCTTACCAAATGAGGTACATGACAATTCGGGCATATCGTGCGTGGCCTCAGGGAATGCCATTGGTCGGGAACGTGGCTTACAGGGCCAATCGCCTTCTCGATTATTATGACGCGATAAATTAGCCAGATGAGGCTGCATTCGGTTGAACTTGAGCAGGTGAGCATTGCGTATGCCGAAGGTGTTGTTCATCTCGGTGACGAAACTATTCTGTCGCCAGTAACTGGACGCTTTCGTTAGGTTCTAAGAGAGGGGAATGCGTGAGAAATCTGTAATCTATAGCTAGCTATATATTGTATGTCTGGTACCGTGTTTAGTATATCCTTTTCTTCATTGTTATTTATAAACTTGGCATTCAATTCAATGTTCTCGGGCTTGAAGCGCATCGGTATAAAGCGATCGCCATTTGTAAATTGCATCGTTGTGTTTATTTGATTCTAATTGGAATTGTTTTTATGGTTAATACAAGTGGAAATTTCTTGTAAATTGTGTGGGCACCTTAGGAACTTCATGACTCCAATCATTGCGACGCGTCTTTATAAAGGAAGGCACACGCTTTTTGTCAGTGAACACTTTTTTGGTAGGACTTGCACACAGACTCATCATGAAGGCATAAATTCCACTGATGTCGAAGTTTGATTCTATTGCGTCCCATAACGGAAACAACTAACTGTGCTTTCTCTCTCACTGTTTATTCTTATGTGAACAGTGTTGCCGTGTGGGAGGAGGATGCATGAATGGTATTCCCACTTAAGTTGCTGTTCACAATAAATATCCGTTTTATTCTTTCCGTAACGGACACATGACACCTCCTATGAGTAGTGTAGGAGGAAGCATGACGCATAACAATTAAATAATTACAAATTAAATTAAAAGAAATTCTTCTATTTCGATAAATTTAATTAACATTAATAAATAAAACAAATAAGTAGTTGTTTATTGACTGAGACGTGTGGCCCACTTGTGGCCACAGGTTGGACAATTGGAACGCGTTCTCAGATATTTGCGTATGCATTCACGATGGATTTTCCTGTTGCAATCGGAGCACTTGACATCCCACAACACCAGCTGCTTACAGAGAGCACAGTCCTTTATGGTTTCAGAAAAGTTTGTGCGTAGATAGAACTCAAATTCGAGAATGCTGCGTGGTCCCAGAAAAAGGTTGTCATTTGATTCCAGAAAGTATCCCATATTCGTCCAAAGATCTACTAGCGATTGCATGCGCACTTTTTTCGGTAGTTTAGCTGAGCCCTTGAAGGTGACGTCGAAATATGCCTCATTCCATGCGATGTTGCAATCCTCCTTTTGTGCCACTTTGTCCAGCACAATGGAGAAGTATTGACATTCCTCTGCTGTTAGTCCTGGATGATTTTGCTTATCAGGCGTCGAGTCAGTTAATGCAAATACCAGATATTCTTTTCCTGTTATCGGATGCTTCATAAAACTCAGAGTTTGGCTAAGTTCGTTAATAGTTAATTCAATGGAGGCAACGAATTCGTTAAGTTCCTCTCTATTCGCAGGTTTTGTTACCTCATGTTGATCGCAGAGAGGCGATAATATCTGGTCAATGAGTTCTTCATCAAGGCAGCTGTGGTTAATGCAGGCCCGCAAAAATGACCGTTTCACAATATCCATGTTATATTATTATTTTAATTGAGAATTTAAGTTCGACCAATACAAAACTACAGCCAAGCCAAATGCGTCCCGCCTTGCGAGGGCTGCAATAATAAACTAGTACGGAGCTCACCGATGGCACTTGGTTAAAAATTTGTATTTCTGTTATCGATATTTTGTCAGCTGTTTTATTGAGCGCCTAGTTTGAAAACGATCCACAAATTTCATCGTGTTGAATAAAATATATTAATTACAACTTCTTCGAGATGTTTATTTCTTTATTGAATTTAAACTTACAAACTAATAGCACAACAATTAATATCTTTAGTAACTGTCTTTAGGATAAAATCAAATTGGTAATTATGTGATAAGAATATGTTTAAATTATTGAATATTGGACAATACACTCGAATACAATTATAACCGAATATCTTTAAAGTACGTATGTGTGTGTGTGTACTTTACCGTGCAAATCAGTGTTTAAGTTCCATTTAAACGTTACATAAATGAAATGTCCAATTTTATTTCAAGGTTTTGTAATTTTGTATAATTTGTTCAAAATGAAAGTACACTTTTAACGCAGTTTAAAATATATATATTTACACTAATTATTGTTCGGCAATTTTTGAAAGCATTCACTCTATGTTTTATATATTATGTTTATGAAAAACACATATCTAATAATGCAAAAAAAATGAAAGTTATTTCTATTGTTTCTATAACTTCTTGCCATAAAATCCTAATAGCCTGATTCTCGTTGATACCGGACTCTGAACATGCTCCAGGATCTCCATCTAAACATTTGTGTGGTTTGATTTGGTACGATTTTGAAGAATATTTGTTATTATTTTTAAAATGTGTACATATTTGATTTTCAGTTTCAATAAAATGTTGCAGCGGTTATAAATAAAAAAGAGAGGGAATATAATTATAAAATAGCTATGAGTATTTTTTGCATCATAAACATATTGAAATGTTCAATTACAAATTGGGTATTCAAGTCGATTACAATTAATACTAAAATTATGTATATTTCATTTTCGATAGTTGAAAAAAGAATAATTTATAATTTCAATATTTAAATTATAGAATAACTAGAAAAACGTATGTATTCAATTTGAGATTTCTCGATCGAATGTATATTAATCAGTTGAAGATTTCAAAAATCAAGACGAAAAATAATGAGTTATCATATAACTATTTGATATTTTCACTAGATTTCAAATCACAATGTCTTAAGAACTAAACAATTTAAAAAATAAAAATAAAAATCTAATTTGTACGCATTAAAGTTTTAACTTCAAATGAGACCAATCGCGGGTAACAAGAAAAATGTAACAAATCAAATCAGATATACACATTCCCATGTTCGTTTGCAACCTAAAAAAAAGAGTTAAATCATAAATGAATCAATAAAATCAAACATATTTCGATATATTCAAAGATCAAGTGAAAGCAGGTTAACCAAATGAACTGAAAATCGTATACTTACATGGTTAGTCGCATGTTAGACTCTAAGAAATTAGATTGTGAGATACGTAAAAACAAATCAAAAGATTTACGAAATACAAAGAGGCTCTTAAATCGATACTCATATTGTGCTTGTGCCGTAGTAAAAAAGCTACTAAAGTTACTACTAAATAACTTCCCAAGCATACACCTAAGGGACATAAGGCAATAAGCTCACACCATTCACCAATTATAATAATTGTGCGATCGGACAGACCGATATCACGGTTAACTCTCTCTTTCTCTTCAAGTTACCCAAGTTTTTATTTAAATAATATGCAAAGTATAGGTAAATATTAATTGGATAATTGAAAAATAAAATGGATTGTTTCATTTTGTTGTGTTAAATTCGATTAGATTCGTTTCGAGATTCCAAAAGATTACATGAAATTATTAGTAACCAGGCTGAGTTCGTTTGCAATGTGATTAGTTTCGTTAAGAATATTCGACTTTTGTTTGGTATTGTTTGTGTATTTTGTTTGTTTATAGTTTGTTGGTATGTTGTATGCGTTGGATAGTTGGAGAAGCAGGTGGTGAGTTGGTAAGTTCGACCGCATAAGTTGTTAAAGATTTGTTTTGTTATTTGTAAGATGATCGAGAGAGGTTGAGATTGAGGAAAGACAGAAAGAAAGATGCCGCAGCAAATAAATAAATTAATATTTGTCGCTGAGAAAGTTAGAAATTGCAATTGTTTGTATTTTGTTTGTTTTATATTTGGTTAGCCATGCAGTTTAATAGTTGATAATGTTATAGATAAAACAAATATACAATAAATATGGTTTAAGACTAGATAAATCGCTTGGCGCATTTAAATAATATATATGTACGTAATTAACTAACAACACAATAATAAAAAATGTTAAGCTTTTGTACAAAATAAAAGTTTCTGTTTTATAATTGCCTTCATTTCTTTTTTGTTTTTTCTTTTTTGTTTCTTTTTGCTCGTAACAATGTGAAATCATTATAAAAAAGAGTTAACGATATAATAATATACACCATAACTAAACGCAAATCACAATTTCGATAAACATATACATTATATACATATATAGTTAATATATATTTTTAGTTTCACATAAATCTCTCGCTTATAACAATGCGTCTACTTGGCCAAAAGTATTCTGTTAGATATTGATTATTGTTGCTGTTTTCAGTTTGTTTTTTTGAAATTTTTGGTTTTGTTGCTTTTCAGTTTCAGTTTTGGTTTGTTAGTTGCTCTTTCTACATGGTATTAGTCTTTGGTGCTTCATTCAAGATTTCTGTAGCTAGCGAGTAGATTCTGAGTATCGCCCATGTACCGAATACTTACGCGATTTATCGAGTTGCGACGCCCTCCTCCGTTGAGGGCTCCGTCCTGGGCCAGCCCGTTGCCAGTATCATTGTCAATACAAATGTCCGAGTCGGAGTCGACTCGCCGGAACTCGCTGCCATCCTGAAGAGTAAACAAATAGATAGGTTGACTTCTTAAATTCCATAGCAAGAGGCAGTTGGTATGGCAACTTACCTGGGTCAACTGTTGTGTGGTGGTTAGTAGACGTGCAATGGGATTGCAACAAACCGGAAGAGTCTCCAGCAGTGTGGGCCGCGAGTGTGTCAGCAATGGCTTCATGTATCTAAGATAAAGATAATTAAATTAGAATAGATTGTTTGCATTCTTTTCTTTCCTTGGGCTGCCCTACTTGGTATCAAAGTTTCCCCAAATACGGGCCAGAATTGCCTTCTCGTGGCTGTTGCGTCTTCGTCCGCCGGCTGCACTTATTGCCGTCGCCCCATTGCCGTCCAGCGGCGTATCCAGATTGGAGTCGGCTCCACTGGCAAGGCGTGTCTTGCCACGCCCACCTGCACCACCTCCAGCGCCACCCTCTACATCCTGTAAATAGCCATCAGACTAAACAAATTTCAACGCGACAAGATTAGCACTACTTTATAATGGAAGGATCAAAATAAATAATACAAGATTACGCGCCTAAAGAAGAACTCAAAAACAAACTAAATACTGCAAACAAAAACTACTGAAATGTGTGTGTGTGTGTGTAAACATATGTGTAATGGCACGAACAGAAAATAGGCACACAAAATACTGATTGATTGATTGATGGTTTGGCTTGACTGATTGCAAGATTGTTAACGTACCGGCGCCGAATGTGAATTGTCCATGGAATTGTAAACCTTTTGATTGATGCAAAAATATGTTCGTGAATATTGCGCAGAAATGTACAAAATAAATTCAAGTTAGAAAGTTATGATCAACAACATAATGAAAATGCATTATCAATCGAAGCAACAGTTGGAACACTGTACGTTCTATAAAAGTGATCAACATCAAATCAGCTCAGATCTTATTTCAGCTTAACTACAATTGCGGCTAATTTGTTTATATGTGATTATATATTGTATATCTTCTTGATATCTTTCAAGAGAGGATACATCTTAAGTTTATAACATTTCCATTTAGGTTAAGCAGCTTAAGGCCTTTATAAACTTGAGTAAACTTCTTTGCGAACAACTAGGTAATCGGTTAGTACTTTGAATGTTTCTAGAAGAATTGCCGAGACTAACGAACCAATAAAGCCTTTTCAGTTCTAATACTCACACTATGAACCTGATAGTTGTTCAACTGTTCAGTCTCATCATCAACGCCAACGCTATAAAGACAAATGAGAAAATATACAATCAATATATGATTATTTTCAAGAAAGTGAAAGTGACTCACGGTATTTTCAACCAGTTTAGTAGAAAATTAGCTGCGCCACCCTGTATGATGACTGTGAAGATTACAATCAGCGAGGTGGCTGTCAGCATTGTCTGACGTGCATCCGACACTGTATTCCTAATGGCCAGAGCGAAGGACATGGCGCCACGTAAACCTATAAACGAGAAAATGTGTCGTAATTAATATATATGTATATATATGTATGTGCTTTAGACTCACCAGCAAAGAATAGCATGTGCTGGAAATTTGTGGAGATCTTGGGTTTGCGTTTAATATTCAGCAACCAGGACAAAGGATACACATTGACAGCGCGTCCAAGTGCAGCGCAGATCTGAAATGACATATACCATATACTTATAGTATAACTCTATATAGATAAATCAATAAGCATCACTTACGAATGCTGTTATGATAAACCCGGCATCAAAATGATGCTTGGGAAACGTAAACATCGAGACGCCAATGTAGGAGAATATAAAGTTCTCAGCCAGAAAATTGAGCAGCTCAAAGATCTGTTTGGTACGCTGTCGCGAGTCCTCCGACAAATTGTTGTACGTGTAGTGCGCCTGACAAATACCACAAAATAGCACAGCCACCACGCCAGTCAACTCCGTCGCTTCAGCCAGTAAAAATGTGCTGTAACTCATTAGGACAAACAGCGCCGACTCCAGCAGTGGAAAGTCACGAACGCGCGTGAACTTGGTCAAGTGTGGCAGAAGTTAAGGAATTACAATAAATGGCTATTAAAGCTAATTGGGACAAGAAAGAATGGTGAACCTCGGCATGCCAAAGGTTTTATACCACTGCAGTATGTGGCGTCAATCATAACCGATTGTTCTAATAGTTTTATCATATTATTCATGTAACAATTACAGCAATATTTACTCGGATTGCAGACACATAATAAATATTTGTAATTAAATATAATTCTTCATTTCATACTAATTGTTCCTATGAATCTATAGGATGAATCTATAGTCAATTTATGAAGTGGAACAAGTATACAAAGGTACTATGTAACTTTGATTGGTAATGATAAATTAAATCAATTTGAAAGTGTACAAGCATTATTTACATAGAAAAAGATAGATATAGTAAATTTGCAATATCTAGAAAAATAACAAAAATAGTCTGATAAGTGCTTTGGCAGCTATACATTATATTGGCCCGATTTAGCTTGTGCATTTAGAAGAAAAATGTGTGGCAAGTTTCATCAAAATAACTCTTAAACTGAGTGACTAGTTTACGTTGCAGACAGAGTGAAGGTCTCGCCTATTGATGCTGATCATGAATATATATATACAACTAATAAAGAGGAGCATAAGTCTACGGTCATAAAATGTTTTTTAAAAAGGATATCAATGCAGTAAAGCAGCCCATGACTGCGCCAATCATCAGAGACAAAAAGAAGATGGAGAAAAAGTCGCTTAGCGAACGTAGAAACGCCGTGGTCTCAAATTCGCCCGAATTTGAATAATGCTCGCCGTAGTTTTGTATGGCACTGTGAGGATAGATCGTTAAACGATTAATAGTTATTATATTTCAATTTATATCACGCTATTTACCCGCTTAAAACAATAGCAACGGCATCGTTCAGCACAGATTCGCCCAATACAAGCGCATAGAGATTAACATCGACGTGCAGATCGTTGAATATGGCAAGTATAGTGAGCGGATCTGTGGGCGATATCAGCGCACCGAAATACAGCGTGTCCAGAAATGTGAAACTGCTGCTCAAGTATTTTGGCATCAGTTTCACACAGCCGTACATCAATCCACCGATTAGGAACGCCGATAAAGTGGTGCCAACAATGGCAAACGTTAGGATGGCACCCAAATTGCGAAAGAAGTATTTCTGAAATGTCAACAAATTGAATTAATATATAGAAATCCATTCATTTGGCACTGATCCAAGTACCTTTTTGAGACTATATCCCGCGTAGAAGATTATTGGCGGCAATATAATGTTGAAAAATACCTCCGGATCGAAAGTTGCCTTCAGATCGATCTCGTTCTCCTCGATATCGTAGACCTGTCCACGAAAAACATACGCATATGTCTTAACGTCTTCGGGCAACTTTGTCGAGTTGGTCTGATTAACCGGATACTAAAGAGGCAAAGATATATATAGATATATTTAGGGTATATGTATTCTATTGTCTCTCTGCCTCATTATGTCAATGCTTACCTTAAACCACAGCGTGTCCGGTGGCAATTTGTCATTGTATGTGGGCTCTCCCTGCGACTCCACCTGCATGTGCACCAGTGTGGTGTTTGTGCCGGCATATCGAATGATGGCACCAACAATTAAACCTGAAGTAGTTAAAGAAACAGTTGACAATACAAATTTATTTGAAGAAACAATTTCTTAAAAACATCTGCAAATGCGACGACAGTTGTTTGTAACTAACTGTTTTAGAGCATCTATATATGTTAGTTGGAAACCAATATTCTCATTTTATATGCATATTAAGGCATCAGTGATAAACCTAATATATAAAAGATAATATAATATAAAATAGAATATATCTGTATGTATGGACAGAAGTACTTCGGGCAGATCTGCCTTCTTTTTTCGTCTAGCGAGATAAAATTATCTTAAGCTGGAGAAATCTATCCTGTTTTCATTGTCTTATTTAAAAAACAATTCATTTCATTTTCAATGGTCGAAATCTATAAGAATTATGATATAAAACAAACGATAATGACACAGCTTTTAAATGTGTACATACAACATATGTAAATATATATAATTTACGAAATTTAAGCCCTTTCTTAATCAAGAACCTATTGCCCAATGTTTTTGCATATGCTTTTCTCAAGTTTTCTGTCAGTTTTTTCCGCCTTTTTAGCCTTTATCTCATCCTCTCTAATGTGAACATGGCGAACTTGTGAAATAAATCGATTGCAGTTTTCTAGGTAGTTCGGTGCTTGATAAAAATTTTTTGTCGTGAGTTCTTAACTTTGTATGTACATATGTATGTACACATAGCAAGCTATCACTTTGTTTTTTTAGAACTTCATGACTTTAACTGGATAATCAAGGTTTAGTCTAATTAAAATTTTATAGTTTTCTTTGCCAGTCTATTCTGTGATAACCCGTAAAAACCAATATCAAATCGGATCGAATGGGTTTTAAAGCTTTCGCCATAAGCTCGCCTTTTATTATTGCCTGACCTATCACAAAGCTCGTTTTCACTGTGACTAATGAATGGCAGCGACAGCGACAACAACAACGATATACTGTGCTAGCTGAGGCTGGCAGGTTACTGATAAGAACGAAGCATATGTTCAACATGTGTTCATACAAATAACACAGGCACTTGACTTGTGTTGACTCACTTTCAGTTCTGTTCAGTGTGTTAGCTTTGCGCATTGCCAAAACTTATCAGCAGTTGGTTTGCATTATTTGTATGCCATAAAATATGAATGCCAAAGGGTAATCAGTTGGGTCTAAGCCAATTTAGATAGTGTACCTAATTAGCATATTTCAAGTTGTTTTTTCCCGTCTAATCTAACTAACTATTGCGCTCTCTAGTTGACAATTTTTTAGTGATACCTTTTTTGTTGACGGGTGAATTGAATTCTCTAATTAAGTGCAATATTTTATTGACTTTCTCAATTAAACGTACGTTGCGTGAACGTGTAATTTCACATTTTTCGATATCAACAAGTTCTGATGACAAAGCCAACAGAGCTGTTTAATAATATAAGAAAAAAACGCAGTAAAAACATTCGAGGAAATACCCAGCACGAATATGTGCACACTTGCAAATATATTATACATCCACATGTTAATACTTGTACATTAAGTACAGTGCAGCTTGAATATAATGAGATTCTGAGCTTTTAGAAATATTTAACGGAAATTGGAATTGAAATTATGTTTAAGGGAATTATATTTATATTATATGTTGCATACATTATAATATTTTAATGGGTTCTTTAAAATCTAGGAGATAGTAGATTCTGATAATGAAGAGTTTAAATAAAATGAATATTGCAATATCTCTACATATTTATATAATATATACATATCTATCTATCTATATTTTATATAATATATACCCCTCTACATCCAGGCATTCTCTCGTTAAAACCTTTAACAATTCTTTTATCTATAGTTGACGTCTATTTCACTTCTAATAAATGTCGCTGAATTGCATTTTGGAAAGGATGAGCAGTGTGAGTGGTTCATCATATTTCACTGCGCTGTGTAATTAGGGTCTTAAATACAGGTTCGTATGTCGTCAGTTCTGTGTTTATATGTACAATATGCGGGCTTTAAAGCTTTTGTCGACTTTATTCCAATTACATAGACGTTTTCGTTTTTTCTCTTTTAGTAGGGGGTACAGAACAGGCACGCAAACTGCACAAATATATTAGTGTAGCTAAATATACAATTGTATGTAGGTATTTGATGTAATGTAGATATGTATGTATGTAAATTTGTGCCTTAATATGAACGTGAGACGACATTGAAAGCTTCAGGTGGCAATGAATGCGTTGACGTCGTCAAAAAAAAAGAAGATATGTGAATGATTTGTAAATAACAAATAACAAACTAATGAAATTCATCGTTGTGGAAGGTAGACGAAGTTAATTATTAAAACCAGCAATTGGCAAATTTAGGTTTCACACCTTTACACTTACCATAAATGACAGCCAATCCGGTCTCATGAAGCCACGAGACGCGATGATGTTTAAATAGCCAAATTGTGAGGACCGTTAGAGCCAGCAGGAATACGAATACAAGCAGATCGAGACTTTGTATACGATGATTCAGAGTTGCTTTGGCATCCAGGGTTATGTCTGTGTCTGCCCCACTGCATCCTACGATGAATGCACAAAGCATTAGCAGCCCAACGGTATTTTTCCATCGATCAAATGGCTGCACCGAGACAGTCTTTGTATGCATTGTTATTGTTGTTGTGGGTGGTGTGGAGGTGTGTTATGGGAGGTTGTGTGGAATTAAATTGTACAATTACTACGATTGTACATTAATTTGTTGTGGCGCAAGCAGCTGGTAGCTGGCTGGCACAACTTCAAGCACTCGACAAATGAAATCGATTTTCACGTTACGCGTTGTGGCGCTGTCAATTGATTTGGCGCACAACTTTTTCCTCCTTTGGCATCGGCGCTTTTGATGGCGCTGCACTTTTTGTTACATAAAAATAACAGTTGTACGCAATTGCGCTTGAAAATCTCACAAAATATATATATACGTATGTAAATTTAAAATTTATGCTTGAGACTTGTACTCTCTCTCTTATACATTGATACTACTACGACTACACACATCGCAGAGAAGACAGACAGTTTCCTTGAAGACTGCTGCTTGGACTGCTGCTTACAGCTGTTTGCTACAACTGCTGTTATCGATAACAGCAAAATGATGACACAGACTGAATTGCGATATTTTTGTCAGTGTTGTTAAACGATTGTGTTTGGTCTTTTGTTTTGATTGGCAAATTCTTAAATTCTGTTTTGGAGTGCCATTCTCAACAAAAGCGACACATGGTATACAAGAATTGAAGCAGAGACAACTAATCAATAAGATTATTTGGGTATTTTATTTCTTCAACTGACGGTTTGATTTAAATACTGTTCTCTCTTGTATTTGGCAATAATTTGCATAATCTCTAATTTAGCATCTATTTTATAATCCTCATCGAGCTGATCTAAATCTTGAGCTATTGTCATACCATAATGGTAGAAATTAGCTCTGTGTACATCGCGGATAGTTCGCGCTTTCATTACTATGTTTTCCCTAGGTCTTTTTTTAATAGATGATAATGGTTCCTCTTCATCGTCCTCTGGTGCATCTGCATTATCGTTTTCGGTTAATACACATGGATCTTCCGTTGGAGATTCTTCTTCTGTTCCTGGTTCTTTTTTAATTGTTACATTCGTCAGATGACCGTCTTGCGTAGCCAGCGGATCATCCTCAGAGAGATCAAAGCTACATTCACTTGCATTAGCCGTGGGTACAGCGCTATTTTCAACTACTCCCGTTGAATTCTGTTCAGGTCGGGTAGAAGTAGCTATTGAACTACCCAAGAAGGCCAAAGTTGATCTAAATTTCCAAGTGGTACCAAAGTTATCTTTATCGAAGCCAACGCGTCTTGATTTACTTTCCTCAAACAGATAATAAGTTTTCATATTTGTCCATTTCTTTTGTAAAGCCTCTAAAATTACAATGAGATTATTTAAATAAACAATTTGAATTTCTATATCTGTAATTTGTACCTTTTGTAACTGGCGTTGTCAAATTGAATCCACTGAAAGAATTGACTTTTGCTGCTAGCAATGACCAAAACTTGGCCTTCCTCGATTTAAATGCAAACTGTGGATGGGAATGATCCCAAACAAATGGCGCGTTCTTCACATGTTTAATTACAAAATATAAAATCTCGTCCGTCCAAACAATTTTGTTACTTTTGCTCATTTTGTTTTTACTGTCTTTCGCTGTGGAATACATTGCCTACATCGATTAATATGCGCTATCGATATCAAGCACTCATCGATATAAATAATTCAAATAAGTATGCAGCTCTCTAGTTGACAATATTGATGAATAAACTTTTTTTGTTGGGATACCTTGAGAGTTTTATTGGATCCTTTAATTAACTTCAATATTTCTTGTTTTTCTTTAATTAAACGTACTTTGTGTGAACATGTAATTTCACATTTTATCAACGATATGCACAAGTTCTAGTGACAAAGGTTACAGAAATTTTTTAACAATCGTAAATATTTTTGTTTACTTTTTTATTTATTTTTAATTGGAAATGTTATTTTCTATTCAAATAAATAAATAGTTATATTTGATATGTTTTTGGTTTTATGATATGTCTTCTATGGCACAAGCCTCCTTGGTATTTGCCGTTCAGATGAGCTTTAATTCTCTATCTTGGTCCATTTGCTTCGCATAAAGCCGGTGTACTTGGCAGCACCTACATTGTTGGTCTCCGCGAAGTACGGCAACTGGTTAAGGCGGTCAAGCCAAGCGGTAACATTGGGATAAACTTTTGCGTCAATGTCGAAAACAGCCGGCAACGATGAAACAGTGGCGGCACAGCAGAAATCGGCAATGGTCAGAGTATCTCCTGTAATGTAGGTCTTTCCTTCCAGGAAACGCTCCGTGAGACTCAGTGCCTCATGTATATTGTCGACCTTCTCCTTCGGCACCTCAGTGATGCCCTTGCGCCAGAATTGAACGCTTACGTTCCACAGTGACATGTAAATGACGCTGGCATCGAAGAACAAACGTTGATTGACAGCTGCACGTTTGGCCAGATCTTTGGGGTACAGGGTATCCGATTTGCCATATTTGTCGGACAAGTAACTGCATATTGCATGCGAATCCCAAATGTATGTACCGTTGTCATCCAGCAGCGGCACTGTGCCCTGTGGGTTCTTCTTCAGATATTCCGGGCTCTGTGTTTCCGTTCCAAGAGCAACCTCCTTATATTCGAAGGGCACTTCAAGTGCCTTCAATGTAAGCAAACAAGCCCGAACTGGGGAGCTCAGATCAACTCCGTATAGAATAATTTTCGACATTTTGCTAATGTTGTTCACGGTTAGACGCCACAAGTTTTACTGAAGATGTAAACAACTAATGAGTTTATATACCATATGCAGTATGTGGGCTCTGTGTGGATCTTATCACAGCGGGAGCTTGGCGTACACATTAATTGACGATAAGCTTTCGTATGGAAGAGAACATCGTTTCACGATGACAATGCATTTTAGTAGCGGAAGAAAAAAAAACATTTTCGTTTGTGTGCGAAAGTTCTCTAGCCAGACTTGGGCTTCAAATGATGAGGTAGATCTTTTTTGTTCATGGTGAAACTATGCACCTCGGTCAACGTAATCAACATTACGGCATTATGTAGCTTGTCTCTTCTAGTGCTCGGCCGTCTCTTTCCCAAATTTCTGCGTCTTACTACTCATAATGACAAATAGAAATATCAATATTTACAAAAAAAAAAAATTAACTTGTCATTTTTGAGTTTTCATTTAAGATGGTCTGCCTGCTCGCGGCACCAAGAGCAGGACGGTCCGTGTCTCCCCTGCTAAATTCATTATGTACAAATTATAAGCCTTTCATTAGAAAACTACACAATTCAGCGATATTGGAAAGTTCGGATATAGGAAAATGCATGTATGAGTACATTCAGTCGGATCACTGCTCGGGTACCATGAAAGATGGTAAAGAAAGATCCTTCCGCCGTTGCCTCGACCATTTTATTCAACTTTCATTTAATAGTTACAAGAAAAATAAATGAATTAATTGGCATTGAGTCTGGCTATAACACTATCCCTCATTGTCGAGCAAATCTATTAAAATATCAACCTAAGGCTGAAGATTTGCCAAGCCGCAGCATGAGGGACTCCTTCACGACGGCCGTAATACCGTTGAGTTTGGGCAGCACACAGGAACGTTACATCAATCACTTGGGGCGACTGCGTACTGGACGCATGCTGGAAGAGCTGGAAATGTTTGGTGGTAAGCGACTGTAGATCAGAACAATATACTAGCCCCCTTGGTTACACGGTTCATCACAGTTTGGATCTGTTATCGACATCTTAACCTACCGAATCTGCCAAAGGGAATACCTACGCCTCATGTGATCAGGACGCTAGTCGTTGATATTGTCGATATTTACCGCATGCACTTGATCAACACCGAAAAGGACGTTGAGATATGCGGCTTTGTATCTTGGACAGGCAAGACTACGATGGAGATAACTATGTTTATTACGCAGAGCTTTTGTACAGTTGCCAAATCCATAATGGTAATGATCGCTCGCAATGCAACCAATACGGGTCGTGCTCTGGTGAATTCCCTCAAGCCAGCTGATGAGATGGAGGAGACGTGCTTTGAGGAGGCGAAAAAGAGACAAGCAATACGCAAAGCTCTGAATATTCCGGCCGGGTTCAATCTCCGGCCCACAGAAGAGGAAGAAGTCCTTATGTATGAATTATTTACACGTACTAAAGGCAAAAATTTCAATGAGGTAGATCAACCTAAACCTCCAAATGCATGCTGGATGTCTGATTCGTATCAGACAACAACGCTGCACGCCTTTCCCGATCATCGCAATATATATAACACCATATTCGGTGGCTTTCTATTGCGTAAAGCGATGGAGATTAGTTACGTGACAGCATGCTTATACTGCGGCGGACGACCGGAAGTGGAATGCCTTATGGATGTTGGTTTCTTCAGTGCCATCGGTGTGGACAGCTTCATTAAGTTCACAGCATATGTGGTGTACACCCACGAGAACTTTATGCAGTTAATGTGCACTGTCACTGCAATAAGCGCCAGCAATTATGAGCAGACTACCTCGAATGCCTGCCACTTCACCATTAGAGATAAGCATAATGTCAAGGAGGTTCTGCCGTCTACATATCAGGAGACTTTATGGTATATCGGTGGACGCAAAAAAGTTCCTTAAATTCCAGAGTATGAGGGCAGAGCCAGATCATCCACTGAAGGTTGAAGTACCATGTGCTCTTATCGATTTCTGGAAACCTTTGCAACAAATTTAATGAAAATATATTCAAATTGTTAGTACAGGAAATATCTTTGGTCCTTTGGCATTGCAGGTTTTGACATAAAAACAAAATTTTCTTTATTTATTAGTCGATTTAATGATGATTTTTAATTTCTTAACTGTGCACTCGACTTTGGTAATGCCTGCATACGTTGACGACGTTTCGACTCGTATTCTGTGGCCAAATGCCACGTCTCCTTGTCTAGTGACTCCTTGCCCCGCGAAATGCCCAGGAGACGCGATAGCACCAGCAGACCATGTAAGTCATCCGCATTGCTCTTTACATTCGCTCGTCGCATGTCTACAAAGTCCTGTTGTATCATTTCCGTAAGATCCTCGCTGACGCTAAATGCTGCTGTCCTTGCCATGGTCAGGTAACTGCGGAACTGTTGCAATCGTGCTGGCTGCAAATAGTGCTGCGCTGCCTTCAGAGATTCCTCATAAATTTCAATGGATTTCACATCCGCATTGATGGGCAGTACAAAGTCACTCTGTAATGTTAAGCTGCATCAGTTTGGAATATCTCAGAGAGATTAAGAGATTACACCTACTGGTAGCATGCTCCTGCCCTCACTGAATATCAGCACAGGAATATCAACATTATAGTCAATGTGATAATACTGAAAGTCGCACTTCAACTGCTGATTGTTGATCAAATGGGCCAGGTGCTGAATGGCATGTACGCCGCTGGCCTCCAGTTTGCCTTGCTGCATGCGAGTCTCGTCCAACATGAGATGCGTATGCGGTGCGAGCTGCAGCAAGCCGGAGACTAACTTATTTGTCTCATAATCTTTTCTACGAGGAATTGAGTAAAAGAGATTAGAATGTACAAAGAGTAATCCCACGACGTTGCTTACTTTGGGGCAAAGGCGGCGGTGTTCATTGTATCCAACGTCATGGGCAGATAGTGACTGGCGGGCAGTAGTAACTGTAGCACCTCATACAGCTTTGTTGTGTACTGCTGCAGGCAATCCTTGGGTAGATTGCAGATATTAAGGGCGAATTTTCCAATGCTCTGCATCTCCGAACGGGAATACACTGTAGAGATCAGATGCGAGAGAAGATATTCGGCAGCCAGCTCGTCATCGAATAAGCAGAGCTTGAGCAGCATTCGCAAATCCTTGTGCAATGTTTCGGGCGATGGCATCTCGTGTTCTGCTGGCTGCTGTAGACTGCGATCCAGCAGAGGATTGGCATGTGACAAGGGCTTTATGGCAAAGGCATGCAAACGTGGTATAAGAAAAGGCGATGGGTTCTGTGCCTGTAGCTCGCTCAAACTCTCTACATCCTTCATGCCATCCATGTCTAATGCAGCGACATCCAATGCCGGATCCACTGACAGAAAGCCAACGAAGTCCATTAAAGAATTAAGGGAGAACTTGTCGAAATCCTCGTATACTTTCACCATACATGCCATGCTTGGGCGATCCGGTATTGGTGAATTAAGTAGATAATCGGATCCCAGTGTAGCTGAGGTACTGGAACTTGATTCATCTGTCAATGCCTTGCCTGGCACTTCTACACAATGCCTTTTAAGTGAACTACCTGAGCTGCTTATGGATTCCATTATTTTGTCCACTTCCATTTCTTGTTCGGCTAAAGCTCGCTTTGTTCCACTTCCGACTTCAGTTTGTTGATTTATTTGTGGATTGCATCGCTTTTCATACTCCTTGGCCCAATCATTTTGACCCGGCAAAGAGACCACAAACAATGTTTGCCGCTCTCCATGCACGTTGGCGGCAGCATTGTAGTCTACTTGCTCATCCTTGTCTACGCGCAGGCAGTCTCGGTACTTGCCCTGCTGTAGACGGGTGCCGCCATCAACTGACTTCAGTTCATAGCGCTCCAAATAGATTTCTGGGCCCATCATATCCTGCACCATGCCCCGAAATCGAACCAATCCCTGATCCTTTAGTTTGTGCAATGGTGTATGGTTTAGCAGCGGTATAGAATGCCATTTTGTATTATCATCTAGTAACTCTTTACATTTGGTGCTGTCTAGCGCAATCAGTTCTTCAGGCGTCGCTGGGAATTCCATGTTACAAGGCATGGCGTACATAAACAAATGATTTTTGTTGTGCCGCAGTCCCGTGCGCGCCAAAACTGTAACGAAGTGGATGAGAGAAGCTCGATATACATTATAGAGAAGTGTGGCAACTCTAGTTAATAACAATTGTGCTGGTATATCGGTTTGTGTGTGTATATCGAAAGTATTGTTAGTAGGGCTGCGACGAAACGGATGTAAAGCGGATGTATCCGCAAAAAGAAATTATGAGCAAAAAGAGTCGAGTTTGGAATTTTTTCTATAAAGAAAGCGATACGGTAGCTACATGTTGCCTGTGCCACAAGAACTACTCCCGAAAGGGACGTGGCACAACATGTCTTCGAAATCATTTGAAAAGCAAACATCCTGTCGAATTTCAAACTCTCTCCGAAAACGACATCAAGTACATGGTAAAAACGGAAATAAACGATAGTGTTCCCTCTCACTCGCACCTGCAGTTACAAGTAGAGAAACAAATTGGTTTTCAAATAAGAAATTTCAGTTAATTAAATTACATTTTTCAGCCGAATGCAGATCCCCTAGAGGTGCAGAAGAACGAGATATATGCCTGCGATGAGAAATTGGCTCTGATGATAGCACGAAGTGATCATTCCTTTAATATAATTAAAGGTAGTGGCTTCATTGATCTCATCAAGGCACTGCAGCCACGTTATACGATTAATTCTATAAGCTACTATGAGAATATCATCTGCCAGGAGATATATCAGCGCATGCAGACACAACTGAAACAGGAATTGACCATGTTGGGTTCTGTCTCGCTGGCCACGAGCATTTGGTGGCAAGCAGGCGGCTCAGGGCTGCTCTGCTTGAGCTGTCATGGCATTTCCAGTGACTTTCAGGTCAAACAGTTTCATCTGAAATGCGAACCACTGGACCAGAGCCATGGGACCGATGTGCGTAATATTATTTCCAGTACTAGCCTAGAACTTCAGTTGCAAAAGGATAAGATTCATTCCATCATCAAAGACGATGGCGGCTGCACTGTCCACCTGTTGAAACTGTGCGTCAAGTATGCCCTCGATTCTAATGAACATCTCAAGCAGCTGGATACCAAATGTCTGCAAATAGCCAAGCACTTTGAACAATCACAAATTGCGTATAATCATTTAAAATATATTCACGAGAATAGACTGAATCGAGAGTCCCTTTCTTGGTGGAGCACAGAAGAGAACTCCAACAGTTGGAATGCAATGTTCCGCCTCAAGGCCTGTTTACTTCAACTTAAGGATGCTTTGTCCGTCTATGCCGAGGAATATAATATGGTTAAAATATATCCTGATGAATGGCTAGATATCGATCTGTGTGCACGTGTCATACAGCCCATCGAAGAGATCATCAATATTTGGAGAGAGTCCACAGCATCTTCTGTTATTCCGTTGATAGCAGCCCTACGTGATTCCCTTCGCACAGATGTCCACAACTTTGTTTCCTCGGTGGTAATATATACATATATACTCGCGACTGTAGTAGATGCAATTATTTATAAATTAATTTTATTTACAGACTGTTTGCTCGTTTGCTCGCAAGCTACTGGATGAATTGGAATCGAGGTGCTCTCCGCTGATTACAGATATAAAGTATCTGATGGCAACGTATTTGGATCCGCGCTATAAGCAGGCATTTTTCAGCCAACAAGAGGCACAGATTGTAACAGACAAAGTCTTATCGCAGCTATGTCCGACTCAGCTGCAAGAGTGGCAACCGCCGCTGAAGATTGTCAAAAGCGCCCTCAATGTTAAGAACGAATCAAAGATTGGTTCATTTCTTGATAATATGCTCACATTATCGAGCAGCAATCCAGAAACATCCACTTTGCACCACCATTCGCAATCTCAAGTTAAAAATCTATTGTATTTGTATAATTCGGAACCACGCATCGAGCGACAAAGCGATCCTATAGCATGGTGGCAATCGAATCCCAAATATAATATATTATTTCCCATTGTCAGACAGTATCTATCTACACCGGCTGCAAGTGTTGCAAGCGAACGTTTGTTCAGTGAATCGACAAATCTTTACAGAGATATGAAATCGGGTCTGCGTCCCGAGAACGTATCCAAAATTCTCTTCGTTAAAGCCAATATTAAAGCTCTAGATCAGGTGTTATAAACAACTTAGAATAAGATCAATTGCCAATAAATTAAGAAGAACTTTTAAGCTTCCTTAATGAATTCACTTTGTTTAGTATCTAAGATCGCATATAAGCATATCAAGTTTCAATTATTAATTATTTAATTAATTAATTTAATTTCATTTGGAATATTACTTTGTTTGTGGCTTGAGTTCTAGGTTTCTTCTGTATATGAAAATATTACCCTATACTTTTAATTTTGTTTTTGGTACCCCCTTTATTTGTATACCCTTACAGAGGCTATTTTAATTTTGCCCAGAAGTTGGCAACACACTTTAAGAGACATCCACGATCGTGTAAAATATATGTATTCTGAATCAGGATTAACAGATTAGTCAAACTAATTCTGTCCGTACATTCCTCTGTTCAATCGCAAACTAATCTCTCATTTTCGGATATATTGATAGAACATATGGTTCTTATTGCTGCACCCATTGGATCGACATATGTATGTATCTTATAGCTGCCGATTGCTCGGCCGAAATTAATGGGTTTTATACGCGAACTAATGTTATTTTCGATTTAATTTACTATATTAATGCCAATCAATTTTAGACAGTAATCGAAGTATACTTTTTCCACAGATTTCGGCATTTATATTCTATACTACGTATATATCAATCAGGTAGAAATAAAGAAATAAAGTAAAGGTATGTAAGTATACTTAAAACAGTTCAAGTCCAATTATCACCAATTACGAAAATATCAGATTGTCTTTTACCTATGCATATAACAAAAGGTTCTATGGGTTGTTCCTTTGCATATTTTGTACCGGCTACACCGCCTCAAACGTACAATGGTATTCCAAACAAACTGTAGGTCCTCGCTGCTTTTTATGCTCGTCAAATGCCTTGAATATGATAACGGCCTTGTTAAGTCCTTCCAGCGAGGGTCCAGGTACATAAACAGACTCATCCAGTTCGAAGGGTCGGTGTACAAGTTTGGTCTGGTCAGAAAGAAATAATGAGCATAATCTGTTTAACGGATGTTGGGCATGACCTACTCCAGGTACATTTAAGCATTTGTCCTTCACATCATCTGCATTAATTACATATTGGGTCCAAGCCTTGTACCAGTATTGATTCTTGTCGTATAGTAGGTTGCAACCGTCATTTATTTGTAAGGAAAGGATCGTTTTTCTCCAGCCCGAACGTTCAAAATGATATACGTTAATGTATGTCTAGAATAATATTGAGATCTTTAATCATTTATTTTACAAAATATTTACCTTTTGACTTACATCAATTCGATCCGATTTCTGAATATCCCAAACAAGACTAACATTTCCCGATATCGACATAACAAACGAGTCTTTCATATAGTATGTTAGCTCAGACATATCAAGCAGTCCGTGAACATCAACCACCGTCCTGTTATCATCCATTTTTTCGGTACATGGTGATAATATCTCATCGTTCTCTCCCTTTACTCTATATTTCAATGCTTTTGTGAATCCTTGAAAGACAACAAACAGGAGGGCTATCACCTGGATGATAAACTTATCTTTTTGCCACATTCTTGCAACTTTAAATCGTGTTACCAAAATATATGGGACACTCGTTGAGGCTTTATATATTCAGAATTAGTTAAAAACTTGAACAAGAACATGACACTAACTGTAACAAAATTTAACAACATTTCACAATGTCACACGTCCGTTTATCTGATTTATAAAATTAAAAACATTAATTTAACTGTAACACGACTCTTATCTTGTATTTACAACTTAATTTGTATACTCGTGCCCAGATATTTGCAACACATCAATAAAGACAACTTAGAGTCCATAGGAATTGTAAATTCCATGTTCAAAGATTACAATTCTTAAACAAAACCTAATCATATAATATATAATAAAATATTATAAAATAAAATATAAATATATATAATTAGTATTTAGGGGTATAAACTATTCGTCGTGTCAAAGGCAGGTGTTGCTTGTTGGTAAGTTTATTTATTATAAATTTGTTTTATTTTAATTCAATTTAAGACTAGAAAGAACTTTTTTTATAACTTTTAATTCAAATCTTTACTTCTAACTGATTGCTCCTATGTAAGCTATAGTGGACAAATTTTTAGTCAATTACTGTTTAACTTTAATTTGTACTGATAATTATATTGACTTGTAAGTTAAGTTATTTGGAAAAAGTACACTGGTCTTTTTAGAAAAACCTTCATTTTAACCGTTAATATTGAAAGACTACAATAGTTTGGGTTGCGACAGATGGACATGGCTAGTTGATGCTGATTCAGAAGACTTGTATATACACAATATAGGGTCAGAGATATCTCCTAAGGTGCGTTGCAAACTACTGGCCAACATTAATATACCATCTGCAAGGGTATAATGAGCAGATTCAAATTATAGATATCTGGCTTCACGTGCCCACAAAAACAAGGAACCAATCACAAAATAATTAGGGCTTCATTTTACATTTTCAAATGTTCCCGTATCGCACATTATTTAACTTGTTCAAATGTTCCAATTATTTCAAAGCAGCCGATAGTTTTTCACGTTTTTCACTTCATGACACGGTTATTAAGTATTTTACCCGTTTTTTTGGGACAGTTGTGCTAATAAAACAGTTTGAAACGGTTCGTGTTGAATCTTCAATTGGAGTTTTCTATTAAATTTACGTACTGTTTTGTTGGTATTCTTAATAATACTTCATTCATTCTTTTTCCAATATCATATTTCATTGCTTAGTTCCCGGACACAATTGTTGTTTTTTCAGTGAAACTGCTTCAGTGATTCAATTGGGAGCGTCTGCTTCGTGAAAAGCTTCAGGAAGACTCCTTATGATAATAATAATTGTATATTGTTGGTGCCACATTCTGCTCTTCTTTCCAATTGAAAGTCAATTGACTTTTCGTATGATATACTGAGGTTTTTAAACAGTTGTATGCACATTCCATTGATACATTGTCGTGCTGAAAGTCGTTAAATAAATTCCATGTTCTAAAGTAATTATGGTAATAAATACATTGTTTATACCCGCTACCCATAGATTGAAGGCTATTATAACTTGGTGCCAATCGAAAATGTATGAAACAGGCCGAAAAAGGTGAGGCTGAGACTCACTAATACTTTTATATGTTCTGGATCAGCAACAATAACCATAGCCCCTGTATCCCAGAGATTAAATAAGCTAGGACTGTCAATTTTAATAATATTATTTAGATACGCTGCGCTGAACACAGAAGTCGAATAGTTACAACATCGTTTAGTCATTGGTAGCAGGTATGTAACTCTTAACTGTAGATTTCGTTAGTTTTCCTTTTGATAATTTCATCAGTTGTAAAACTATGTTTTCACTTTATTTTCAACTATGTAATTGTATGAATTATTTGACTTAATCGTTTAGCTAATTGACTTGGAGGAACTTAGCCTCTATAGTCGGGATCATTGTGCTCCTCATCGTCATCTTCCTCTTCGTCATCTTCATCTGTAAGAGGAAGCAAGAAATCATTAGGAAACTGGTAAACTGCATTTAATTGTATGGGATGCTTACCATGATCCCTGCGCTTGCGAGTGTAAGCCCGACGAGTGGCCACCGGTGCCTGATCGGTCTCGCCGTGCAGCAATGAGTTGCGATAGAGGACCAAGGGTTGCCATTCCTCGGCACGACTTGAGGGCATGCCTGGCGGTATAACCTTATCCAGAAATGCCATGATCACCTTTTTGTCCTGCTTCAACAGCTTGTAATTGAACTCGTTTAGCACCTCCAGAAACAGAAGACGTGTCGGTGCTCGCACTGGATCGTCGGGCTGCTTGTTGGCAGCAAAGTAAATGCCACCACGATGAATGACAGCAACTGAGTCACGATTCTTGAGCGCATCAAAGCCAAAGGTGAGCGCAAAACGTTTGGCCAACTCCTTGAGATCGATGAACTCTTGCGAACTCTTTGATACAAAGCCATCGTCATCCTGCTCCTGCAGACTCTTGAACACAATTATCAGACTCGAAAGCAGCGTCATGGCAAAGTTCACCTTATTGATTTCACGAGCCTTGCCCAGGGTGGCCTTAATAATATCGCCATATTCGTTATAACACTGAAATGCAGATGGAATAAATCAATAATAGCAGATATATGTATATATATAAATAGGTTATCGCACTTTGACATAATATTTGAATATGCTCGCCGCTCGCATTGTGGGAATTATGTTGTAGACAACAAGCTTGCAATAGCAGGCTAAGAAGTTGCGCTTCTTGTGCAGCTCCTCGATGCGGGTTTCGTCCTGGGCAACCACCTGTTTCAATGAGAATACATAATGCTGCACAAAGTTGTCCAGTATCAGATGCTCATCCATGCGCGACTTGTACTCCAAGCTGCGGATATGTTCGCTCTCGCTGCGTGCCAACTGATCCGAGTAGATTATTAGCAAGTCGCAAATCGATTGATAGGCCTGTCAAGAAATAATCCGCGATATATATAAGTATATTCAATGTTTATTAATTACTACTTACCGCCTCCTGTATTTGCACTGTGGGCCCGTCACGTGTCAATTCAAAGCACGCAGACATGAAGCTGTCCAAATTGCTGCGTAGCTCGGCAACAGCTGTAGCCACATTCAATGCCTCACAATCGTTCTCCACATAATAGAGGCCCCAACTTATCGAGAAGTAACATGCCTCAATGCAATAGGCCAACGCCTCGTTGGGCAAACAACGTTCAACGTTGTCTTTGCACTGTGCCTCCTCCACATCACGAAACAGTGACTTGAATAGATCCCAAGGATTGAGATTGTGTGAAGAGTACAGAATGGACAACACTTTCAGCGTAATGGTGATGTTGTAGATATCATCCTCATTGGGTGTTTCCTCTCCTGCAATAATAAAATGTTTTATATATCAATTGTATAATTTGTTGACTAAGGATTACTCACCTAAAATTAGATTGCGCCACTCCACAATTGCGTCCTTGTACTTATTCACCGCACTCTCAATGATGTTGGAGCGTGCGATGTTGCAGCGCGTATAGGTCGCGCTGCCCTCAGCGCAGAGACATTCCAGTGTCTTGGCACAGGTCTCCAGTACGTCGCGACCTGTGTGCATACACATTACCTGACTGATCTTGTCTAGCAGCGCTTGTAGATT
Organism: Zaprionus nigranus; assembly: GCA_018903425.1. Taxonomy (NCBI): domain Eukaryota; kingdom Metazoa; phylum Arthropoda; class Insecta; order Diptera; family Drosophilidae; genus Zaprionus; species Zaprionus nigranus. Next base: position 659,272 of record JAEIGD010000025.1, read on the forward strand.
GCCCTCCTGTCGGTTCGTGGTGTACAGATTGAGATCAAAGTATTGCGGCACTGCTAGCAAATTTGCGAGCTTCTCGCTGTCGGCTTGATATTTCTCCAGCAGTGCAGGCAGCGTGACTATAAAGTGTTCCGTTAACTTGACCTTCTCATCTTGTATAGCCTTCAATTCCTTGGAGCTGAGTGTGAATTTACGATTGCTTGCACGTCCCACCGGCACCTCGCCCGACGCCGACTGCTTAACACTGCTCACCATGATCTCGATGAGAGTGGACTCTTGCTTGTTATCAAGAACCTCCTCATTGGGACCCGGTTCCTCCAGCAGCAGATCTGTCATACATTCCCAGTCACGCACCATGTCGTTGCTATCTATGAAAGAGTCTACCAAATAAGCGCCATGCTCGTGTAGCTCCGATTCAATAAAGAACTGCACCAGATCCCGTATCAATGGCGTGTTGGCCAGACGAAGTTTGCCACGTTTCGTTTTGGTTTCCTCCATATCGGCGGTTAAATGGAATAATCGCACATTGAGAAACTCTGCAGCAGCTTGGGCGACGCCTCTATGGGAAGAGTATACCAATTCATAGACTATTTCACAATCCTTATCTGCCAAGATCTCGGGATGAATTCTGAGGAGAGAAGTTCATAGAATAAGATATGATGATAACCCATGGTTTGCTCCACTTGAACCTACTTCAATATGCTGATAACGAGTTTGACAGCATGTACAGAGACCTCGAACTCCTTGTCCAGGGTCATGGCCACAATTCTGTCTTTAAACTTGGACGTGAAGAGCTCTAGTTTGCCTTTGAGCTCCTCCTTGTCGTATAAAGGCAGCAGCGACTGCAGACAACGAAGTCGCACTTCACCGATCTTATCGTGCAACGTCCAGCCAATGTACTTTTAGGTACGAATCGTCTAGGAAATTCTGTGGATAGTTCTCCATCCAGATGCCTATCTCCGCCATGCATATGGCTCGTATATCCGGCAGCGTGTCTCTATATCGATGCACAAACACCGATTTGAACATATATGTCAACATACTCTTTATCTCATCCATATTCTCCTCCAGCTCTGATCGTTTCGTCATTAACGAGTCCAGCCGATCTGATGCGCGTCGATCGCGTGACTAGAAAAACATTATGTTAGATTATATAAGACATAAACTGAAGAGACTTTTCTGCTTACCTTGACGCGCTCAGCTTCAAATTGTTTGGCTGCATTTTCGAAATTATTGGAAACCAATAGAGCGACATCCACCAAGGCTGTCATTAGTTTCATCGCTGCTAATGTGGCAGTGTGACGGAAGGCACGCACCTGAGAGTCAGATAAACCCGTGAGGAGCGAAATAACATTGTCCATTAAGAACTGATCGTAGATAATGGAATACTGGCATTGTTTGACCAAAGTTTGCACAAAATCGCAGAAATTATTCTTAAATTTCTTCCACTGGGTTCCGGTCATGATCAAAGGATATTCACCGCTCTCCTCATCGAATTCCTCTGTCATGCGACGAATAATTGCCGTATGATCAACTGGATATTGTATATCTTCTGATATTTTTCCCTTGCAGCCGCTGGCATTGATAAAGAACTGCATCAAGGCGACGAGCGCTGTCTCGCGATTCTCCTTGTACTGTTCGATCCATCGATCAACAATGCTCTGTAAATAAATGTAGATCCGTTAGTAATAATATATGAATACATGATTGTCCGTATCTAACCGCTATGGGATTCTTCGAGTGCCGCACTATGTAGTACAGGCTGTTCTCGTCTGTGGTAATTTCACGTTCATTATCAATGCGTTCATGATGCGCTTTCTCGACGGGTTCCTTCCGGGGTCGCTCCATGCGCTCCTTGCGCTCTGCTGGTGGCTTGCGTGTCTGTGGTGTCTTGCGCTTGCGGGAAACGGGCGCAAAGAACTCATCCTCATCGTCGTCGATTATGGGTGGCTTGTCACGTACACCACCTCGGGCTCGCAACCGGGTCATACGTTTGGTAGGACTGTCCGCATCAGATGCGCTTTCATTCAATGCATCGCTATTCCAATTGAATTTTATTATTAATTGTGCACAATTGGTTTTTTTATTTGCGCGTTACCTATGTAACTCATCGTATTCTGGTGCTGGAGGCGGATCATCCATACGTATGCGCTTTCCCCCGCGGCGAACCATCATGTTGATATATCAACAGGTGGCCAATAAAATATAAGAAACCTTAACAAACAATTATTTGTTTATATTTCGATTTTCCGCAATTATTTTTGATGCGTCGGCGTCCTGGAAAAAAACAACTAGTGATGTTAGCAAAGAACCACCAAACTAATAATTATTCATATCGATATATCGACACGGAGTATCGTTTAAAATACCAGGGATGGCAAATAGATAACATTAGCGAATATCGGTCTATCGGTCTATCGAAAATTGGCGTCTGCTTCTTAACCAAAACAAAACAAAATTCGCAAAAATAGTAAATAAAACTGGTTGAAAACAAATTAAATATGACAGAACTCGCTGCTGATTCCGGTGGTCGTCTTAAGGGCGTGACAATTGTTAAGCCAATTGTATACGGAAACATAGCCCGCTCGTTTGGCAAGAAACGTGAGGAGGATGGACATACGCATCAATGGAAAGTCTATTTGAAGCCCTATTATAATGAGGATATGTCAATTTATGTGAAAAAAGTGCATTTTAAGTTGCACGAAAGTTACGCAAATCCCAATCGCATTGTGGTCAAGCCCCCTATGAAATAACAGAGACTGGCTGGGGTGAATTCGAGGTGGTTATTAAAATCTACTTTAATGACCAGTCCGAGAGACCGGTAACATGCTATCACATTCTGAAGCTGTTCCAGTCGCCTGTCGTGGACGGCGAATTGACCTCTTCCACGACAATGGATACCAAAAAAGGTCTGGTATCCGAATCATATGAGGAAATCGTCTTCCAAGAGCCCACACAAATAATGCAGAACTATTTGACGCTATCGGAACAGAGTGCTAGTGGATTGCTGAACCACGATACAGACTGTAAGTCGCATTAGAATTACACAGTGTATTTAATAATACTTGGCTACTTTCAGTTGAGGAGAAGAAGACTAAAACATTGGACAATATTGTTAATGTGAAACAGAAAGTAAAGGGCGAGATTGTTACACTTAAGGATAAATTGAAACTGGCGCGAGAAACCATTGTGAAATTTAAAGCAGAATTAGCCAAGGTTCAAAAGACACCTGCCTAATGTCAAATCGGAACTCTTATTCTTTATATTAAGCATAGTTAAGTATAGCAAATAAAATAAGCTGCATAAACTGGAAAATATTAATTTTGTTTTATTCCTAAACAGAGCTGCAGTATTTTTCGGAATTACTTTTGTTGAAAGTGTGGACGCTTAAGAGTGTTGCCAACTCAGCTTTTTTCACGCCAAATCTGTCTGTCTTTTAAAGTGCAATAGGGGGAAATGTTGGACGAATATATGTATCTAGTCTTTTTTAATTATTTTAACTGCAAACATCCCATTTTTTTTTTAATTTTCAGCTCCGATTCTATAATATATATGTATGTATAAATAAATATATTCTGCCTTTTTAAGCTATGGATATTATTTGTTGCATTCTGCGAATCGACTGTGTTCATTTCGAGTGCCCTGGTATGAGCAACATCTGCTAGCGGAGCAAGCAGTGCGAACCTAAGCGAGGCCTTGTGTCTGTTAACTGCCAGATCACTGACCCGTTCCCGTTTTACCAAGCGGCAGATGCCTGAATGCCCAGGCATATGACCGCCAATATCTCTTTCAAGGGCGGTCGACTCCTCAGTAATAATTGAGCGAGTGGTCGAGATAGATTCTGCAAAGTAATAAGTACGTGTGGTAGTTCCGTTATTTTAAGTAATTTTTTTAATTTATAATAAAATATATTTTGTATGTGTGCAGACGCAGCGATCTCTGGACCTCTCGGCTCAACACCTACCTGCCCTGGTGAGTCTGTTCCTTGCGGGGATCCGCCAGGGCCCATTTAAAATAGTATCCCGCCGACCCCCGCCGCAACGGCTCCAGTGCATCTCCTGCACAATCATTAGCAGCAGGCTTGATCTGTTGCGCGAGCAGCACACAGTTAATCCGGCATTTCGGCTAATAGTCCAAATCTGCAGAAGTAGCAGCAGTAATCTTGCCCTGCTACTACTGAACGTCCGTCTCAGCTGTATTTTCCTGTATCGTCCACGTCAGTGAGCTAAAATAAACCAAAAAATAAATATACAGGGTAACATATAAACGAATTGGAAATTACCTTTTCTAGGGGAGATGCGGCGGCCTTAGTTGGCCAGGAACGGGCTCGCCGACTTGGATGATGCTCCAAAACTCCAGATGAGGAGCATCATATGGTTTGGTGGGTGCGCGGTGACTTGGCTGTCACCAATGGATGTTGTTGTTGTCTGTTTGTCCCTCGTAGAGTAGTTTGTGCTTGTGAACAAAGTAAAATGTGTTCATATATGTTAAATATGTATTTTATGTACATTGTGATTTGTTTACCTTCTTGTCAGTAATGCGTCTTTTGTGTAAAAACCGATGATTATCGATATTTTGGTGCGGACTGCAGGGCTGGAGGAAAAACCCCTCCCCAAGTGCTGCTGAGCTAGCCGCCACGGCCCTACCGACAAAAAGCAGTCCATAACACATTAAATTTAGATTTTCTTCGCTAAAAAATTATGGCAGCACTGCTATACGGCTACCTGCAGCACATTTCCTACAGGGGTTATTAGTGTCCGACACGCACATACATGCATACGGACACACTAGCTGCAGCACATATACGATGCGCCGTGAGCCAGTCGAAGAAAAATCGCACAACGAACTAGTACTAGTTCATTCTTTAGCTGGCGTCGTTGCCGCAGTCGTCGCAGTTCGTTCGCAGCATCCGAAAGATAATGAAATGTTGTTGTTTATTTGTTAAGTGCATTGTCGGTAACTTTAAAACAAAAACAAAACGATTATTAACTGTTTTCCTCGTCTGCATTTAACGAGCATGCATAAATAATGAGTGAATAAATAACAAAAACAACAACGAAACAAGAAACGTTAAGAAGATTGAAGAAGAAGAGAACGAGGGAACAGGTAAGCATGCGCAACAGTGTGTAGATTGAATATACTTATGTATGTGTATTTGTGTGTGCGTGTGTGTGTGTGTGCATTATAAGGCAACTGAATCGTTAAATTTGCACTGATTTGGCAACTATAATAAGTATTCGCCTCTTGCAGCCCCCAAAAATGTCGCTGTTGCTGCTGCCACTGCCTCTGCCGACGTCGCTGCCGCTAGCACTGGTGCTGTTGATGCTGACGTCGTTGCTTGCAGCAATTCCGGTTTTACAGGCCACAAATAACTCCCCCCTCGCCCCCCTCAGCATCGCCCTCAGCAGGGCCAGGCGTGCGAATCTTGCGCGCACCCGAATCTCGTGTGGCGCCACCTGGCGACGAGGTCGTCTTCGTATGCGTGACCAGTTTGCCACCAGAGCGTTTCGAATGGAGTTATGCGGCAACCTCCTCCTCCTCATCGCGCCCACGATTCAGATACCTCAAGCCGAGCAGCGCCAAATCCAACTACAACATCACCATCACCCACGACAATGACATGTCCAAGTTGAGTGTCTATGTGCGTGCCGACACCCTCGGCGAGTATCGCTGCGTCGCCTGGTTTGGCGCCCTTGCAGTCAGCTCGACGACAGCGCGTCTAGAGTTGGCCAGCATCAGTTCCGAGGCGGTGGATAAGCATCAACATTGGCGCGTTGCTGCGGGCAACACGGTACTCTGGCACTGTGGTCACGTGGAATCGAATCCTGCACCCAGTTGGAGTTATTATCGCAATGGCATCGAACTGCCGGCGGCCTCAACCCTCAGCGATTTCAATGGCACACTGCTGCTGTCCCCCGTATCCACCTCGAGCAGTGGCACCTACAGCTGTGCGGCGACCAACACAGCGTCGGGTGTGCGCCTCAGCCTGCCCAGCCGCCTGGAACTGCACGTAATTGCCGCTGTGGAGGCTGCTGCACCTCCCCAACTGTCCAAGGGGCAATATGTGCGTACCGAAGTGCTGGCCCGGGCTGGAGAACCTGTGCTACTGTTGTGCCCCGGTGTGGGTGCGCCGCCACCCACCGCGGTGTGGAGTAGTCCAGATGTGCCAGGTGCAATCTCCAATAATAGTCGCACTCGTGTGCTGCCCTATGGGCTGCAAATCAATGACCTGCAGCCTACAGATGCAGGCACCTACATCTGTTACCTGGACAATGGCATCAGGCCCACCATGGAGCATCTGATCAAGTTGCTGGTACAGCAGGCACCGCGGATCGTGCAGCCACCCAGTGCCAATCTGACGAACGAGGGCGAACGCATGCAGCTGGATTGTGTGGCCACAGGAGTGCCCCAGCCGGAGATATACTGGCTGCTCAATGGGGAGAGCAGCGTCTTTGATACCGAGGCGGAGCAGTTGTCCAATGGTACCCTAATCCTGCATAGTGTACAGAAGAGACATGCCAGCTTTGTGCAATGCTTTGCCCGCAACATTCTGGGCGAGGACAGTGCAGGCACCTTGTTGCAGGTGAATCCCACGCAGATACAAACGGGAGAAGCCACCGGCGGAGGTGAAAGAGGAGGCGGCGGAGGTGTAGGCAAGTCATCCAATCGTGGCGGGCACAATCGCAAGCAAAAGCAAATGGTGCCACCATCGGCACCAAATGTCACCCGCCTCTCAGACGAGTCGGTCATGCTGCGCTGGCATGTGGCGCCCAACGATGGCCTTCCCATACAGTTCTTCAAGGTGCAATATCGCACACTGACAGACAATGGCAAGCGTCGCAGTTGGCAGACAACGAACGAGAATATACCCTACGGCAAACAACAGCGTCAGGCGTTGAAGAACTTCACCTCCTCCGTGACAGGACTGCGTCCAGATCGCAGCTATCGGTTCCGCATTATGGCCGTGTATTCCAACAACGACAACAAGGAGAGCAACACGTCGGGCAAGTTCTTTCTCCAACGTGGCGCTAAACTTGCCCCCTTGGCGGTGCCTGAGCTGGAAAGCATCCAGGAACATTCCCAGACGGCTGTGGTGCTTCATTGGCGACTGGCGAGTGAAGCTGATGAGCAATTGATATCCGGTTACTATGCCTATTATCGACCCTCGGCCTCGGCTGGGGAATATCTTAAGGCAACCATCGATGGTGCGCGTTCGCGTAGCTTTCAGATCTCTGCACTCGAGCCGGGCACCTTCTATGAGTTTAAGCTGCAATCCTTTAGCGCTGTGGCAGCGTCTGAGTTCAGTGCCCTCAAACAGGGTCGCACACAGAAGCCCAAGGTGACTACAACGCCACAGCCGGTGGTGCACCCCATGGATACTACAACTCCGGGACACAATGAGACCTTCAATATGAGTCCACTGCTCACCGGTACCATTGGTGGCGGAGCATTGCTGGTGCTACTGGTGGTCAGCGCTTGCTTGTGCCTCTGTCGACGCCGTAGCTCGCGGGGCAGTGGGCAGCAGCAGAATAAGCCAAGGCTGGCCGAGCTGCGGGAGGACTTTGTGCCGTTGAGCGCATGTTCTCCAAACAAACCAAGGACACGTCATATTCACATCACACTGAATCCGCTGGCACAACAGCAACAACAACAGCAGCAGCAACAGTTGCCGCAGCAGCAGCATGAGGAGAAGGAGGTGCAGGACAATGATTTGGGTTACTTCCAGCGTCAGCCAACAGATGCCTTGGGCTACACTGGACTCACACGCATGTCCTCATCTTCGTTGCGACGTTCATCCGGCAGCGGCGGTGGCGGGGGGAACAACAACAATCTCAATCAGTCCGCCGATGGATCGCTTTCCACATCCGCGGACAGTCCCCGCCTGCAGTCATCGCAGTCGAAGCCAGGACGTGTCATTCTTAAGCAGCGCGCCCGTCTATCCAGTCGCTCGGAGAATCTCTCTTCCGGCAGCCTCAATAGCGTGGGCGTATAATCTCGTGATCTTTAGTCTATATATATACACACACACACACACACACACACATATGCAGCATATATCTGGATATATGCTATCTCTACCTCTGTTTGGAAAACTTTATTAACTTCAAATGACAGCTCCTGATAACAGTTTGTACTTATGCGTTATTCGCGGCACTGAGATAACTATATAACTTGCAGATCTCTCGAGTATATTAACGATATTCTTGTATTTTTTAATAACTACACTCAGTGATTTTCAAGTTATCAAGCTATCTCATCGTCGAGAGTTTCCCTTCTAGCTTCTAAGTACTTAATTAGTTACTTAGCTATATATAGTTTACTTATATATGTGGAGAGTTTTTACCTCTCTTGTGCATTTTATAGTCTAGTTATATACATCTTTAAAATTAGTTAGTCTTCCATGTTTCGATATAAGTTGAAATTCTGTACTGATAGCTTCATAGTTTTGTAAAAAAAAATGACAATAAAATTCGCTTACTTTCCGAAAAAAAAGAATAACCACAATCTATTTTATTATAATTATTTATTGGTAATAATTCCAAAATACTGTAAGTATTGCTACTTATAAATTAAAGTATTATCGACTTTTACAATTTTGCCAAATAACTATACCATAATTATACAAGATTTATTATATTTTTATCTTCCAACGGCTATTTTATTGATTGAGGTAAGAACATAGAGTATTGATATTTTGAAATTTTCGCGTTTATCGATGTTACGATAATTTGTGAGTGGCGCTCTGCCGATAATACAAATTGCATATCTACACGATGCGTAAACGATGGCAACCTTCTCAGCTGTCAGCTGTCAAACCACCTATAATAAGTGGGTCGTACCAAAATTTCTAATAGTAATATCTTCAGATGGTTTTATTGTTTAGTAAAATTTCAATGATTGTCAAAAACTGTAAGGCGGAGCACTAATTGTAACGTAATTCAGCAAATGTTGTGCACCATAACTAGTGTGAACGAACGAAGTAAAAGCAATGTTCTTTGTTGTTGTTGCAGAAAACTAAGCTTGCCTGCCACAAACAACAAAAGGAAAAGGAATTGTATTTGGAACATTTTAAAGGAAGCGTGATCGGCAAGGAAAGCTTGAAAATGTCAAACCTATCGGTTGGACAGATGATAATGGATGCGCAACGGATGGCCAGTCGTGTCAAGGATTTGGATGCACTGGGAACAGCGCTGCTAGAGGAGGCAGAGACCAATAATCGTCTGGTGGAGAGTTTGCGTCAATATCAGGATGATATTGAATCGTTGAATCGTATCTCAAACAACAAGACCAATGTGGACATGGTGAATCGCATACAGCAACAGAATGTCAACAGTTCCGAGATACTCAAAGAGAATCGTGAGCTGAAAATCTGCATTGAAGATTACGAGCGAGCCATGGAATTGATGATGCAAAAGTACCGCGAACACACAGTCACCAAGGTGCTAGACAGCAAGTTCAACTTCAAGGAACTGTACAACGAACGCCTCTGGCAGGTGATACGCGACCAGCGTGAGAAAATCAACGAAATGGCAGCGGTTATGCATCGGGCAGCCACTGCGGATGATGAGAATGTGCAGCGGGAACTGCAGACAATATCACAGTTGCGCATGGAGAACGAGACGCTGCGTGAACTGTTGCAAATATCGCAGCAATTTGGCTCGGCTCAACGACCCATACGCGAGGGCGATCATCTGCTCGAGGAGAAGGCTGTGCAAACCGATAGCCAAGCGGATGATTCAGCGGACGACTTGTCGCTATCGGGTGCCTCCGTGGAGAACATGAACAACAATTCAGTCATACAGCTGTACAGCAGTCCCGAGCTGGGCAGTTGTGCTAGCAACAACACTGCCACAGTCAATCCAGATGCTGCACCTGCTGTGGACACCCAGACGGAGCCGAATGCCAACGAGAACAACAACGGACCTGCTGCTTACAGCGTGCCAGAAACTGGCAAAACAGTTGCAACAGCGACACCGGCATCAGCACCAACTACGACGGCGACTGCGACGTCAACGACGACGCCAAACGATTTGCAGGAGGAGGAGCACATACAGGCACAGAGCAATGCGGCTAGTGGAGTTGTCGGTGGTGGCAATGGTGCAACGACATGATAGGGTGCCGATACCATGCACTGAATTCAAGGTTGCCTCGTCTCATTGTCATCATCATCACCATCATCGCCAGTCAATCATCATTATCATTGTTACCTTTTGTATTCGCTTGAGAGCAAACTCTTTAATTTTCGGAGCAGCGCATTATTTGGCGCATTAATAACAACCCACACTCCCTTTATATGTCCCCCCACACATACACACCCACACGCCCAATTAGTACATATATACATTATGATTAATCAACATTAGTTCATAGCGACTAATAACGTCTAAGTAATTTATACAAGTAAATACTGAGTAATGTCTAAACATAATATGCATCTTCAACTAATATACACACACACACACAGACAGACTCATACTGTCACACACACACTCACATGAAACACTCAAACAGAATTGTAACCCATGTTGTAATGTGTAAATCTTATGATTTCTTAATAAATTCCATAATATGAAATTCAGTTTGTATTTTACTTTTTAAAAAGGAATTACGTCTAAGAACATAGTAGGGATTAGAGTCCTGCACTCAACCGTATTGTTATAATTATTGACTGTACAGTACTGAGTTCAATGAGTACACTGGCTGTCAATAGGTACATACAAGCAATCGTACCACATTCACTCACATTCATTACAAAATGTACATAAAAAATTGTACCCATTTTAATAGGGCATGATTCATTTGTCATGTTGAATTCATTCATACAAGACTCTGGTACATACATACATATCGTATACTCACTTTTATCAATATAAACCTTTTAAAACAATCCGAAAACGATGATATCTCATTAACGGATCAGTTTCCTAAGGGAATATAATTTAGGGAAACAGTTTATAATAATAATAATAATATTATAACAATAAGTGTCGATTCAATCTCTATGATTGTTAGCAAAACAAGCGAAAATATTGATTGTACAATTTTTATCAATAGATTGTACAACTTTTATCAATATTTATAGGACGTGACAACTCATAAATAGATACGTTATATAATTTATATATAAGGCATATAATTAAAGGATATTCGTATGATTGTCTGCGAATCAAGCTGAATCTATACATAGGATATCTTTCAGCCGCAACAAATTTGCATTTGTCAGATACTAAAGAGATAACTCTCAAGGCACCGAGAGCATGTAATAAAGAGAAAGAGAGAGAGAACCATCGGGTTCCGGCGCAGACACTTGCATTGGTCGACAACGGCTAGTTTGAGCTTTTTGAAATTATTTAAATTTAGTTTTTCGTCGATTTTCAAACCGTTCGCAACGAAAAAAAAAATACGGGAAATTTGCTGCTGCCCGGAAAAAACGGAAAACGCTTTGTGTCTGTGCAATTGGTGCGAGAGAGATGCAGAGATCTCTATAAGTATATTTCGAGTGCTCGAGCGATCGATGCTATATCAAAGAATTCCCAAAGTGTGTGTATGTGTGCGTATATAGCAGCATATATGTACGCTTGTGCGTCAAATAGATAGTCCAATTTGAAAATTCATAATTTTCATTTAATTTTCGGTTCTTTCTTTTTTGTTGGTAATCGAAAAGTAAACAAATCTTTTGTAATCGCTGGCAAATGTTAAAGATAAGTTAAGAAACAGTTGCATTTTGAATACTCTTGATGATAGCTGAATTGAAAGTGCGGTGCCATTCAGGAAAATTGTGTTCTATTTTTAAAACACAGCTAATTTTTCAGCCGTAAATTTGTATAAAGTGAATAAGCAAAAGTATTTTGCGAAAGCAAAGCAAACAGAAACGTGAAATACTCAAATCCTGCTAGGGGTGATAAACCTGTGTGCAAAAAAAAGGTTGCATATTTAATCGATAAAAATAACAAAGGAGGAGAGCTGATCAAAGCGAATGATGCGAGGAGATTTGCGATTACGCAATTAATCGTTTAGTTCGTAAATGAAAATCGCCGCACATTTTGCGGCCATCGCAGAGTTCTCCTCGCTGATCAGCGACGCCAGCGCCAGCACCGGCAGATGCAGCAGCAGCTGTGCCGTGGCCCCATTCCCAAGTGCCCAGCTTCAAATTCAGCTAAATGCGGAATTATTTTGTGTAAGTCCCTCAAAAACTTAGCAACAGGTCGCAAAATTCAAAATATAAAAATACAAATATAATTATAAATATTTCTGTATACATAGGTTAAAGACGTTGATAATTATTTTTAACGTGCTTGCGATTTGCAAATTTCCGCGCCAGGGGGCGCACGTTCTCTTTCTCTCTCTTTTTCTCTTTTTGCTCTCTCTTGAGTGCATTCTGCTGTCACTCTCAGTTCTGCTTCTTCCTACGCTTTTCTTTATTATTTTAATTGCCAGAAAACATGCGCAAACACATGATTTTCATATGCGCGTCGCCCACCTGTGAAAAGCGCAAGTTTTCACTGCTTTATTCCCACACGCTCGTGTGCGCTCTCTTCCTCTTTTTCTCTCTCTTTGGACCCTCCCACTCTCTCTCTCTCTCATCTCTCTCTCACTCTTGGCGGGGCTAAAAATATATGGTAAAGCAGTGTAAACATTTGTTTTTGTTTATATTTACAAATAAACTCGTGTTTCGCCGCATAAATGCAAAGATTTTTTATTTTCTACCAACAATTTCAGGTGCTGAACTTGATGGGATCGTAAATTTTAATTGATTGTCGATTAAATAAGCATAAGCATTATGTTTATGTTTTTTTTCGGTATGATCCCTTTGTTTTGTATTGCAGAATAATACATTGAACAAATTTAACATTGAGAAATTCGATTTTCTTCTGCAAATATAAAGTTTTGTGTTGAAAATGAAATGAAATTGAATTAAATAAATTAAAAAATTAAATAAAATTATAAATACATTTTTCATTAGTTTTTACATTGTTTATTATTATGTTTTTAGTATGTTATTCATTTGCAAATAAAATTAATTAATTTTTTCTCTAAAAAAAAATATGAGTTCTTATAGAACATATCAATGGGATAAATATGCATGCTATGTAAGGACTACGAAGAAGAGTTTTTATGGTTTATGGCAAGAGAACCATAAACCATAAATTTTTGATCAAAATATGTTCAAAATCGTTACAGTGAGTTAGACAAGATGAAGAGAACATTTTTTAGGATTAGAAACTATAGCATAACAGATCAGTCTTGATATCCTCATTGATGAAACTATTTGTTAACAACTTATGATAGTTTTGTTTACAAGAAAATTCTTAAATTATAAAACTCTTACAAAAACTAAAAGGTATTGAGAATTTATAAAATTTCTTCAAATTTGCTCATCGTTTTCTTTACACGAGAAGATTTTCACAATTCCAGATCTCTTGCTGTTTTACAATAAGCATCTTATTCTTTTGTTTATATTTAAAGTATTTGTAAAATGTCTGTTGCTGAATAAAATATAAATCATTTCTTCCCTCTGGCGGTATGCACTCTGAATTTTGATCGATTGGCAAGTACAAAGCACAAATTTCGCAAGGTTAATTGATCAACGACAATGTGAGGCAACAACAATATAAAGTGCTTTCTCTCTCTTTTCTGTCTTTCTATATAGTATCTATCATAAGACAAAGAGTTTTGTTGCTTGCTGGTTGATTGGTTTACAGTATTACGGAATAACAAATACTCGCACAAAATGTTCTAAATTTTATGTACAAAATTCTTTGGGTAACTTGGATCGTGGCCAAAATTCCACTTGGTTGTATGAAATGAAAACGTTTAAATTTAGTTGATGCCCTGCATACAAGTTTAAACGTGTCCATTGCGATTTGAAGGTGCATGCTGCGACCTAACTAACATATATGTATATGTAAATATATCCAACTAAACTATAAATAAATCGAATTAAACTGAATTTAATTTTACTTTTCCCTCTCTCTTGTCCTCTACAGAAAGAGCTCAGCTGACAATATCGATAAGAACAGATGCATCATCTGTACCCATCGCTGAAAGGCGATCAGCTCTGCCCGCTCGGCTTTCATCCCCAGACAAGGTATCCCACACGATGTAAGCGATGTTTTCGCGACTACAAAGAACATGGCGCCCGGCGAGCCGGCGAAGAGGTTGCCGCATCCTCGCCAAATCTCTCGGATGCGCAGAGTGCTAGGTAAACTAATCTCCAGAGAAACCTCACAGGGCGTATTGCTAACTCCTTTCATTAATCAACTTAATTTCCTGTAGACCCACGTCACGCACTTGGACCTCCACGCAGAATTTGACGAGCAATGATATAGGTACGATTCTACCATTCATAAATTTCATCAGGTTTCTTCTACTTCAAACTTAAACACAACTATGCTAAGAATTCTTTTTCTTAATATAAACTAAGACTATCGATGTCTACCAAGTTTATTATTAGGCTTTATAAACTAATATCTAGAGAACACTTTCCAATGACTTCGGTGCACTTTATCGTTTATATTTAACGCTATTCTTCAGTTGTTATATGTTTACACGCTAAATTGCTTAAGCAGTTACTACTTACATATAAGATTAAAACGTATTCGATTCTCAAAAAGAGACTGTTCTCAAGTTAATGTTTTAATTGTAGAAATAGTTAACTAAGTTTTTAATGTTGATTTGAAAGTCATGTCTTGTTTGTCATGCACTTAGGTAACGTTTCCTTGGACCATAATACACAATTATTTTTTAGTTTTTGTTTATCTATAAGTGCATATATTTCATGTGTTATTTTTTTGTTTTTTTTAAATGCAATTCTTGATAAGTACTTGTATCCGTCAGATCTATCATTTAGTTTGAAGAGATAGATCTACTTGTGTAAAACTAAAGCCTGTTTTCACGCGGATTTTCAGAATTTATTCAAATAGACAACATATATGTAGTTTCATGCATCAAAACGTATTCAGTAAATTGTTTAATCTTTGAAGATTCAAACTCTTAATGAGCTTTAAACTTAGATTTGTCACTTTTTTTTTTTTTTTTGCACATGAAAAGAAGGTAGAAGTTATTTTTGTTTTTTTCTGTATTTCTCACAATTTTAACTGCAAATCTTGCACTATCTTCTACTGTACTGTGCTCGTATCATTCAACAAACTCTCTTTCTTTCTGTCTCTCTCTCACACGCACACACACTCACTTCTTAACTGTTTCTTTATCGTTACACAACACTAATCCGCTAACGTAATGCTTAACTCGCTCTTACGTAATTGTCGTGTATTCTTGTTACGTAATTAAACCTAACGGCATCTACTCACTGTGGACACCAATATACTGTGCCTGTCACTGTCACTGTGACTGTGACCATGAACGTGAACGTGATCGTGTCACTGTGTTGCTTGCAATTCGCACTGCTCTTGCTGCTGAACTCGCTTACTCAACCCAGTTGTCCACTTCAATGTAGAGCTCAAGAAGCGTCCACAGTCCTGGGCCTCCACGCCGGACATCGATGAGGCACAATCGGGTGCATCCACGTCATCTTCGGCGGCAGCAAAGCGTCCTGCCTCGGTGGCGGTATCATCAATGACAAAACCCGCCGAAGATAATAATGTTGCTGTCACGCTCAAGCTTCCCGTACCGCCGCGACGGCACACAACCGCCTTGGATATTAATGAGGTAGGTCCAGAGAGGGTGTAAAAGAGGTGTTAGTCATTTGTAGCGTATTTATTCCACTCGATTTATGTAAATGAAATGTTCTGTGCTTGACAATTAGCGATCGAAACAGAAAGATTTAACGATGATTAAAAGGATATCGATAAATTAAACAGATTAATATCACCAAGCAATTAATACACGCACACATGGAAACGATCGCACAGCGCAAAAAAGTATACGCATGCTTATCATTCCGCTGTCGTTGTGCACCTGAAGCAGTTTTGATACTATGCGTTGTTTATACTTAGAGCCGAACATGCAGCCGCCCTGGCCGAGCGTGCAGCCGAAGTCTCTATTCTCAATGCTTCGGTCTCTGGGACGGCTGGATCGAAAAACCAGCGGTAGCAACTTTAACCGCTGTTTGAGGTCTCTATGTGTTCATTGATTAATGATTGGATACTTTATACCCTCTGTTTCTTTCTCTTTAATAACGCTTTGAATGTCTTCCTTTCGACAGGTGGAGTCGCTCACGCAAGGCCGCGTCACCTCCTCCCCCAGTAAAACTTCAAGTATTCCAGATGAGCTAGTCATCCTATCGACCGACAGTCTTGCCGAGCGTGTGCGCAAAATGAATCTACTGAAGAAGCAACGCAGCCTTAACTCGCGGGAGAACAGTCGGGAGCGCTCAGTGCCGCGACGCGATGAGTAAGTACCAAAGAGAGAGAATGAAAAGAGGAAGATAAACCATTTATTGATGTTAACAGGGATAGCGAGACTACATTGCCACCACCAGATCGACCGGAACGTAGCAAATCCGGCACATCACTCAATCAGCAGCAGGCGGAGATCAAGCGCGCCTCGCTGCCTCCCAAGAAGGTAGCATCGGTGAGCAATGGCACCAGCTCCAGCTCCAACTCCAACTCTAACTCCAGCTCCAGCGTCAGCACAACAGCGACAGCAACAACTATAGCCACACTGAAGTCCACTCCAAGTGAGGTGAAGAAGGCCACTACGACAAGCAGTTCAAGCTCCAGCGCGAATTCAAGTGCCAACAGCATTCGTCGTAAGGAGGCGGCATCGGATTTATCGGCGAAGGACTCTAAAAGACAATCATTGCCAGCTGCCAGCATCACAGCAGGAGTGACACCAGCCACAGCAGCACAGCTAAAGGAGCAGATGGCCACACTGCGCCTTGAGCTGGAGGCGATGAAGACGCGTGCGGAGCGTGCCGAGCGTGAGAAGAGCGACATCTTGCTGCGTCGCCTGGCATCCATGGATACCGCTTCGAATCGTACAGCAGCCTCAGAGGCACTCAATCTGCAACAGAAGCTGAACGAGATGAAGGAGCAACTGGATCGAGTAACGGAGGATAAACGCAAGCTGAACCTGCGCATGAAGGAGCTGGAGGGGAAGGAGAATCATTTGGAACTGAAGCGTAAGTTGCAGGCTGCCGAACAGATCTGTGAGGAGCTGATGGAGGAGAATCAGTCGGCCAAGAAGGAGATAATCAATTTGCAGGCCGAAATGGATGAGGTGCAGGATACGTTCCGCGACGATGAGGTCAAGGCGAAAACTAACCTGCAAAAGGATCTCGAAAAGGTCACCAAGAACTGTCGCATTCTCAGCTTTAAGCTAAAGAAGAGCGAACGCAAGATCGAGACATTGGAGCAGGAGCGGCAAAGTTCCTACAATGCGGAGCTGTGTGCCAAAGTCAAGAAGTTGGAGGAGGAATTACGTTTCTCCAGCGAACTGACGCGCAAGCTACAAGTGAGTTGAGGCTTCAGGAGGAGGCATCTCATTAACCCTTCTACCTCTTGCAGACTGAAGCCGAGGAGCTACGCAATCCGGGCAAGAAGAAGGCTCCCATGTTGGGTGTGCTCGGCAAGTCGACGTCGGCCGATGGCAAGATCACGCGCGAATCTCTGACACGTGGCGGCTCACAGGAAGATCCGCAGCATTTGCAGCGTGAACTGCAGGACTCCATGGAACGTGAGACAGATCTAAAGGATCAGCTGAAGTTCGCCGAAGAGGAGGTAAGTTGGATAGGTACTAAAGAGTGCCGTGTCGACATTAATATTTTGCACACTCAACATAAAGCTGCGCAGACTGCGAGATCAAAGTCGCAGTCAGCTTAATCGAGGCACCCAAACGGGTGACATGCTGGCCATCCCATTAGGCTTCCCACGCTCCACACAGACGCCAACAGCGGCCCTCTCTGATGCCAGTTGCAATACGCAGCATCCGTTCGAAGTTCAAGCTGTGGGTAGTCAGACCCATGAGGTTGTATGCCTGCTGCAGCACTACCCAAACTGATTGCGAACCAAGCAGAAATCTATCTGTAGAAAGAGAATCTTCGCCATTTGTATCGCTCTTTGCGCCTAGCACCTCCACCAGAGTTGTCAACTCCACCTCTTTGCTCTTTCCCAGTGCCATCTCACATGTGCTACTCGCGGGCGCCAGTGCAGGTACCAAGGAGAAGCAGATTAGACCAGCAGGGGCCAAAATGTGATTGTCTCTTTTAGTTTGATGTCCCTATCCAAGAAGAGGGACATTCTGAGAATTGAAATTCCTTTACTTTCTATTTCAACATGGCCCTCAAATCAGAAATATATCAGAAACCCTCACTAAACCTATCAAGTCCATCATCTATTGCGGTCCCTGCTGATCTCGTTCACATTTTCAACCTTCTTAGTTCAAAAAGATGTTCCTAACTATGTTTATTGTAGTGTAGTTGAGACTGTTGGATATGTCTATAATATAATATATTGTTTTTATCGTTTTTTATGTGATTTCTCATCTTTATTCACCGAAAACTAATCCAGCTGTAGGTAGCTTCAGATTGGGCATTATTTTTATCCTCGAATACGAAACTGTCTCAGTGTTGATATCTTCTTTTTCTCTCTCTCTCTCTCTTTTTATTTCTTTGGAAATGATATTGAACTACGATCACGATTTTTGTTTTACATTTCAGGCTGAACATTTGAGGAAAAAGGTGACTCGTTTCGAGGATGAAAATGAGTCTTTGATGATGCAGTTGAAAAAAAATGGCAACGCGCTCAAGAAGTACGATCGAAATTTCTTTTTAAAATAATCCCATTGAAAGCTAATTAATTAAACATATTATTCATTATTAACTAATCTGGCATGAATTGATTGAAATGGGAATAAAATGAGTACTAATCGATGGGGTATAACTTGGTAACATGATCAGTTGATGAGCTGATATTATTTACCAAGTTAACCCGCACTCTTTGGCAATTTAGTAACTGATGAAACTCTTCCCATTTAATCGAGTTCTACTTTATATACTGTATAACACGCTGCGAACTAACGATATATATTTCATGCGCTTCTCTTAATCAAATCTCAATCAAGTCGATAAAAGTAACTTGCCATTTTTTGCGGCTGCTCATGCAACATGACTAACTGCGTCCTGCCATTCCAAGTAACCTAAGCCAAGTAACCTATGCCAAGTAACCTAAACCAAGTAACCTAAGTGAACTAACCTAAGTCAAGTGACCTAAGTGAAGTAACTTTCAAGTAACCTAAGTCAAGTCAACTAAGCCAAGTAACCTAAGCCAAGTAACCTAACCCTAACCCTAACCTTGCATGATCTAACCCCAGTAACCCTCGTTGCAACTGACATACATATTTGAATTACTCTCTAAACTGAATTCCGCTCTTTCGACAGCTCGCAAATTGAGTCCAGCTCCGCATGCACATCGTCTGGCGCCGGAGGTGCACGCAGATCGCGATGAGGGCATCTCCGATGAGGATGATCCTGCCGAACTGCGTGTGCTGCTCGAGTTGAACGAACATGAGGCGTCAATATTGCGCCTTAAGGTTGAGGATCTGGAGCGAGAGAATGCAGAGTCCAAGAAATATGTGCGTGAGTTGCAGGCAAAGCTGCGCCAGGATGGCAACGGCAGCAAGGGTTCCTTGCTTGGCTCCTTTGGCAGCTCGTCCAGTGCAGCGGAGAAGAAACTGAAGGCGCTCAACGAGGAGCTGCAGCAGGTGCGCAAGCAGCTGCAGGAGAAGGAACAGAGCGCGGAGACAATGCGTGCTCAGGTAGCTAAGCTGACCATTTTGGAGACGGAGAACGAGCGTCTGGTCAAGGAGAATAAGCGACTGACACTACGCAAAGGAGGAGGCTTAATGGAGCGTAATGGTGAAGCCGATCTGCCCAAGCTTAAGGATGCACTGTCACTGGCGCAAAAGGAACGGGATGAGTTGGTGGCACGTGTCAAGCGAATGACGCTAGAGGCCGAGGGCAACTTGCCCAGCCGTACGCCGAAGCGGGTCAATGATCTGACACCCAAGAGTCACCTGAAGCGGTGGGTGGAGGAGCTAGAGGATGAGATTACAGAGCTGCGTGTGCAACTAGGCAGTGTCGGCGCCACTCAGCTGAAGGCGCTGCAGGCAAGCAAGGACTCGCTCGAGGAGGAGCTGCAGAAGTGCAAGCAGCGATTGACGCTGGCTGAGGGCGATGTTTCTCGCCTTAAGCTGCTCAACGGCAGCAGCAAGGCCAAGGAGCTGGAGCAGAAGCTCAAGGGCAGCGACGAGGAGGCCAAGAAGCTGAACAGCAAACTGAAGGAGCTGGAGGATAAGCTGAAGAAGCAGGAGACGCAACTAAAGCAGAGTGAAGCAAACAAATCTTCGCTAGAAACGCAGAACAAGCGTGACAAGGAGAAGCTGACGGGGCTGGAGAAGGACTACGAGAAACAGAACAAGGAGCGGGAGAAACTGGAGACAAAGATCATACAGTTGGACAACGAGCTGGCGAGTGCCAAGAAGTCGGCGGAGAAAACAAAGTCATCGCTAGAGAAGGACATCAAGGAGCTGAAGTCGAAAGCCAGCAAATCCGATAGCAAACAGATGCAGGAGTTGCGTAAGCAACTGGAAGAATCTCAGACACGTTATGAGGAGCTCAACACACACTGGGAGAAGCTCTCCGAAGAGACCATTCTGATGCGTGCCCAGCTGACGACAGAGAAGCAAACCCTCCAGTCCGAACTGAGTGCCAGCAGACAGAAGCTATCCGACATGGATACCATACGCATTGAACGCACCGAAATGGCCAAGAAGCTAAGTGAATCACAACGCAAGATTGTCGAGCTGGAAGCCAGAACAATGAAGATGAACAACAATGCTGGAGGAGAACACGAGCGCCAGATGCTGAAGAACAAGCTGGCCGAGAAGGAGCATGAGTACGAGCGATTGCGTCGTGAGAACGAGATGAACATCGATCTGGTGTTCCAGCTGCGCAAGGATAACGACGATCTGAACAGCAAACTGAGTGACTTCAATCGCATCGAGCAGGCACAATCCTCGCTCAATGGACACGGAGCCCGACGCGAGGCGGAGATTAAGGAGCTGAAGTCCCAGTAAGTTGACATGCAGAGAAGACCTGATCCTCCTCAATTCCTTAACCTTCCATCTCTGTTTTGCAGGCTGCATTCCGCGGAGCTGCAGCTCAAGTCGGAGGTTGCCTCAACCAGGCTACGGTACGAGCAGCAGGTGAAGAATCTCAGCGCAGAGCTGAATGCCATGCAGGTGGGACAGCTTGGAGTCAACAGTCAGCACCCTCTTTAGCACCCCTCTCTCTCTTTTGCAGCGCCAATGTGAACGCTTCAAGAAGGATCGCGATGCCTTCAAGCAGATGTTGGAGGTGGCGCAGAAGAAGATTGGCGAGCTGAAGGCCAACAATACGGGACGACAGAGTCGCAGCTCGATGCACAGCAGCGATGACGATGACAAGAGCAAGATTGCCTATCTGGAGCAACAGGTGAGAGTAGTGGACCTAATCCCTTTCCAAGCGTATACTACTTTCTCCTCATCAGATTGGTCACCTGGAGGATCAGTTAGTGGAGTCTCGCTTGGAGTCTAGCAAGGTGAAGACGGAGCTCGTCTCGGAGCGCAGTGCCAATGAGATCAAGATCTCCGAGATGCAGTCGAAGCTGAATGAGTTCGAGGAGGAGCGTGTCATCGGTTCGGGCAGCACCAAGTTGCCCGGCATGAAGACCAAGCTGGAGTTGTCGTGGCAAAAGGAGCGCGAGGATCAGCAGCGTCTGCTGCAGGAGACCTCAACGCTGGCACGCGATCTGCGGCAGACACTCTTCGAGGTGGAGCGCGAGCGGGACAAGGAGCGTCTCGAGTCCAAGCGTAAGTTGGATCAAACCAAACGTGCCACCGAGGAGGAAATGGAGGAGGGACGCAAGAAGATCGCCGAGCTACAGTGCGATCTACTCGAGCTGCGCGATGTGCACGCCAAGCTGCGCACCTCCAACGAGAAACTGCGACGCGAGGTGAGTGTGGAGTAAGGAATCTCCGGTCTCCGCTCCCCCCCTAATAATTATTCTCCTCTCTTCTCTTCTCTCTACCAGCGCGAGCGCTACGAGAAGGAGCTAATCAAGCGTCGCATGGAGCAGGACGGCGGTGAGCGTAAGGTGGGTGCACTGCTGCAGACTGTGGATGAGCTGGTGAAGATTGCGCCGGATTTGAAAATTGTGGGCGGCTCATCGTCGGCACGCAACGCATCTTCGCACAACACACTGCGGCCGGAGCAGGCGAATGTGCGACGCAGTCGCAGTCCGTCACCCACATTGAGCAGCTCGCAGATCACCAGCGTGCTGGCCCGCCTGGCTGAGGCATGCGAGGAGTTGCGCAAGTTCCAGCGCTTCAACGAGGATGAACAGGAACGCAGTCGCATACGACGCGGCAATCTGCGTCGCGCTGCCTCGCAGGAGAACGATCCACATGGCAGCACCAGTTCCGTGGCCAGTGCGGCGGGATCACAGCGTGGCGGACGGCTCTCCCGCAACTCCAGCAACAATGGTAGCCTGATACGCAAGAGCCTGTCGCTGGATCACTCCATACAAAAGGATCAGGTGAGCTATGAAGAGGGGAAAGCAGTGCATCCTATAATGAGTTTTCCTTGCGCACAGAACATTTGGCGCCAAGACGATGGCAGTGTATCATCCATGCAGTCCATTGACTCCGAGCTGGGCGGCATGGTGCGTGATTCCAGCATGGACTCGCGTCTCGATTCGCGTCTCTCCGGCGGCTCCACACAAAGCGATCTGCCACGCGGGCCGCGCAAGAAGAAGAAGGGACTGATGGGCAAGCTGCGCAGTCTGACCAAGAGTAGTCGCAATTCCGAGAGTGAAATATCGGTGGGTGAACGAAGGGAAGATCTCTTAACTAGAGTCTTAACTCACATTGTCTTTCTACTTTGCAGATTCAGGGATCTGACTCGGACATCAGCGTTGCCAGCGACATGCGCTCGAGCAAGAAGGATCTGCGCGGTCGTCTCTCGGGCATGTTCAAGCGTTCCGGCTCGAACTCACGCAGCGAGAGCATTGAGCGCGCCAGCTCCGAGCAGCGACCCGTCGCTGTCACTGTCGTCGGCCATCCCGATGGGCCACAGCCACGCGAACCACCGCCAGCCAATTCGCTTACCCCCAAGCCCATTCGTTCAGTGAGTTAACACCATATACTATACTATATATTCACGTTCCATATGATATCAACTTATTGTACTTTGTTGCAGATACCCAAACCGCCCACAGGCACCCCCACCACACCAACCACAAGACGGCGCCTCGCCAAGTAGTCAGGAAACTCGTAAAGTCTCAGCATAGTTTATAGTTTCATCCCAGCTCCCCCAACAATATCATATTATATATCATTCATACATACTATATCATGCATTATTTTGCCAGACTTATGTTTGTTCTTTATTTCATTGGATTCTGATTATTCGAAAATAAACATGTACATCTTTTTCAAGTATATTCTACGAATTTGTTTCCACTCAACTGCTAACTGAAAATTATGGGGAATCATTGGCATAGAAAAAAGTATATACATATATATATATATATCTGAACACTTACGCAATCTTGGCTATAATGATGCCGGCTGTGGAGCATAACAATATGTGAGTTACCAGATCAAACCAGCCCTCGAAATTGTTAGGTCTCTCCACGTTGGACACCCAAAAAACAATGCTATTGAAGAATGTAAAAACTAAAAGTTCCAGCATTTTTGTATGTTTTTTTTACAAATTTAGAAATTTAAATCAAAGCTATGGTAAGTACTTTTGAAATTTTAGTTCTGTCTACACTATAGCAAGGAGGAAGGATTGAGTTCTAATTTGTTTTAAATGAAGCGGACGATCTTGAAGTTCTATCTGTATTATATAAAGAGATAAATTATGGAAGAAGCTAACAATAAGTCTCCTTATATGACTTATTAGAAGCTAACAATAAGTCTCCCTCATATGACTTATTGTTAACTTCTTCCATAATTTACCTCTTCGTTTTTGAATTGTGTAGTAAGACCCTATTATTGCCTTTTTCTTATTGTTCTAGGCGCGTGTCACTCTTGTTCTTATACCCACGCGTAGCAACTCTCTGGCAACTCTACTAGGGCCACACTACGCCTTAATATGTATCAAGATTCCACAAACAAATTCAACCCTAGTTCTCCTATTAATAAATCTAAAATAAACTTCAATAAGGCACCCTTTTTAAAACAACATCTTTTCCGACATATATACATATACCTAAAAGATATGTTTATACCCATAGTACCCCTTATATTGTTATTCGGACTCTCTAGCCTTTGCTATAATAAAGATTTCCATTGCTAAGAATAATAATGATCAATGCAGGTTAAATAAAAAGAGAGTGACATTTATTCTATTTACTTGCGATTTATGTATATATATTCAAAGTACTTTTGGTTTTTGCTTAAAACTTTCTTTTTTTACAAACTACATTAATTTTAAACATAATTTGAAATTTTTGTTGGATTCTTTTTTGTTCTTTTAATTCATTTCGTGTATTTTGGTATTTTTTTTTTGTTTGTTTCTTTTGTAAATAAACAAACAATTCTCAATTCGATAACCGTGATTTAAATTTAGATTTGAACTTGAATTTCCCGAAAACATAAAAACATCGATATACTTTCTCCTAACTTGGGTTCCTTTTGCTCTGTTTCTCATTAACTTGTTTGCATGTTCTCTCTTTTCGCATATGTATTTGTTGTGATAAAATTTCATATCGTATTATATTCGTTAATCGTATCGTAAATCATAATTAACTTGCAATTGATGTCATTCCGAGTACGTGGCATGTCAAGAGATTTCTACAATATATAGTATAATATACAAGAATGGTATATACTATACTATAACATATACTGCATTTGGACAACAAAGAGTTCAACAGATTTGAAATAAAGGGTTCTAGATCGAGTTATACATACATTTATATATTTATATATATACTATATACTTATTAATCGGTATGAAAGAGAGACGTATGTAGGGGGTACGTTGCAATATTATTAATCAATTGATTTATCCTTTACGTAACGTTACGTTACGTTAGCTTCTGCTCTGCTCTGGAGAGGTTAGGTTAGATTAAGTTAAGGTTAGGTTTGGGTCGATTCATGTAGGTTAGTTACATTTATACACTTATATGCCACATTTAAGGTTAGGTTAACGCTCATTGTATTTGTTAATGTATGTGTTAATGCATGTGTGCTTAGTTAGTTCTTGAATTTATTTTGAATTTTGTTTGCAGCCAATTTAGTGTGTTTAATTTTCTATTTTCGATCGTTATGTGGTTTTGTTTTTAAGTAACAGATATTTTTTTTTGTTTAGTTTTTGCTTATGTTTTTGTTTATTCTCTTATACTTTTGCATCTCTTTTACTCGTTTGTTTGTTTCGTATTTTTGTTTTTGTTTTGTTTTTGATATTACTTAGGCACTGTGTTCGTATTACATTAAAAAATTAATTAAAAATTTAAATTTAGGTATGTATAAATACGTTGTAAAAAATTTCATTAAGTTTACCGTAAACTAAAACCATGCAACTCGCTTCATCTCTTTTCCTTTTTCTCTCCTCTCACGGTTCTGTTTTCTGTGTCCACCTTTCTCTACATGTAAGTATGTATGTATTTGTATTGTTTCCTTATTATTTGCCTCTTCTTCTGCGACTGCTATGTATATGTACAGACAGTCAAGTGACACTTTACTCAAATGTACATGTTAATGTAATGTACATTTGTGTAAAGAGTTACTTAACAGACTGTATGTGTGTGTATTTACGTAACGGTTCGACTTTCTTTTTCTAACCCGTTACGTAGTTTACGCTTTTACCTGGTTCGGTTCTAATGTGTGTTTTATCTCTAAAAAGTACAAGTAGAAAATGTCTCGAAAAAAGACCCAAAAAACATTTCATGTGTAAGTCTGTCTGTGTGTGTATGTTTGTGTGAGTGTGTGTGTTAAACCGTCAGTTCAACTAAATACGATACAGTTATGTTATGTTATTGCCCGCAACTAACCCGAGTGTCCCAAGTCGCAACACTTATACACCTAAGAACTGTTACAATCTGCTCTATATAGGTATACGCTATAGTATATGTATGTTATGTATGTACAGACAGTCAAGTAACACTTTACTCAAATGCACATGTTAATGTTATGTATATATGTGTAAAGCGTTACGTGTAAGACTGTATATATGTTTTTTTTTTTTTGGCTGTTCCAGCTACAGTTACCGCTAAAAGTATGACAATGGTTAGTCTGCCTTAGCCTGCCTAAGTCTGATGTATGCATGTAGTTAATAAACGCTTAAACTTCTCTTGAATTTAGTTCTTAAATAACCTTAGCCACAGTGTATATATTATGTGTCTGTGTGTGTGTCTATGTGTGTGAAAATTGAGTTCTTAAAGAACTCTAAACTGTACGAAAAACTGTACGAAAGACACAAAACGTAATGCAACTGTCCATCTGAGGATGATCGTAAAATCGTATATCGAAAGTTCTTACAACTTGCTCCTCCAACAACAAAAGATCGAAAACCATCGCAAAGCTAATAACTTATCGAAAATTATTATCGAAAAACAAAATACATTTGCTGTTCCTTCAACGAAATCCTTACCACAAACTTATGTAGGTATAGCCTATTCATCTGAGATATTCTTATTATTTTTTTTCGTTTTTTCTTGTTGCTTCTTGCTTGTTTTACGAGTTAAGAGTTAAGTTTAAGTTTAAGTTATTTAGTTTAGTATTAAGCTTTACTTGTCATCTTATTTATCGATCGATCGGTTCATCATCATTTTGTTGCATTTTACAGTTTACAGTCTCAATTTTGGTTTTATTTTGGTTATTTTGCATAGTTTTTCTCTTTTTTTGTTGGTTTTTGTTTTCGGTTTTCCATTTTTTCTGTCTATTATTATGTATTTACGCTTTACGATCGACATTAAACTACATACAAATAAGTTTGTTTCACTATCTTCTCGGTTTTTGCTTGGTTTGTTTACACTTTTAAATTATTATATAGATACACATACATACATACATACCTCGTCTAGAATTTTATATACTTATTTAAGAACGTACCGAACGAAGCGAAAAAGACAAAAAAAAATCAAAAGGTAAAAACTTAACGAAACAAACCGAACGAAACACATAATGAAATAGGTTACCAACTCAACACAGTGTAACAATCGATTCGAAAATCGAAAACGACTTATGCAATGGGAATATCTCTCATTTGCTAGTTTTGTTTTTTGCATTATCTTAGTTTTCTCTTTATTTCAATTTACCGCTCAACAAAATGCCTAGAAAACGAGTTAATTACAAAAACAAATACAAAACATGCACACACATTTGTTTGTTTATCATCATCTTCATCTCGGTTTCATCTTTTAGTTTTAGTCTACATATTAGTTTCAGTTTCTGTTGTTATTATGCTGTTACATAACAGTTTCAGTTTCTGTTGTTATTATGCTGTTATCTTCATCTTAATGTGTTCACTTACTCGTTTTGTTTGGTTGCCTGGCCTATAAATTTAGTCATACAAAAAGATGTCTTAGGTGGAATCGTTTTGTCTTAGGAATTTAGCTTAGATATCTGTTAAATTTCCCTTATTTCAAATCATCCTAGTTAGTCATTAAATGCTAATACGAATACGAGTATAGTTCGGTAGAAAAGAGACAAAAAAACACTGTGGGGGGAGAAAAAGATTTTAAAAAACATTTTCATCTGTCTGTGCCTCGGTTGCTTAGCTTAACTATGTGATACCAGTCGAAAGTGTAAACCAAATCGAAAATCGATAGCTATTCAACGGACTTTTTAGGTACTACAAAATGTGTTTCATTGATCTTTCTCAATTCATTTTCTTTCTCTCTTTCACTTTCTAAGTTTTCTCGTTCAATTTGCATTTTGGCGCGTTCTCTCGTATTTATTTTAGCTTATATTAGATCGTTTTTATAGCTATTTCATTGTCATGTATTATTTGGTATATCGGTGAACTTTGAAACACCTTATTTTATATTCAGTCAGCAACAGAAGGAAATCAACAGAGAAAAGCTAAATCAATCGAAATCACCCAAAATGAATAAGATTTGTATTTGCATCTTTACCGATCTGAAAAGAACCAAAAATATATAATAATGATAATGCCAATGTTGTCCATCAATTTGCCGGAAATCAAAAAACAAAACCAAATACACGAAATGACATCGAAGAAATGAGGCGAAACGAAGGAACAAAGAACAAAACAAACTATTTGTCAACATGCTCTTCTCTCTCTCTCTCTGGACTATGATTTATCAATTTGTACACAACAATATCCTTAAGAATGTACAGTCTGTCAAGTAACTCTTTATACATACGTACATTACATTTACATGTGCATTTGAGTAAAGAGCAACTCTTTATACATATGTACATAACATAACCATGTGCATTTGAGTAAAGAGTAACTTGACTAACTGTATGATGTCACTTTCTATACCGATTTTGGGTTGTCTTTACTCATCTTTTTTTGTTTGCTTTTTATGAAGTATACCTTCGTTTTTTTTCAAGTGCAACACTTAGTAGTTTCTTTTTTTTCATTTGCATTTTTTTTTTTCATTTGCATTTTTTTAGTACAATAGATTAGATTTATATTTACTGTTAAATTGATATATATATTTATGCATATATTTATATGTATTGTATATAGTATATATATTTATATATATAATTGTATATAGTAGTTGTAATTACGTTTAGATGCATATATATGTAGTTCATTTATTAGGTTTTATTTAAAAAATCGTTTAACTTTAAATCATAAATTGTACGGATTAAAAAAGAAATTGTTTTACAATTAACAGTCAGTGTGTTTGTTTTTTTTTTTTTTAATATTTTTTTTTCATTTTGTTTTTTGCTTATTTTGCGTTTACGTTTACATTTTCCATTACTTTAAACCTTGCTTTAACTATTTATTATTTGTATGTATATTTCCTTGAATTAGTTATTAATTTTTACGCATTACTCTCTCTTATTTCAAATTGTTAAACATCACTTCTTATTTTTTATTTCTTCATATTTTCTTTCATCTCTTTCAACTGTTTCGGCATGCAAAATATAGAGGGGGATGTGGTTTGGCAATAAACAAAAGACGTTCTTTTATATAGATATATAATTGGTACGAAGATAGTGTGTGAGTGATCGTAATTAATATATGTATGTTATAATAATAAGGTTTGCTTATGAAATTACATCAGGTGTTTTCTTAACTGCATTTTACCAACAGATTATTATTTTGCTTTTTTCATTCATTCTCAACTGTTTCTCATTGTTTCTTTTCGATAAGTTGATGTTGTTCTTGCTGTTTATTCATACACATACATATATAGTAATAGATAAGATATAACTATATAACCATTTACTATTAGGTTAAGCCTGATACGTTGTTGTTTTTTTTGTTGTTGCAGCATCATCATTCATTCAAATTTGTTATTATTGTTAATATTTGTTGTTGCTGCCTGCTGAAAATAAAACACAGAAATTGCAAAATTACAAGCGGAAATGGATCGAAACTCCCTTCTCCCTGGTTAACTGAAATGAACTGAATTTCTCTCTCATTTATCATCATCTCATCGTATTCATCATCATTATCTTTCCTTACGTCATCCAACGCGTAACGTGCGTGAAAGTCCCGCTGGCCAAGGGTTGTCGCTCCTATTTACAACATACAATTAGACGCGAACAATCTACACACACACATACACATACATAAACACACACAATTAAAATTAAAGGAAAACAAAAGCAATTTTTTTTTTTTTTTTCAAAATATTCAAACGTTTTTTACACGTTCTTCACTTTACTTTGTTTTTTTTTTTTTTCTTTTCTTGTGTTTGTTTAAATTTACTCTGTTTACGTTAGTTTGTTTTTACTCTCTCTTTGTTTTTGTTGTTTGTTTTTTTTAGTGTATAATTATATAAAAAAATTTAAGCATATGTTTATTATTTGTAATTTAAACGAAATTAAATTAGGAATTTATGTTTGTAGGAGTTGCTTCTCTTCTGCTTCTTCTTCAACCATGTTATAAGTAGAAATAGAAATATTGTAAAACACATTACGACATTACGAAAACGAACACTATGCAATAAATCACCGAAAAATAACGTAAGGTATTAATATGTATCGTATCGTAACTCGTATCGTACGTGTTAGTAGTAGTATGTGTGTATGTGCAGATTGTAGTTGTGTGTGTTTGTAGTATTCGCGTAATCAACAAATTAAAAGTTACGTTGTAGTTGTAGTAGTAATAGCAAAAATTATAATAAAAAAACATTACTTCATATTTTTGTATATAAGAGTGTATAAATGTATCTATTAGCATATAAGGTTTTCTTTTTTTTTTCTTTTGTTTTGTAGTTTGTAATATTTAAATTGTAATAATAAATTGTAAAATCGCAATCATCATTTAAAAAATTAGTTTAATTATTTGTTGTTGTTGGTATTGTATGTAATTTAAGAGTAAATAATATGTAAAGTAATTAAAGATATATATATATATATATTTATATAATCAATAAAATATGCAATTCTCGCGTGTGTTTGTGTGCATGTGTGTACGTGTGTGTGTGTGTTTGTTTCTCTAATTGTTGTTGTTGTTGTTGTCTGCTTGGCAAACGATGAAAATTTCAAAAATGTGCAATGCAACTCTAAGCATCGTTTCATCCTCTCTTTCTCTTCCTCCTCCTTCTCTTCTCACACTCTCTCTTATGACTGTTGTTTTCTCTATGCTGAATTTATTTGTAGTTTAAATTTACGTTTTGTTGTTTGTTTTCTTTAAATTTATGTTTATATATATAGACATATGTATATATATGTATGTATCTATACATATAGAGATGTATATAATTATGTATATAGAATTTTCTTTTTTATTCCGTTTTCCATCATTGTTTTTTTTTTGTTGTTTTGTTTGTTTTTATTTTTATTTTATATTGTATATTTGTTTAGAGCGTTTCGTATTTTTGTGATTTTTCTCATTTGTTTGTTTCTTCTTCGTTTTGTTTACTTGTTGTTTGCGGTTCTTATTTTCTGCTCTTCTTTAACTAAATAATAATTCCAACACTATATAATTCTAGTTTCAAGTTCAACTTTCGCTTACATGCAAACGACATACGACATACGCTTATTATTAGGTTCTTTATATATGTAGTTTAACTTTTAGCTAGTTGTTTTCTTTACTTTAAATGGTAAATTTAATAATTTTGTAACGTTTTTTCTCTACGCGCGCCCCCACCAAACAAAACATGCCACGCCTCTACACGCTGTACACCCCCCGTCGTACTCTATGGGGCTAAGACGAACAGGCAGAGGAAATAAGTTTGTTCTCTCTCAGGACGTGCCTTCTCTCTCTATCTCTAAAGAGTTTACCTCGTGTCCCCAAGTCGATTCTTCTTCTACCTGCTACACCTTGTCACCACATTGAGGGGGGCAGGGGCTTAAGAGGTCGCGGCATGTGGACGCGGCGCACGTATTATAATTTTCCATTTGCCGCCAACTAGTTGGATTCTTCTTTAAATGTACAATTTCGAATTTATATTTACTAATTTTAGTAATTAAGGGATCAGTTTTTGGGGTTTTTGTTTTTGTTTTTTAATGTATAATTTCTTATAATTCCTTTCTCTTTTTTTTCTCTGTTTTCTGTTCTGTTCTTTTGTTGGTTTCTCTTTCTTTCTTTCTTTCGTACACTTTTCTCTTGTGTCTTCTAATTGGCTAAACTTTATACTTGTAAATCATTCATAATTCTATTATATCTTTCTCTCTGTTAATGTTATGCATGTATTAGCGTTTGTTGTTGTTCTTGGTTGTTAGTTTTTTGATGGGATACAGTACAAGCACATATATATATATATATTTATTATATATATACACACACCAGTAACTGTATCGAGGGGGGATGTGGAAAAGGAAAGGGGCGCATGAATAAATGTAGTTGTTGCTCTGAGTGTTGTTGTTTGCTACTGTTGTTGTTATTAAGAATGTTGACTGTTTTTTGTTGTTGTTGTTGGTTTACATCTTTTGTTTGTTCCTATAAATTCTTTACATACTCTCTCATTGCTATAGAATATATATATGAATGCATATATATAATTTCTTTATACATATATCATCTATATATATATATAAACCTATGAACCTGCCTTGTTTCGCTAGGGATGTGTTTGTGTGTGTGTGATTGTTTGTTTTTAAATTATTTGTTTGTTATATATGTGTGTACACAAGTTACATTAGTTAATTTCAACAACTGATCTGATCTCAAACAAAGTTATTCCTTAAAATGATGAAACGAACAGACGACGCTTTAGCTTACAATTACTACCATCTTTTGTCTTCTTCATCATTCACCTCGTACTGTTAAGGGGCCGCTGCTGCTGGTTTCTGCTTTCTGCTGCTGCAACTGGTGACACGCTGAAGAGGAGACAACACGCACGCACGCACGAACGGCCTTTGGGGGCCAGATCATCCTTAAACAGCCTGCGAGGCGGCATACGGCGGCTGTGTGGAGCTGTCGTTGCCATATGCTGACCTGGGACCGGCACCATAGTTCGATGCGCCTTCCTGCTTAACGTAATTGCTATAATCGTAATCATAGCCCGATCCATAGCCACCATAATCGTACTCGGAGCCCGATTTTGAGGCCGAGTTACCAGGTCCAGTGCGTGGCATACCGCCCACAGGTCCCGTGGTCGATGGACCGCCCGCTGCCCAAGTCTGAGCACGCGAATACATGTCAGTGGCGGTGCCAGCGCCAGCACCAGGTGCACCAGTTGGTCCAGCCGAATTGGGTGGCATATTCCATGAGTTCCAGCTGCCGCCACCCGACGGTCCCGATGGTGCTCCTGTCGATGTTGAATTATACATGTCATAGCCGCCATAACCTTGAGTCTGCTGCGGTCCAGCGTAGTTCGACCATTGCGGTGGTGGACCCTGTGGGCCAGGTGGTGCACCCCAACCCTGATAGGATCCAGGTCCGCTATTACCATAGCCATAGCCCTGCTGCTGTGGCGAAGTGCCCCAGCCCTGATATCCGGGCATCATGTTCGGTGCACCAATTGGCATATTCAATGGCGGTCCACCCATTTGACCATTTTGGCCTTGCATCATATTGATCGGTGCATGATGGGGTCCCCAGTGGCTGCACTCGTTGCCCAGCTTGCCATAGGCACCGCCCACAGCGCTGTTGTTCGAGTTTTGTCCACCAGAACCATCGCGTGGCTCCGCCTTCTTGATTTCAACCTGCAAAATACGCACAGTTAGAGCATCACAACAATCCAACCGATTTTCATTTATAAATAGATATAATACTTTATACTATATACAATACTATGTTTTCTATAATTATATTCTATCATCTCTTTGTTTTTGAAAGCAAGTTTCTAATTTTTTTTTTTAGTATTGACTTTCATTAAATTTCTTAGAATCAAGATAAGATAGTTAGTAATGCCATTAGTAGATAGAGGAATCATTATTGTTGTCCGGTTAACGTACCTGCTTTCCGTTCAGATTAATATAACGCTCGTTGGTAACATGCTCCACAGACGACTCTTCCTCGAAGGATAAGAAGCCGAATCCTCGCGATTTCTTCTTCTCCTGATCGTACATGATGACCACCTCGGTGACCTTGCCGTAGCGTCCAAAGAACGTACGCAGATCGGTCTCCGTAACATTCGATGGCAAGCCACCAAGGAATACCTTATAGCCACCGCCCTTTTTTGGGCTTCTGAAGCGTACGAGGATTGCAAGGTTTCGGATCAATGGTACGACCATCGAGCGTATGCGGACCATTTTGGAGCACATGATTAACGTTCGTTGGATCGGCAAAGGTGACAAAGCCGAAACCGCGTGATCTGCCGCTCTCGTTGTTCTTCATTACAACACAATCGATGATGTCGCCAAAGCGGCAGAAGTAGCGCGATAGATTCTCCTGCGTTGTCTCCCAGGACAGGCCCCCGACGAACAATTTGCCCCTCTCATCTTCTTCCATGATGTTGTTTTGATGATTGTGAGCTATTGCGCCGGGTATATTTTCAATAATTGACGTAATTTTGCTGCTGTTTTCTAACACTCGGGGGACTTGAATTTATTTTAGCTGTACAGCTCTTGTTGTTGTTGCTGTTGCCGAGTTTATCTGCGTGTCTAAGTGGGTGTTCGTTTTGTTGTTTCTTGTTTACACTTTGAATTTTACACTAGTTGCTGTTGTTGTTTCTTGTGTGTATTGGGATTGGTTTTAGTTGCCAAAGTTCTTTTTTTTTTATGTTTTTGTATTATTTTTCAAAATAATTAAACAAAAGCCACGACGTTTACACGTAACTTTCTAAATATTGTTAATTCGTTTATATTTTCAATTTGCAGTCGTTGTTGATGAGTCCAAGCGTCGATTGTGTTGATGATTTATTGGTGTAAATTGCCGTTGTAGTTGACATGAAAAGAGTTTTTAAAACGAAAAGAAATATATATTATATATAATCAGTAAGAGGAATTCCAAGAGATAAAAATTAAATCTAGGCAAAATCTGGGCACATTTGACAAGAGAACAGATGACAGCAGCAAAACAGACACACATACACATACACACCTCATCTACACATAAACCACACACATGCACACACACGTACGCATTCTCACTTATGTATAGCAGCAGAAATAGGCACAAATAATTATGAAAGGCAGGTAAGCAGCTCACAGCAACCGGCCGGTATATACATACATACATACACATTAATACATGTATGTATGCATGTGTGTGTCGTCTAACTGCTTTTTGTACACGTTCACAAGTTGTTCGGCGTTTGCAACGCTCCGCTTGCTTTTTCATGTGGTCTCAAAGCACGCTAGTCGTTACTTGCAGTCTTATTTTACACTATGCTACGAGAAAGTATTTTTATTTGTATTATTTTTTTCTCTTTAATTGTTTTCTTTTAGCTGTGTCACAACATGAACTATCGTCGTTGTTGGCGTATGTAGTTATGTCCCAGCCACAGCGTCATTCATTTAACAAACACGTACGCACCTACACACTCACCAAACACAAGTGCCTGCCTGCTGCCTGTCTATCGATGTGTCGTGAGAACAACGAACTTTTTTCTTGCAGGCAAAAATGGTGAAAACAGAAATGACGGAAGGAAAAGGGCAAGCAAAGTGCCGGTTCACCACATTTGCGCGCCATTTGTTCTGTATTGCCAGACCGAGAAATGATTACAGAGATCGCGCACATTTTTGTAATTCAATTAAATTTCATATCATTTTGTTGTTGATCCAAATACTCAACATATTTTTGTTATGTAAACAAAATAATTAAAATATAAATATACTACTTTCGCGTGACTGTAGCCACATATAGTCTTTCCAGAGAAAACCATGTGGCAACGCCATGTGCTACGTGAAAGCGAATGTAAATCGAAAAGAAAGATACAAGAAGCAATGCCCTCAAAATGTACATACGTATGTATACATGTATGTATGCACGATTGTGTGAACAATTTACAAAGCACCATTAAATAGAACACAAATTTCACAGTTAACACGTTTTGTTGTTTTATATATTTAAGTTATTGTTGCACATCAACTACGAACAGCTTACATGAACTCAAAACAAACGCAATGAATTGCATGAACTGCGAGAAATTCACCACGAACAGCAGCAGCGACGGTGGCGGCGCGACGGCAGTAAAATAAAAAAAACAAAATGGAAGACTTTCCGATGACGACAAAATGCTTCAACAAAGAAATCTGAAGAACTGATTTTGTAAAGACGCAAACATGTTTGCTAGCAAACTACTTGAAGAGAAACTTTGTTTCCATGAAATTAAATAGAAATATGTATGTATATATTTTTATACATATGTATTTTTTCTAAACTAGCATTACCATATGACCGGCAGAATACGCGCACTATTTTACACTTGGATGTTATCACTTGCAGAAGTAGGATAAATTAGTGGATTTTCTTACTACGCAATTTTAAAAATTCGCATGATTTTCGTATTTTGCACCGCAATCTTTCATATGTAGTACATACATATGCGCAATCACGCTCACAACTACACGTGGCTGTGTATGTGTAGTGTATCAGTGTTGCGTTTGTTTGTTGTGTGTGTGTGTGTATGTATGCGAATGGCCGATGTTCGTGTGTATGCATGTGCTGGTGTGCTGTTATACATAGCATTTTTTGTATGTATAAAAATATGAATTTTTCCACTTTATTAGAAAATGGAATACTAACCATTTAACAAAGCAACACAAAAACAAATTTTAACAATTTTATTTTGAACGCGGAACAATTACACCTAGTAAGCGGCGTCGTAATTTCATAAAGTAAATGTGCTTGTACACCAGACAGCTGCTGCTGTCGCACACTTAATTTTGGAAAAGCAACCAGAGGCTTCGTTTTTTTAAAGCATCATAATTGTTATGTAAAAAGTACATTTGCATTGATTTAAATGCTTACCGTTTGTGCCAAGTGTTCGTCTGTGGTTTTTTAAAGATTTCGCACTGCAAATTCACTAAATTTAAGTGTTTTTTCCTTAAAAAACTAGCTTATAAATAATTGTATGATTTGATGCATACGATATATAACCTAACTTATGATAGAAAACTCGCCACCGCCACGTTTAATGGTGGTAGCCATTCACAATTCACCGCGACACACTTGTAATCGGTAGGACAAGGTTGCATTTATTGTCTATCAATCAGGGCGTCAGAAGTGCAATTTTATTTACTAAATATTTATTAACATTATTACTAAAGATCTAACGTAAGCATTGCATACTCAAGTTGTGAAAATTTTTTAATTTTTGTTTGTATAAAAATATGATACCTGATTCTTGTCTTTTTGTTTCTCTTCCGTAAATTGAAACCTTTTCTTTTGAGGATGCAGCCCTGATAGATTTGTTATTGAATCACTTAAATTTTAGCTTTCATTTACACAATCAATACAGCTATGCATGAGCAACCGGTCTCACAAAGGTTAATATGTAATTTACAAATTGTCAATTCTATGTTTCAGTATGAACAGTTAAAAGAAAATAATTACACTAATGTCAACAAAGCTAATAATTTAGTATATACTGATAGCACTTTCACCTCTTACGGGCTAATGTAAATTGTACACACAAACATATGTATGTGTTTATCGGAGAGATCCCGATCACCGGGAAATATCGATGGGGACATGTTAGCTCATCTAAGTAAAATTTTTTGGGAACACTTTTCATTTATTAAATGACCAATTTCTTTTAAATTATGCGTAACATTATTTAATTCTATATTAAAATAAAGTGTATTGTTAGTTATTTTTGTATTGAAAATGCAAAGTTAGAATATTGAGGATTTAGTTTAAATTTAACTGCTCCAGTAAATTAAATGAACAAGTTCAGAATATCCAAGAGCTCTGTTAAAACGAAGAGAAAACATTCTGTTAACTTATAGATTTTGTTGTTGCTTTTTCTTAACAGAGCCCAAAACACACCACACACACACACGCTTACACACACATACATATATTTTACATTTGACAAGACCGCAACTCTGTCGGCACAAAAAGTGCCGAAATAAATAGAAAAAGTGCCTAAATAACAAAGAGTTACGGATAAAGTGTATCAAGTGATGAGAAGCAATCTACATTATAAACCATAACCGTATGCTCTTGTGACAAAGGCATAAAACGCAAAAGTTTTGCACCTGAATCGATTTTTTCTGCGCTTGCAACTTTCACAGCGCCCAATCAACAAAACCCAAGCCAGAAAATGTCGCGGCATCCTAGCGACCGGAAAGTGTATGTTGGCGATTTGGGCAACAATGCACGAAAGAACGATTTGGAGTATGTATTCGGTGCCTATGGCAGTCTGCGCAGTGTTTGGATCGCACGCAATCCTCCAGGTTTCGCCTTTGTGGAATTCGAGAGTGCAAGGGATGCAGCTGATGCAGTCCGTGGATTGGATGGCCGAACCTTGTGTGGTCGCAGAGCTCGTGTAGAATTGTCCACAGGAAAATACGCTCGGTCAGGGGGTGGCGGCGGCAGCGGTAGTGGAGGAGGTGGCGGAAGCGGCGGTGGTGGTGGATTCGGAGGAGGACGTGACCGTGGAGGCGGCGGCGGTCGTAGTGACGATAAATGCTATGAATGCGGCATGCGTGGTCATTTTTGCGCGCCACTGCCGCGAGCGAAAGGCACGGCAACGACGCAGGTTAGTGAACAATTTCATTCATAATTTTACATTGTATGTCTATGGTACATCCCTACATATATGTAGGTGCATGAATTCTCTGCATATCAAATTTAAAATTGTTTTGAGTGTGGTGAGTTTCCTCACTGCTTCAGGGCTGGCCAAGTGTGTACACACCTAAAATACAACAAAATGCGCGCAAATTATCGGTAACCATTAAACTATCGCTTAGTTAACAGTCTTTTAATAAGCTCTTTACACAAGAATGTAAATGTATTCATGAGTGTAAATAATTATGTATAAAAAAACAAATTTTTAAAATCCTTGTGCTTGTTGTGTGATCAAATTTAAAATGCATACGTGTTTTACGAATTCTGTTGCTGCTATCGCAATGGCGTGAGCGAAATATCAATAGCACATGCGGAAAGATATCGGTATATATCGGTTGCAAGAGCAACACTGGTTATCGCACACGCACGTGTCCACACGCTTCATTTTGGATTTTTCTTTTACACGAGGCGTTAGACAGAAGAAGGTTAAGTTCGAGTTTGTTGCGCTTAAAAATAAATATTTTAACAGAAGTTAATGCGTTAATTTAGCACAATGTTTGTGTTATATGAAACGCCGGCGGGCTACGCTATTTTCAAACTGTTAAATGAAAAGAAACTCGAACAAGTCGATAACTTGTACCAGGAATTCGAAACGCCCGAGAAGGCCAACAAATTGCTTAAACTTAAGCATTTTGAGAAATTCAATGATACCACAGAGGCGCTTGCCGCAGCCACTGCCGCCGTGGAGGGCAAGGTGGCCAAGCCACTGAAGAAGACACTGAAAAAACTGTTCGTTGACGATGTTCAAGCCTCGCTGCTGGTGGCCGATGCTAAACTTGGAACTGCCATCAAGGAGAAGCTGTCGGTACAATGTGTCTATAACACAGGCGTGCAGGAGCTGATGCGTTGCATACGTCAACAAGCAGACAGTCTTCTGGGTGGTCTGCCCAAGCGTGAGATGACCGCAATGGCTTTGGGTCTTGCTCATTCCCTGTCGCGCTACAAACTGAAATTTTCACCGGACAAAATCGATACGATGATTGTGCAAGCGCAGTGTCTGCTTGATGATCTGGACAAGGAGCTCAACAACTATATGATGCGTGCACGTGAATGGTATGGCTGGCATTTTCCCGAGCTGGGCAAGCTGATCACCGACAACATTGCGTTCGTGAAGACCATTAAATTGGTTGGAACCCGTGACAATATGGCTACGGCTGACTTGTCAGACATTCTGCCCGAAGATGTGGAACAGCAGGTGAAGGAGGCTGCTGAGATATCGATGGGAACGGAAATCAGTGACGAGGATGTATTGAATATTCAGTGCCTATGCGATGAGATTGTTTCCATCAATGACTATCGCATTCATCTCTATGATTACCTCAAGGCACGTATGATGGCTATGGCACCAAACTTGACGGTTCTGGTGGGTGACACTATTGGCGCTCGCCTCATTGCCCACGCTGGTTCGCTTATCAATCTGGCCAAGCATCCCTCATCCACGGTGCAGATATTGGGCGCAGAGAAGGCATTGTTCCGTGCCCTGAAAACAAAGAAAGATACACCCAAATACGGTCTTATCTATCACGCTCAACTGGTGGGTCAGGCTTCGCAAAAGAATAAGGGTAAAATGTCACGCTCCCTGGCTGCGAAGGCATCGCTGGCCACGCGTGTGGATGCCTTCGGTGAGGAGGCTACCTTTGAACTTGGCGCGACACACAAAGTTAAGTTGGAGTCCCGATTGCGTCTGCTGGAAGAGGGTAATCTGCGCAAACTCTCTGGCACCGGCAAGGCAAAGGCAAAGTTCGAGAAATACCAGGCAAAGAGGTGGGTTATTCTTTTGATCATCAACATTCTGAATAAGTCTTTAAGAGAACTCTACATGATGATACCACAAAAAGGTTTCGCAATATGCTGATTCCATCATGACGATTCCACTTGGCTGTCTGACATGAGTTCTCGAGACTTTTTCAATTTGTTTCAACCTGATTTTATGTATTCCTTTTATTCATGATCTTATTTGCATTTTAGTGAAGTGTTTACCTATCAGCCCGAGGCGGATAACACGTTGCATGTTAAGAAACGCAAACATTCGGAAATTGAAACACCCGTCAAACAGGAGGTGAAAGAGGAGGAACCAGAAGCAGATCAAGCTGATGCTGAAGAGCCCCAGCTAAAGTCCGAAAAGAAAAAGAAGAAGAAGAAGAAGCAAAAGGATGAAGAGGCACCTGAAGAAGAAGCAGCAGCCGACGTAACGGTTGAGGCGGTTGAGCAAGGAACGCCTGCAAAGAAAAAGAAGAAGTCCAAACATCAAGAATAAATCAAGTTGTTTGGGGCCCTCTTAATATTAATAGTCGTAGGATTATAGATTTTAAAATACGTTTACGTTATAGTTTTACGTAAAATACTTGCAGCCAAGCAAACATTTTATTGGTTATGATGTGCTACATTAGAAATAAAGTGTAACATGCAAAACATTATGAGAACTATCTTTGTTTATGCTTAATATTTAATATTATATTATTTGTAGGGATCTATACCTCGACCTTATACATCTATTATCCCTTCCCCTTCCCTTCTGACTTTTGGGGTGTATTGTCGGCCCTTCTCACCTTTTAGATGTGTTATAGCAACTTCTGAACGTATAAATTTATTGTAGCGCCTTACTGGACTGATCATTCTTATCTGATTCACACTGGGAAAGTGTTTACCTAGAAGCACTTCTTGTATGGATATATATATTATATATTTACTATCTATTCATTATTTAAGTAACCCCCTTTCATTTGTGGTTTGCCACTTTGTGCAGATTTCATGTCTAGTCACACTGTAGAAAAGGTGTGTTGGCGCGTTCATGCAGAAAATTTGCACCAGTCTCCAAAAAGATGCCTGGGAGTTGCATCATCACCCGGCGGCGGTGTTTTTGTGGTCAGTTCAGGGAAAATCATATTGCATATAAAAGCATATCTGATCATAGATCGGGGCGCTCAGTTGGACAGAATGCTGCGAGGCCACTTGAAGCTGTTGTTGGTCTTGGGGCTGCTGCTGACGTACGCGGCGGCCAAAAAGAAGGAGGAGTCCTCTGAGGAGGAAGAGGAGGGTGGCGAGAAGCATGAGAAGAAGAAGTTTGGTGATGAGGAGCACAAGGGCGAACACGGTCACAAGGAACACAAGGAATGGGAAGAGGACGAAAAGAAGCATCACGAGGAAGAGGATCACGAGCATCATCATGGGGATAAGGGTGAAAAGAAGAAGAAACATTACGATGAGAAGGAGGAGCATGGAGAGAAACATGAGCATGGAGCACACAAGAAGGGTGGCAAACATCATCACAAAAAGAAGCATAAGAAGGGACACAAGGAGATGGAATATCATAAGAAATTCAACAAGGATGAATATTACAAAGAGAATAAGTTCTATGACGACGAGCACAAGGGGGGACATCACAAGAAGTATGGCAAGGAACACAAGCATCATGAGGCGGATCATGGCGAGCATAAGAAGGGTGAGAAACACGAAAGTGGCAAGAAGAAGGGACACAAAAAGAAGGAGGGGCACTACAAGAAGGGCCACCATGACGAGGATCACAAGAAGTACAAGAAGGAGCACAAATACGGCGACAGCTACGAGGAGAAGGAGGAGCATGGCAAGAAAGGCGAGAAGATGGGCGGCCACAAGCATCACAAGAAGAGTGGAAAATCACATTAAAGCAGAGCATTAACACTCGATCAATAATAATGAATTAATAAAGATATATAAAAATGTATTCCAAGTTGTTTTCAGTTTTTGAAATACTGTAGATTTTATAAAATATGAAACATCTGTGAATATGTATAGTATATATATTCGTATAGTTATATATACATTCATATCTATATTTATGTCTATCTATGTCTGTTTATATATATATTTAGTAACTGTATCTATATAGTACTATTCCATATCAGTTACTAAAGTTGACTTTACTTTTCCTTTGCTCTTTACAGAAGCAACTCGCTGAGCAGATCACGCAGCACATCGAGGCGCCGTCGCACTCGCTCCAAGTCCGGCACCCGATCGCGCAGCCGTTCGGCTGGCTCGGTGGGTCGTCGTTCGGGCCGTTCGCGTGAGAATGGACGCGACGAGAACGGTTCGGTGTCACGTTACAGTGACCAGGATCAGCGCAATGGCAGCGGACTGGTCGAATCACCGCCGCCGCCAGTTAAGCGGCGATATGATGATGAGGACGATGACAGAGATAGGGGCTCCCGATCACCATCTCCCCCGCCCCGACGCAGTTCGCCACCGTTGAGGCGTCGCGGTGATTCCTCGGTATCACGTTCCATGTCCAGGGACTAGCGATGCCAGGAAGAGTCGCAGCCGGCTTCTGATTTTGGCCATTAGCCATAGGGCTCAATCCCTGCTCCCCTCCTTCATTCCTCAAATCGCAAAAGAAAACACATCCACAATTTATATACCCCATGTCAGGCAGTATATACTCATTTAGTTATCATTTGCCCACACACATTCTTAGCTTAGCGTATAATCTATAGATTAATATACACACATATTTACCTTTTTGTACTTCCTTTTTACTCCGAATTTTAAATAGTTTTCAATTCCAACTGTAGAACAAATTGCGCTTTGAGTTTTTGTTTTCTTAAGATTATAATCAGATATCTACCAGATCGGATCTCGATCTAGTCACATGCTCTATATAGTATATACGTATATTTATGTAATGTATCTCACAACATAACTGCAAATGTCTTTAATTTTTTCCGTAACATTATACTTATAAACATTATATTCTCACACACACACACCCACGCATACAACCATCATATAAACAAATATCAGGCTAAGAATGTTTTGTATTTCAATCAAAAAGAAAAACAAGAAAAATAATTTTATGAGGCAGCTTGAATACAATTGTAGTAGGGGATATACGAAATTTCATTGAGATTCACTATCCTAATGTCAATTTTAATGATGTAACTTATCACATCCTCCTGAGAACCTTTTACTGATTGAATATTGATATATGGTAAACCAAATGCCCAAGAAGATATTTCGCTTCACGTTTGTAAGGTGTTTTTTAATACTATTCTCATACATAAATTAAGCAAAAATTATTGCAAATTCGGATTTCTCATACATTACGTCATAGTTAAGTATTATAATAATAATGTATGAATTCTTGCAAGTGCGTATTTTTATGTAAAAGATGCGCTGAAATACATAATACATAAAATTATTCAATCAATAAATCAAATGCCAAAAAAATATATTTTCCATATTTATTGGTGGGGGGCTTTTCAACTAAAATCAGTTACGTATTTCGAATTTCAAGTGTTTCATACTACAATAAACAATATTTACAATCCTAATTTTTATAATTGCAAACAAGATCCACATATTTTCAATGTGGCCATCGTTGCTGATTTTCGATAGAAAAACTATCATCACGCTATAGGTGCTAGTGCAATCGATATTTAAGCAAATTGATAAAGTATCGATACTCGATAGTGGCCGGCATTATTTAAATCGATGTTCACGCTTACACGCTCACATGCACACACTCACACACAAATATCTACTCACAGAGAGAAAATATCGATAAAAGGATAAATTGCGCTTCGCATTCCTCTACACTTAATGCTGTTTTGTGTTTTTGTTTTGTTTATTTTTTTTTAATTTGATAAATTTTAATCTCGATTAAACTGTAAAATAGTACAAAAAAAGTGCATCGAATTTGAATTAAAAGTGAAGTGAAGTTTGAAGCAAATCGCAAATCGAATTGCAATGGCAATGGCATTTCGCTTGTCCAAGCACGAGTCGAGCGTCATCAGTACAGAAGACACATCGCTGGAGCAGCTCGACTCCAGTGTCGAGATGCGTTCGCGTTCGCCATCTCCGTTGGTATTCAATCCGCGCAAGCTACGTTTCGCCGACGATGATTTTGACAAGGATACGCAGGAGAGTCCGCAACACAAAAAGAAACCCACAAGCATCCAACGGGATGTGGACATGTCGCCCCCATGCCAAAAAGTTCGTGCATTACGTCTCTTCAATACGCCAGCAACACCAAAGACAATACTACAAAAGTCCACAACAAACTGCAGCAATCATTTGTCCGCGGTGGCCGCTGTGGCAAATGCATCCGCAGAGCTCGCCAGGTTGACAGAACGTCCACGTTCGCTGCCGTTGCACAATCACAGAAGCATGCAGCCCCAGGACACGGCCAATGTTAATCCCTTCACACCAGACAGTAAGTGGCGATATTCCCCTTGGTAATGTCTTGTAGGTAATCCCTGCATCTGGCTCCCTTTCAGGTCTCATGGCACAGAACAAAAAACGTTGCCGCACTCAATTTGGACACGAGAATCTCAATGTTAACGCCATGCGGAGATTTCTGCTCGGTGATCCCTGCGACGGCGACGGCGGTGATAAGGAGACGGCTGCCAGCATTGATGGATCTGTGCGGGAGATTCACCATCAGGCGCCCAAGAGATTGGCCCTGCACGACACAAACATCAGTCGCTTCAAGCGAGAGTTTATGCAGGTCAGCGTCATCGGTGTGGGCGAATTTGGTGTCGTCTTTCAGTGTGTGAATCGTC
This sequence comes from Zaprionus nigranus, assembly GCA_018903425.1. NCBI lineage: Eukaryota > Metazoa > Arthropoda > Insecta > Diptera > Drosophilidae > Zaprionus > Zaprionus nigranus. Next base: position 704,092 of record JAEIGD010000025.1, read on the forward strand.
TCGACGGTTGCATCTATGCCATAAAGAAGAGCAAAAAGCCTGTCGCAGGTAGCTCATTCGAGTAAGTTTCCAAGAATCCCAATCCTAATCCCATGCTAATCCATATTGCAACCCCCCCACGCAGAAAACGCGCTCTCAACGAAGTGTGGGCGCATGCGGTGCTGGGCAAGCACGATAATGTGGTACGTTACTATTCGGCATGGGCGGAGGATGATCATATGCTGATACAAAATGAGTTTTGCGATGGCGGCAGCTTGCACGCACGTAAACAGGATCACAGCCTGGGCGAGTCGGAGCTGAAGATACTGCTAATGCATGTCATCGAGGGACTACGCTATATACATTCCAATGATCTGGTACACATGGACATTAAGCCAGAGAACATATTCTCCACCATGAATCCAATGGCACACAAGCAACAGGGCAACTGCAACGGAGGCTGTGGCAAGGATGACGATGGCATGGATAGTGTATATGAGGAGCTACGCAGCTCGGAGAATCTGGTTACGTATAAGATTGGTGATCTGGGTCATGTGACGTCGGTGAAGGAGCCCCATGTCGAGGAGGGCGATTGTCGTTATCTGCCCAAAGAAATACTGCAGGAGGATTATAGTAATCTCTTCAAAGCCGACATATTCTCGCTAGGCATAACGCTCTTCGAGGTTGCCGGCGGCGGACCTTTGCCCAAGAATGGTCCGGAGTGGCACAAGCTGCGGAATGGCGAGGTGCCTGTGATACCAACACTGAGCAAGGACTTCAATGAGCTCATTGCACAAATGATGCATCCTGAACCGAATGAAAGGCCCAGCTCCATGTCCATCTACAGTCATCCGTAAGTGGCTAAAAATGATTTGTACCTGTTGACAGAGATCTAACTTAACTCTTTTATTCCTTCAGTATCCTTAGCGCCGTGGACTCGAAGAGCAAACTGCAGCTTGGTCTGGAGCTGACAGTGGAGAAGCGAAAGAACGAGATACTGATGAACAAGTTAAGGGAGGCTAAGAAACAGATAAAGCTTCTCGAACAGCGAGGTAAGTTGGAGAAGAATCTTTGCTGATGTGTCTATATGTTTACGTTCTATATCTATATCTATAGTTTCCGTTTTGGCTGTGGCAAATACGCCTGAATCCTTGGACGGACAACGTTGCCTGCGCTCCTTTACCAGGCGTATGCGCACCCCCTTTGCCTCGCATGGCAAATTCAATAATCTTGGCGATCGAAATAAGAATGTCATTACGAACATTTGACCCCCCTTGGACGTTTAATCTTACGCCCGGCACTAAACTCTTCCTCCACCACGCATTAAAAGTGAACAAAGCTCACGTTCTTGTTAATTTAAGTCTTTATATATACCACATCATCATTTTAGTTATAGTAAGTTGTTTGCTCTAATTCCGATCGATAAAACGTTAAGTCTTACGGAAGAAGAAGAGGAATATTTCTCAACTCAGTGAAATTTGATATGAATAAACCAAGTCGCGTTATTAAGGTATTGCCTTTATTGATATACATATAGAAAAATAGGTATGATAATATTTTTTAATCAATTATAATATTAACATTTTTTTTGTATATATCAAGTAACTGTAAAATAGTATGTATTGTTTTCGTAATTAAACCTATTTATTATGTTAAAATTGAAGCGAAATATTTAAGAACACATTCCATTCGTGAATAAAACGAATGATATCGATTAAACAACAAACAATAGTTAGTTTTCTTTATGCATGTCATATAATACATTTAATTCCTTGCGCTCTTCTATTTTCTTCTCTTTTCTACCACATTCTCGATCGTTTCCTGTTTGAACGTAACAACCCCTAAATGCGTATTGTTTGTTATATTGTTATCGATACTGCTGCGATATGCGGATGTTATATTCGATACTTCACGAAGTCACGATGGTACGAATAATTCAAATATCGATATTTGTTGTAGAGTTGACACAGTGCCGATGCATTAGCTGTTTATCGAGCAACAAGAAACTCATGTGGTTGAATGGTCAATTGAATCTTTAAACAAAAATGGCCAAAATACTTCAGAAATATATTAAATTCTCCACAAAAGAGCTGGAACAGTATGCCGCCAACCCGGAGTCGTGCGTACTTTGCGTCAATACGGATCTACACCTATCAATGGGCCCGTATGGCATGGCCAATTTCAAGAATGCGCTGCACGAGCTCCTCATCCGCACCAAAGTCGGGATATACGATGCCAATCTGAATGGAATTGTGCTCGGGATTAAGAATATTAAGATGCTGGGACATACTGCTGCATTGCGTGCTGATGACCCCACCTTGCATCTGGTTATAAATGCTGATTTCTATGTACTCAGACCACGAGCGGGTGCAGTGCTTCATGGGGTTGTGCGACACATCTCGAAGCATCAAATCAGTGCCATCATCTACAGAGTCTTCAATGCGACCATTAGGTTTACGAATAAGAAACAAGCAAGCAGAGACGGCATTGCCATGGAACAGGAAATTAAGTTTCGAATCAAGGACTTCAACATAGCCAACGTCATGCCCTACATTGAGGGCGAACTATTGCTGGAGGAGACCGAACAACAGGTACATCATAGTAAAAGTATCTGCTGTCTATATCTAACATTCATATTCTTTTCGCAGAATAAATCTATTAAATTCGAAGAGGACGATGAGGAAGAAATTGAACCTAAAGTGGAACCAGAGGCAGAAGCAGAGGCAGAAAAAGCGACAGAAACAAAACTAAGCACGCATGTTGAGTTAGACGCTCTGGTGGAGCTGATCAAAACGGAACCAGGCTTCATAGCAGAAGAGTCACCCAAGAAGAAAAAGGCTGAGAAACGTAAGAAAAGCGTCGTCGAGGCTGACAAAGTTGTGCCTAAGTTGAAAAAATCCAAAAAAATAAAAACTGAACCTGTTTAGTTGGTAAAGATTGTCGTAATCATTTGGTACAAATTATGTGTTTGTATGTACATATATATATATATAGAGTACTATCTACAGAGTAGGCAACGAATTAGTTTTTACATTTAGCTTATAGTCTTCTGCTAGTACAAATTGTTAATATGTATTAAATTGTAAACAGAATCCTTCCATCGATAAACTTAAATGCCAGCCAAGTAAGGAATGTTTAGGGGTTCAATGAGCACTGCTGCTCATGCATTGCGAGAATCCCTTGCCATCTCATTATACATTCACATTGGTGGCACCTGTTTACTGTCCTGAACTGGCATCCTGCAATACAATCTAAGAACGTAAACCCCGATGGTTAGACAGAGTTTCCAAGCAATATTTCCGTATCACAATGACTGAGAAATATGTTGTGCTACTCTTTTACTGGGCACTATGCGGCTGTCTCTGCTATCAGATCTGTCGTCAGAGATTAGCGAGGATTATGGCAGCTGTATGCCTCACTTCGACAATAGTCTGCGTGGTCAATTCATTATCACTCACAAAGGTTTCATACGTCAACCTACCCTTAATGATTGTTATCTACCATGATGTGCTGATGTTATGCTGCAGAAGGATATAGATACAATTATGACATTGGTGATCATATTATTACTATAATAAATCAAGTTTCTTTTTGTAAATGAAATGAATTAATGTTTTCCAGATCTATTGTTTATTTATAACACTGATTTATCGTTATTCTTTTTGCAATATCACCATCAAAATGCCGATTATACATAGATTTATTTTTATTACATGTGTATTTCATACAAATAGATTAAATATTTTACAATACATTCATTTACTCGTATATAATAAATAGTATATATAGTAATTAAAAGCTTGTTACATACTTGAATTTCTCATTTGATTTCGCTAATCATTATTGTTATTGGTAATATTATTATTATAATTATTATTAAATACATAACAAGCAAATATAGCAATAATAATGGTAATAATAAATACAAAATACGATAATTCCTAACCAAGATAAACTATACACACACCTATATATGGAAAACAAATTACAGATTTTTAACACAATTCTTTTTGTATATGTAGTATATGTATGAGGTCTACATATTCCGATTAGTTAGGAACATTTACATAATGTACAAACATATAGATTACGCACATTTTAACACATTTTGATTGATTATCCTTGAACTACGCCGATAAGTAAGGAAAGGCAGTGTCTAAGAAAAGAGATACTGGGCAGGGAAAGAAAGAGAAGTAAGGAAAACTAGAGCTAAGTTATTAGGGGGAAACAGAATAGAATAGAATAGAAATAGATATAGAAGTAGATGGAGGCGGAGAATACTTGAAGTACTCCCCCAAGTATGTGGGGAAAAGAAGGTAAATTTCGAGCTAACTGGTTTAGACAGAGATTTCCTGAATATGTACACGTTTCTTGCCGCTGCTCGATCCACTGGCACCGCCCCCAGCGCCACTGGCGCCTGCCTGCCTGAGGATTCCTTGCTGTTGCTGTTGCTGCTGGGCAGCCAGAAAGGAACGCGGCGGTGGCGGTGGTTCGGGTATTTCATCATCTCGCATTATTTCCGAATCCACTAAGCCGCCCACTCCCGCTTTGACTGCCTCCTCGATGGCCTTGAAGGACATTTGATCCGATGATTGCACCGCATAATCGAACTGCATGGGGCCACCACAGCTGGTGTCCACAAAGGAGCCACGTTTGCTGCCCGCTCCGCTCGCCTCCATGACTGTGGCCAGTGGCGGCAGCACGTTGTAGCTGACCATTTCGATGGCACTTGAAGGTCGCTGCGTTTTGAGCAGATCCAGTGTGCTGGTCGAGCACGATGCCTCCTGCCAGCCGCCGTCCATGAGTAGCGTTGTCTGTGCCCCACTTGGTGGCGGTGGTGGTGGCAACTCGACGAGCAGCTGTTCCTCCTTGAGCTGTTTGGTCTTCATGGACTTCTCATCGTAGCAACTGTATTCACCAAAGAGCACGCCACCCTTGCTGTCCATAACGGCGCCACTTAATGTATATGCATCACTGGCGACATCACTGGGACCCGCTGCATTTAGCTTCAACATGCTGGAGTTCTTGCTATTGTCGCCCTCCTGCAACTCCTCCTTGGTCTTGGCATCACGTGCCCGCTTCTCGCGCTGATGATAGATGCCGGCAAAGATCAACACGTTTAGGATGAGCAGAAAGCAACCAACGGCCACAGTGGCAATCAGTGCCGTCGTATAGCTCTGGAATTGTTTGCCACTCAGACGACGCAGCAGCTCCAGATTGCCAATGATGCCCGTCGATGCGGTGGCCAAGTCCTTGTGCGTCTCCTGCTGCCGCTGCCTCTCCGTCCGATTGTCCTTGGGCGCTTGTGTTGTGGTCAGCTCCGACACGGACATGGCGCCATCAATGTTACATTCTGGGGAAGGTCCATTAATGAGTCACAATTACCGCAGCTCATTTATCAAGCTCACCTGTTGTTGTGCCACTTGTTGCATTACCTTGACCTGGCTTGGCGCTGGCCGCAGCTGGCGGAGGGGGTGGCGCTGCCGTGGAGGTTGTGGTGCGTGTGGTTTGAATAATTATGATGTTATCATCCTCCGCCGGCTTTGTTTGCAGCTGTGGTCGCACAACACCTGAAAGCAGAAGAGGAGGAGAGAGGAGGAGTTAAATCATTAATCATTTGGGGACTTAGGTTATCACAGCTACTACCTTCATAGAGATCACGATTGTTGAGATCATCCTGGAACTGATGATGCCGCATCGACTGATCGTTGATGTTGAAATGTCGATGCAGTTGGGGTATCAGGTTCAGCCACATGGACAGCTTGTGTCCGCGATAATGACTTTGTATGTTGGCCTTGTTGCCTGAAGTGAAGAGAGAGATGGGGAAAGAGAGGGAAACTCTTAGTATAAACCAGTAAGAAAAGTACAGACGAGTGTGGTGTTATTTATGCTGTTATAAACTACCCACAAAAATTCTTCTTTTAACATGTAACTTCTATTTTTCTATTGCATATTTGCAAGTCTCTTAGTTTCTTAGAACAAGGCGTTTATATGGAGAGACAGCAAGATAGACGGTGTGATAGGAAGACAGACGAGCAGACAGAGTTATAGATGGATAGACACATAGAGAGACAAACAAACAGACAGAGAGGCAGACATACAGGAGGACAAGAATAACAAGAAGACAGGAACATAAGAAACAGAAAAGACAAACAGAAAAGAACCAGTAAGACAGAGAAACAGGGAGATAAGAAGACGGGAATGTAGAAAGATAGATAGACAGATAATCTAACAGACAGATATACAAACAGACAAACCTACAGAAGAAAGACAGACAGAAGACCCCAGACGAAGGAAAAAAAACAAACCACCCCCCAAAGGGGAGGCAGGAATTAATTAATTTAATAAAATCCACCAAAGGGGGGCGGGGGGGGAAAAAAAACAAGAAGGAATAAAGACCTCCAGATCGAAAGATAAATGAACAAACTACTTCAAAATTTAAAGGTAGAATTTGTTATTAAGAGCAAGGACGAAGAACAGATCGCTTTGCTTACCCAATTCAATGTACAGCTGATTGACCACATCATAGGCATCCCAAAAGGGGAACTCATCGCCGTCGTAGCTACCCAGATCTGTCTCGCCACTCATGACAGCCAACTGGGGCATGCTGACGCCATCATTGCTCCTGAGGCGACGCCGGAAATAGGCGCGTTTCTCGTGCATTGCATTGCTGCGACGCTGATTGTAGATGACGGCCAGATTGAGGGCCTCGCCAGAAATCGATAGCGCATCCTGAGGCAGTTGTGGCAGCGTTGGCCTTGTAGCTGCACGTTTGCGCTGCTGATGCGCCTCCCTAATGGGCAATGTCATGCTCGACGAGGATTGATTCGGATTGCTGCGGGCAAAGAAAAATCACATTAAATTGCATCAAGGATGCAGGTCGGAGTTGCCATCCTTACCCGGTCTTGGCAAAATTGGCCAAATAACGCAACATCAGGCGTCCAATTTGCCGCTCCTGCGTTGTGTAATTGTGCGGAAAGAGCGGGGAAACGGGCAGACCTAGCCAGAAGGGCACATCCTCGCCACGCACCGAGCCGGTTCGCTGTGTGTAAAGAGAGAGAGAGAGAGAAGGTTAATGGGGTCAAGTTGAGCAGATTAAAAGGTGACCCACCTGTGGATACTCCTCCTCGACTGTGCGATGCTTGAAGTGCATGAAATATGTTCGACCTCCACGCAGGCTGTGCATGTAGCCCAACTTGATGAGCGGCGACGCTGTGTGGCCATCGCTGAGGAACTGCAATGTGGCATCCCGCGAGCTAAGCGGATTACGTATGGCCTTCTCCCAGTCCGTATACTCGTTCTGCAAGTGCAGCAAGGTCAAGTAACATATATATAAAGAATGTATCAATTTTGCACTCATTGTTCCCACCTTCAGCACGGCAAAGATCTCATTGAGATGATAATGAAAATTGTTGCGCACAAATGTGCGTAATATGCGATCCCGTCGCGTCTCATTGAAACCAAACTCCAGATCCTGTGCACTCAAATCCAGATACGATTCCACAGAGGTCAGACAGAATATGAGGTCACGTTTTGGAAAGTTTGCGTATTCAATTCCTGAAGTACTGTGAAAGTAAGTAACGAGAGCAAATATTTAAGATAAGAAACAGTTGAAGAAACGCAAAAAATAAGGGAGCTCTTGGTGAAGAATCAGTTGAAATATGTTTAAAGAGAGTAAAGAATTATTGTTCGTATTCAGATAGAACAATTGAAAAATTGAGTATATTTCGGTTGGTTTTGAAAATATAACTCAGCAACTATTTATGCATTTCAACCATAGGAATAGTAAAATAAATATGGTGCAGCTTTATGTGATTTTCATAGGTCTTTTTGAAACTGGCTAAATCGATTTAGATTGAAAACTTGGGATTTTTGAAAGGAATTAACCTGGAAGATATCGAAAAAGTTTTGGAACCTTTTGATCTAGTAATCAAACCATGAACAATATTATATTTTAGAGAACATTTGGTTTATTTCTGGTAATATTTTGATGTTGGAAGTCCGGGTTATCAGAACACGAAACATCATTCAATTTGTAGGTATATTTATTTAAAATATGAAGATAAAGTTGGATTTCAATTAAATTATTAAAAAGAGATGATATTTTATAAACAAATCTTATGATATTTTACTGAGTTATGAAACTGGTTTTAAGATCTTTTAAAGAGAGAGTGCCATGATAGTATAAAAAAACCTTTAAATATCTAGAAGAAATCTGAATATAACGGGTGCGAGTTTTAACATTGCAGAATTTAATAATAATGAACATTTCTGATGTTGCAAACTCTAAAAAGGTCCTTATATCAAGTTGCAAGTCTAGATAAGCATTAAAGATCTTAACTGCTAAAATATCAATAACTATGCAAATTTAAAGATCATATCGAGCACAAAATGATATTTTATATGGTAAAATAAAACGATATTGAACGTGTCAGATATGTGAAGGCAAAAAAGAATATAAAGCATTAGATATCTATTTATTTAAACTTACCTAACAATAGCTGAGCCCAAGGGCAGGGCAGTGCTGGACATGGCATCGGTGCTAGGTGATATGACAGTGCCATCCACAAAGGGAGCGAAACCAACAAGGAAGCTATGGGAAGGAGAAAGATAAACAATATATCATTGGAATTGAATGAAGAAGATCTCTATCTTTCTCTCTCTCTCTTTCTCTATTCCACTCTCTTTCTTCCACTCTCTTTCTTCCTTACCGCGGATGATCGATTTTAACAGCAAGCAGCTCAGCAACGCTCTTGGTGCGCAAACAGGGTGCTAGATCGTCGTAGAGCATGTCACCATGGCAACCAGTTTGCTCCGCCACACGACGCTTCACGAACAGCGGATTCTTCTGTATGGCCCAGGGGGGAGAGAGCAGTGCCGCTGATAAGCACAGTGCGCTGTATGAGATCTGAGTGGGGGCAGAAATAAATTGACGGGTAATATAATCTTTATGAATAGTATAGTCAAAAGTCATGTAGACCCACCACTGGCCACGGGTGAAACGGCCAAGATGTTGGCCAGCACGGCGCCAGTGCCATAACCAAGCAACGTTATGCTCTGCGGATTGCCTCCGAATGCTGGCAGGTTCTCCTTGAGCCAATGCAGGCCGGCAACCAGATCCATCAGACCGAAATTACCCTGAGCACTCTCCTTGCCGCCGGTCTTGAGGAAACCAAAGATTCCCAGACGGAAATTGATTGTCACAACGATGACGTTGCCATGGGCGGCAAGCTCGGAGCCATCGTAGGGATTGCCCGAATTCCAGTCATATGATTCGCCATGTATAAAGACCACAGTCGAGAGCAGCGTCTCCGGACTGGCGCTAGAACCAGAGCCGGAACTGTAACTGGAGCTGGAACTGTAGCTGGAGCTGGATGTTGAGCCGAAGCTGTCATTGGCAGCAGCAGCAGCATCGCCTGCAAGAGGAGCAGATAAGTGGGCAGATATATCAACAATATGTTGTGGGGCCTGTGCAATTTCGTGTTGGTTTTCCTTCTTTCTCGCTGCTTCTTCCCTTCTTTCCTTCCTCCGTCTTGCGCTTTGCTGTCTGCGGCAAACGAAGCTGCCAATTCTGCAGCGCTTGCAGCAATTGCTTAAACCAACTGCAATGCACTACGGAATTGAAAGTTGCGCTGCCTTTTTCCATCCAATCCCCTCTTTCTCCCCTCCCCTCCCCCTCTTTCAACTGCCAAATGAAAATACAATTTTCCCTTTGGCCTGTCAATCGTATCAATTTTGGATGCGTCGTTTTTCAATTAATAAACTTTAATATTGAATTCAATTCTTAAGCTCAAATAAATTACTATAAAAATGGTCGAAGAACAACACGGAAATAATTATAGATAAAGGAATCTGATATAATTGAAATTTTGACAGATTACTGACAACAAATAAAGATTTACAAGAAGAAAGCTGAATTGAAATATTTGGGAAGACGAAACAATCTATTCAAGGTACACTATGGCAATAACTAGACTGCGTTGAGAGCTCTAAGCTCAGCAGGGGGTACAATAGATGTATAAAGTCGAAGTACATTTTCCCCATTAAATAATAATAATAATAAATTATGGAAATATAAAAATCTGCTACAAATAAATTGCAATAAATTTAGTTAAGAGCATTTTATGAATAGTTATAGTAAAAGAATCGAAATACTCATAAAATTTGTTCAGTTTGTATAGTATATATTGGTCATAATATATACACCAATTATGGTTTAGGTATATGCTTAATTGAATATGTTAAGAAAAGATTGGTAATCATTAATAGTTGAAATATTTTTAGAGTTAAGACAATACATAAAACCTTTAGTAAGTGTTGAGTTTGGATTATTTTTTATACCCTTCGACCATTGAAAATGGTCAAAAAAGGGTATACTAACTTTGTGCAAATGTATGTAACAGGCAGAAGGAGGCGTGGGAGACCCCATAAAGTATATATATTCTTGCTCAGGATCACAAGCCGAGTCGATTGAGCCATGTCTGTCTGTCTGTCTCTGGTGTCGTCCGTCTGTCCGTCTGTGTGAACGCACAGATCTCAGCTATTATAAAAGCTAGAGTTACCTGGGTATCCCACTTCGTGTGCTGCGCGCCTGTTGCTTTTCTTACTGGTTTTAGCTTGAAAATTATATTAAGATTCTTTTAGTGTACTATACAATAACTACATTTTGTAGATTATCAGTGTATTCTGAATAATTTGGATAATCTTGTGTATTATAAGAATCGAAAGAGAGAAGTTAAAGGGTGGAATCTGTTAGATCTACGGTGATACGTGTTGTACATGAGCAGTTGAACTGCAAGATCGTTCATATAGCTCTACAAACATTTGAAAATATGTATTGTACTGTGTAAATGTACAGCTGTTGATGTAGAACCGTGTTACGAACATAAAAGGGCGTACCTGGCGGCGATACACAAATGATATTTACCTAAATGATGATATAATTGGTCTAGCAAGTCAGTAAAGTCAGTTTTAGTAACTATAAACAAATAATATTGACGTTACTGAGTTTCATTTCTCTTTTTTGTTTGTTTAGCTTAAATATGAATTTTATATTTTTGTTGATCCACATTTTAACTAATTTAACTAATTCTATAGTAAAAAAATAAAGGAAACCCTAGTTATTTTAATGAAAAACTACTTTAAACATAAATATTCATTGCATTTTTGCTTTTACAAAGAATTAGTTGACACACTGTAAATAAAAGCACATTTAAAAGAAGTTTAAATTAAAGATAATATACTTTGCTTTACAAGCGCTAAGTTTTATTAAGATATTCGATGAACTAAATATGTTATAATGTGAAATGAATCAATAAATCTAAACACAAGAAATCGAAAGACAACTCCATAATATATTTCAATAGATTCATTTATATATTTGGTTCCCTTCCATTTCACTTCAGTTCACAAATTAATTAATTTGATTTAGGTAAATAAAGCGATTTGGGACTTACGTCTGGCTGTCTGCGTTTCGTAGGGCACATAGATATTTAGATATAGGCAGTCTTCCGATTGGTTCTTGAGCAGCGGCAGCAGCCGGCGCAGCTGGGCGAGACGGGCACGCGGCACTTCGAGCAAAGCCTCCGGCCCATTGGGCGGAATGGGAACATTCTGGGGGCAAACGGGCGAGAATCGATCCGCCGTACGGGCCGTTTTCCACGTCGATGGCGTTATGGGCGGCATAAATCTGCAAGTCAATCGAGTTGAATATGGCCGCAATATGTGAGTATAAATATGCAACGATTGTGGTGCTGGGGAAGAGTGGGAGTGGCAAAGGGGGACTGAGACTGTAGGAAATGGCGTAATGTGTGGGGTAATTGTGGCTATCAAACTATTGCGCATTCGTCTGGGCTACGGAAGAGTTGAGAATGACAGGAATCCCGCTTAAATGCCATGGATTCGCAGGACTCGCAGTATACGTGCTCGATGCGAAGGAGTGGGAGAGTCAACTGAACCCATCAATCAAAATCGCCAAACGATTTTTTGATTAATTGTGCATTTTATTGTTTGTTGTGCTGCATCAAACCATCGATCAAAGGCCAAAGACAAAGCGGCGAATAGAGTGGAATGCGGAGAGAGAGGGATAGGGAAGAGTTAGAGAGGGACAAGAGAGAGAGAAACAGAAAGCTGGTCCTGGTCACGTTATGACTTTGTTGTTGACAATAATTGACGCGAAACGTTTTTATTGTTTTGCCAAATGGCAATACACAATAGAAAATCCCACGTCGCATAATAATTCAGCTTTATGTACCGTTACCATTACCGTTAACCTCCCTCCTCTACCTTTGTTGCCTAATCGGTTAGAACTTAGCGCGAAATACCTATAAATATGTTATCTTCATGTTCTATAAATTTCTGAAAAATGCTTCCATTAAATTGGGATCAATAGACAGTTAAATTGATAGCGTTGAAAATAGATAAGAATAATTTGATATAACATATGAGATATTCCAACAATCAAATAACAACTAGAGAAAAACTGTTTAATTGGAATTATTTTACACTAAATCAAAAGAAAATTTCAATCAATTATTAAGATTTGTTAAGTAAACTTGAGCCTATAGTCCATATATTAAAAGAGTGTGTAAATGTTGAAAAGATTTAATAACAGCCTGTTAAAGGTTAGCTGGTGTTATATATACCCCCGATCGTTCAAATACTGGCTTTATAAAGGGTGATTTTTTAGCTTTTATCTTTTTGGTAACCCTAGTTTAAACAGCTGACGCACTTTTCATGTTTTGTATCACTGTCAAACATCTTCAGCTTGGTCTATAATTTAACCATGAATCGTCTTATTCAATATTATTTCTCACTCTGATTGGCACTAATAAGTTGAGTTATATCTAAAATCTCTGATTTTCATAGAAAATCTATCATTACGGCCGACTTTTCCTATGGCAGCTATATGTTATAGTAGTCCGATTTTATTAAATTTCAAAATTGTTATATATGTAAAAAAATTGCGATGTGGTTAATTTTGATCTTGACAAATAACAAAAATCGGCCGATAGTTTGTATGGCAGCTATACAATATATCGGTCCGAATCGGCTCGTTCCGACTTTTTAACAGCGTGCAGCGATAAGAAGCATGTGTATCAGGTTTCATCAAGATAGCTCTTAAACTGAGAGATTAGTTTGTGTTGCAACAGACGGACAGAGGGATAGACAAACTTTCTTAGATCGACTCCTCTGTTGATGTTCATTCGGAATTTATACGAGTATACTTTATGGGTTTGGAGATGTCTCCTAAGGTTCGTAGCAAACTTCTGTTTAAAATGTATATACTTTCTGCAAGGAGTAGTCTAGTCTAAACTAGGAAGAAGCTGCCGGTGCCTAGGATTGAGAGCATTAAGAAATTTGACTTTACATAGGCCAAAAACATAAGATAAATCGATATATTACTTTCTTGTAACGTAATATAAACCTTCGTTCTTATAGTATACATAAAAATTTGAAATTTTCTGAAGAAATATTTAATAAACTTGCTGTACTTAGTCTTCATATTGAAGAAAGAAGCTGCTTGTGTCTTTGGTTGAAAACATTATGAAATATGACGTTAAATTGTTAACAATATTGAGATTACTCGATAAGATTTTAATTATAAATTTGCACAATAGTTTAGCGTATAAAAACTCTTAACATTTCTCATATATGTTTTAATAAACTTGCGGATTCTAGTCAATATTTGGATGGAAGTACTTTCAAATTACTAGTGGTGAGAACATCATGAAATATGATCGAAAAACTAAAAAACTTTTACACACTGCTGTCTTGTACTTAAAACTTTTATTCTCATATAAAAAATCTACAATTTCTTAAGAAGCTTTCCATAAACTTTGGATTTATAGTCTCTATAATTTTAAGATAAATGCTGCAGGTTACCAGGCTCATGAAATATCATGTAACTTTATCAGAATCTTAAAGTTAAACTATAAACTTTCATTAAACTTAAAAATCTCTAAACATATCTCAAAATGTTTTTGATAGCTTTCTATATTAAGTCTGCAAAGTATTGCAGATACCCAGCACTTTAAGTTTCCATTAATATATGTCATATCTATCAGAATATCTAAATAGAGTGTAGCTAATTATATTATAACGAAAATTCTGTAGCAAAATATCAAAGTTCAGCAGCATATTAAAGTTGAGGGTGTCCTAAAAACAAGTTCACTTTGTCGTTTTGAGTTTTTGATTGGGAACATTGACAGAGGCAAAGATAGAGACAAAGTGATTAATTGGTTCTCTGCTCTGCACTTTGAGTGTGGCAAATCGACAATTTGCCAAATGGCATGTTTATTTTGGTAATCTCCCCCCATTACCCCCCCCCCCTGTCACTCCTTACTAGCATTACCTGCAAGAAATTTTCATTGAAGCATGAATAATTCGAAGATGAAGTGAAATTTTCCAAGAGGGAAGGCATTTGAAGAGTTGCTCATGTTGCTCATGGCCTGTGGCATGTGGCAGCATCTGTTGCTGCTGCATAACAATGAGACACGAGTCCATTGACTTGCGTACGGGAAGTAATTAAAGAACAATTTGCCAGCAGTTGAGAAGGAGGAGCTGAAAGGGGGGTCAGAGGGGTCACAAAGTTTAGTAGAAGTGGACAAGCTGCTATCATCTTTATATGTGCACGTATGCTCTCCGTCTAATCAGTTCATTCATTACACACTTGTTGTGATGTCCCCCCCCTTTCTCTGTTTCTCCCTCGCGCATTCAACTGCGAATGAGTTCTATCCGGCTAACAAGCCTGAGGATATGTACAGACTGGGCACGCTTCTCTTCTCATGTGCAAACGTGTCAAAGTGTGGCAAAACTTTTGTAATATGCCGCAAACTTGCTTCAGTTTGCGCTCTATCTTTCCTTCTCTCTCTCTCTTTCTAAACGAACTTTCTTCTCGCTGGCAAATCACAAATTGGAACTAGAAAACACCGAAGCCATAGCCAGAAACTATTGTCGACTTCAGTTTGCCCAGTTGGCAAAGTCATTATCACATTCTCCTTCTCATATTGCTTGGGCGTCAATAAAGTCTAAATTGCATGCGAATTGTATCGACAAGTTTTGGCTTAGGTGTGCCATATACCAGAGCGTACGGTTCACATAATGCACATATTATAGACACGATATGGAATTCGGTAAGGTATTTTACGCAGGAAACTTCATAGATCTTCTGGATATCTTAATAAAATCATAGTGATAATCACAGTGTTATCGTTAATTTGAATTAATAGGATTATGTTTATCTAGTTCAGTTATCAATCAACCCTGAGAAAATTTCACTTAGGTTTCCCTTACAGAATCATAGGCTTTTTCATGACATTTATCTAGTCCAAATTATCTGCGATCCTGGTCCTAATTTAATATTATTACTTTTGTAAAGATAATTTCATATAATATTAAGACATATGTAAGAAGTAGGACTACAAAAACAATATAAAAAAAATGTCTAAATATTGCACGCAGATCAAGTTTGTTTAAGATTACAGCCACGCCCTCTTCGGCACCCGTATAACGATGAAAACCAAATTCCAAACGTAATTTTAATGCGGGATAGTTCATTTTTCGTAAATACCATAACTATTAACGTCCAAGAAATATCCTGAAATTGGTTGCGCTCGGATAATTAACATAGAAGCTATTTAAGAAATAAGTTTAAAGACGTACTGATTCCAAGCCACTGCAAAGTATGCAACACAATATACGGTAAACATAGAAATGATATATTAAGGAAATTCTTTTGTTCAGGCGGGTATATCACAGTCGACTAATCGCTCTATGGCAGCTATAGTAGTCCGATTATATATTTTATATAAATATGGTATATGATATTAAAGGTATTATTAGAAAATGTTGTGCAAAGTTTCAAGCCCCTACCTCGACTGGAAGTATTCAATATTTATGGCCGCGCTCTCCATACAACGCCGCCCACTGTGCAATCATTAAATATGTATATATATATATATATGTATATATCAAATATCATATATACATATGTATATATCATGTCATATTCAACGGTATCATATCACATTATAAGCTATCATATTTTCAACATATACAACATATTAATTAGTATCACATTAGTATGTCATGTAATATGATATACTATATATTATCCTATATGCGTATCTACATCATATCCTATCATCTCATTAAACCTGACAGCATTACATATCAAATCACATACTATAACATATCATATCCTATCATATCATTAAACAGCTTAACATATCATATGGCTTATAATTAATATATCATAACACATCCCATCACTTCTCTTTATATCATCACCTCTCAGATTCCACACTTCATTGCTTTGCGCATGAGAATTTCTCAGATTTACAGTTTCTGACCATTTGACATTCTGAAGATATACTAATACATATGTATATTTGCTAGTGTATGCATGTATGGTATGTGTGTGCTTATTTGACTAGCGACACGGTTAGCTCAACTAAAGTGTAGAATAAACAGTTAGTTCCTAGCTCACGGCTGTTGGCAGTTGGCTTAATTAAGGAGCGACCGCCCACGCCCACGCCCACTGGCAAACAATGTGGCAAGCAACCCCGCCCTCAAACTCTCGGAAATCCTTCACTGTGCCACAAAACTCGGAACTGTTGCCCCGTTGTTGCAACGTTGCAAAGGTAGAGTGTGCACAGTTCCGGGCGTATATTTTTTATCAAAATAATTATTAAAATTGCACTCGGATAAGGGAGGAGAGGAGGGACAGGAGGGAGGGAGAGAGAGAGAGAGGGAAAGCAGGTAAAGAAGGAAGCTAAGCCAAAGAAGGGAATGGTGGCAAAGGAGGGAAAGAAGGCAGCTGATGGAAGGAAGGGCAAAGGTGGCAATGAAGGGAGCTGAGGGAAAAGCAGGTCTACAGATATGAGGGATAGGAGGGAAATGGGGGCAAGTAGAGGATGGGTAAACTTTATGGCAAAGTTGTGTGTTTGGCGCTCTGCTCGCGCATAATCTTGACTTGCTGCTCACCTGAGACTGCCCACGGGTGGCGATGCATATGGTATGCCCAGGAAGGCCTCCACCAGCGGCGCTGTACGCACCACAATGCCCCGCAGTATGCCATATTTGGTTTTAACGGTACTATTGCTTGCCTTGGCGCCACCATGCATTGCCTCGCACTGCGGCCAATGGCAGCTGAGCAGGAGCAGCAGTAGCAGGAGCAGATATTGTGAACTACTGCTGCTCCACATGTTGCCATGGAAGGTGCTGCGGGTACTGCTGCTCCTGCTGTGACTGCTGGCGGTCCTGCTCCTGCTGTGGCAGGTCCTGCTCCTGTTGTGGCTGCTGTTGCTACTGCTGTGGCAGGTCCTGCTATGGCTTGTCCTGTGCCTACTGTGGCTGCACACGCTACTGCTGTGGCAGCTCCTTCTCCAACTGCTATGGCTGCGCCTGCACCTGCCTCTGCTGCCGCATCTCTCCAGCTGCAGCTGCTGATTGTTGCTGCTGCTTCTACTGTTGCTACTGCTGCTTTTGTTGTTGTTCTTTGTATTGTTGTCTGTTGGCATGGCCAAAATCTTTAGAAATCTCTTTAATGTTATCAGTCTTATAATGCAAATTCCTGCGCGAAGTTGCAAACTGGCTGCAAAAGTTGCCTGGCTGGGGCACTGACTTTGGTTGCCTGCTTTGATTTGGCTTCGGGTTTCCGTTTCCGTTGCTCGCAACATCGTCATGCCCATCTTCATATCCTCCTCCTCCTCCGGCTCCTGCTGCTTCTTGCTGTTGCCGCTTCGTGCACAAATAGCTCTAATGTAGCTCATCAAGGAACCGACAAAAATGTAACAGTAAATACGTAGAAAACGCGATTGGATTAGCTTAGTTTGTTTGCTTCTTGAATTTGTCATCGTTTTGCTTCGCTCCCGCTCCCCCTCCCACTTCCTCTGCTCCCTCTGCTGCCTCCCTGGCGTCCTTGTCAATTGGCTATGCCCCCGGCCACTTCCTGTTTGTTTCGGGCTCGCATTTTGATTCTGTCTCGGCTTCGATTTCTGACTCCGACTGTGCTGACTCCGCTCCTCCTCACTCCCGCTCTGGCTGCCGCTGCCGCACTCTCTTCTCGTCCGGCATTGGCAGTGGAATAGCGGCTGACTGCGGTACTGCGGCTGATTGGCGACGACGATGGCATCGTTGGCAGCATCTTCAGCTTCGTGCTCTGCTTCATCTTGACTGCGGTTGTGCGCATGTTGAGCTTCTGTCTGCCACTGTGCAGCACCGACAATCGCATACCCTGTCGCTTTGATTTCAAATATTATTCACTAAACACACACGCTCCCTCGCCCCCGCTCTGCCGCACTACCACACTGCGCTGACGGTGCCGTTGAACTCAAGCTGTGGGAGAAACAGAGAGAGAGAAAAAAGAGAAATTAGAACAGATGTTGACGGAACAAGAATATATATATATATAAGTGTATAGAGAAATTAGGAGATATATTCAAGAAACAGGAATATATACATATGTATGTATATTTTCATAATGTTCACATATATATTTATATTTAGAACAGATGTTTAAGGAACAAGAATATAATATATGTATATATTTAAATTATTACAAGTACTTAGAACAGATGTTTAAGAAACAAGAATATATAAGATATAAATATACATATATGTATATGTATATAGGCAAATAATTAGAACATATATTTAAGGACAAAGCATACGATAGTACATACAACACATATATATTTATCTTCACTTTAAAGGGTATTAAGTACTCGTTATGGTATAGCTCACACTTTTATGTATATTATCTAAGTTATATTCATATTATATATATTGTATGTTTGATATTGCAGTTTAAAGAAGTAGTATATTTCTTTTAATACGAACTGATTTGTATTATTTTTATTATAATCAACATATTTATATTCAGATTTACCAAAGTGTTAAGTTTATATATATTTTATGTATTCATATTGTATTGTGTATAAAACATATACAAATATGCCAGATATTGAGGAACAAGAAGATATATATTTATTGAAAATCTAACTGCATAAGCAAATGTTCGCTCTTTATCATATTGAAATATATTTCTCAATGCGATCATTGCTTTCCAGCACTAAACTAAGTTATATAAATACAACATGAACGACTTCTTAAATACAAGAAGATATATGTATTTATAGAAACATATTTGTTTTGAATTAGACAGAAAGTTCTCGTTATCCAATGGAAATGTAATTCTCACGTGATTTTCGTTAATCAAGTTTAATCGAAATTAATAAATATACTATATATGATCTATGATATATTAATCCGGCATTTATGCCATAAACCTGCTATAACTTCAATTAGTTTTTCCACTCGTTTGCAATTTTTAAACAAAGTTAAATATTAAAAATTATGTTTTTGTTTTTAACTTTTCTCATTTTTATTGTTTTTCATTTTTCACAACTTTTTCAAAAAACTCGCTGAAAACAATATTTCAAAAGTTTGTAAATTGTTTTTCGCTGCCCGCACGAAAGTTTTAATCAAATCGCTTGTTAATTTCCATTAACTTGTTGTTGCTGTTGTTGGTGCAGTTAGTTGCTGCGGTTAGAGCTGCACTCTCGACCGTCTGTTGCACCTGTGGTCGCACCTGAGTTGCACCTGTTTTGCACCGTGGCAAGTTCGAATCTTAACTGTGCAACGCATCGGAGCGTGGCATCCTTAAATAGCCTCGGCCAGCGTCGCATCCGGTACGGGCGCCAGCGCAAACTGGACTCGATTTATAGCAGGCTCCCTCCCCCTTATCTTGCTTTTCTTACCTCACGTCACCTTTCTTTTTAACACACACTCTATGAGGGGGGTGGGCCAGGAGGAGGTTGATTGCATCTTTTGACCTGGCTTTTATGCGCCATTCTAAATGCGCATGCTGCAAGTTTGGCTCGAACGAACGCGCAGAACATTTTATCAAGCGTTGCAAGTGGCAAGTGGTACACCTTGCCACACGTGACACACACACACCCATAGCTCACAAGCAACGAGGTTATAGCATGAAGTTAACGCTATTGTTATAGACTTGCGAATTAACTTGTAAGTCCTCAAAATAAATTGGGCAAGTTGCCTGAAGAAGTTCTGCAGAAGTTGAGACTGCGAATTTGTCTATTTTATGAGAAAGATGTCTTCGATATTAAGGCTTCTATAAATCTGTATATACTATAAGTAGAGTACAGCATTTTAAACTACAATATTATTATAAATTAACGCTGTTACAGAAAATATATATTCAGTATTTAAAAGAAACAAACAAGTTTCACTGCAACACTCTAAAAAATATCTTGATTATATAGATTTCTATATTCTCTGCTAATTTTAAATGTTTGGTTGCTGAATTATAGCATTTTTTAACTTTATACCACTTTTAAACATCTTTTTGCTATAGATCTACTTTATTTTACAGAATCCTTTTATGTTCATATAAATTAAAAGATATATTGACTCTATAGAAGATTAGAATCACTTTTATTTAATAATAAAAATTCATTATAACCCTAGATAATTCTCATACACAAATCATATCCTTTTTGAATAACATTTATGATTATCCCTTTAATTTCCTTAACAAAAACGTTTTTATGATATGTTATTTACTTTTAAGGAGCTTTTAATTCAATAGAACCTGAGATTCATTTTACTTAATTAAACAATCTTTATAAACATATATTTCTTATAGAAATATATACCATACAAAGATTAAAGATCTCTTGATTCGATAGATGCTTAGATCTATTTCCCTTTACCATATAACGTTAACACCATAGCTTTATGTTAACTCAATTAGTTATTTAATATCCTTAATGTAATTCATTGCTGGATTCATTAGCGTATACCAAATACCAAACCTCACTTTGTTTAAGAAAACCCTTGTGTACCATAATAATTTACAAATCTCTTGGTTCAATAGATTTATAAATCTATTTCTCTTTACCAAATAATCTTCACAGCGCTCTGTAACCTCAAACAGTTACAAACCATCCTTATCTTCACCTCATTCTAGTAGATACCTTTGCTTATACCGAATACCTAACCTCACTTTACGTTCACAGCCGATTAAAATGCTGTAAAGTCTATTCAATTTTTCACTAGAAGGCTCTCGTAAAACCACAAAAGGTAAGCCTCCCCCTTAGGTGAAGTACCTGCAAAAAGTTGATATAAAACTCTTCTTAAAACTTGTGTTTGTTTGTCGCCCAACATATATGTATGTAAATCGCTTCCGACATTGTCTGTGACCGGCTTGTCTAAATGCTAGCAAAAAAGCTTAGGGCCTCAGCCAAAAAAAAAAATAAAAACAAACCAGGCAGAAATAAGAATAAAAGTCGAAACAAAACATGGCAAATGGTTTCGGTGTGGCTAAGCTGCTTGGGGCTCATTAACAATGCTAACACACACTCGCACACACACACACACACATGCACTCGATATGGCCAGACACATGACGAGAGTACTGTGTAATTTATCTTACGGACCAAAACAGTCTCGTTTAAATCGTATATATCTAAGGCTAAACAATTGACTGAAATGTAACGATTGCGTCGTCGCTCGAGAGAAAGCTTTCTCCCAGGCACACACACACACAGTACACACACACACACACACACGTACACACACTGGCTGTTACAATTTCTGTAAATTGCAGCTATAAAACTAAAGTTTAACGGCAAACCCAGTAGGAATATCCCCTTTTCCTTGGTACCCCCCCTACACGAGCTTAGCTCTCAGTTTTTACTCTATTTTCCTCTGCCATGTGCGCGTGTTGACAACCAAAATGTCGGCACGTTTTTAACTAAAATATATATTTACTATTTTTTTCTTTTTTTCCCATCACTTTATTTTTATATTTTCTTAAACTAGAGGGGGGGAAACAGAGGGGGACTTGGCGTAACAAAATGTTTGTATTTTTCAAATAAATTTCAACTTTTAAATTAACTAAAAGCTTCAAATGGCAGTTGGCTGCAGTATGCCACGCCTCCCCCCCCCCTATCCCCTACTACCATCTCTAAATACTAGACGCCTCTGGCAAGATTCTTGAGTTATACCAGCGATGGGAAAAAGAGGGGGCGGGGAGGATTCCAGTACAAATTGAAGTAGAAGCAAAGCATGTTTCCGGTATGATAAATATTTACATTTTTGCTTGGCAAATGTCTTTCATGCTATGCGTTTGCCACGCCCTCCGCCGCCTCTCGCTACTACCCACTACACACTGTTAGCTTGAGCTATGTAATTTTTTTGCACGCTGTTTTTTTTTTTTGCCTCTCTTGCTATGGCAAATCTGTAAAGACCGATAAAATTGCATATTTTTGCATGAAAGCAGAAAGGAGGAGGAGGGCAGAGATGGGCTGGGGAGGGGAGGTAGGAAGTGCAGTTGCAGATGAGGTAGAAGATGACAACACACAGACGAAGACATTTATACCGGCATCTCACACGTCCTTTCAACAACAGATGGGCGGAGGAGAATGGAGAAGGGAGATTGAAGAAAGAAGAATGGATGAGGGTAGAGAGGAGTGAGTAGACAGGATAGACAGGAGAGGGTAGACAGGAGGCAGAAGAGAGAAGAGGGTAGACAGGAGTGTACTGGGAGAGGAAAAGTCGAGAGACAGAAGACATGAGACGGTAGACACAGGGTACACTGGAGAGGGTAGCCCAGAGACTGGAGGCTGGAGACATAAGAACAGACAGTAGAAGCCGAGAGCTGGAAGAAAGGCGTCAGGAGTCAGGAGACAGGAAGACAGCAAGACACAAGACACGGGACAGCAAGACAGCAGGCAAGCAGAACATGTTGAGAAGAAAAGAAAGAGAAGTACGTTGACTGCAAATAGAAGGCAGAGCAAACAGGAAATGCTGCCCTCTGCTGCTGCGCTGCCATTACTTTTCAGGTGTGTGTGTGTGTTTGTGTGTTGCAATGAAACGATGATAAACGAAGCCGCAGCCGAAGAAAGAAAAGAAGGGGCACAAAGCAAATTTCAGCATCCCACATTCGCAGCAAAGCTGAGAGGAAGTTTTTCGCATTAAAACTCGATATAAAAGTTGCAAGCGCATTAAAAATTGTTACATGCATTTCTTGTTTTTCTCTCTCTCTCTCTTCATCGTTTCCATCTCTCGCGCCCTACAATTTTCTTTTTAAAATTGCACACGCAGTTGGCATCCGAAAAATGTCGTTCGCGTTCCTGATTGTCAGCACTTTTCCGGCTGCCGATGCCGATGTCAATGCTGCTCTTCTTCTTCTTGCTCTTTTTAATAAGCTTGCGATGAGAGAGTTTCACATGAATTCGCTGCGTCGTTGAAAAGCCTGCGAAATGAACGAGCCAAGCTGAGCAGATGAAGAGAAGAAGGGAAAGAAGCTCAGCAAATTCCCGGGAACGGCACATCAATTGCCAGTTATTGCGTATCGCGGAAATAAAGTGTGGGTGGAGGGGGAGAGGACCCAGCCTGTGGGTGTTTCGTCTAGCTGAATACTCTTTGGTTGGGGATTTGCCAATGAAATGTTATCATGTCAAAGTAAGGATTTTGTATACTTAGCTGGAGAAGTAAATAGATGCTCAATATGATCTAAGTTATTATGAAGTAGAAACTCAATTCTTTGGTATGTTTGTAGCTACTTACAAGCATACAAAGTAGAGACTTCCAGAGTTATGAGTAAAATATATATAAAGTATATTAAAGTTTACACAATAAAGTTACATAAAGATTCTGTTATACAAGCTGTATATACTTAAGGTATTGAACGGTCTGTGGAGAGTAGTTAACGATAAGTTAAGATTGTGAGTGTCTTTCCCTTGATTTTACTAAAATTTCAGTATTCATAACTGTGCTTCATGTCTAACTTGGCAAGACACTCAATATTCAACATATTGATAATCTAAGCTATATCTTTAAGAGTACTTAACACCCTGCTATTCTGCACTCTACACTGTACTACAATAATCGTAGATTGCAGATAGTTTCCCCAGGGTATAAGCGCAATGTTATGCCTCCACTTCGCACACACACAGTGTGTTTCAAAGTACACTTATATCATAAAAGCAATCGATACCATTGGGAAGAACATTAAACTGTTTTTCAGCTCTAATCTTATACATTCCTCCCCTCTGCCCCTCCCCGTATACAGCCCACAGTTATGTAATAGCTTTTTCGACACATTCCTATGAATATGAAAGCGCAGAAGAAGCATTTCAATTCAGGCATCGATGCAAAAGTTATGAACCAAAAAGGAGCAGTCAATGGGAAAAGAAGTCTGTGCAAAACTTCTTGCTCAAGTCCGAGTGCCGTGAGCAGAGAGCCAGAGTGAGAGAGAGAGAGATAGGGAGCGTGAAAAGTGCGCTCGAAACTTGTGCAAAGAGTACTAAGTATGTGTTATGTGCATGTACAATGTTCAAGCTTAAAAGAAATAGAACTTACGAATATACGTATATTTCGAGAGTAAAAAGAGAAGGAGAAAGGGGGGAGAGAGGGTGCAGAGAGGTCAAAACTTTCGCTGCAAAGCGAAAAACAAGTTAAACAAACAATTTTAAACTACACAGAAAACTGTGACAAACGAGCTACGGCGGGTTTTCACTTTAAAGTTTTTGCCGGCACAAGAAAAAGAATACTTTGTGTGGGATTTTCATGCAGTTTATGGGGAAGGATTCTTAAAATGCACTTTGATATCGTTGCTTATTACAATTTTACTGCCTTCACCTTTATACTTTTTCGACAGCTAATTATCGCCCTCATTTGGGTTGCCCATTCCCATCTAGCTTTAATTTTAAAATAATTAGCAAATCGTATGCCACGAGAGATAACGAGAGACCCAAAGAGAGAGAGAGCTGACTCGACCCGACGTCTGCTTCAACCTAATTAAAAATTCTTCCATTCCCTTTTGGGGTTTTGGTTACCGTTTCCATTCCCTTTCTCCTTTTTTCCGTTGTCGTTGTCTGCTTGCCCATCTCAAATAATTTGGTACTTTCAGTGTTGATTGACATTCTAAATTGGAAAGAGTTCAAGCTTTTTTCCTTCTTCGCGCATCCCTTTTGCGACTTATCCCTTGTCCTTTATCCCTTGCTTCGTTTGATGTCGTCTTTGGCTCTTTAAGCCAAACAGGTGGCACACCTTTGGGGCTAATCAAAGCATCAAAGCAGGTACTGGTATTGTTCACAAGCAATGTTTGTTATTATGCATAACTGGTTTATTTTTAACAGCAAACACGCTGTGTTAAAGAAGACTTTTCTTTTTGAACTTTGATTAAAAGATATTTTCCAATTATTCCAATTATTTTGATGTTATTGCTGGTGGCTGCTATTTATAAAGTGTGATTTTTAAGCTATTATCTTTTTCTCAAGACTGGTTTAAATAGCTGACCCACGATTGATTGTTTTGTATCACTATTAAACATCTTCAGTTTCGTCTATAATTTAACCATGAATTGTTTGACAAACAAACAACGCTTGCAAATTATTTAATTTTATTATCAAAATACGTGTTCTGTTAAGAAAGTTCATTGCGCACTTCTTCAGTCAGTTTAATCGACCCACTGAAGCGGCTATTTAGGCTATTGTGGCTAAATTTCTCACATATTTACAAATTTGTCACAAATTTACATTATTGGACATTAAACCAACAAGACACTTACGTAGAGTGCGAAGTACAAGAAAATATCGCAGCTGTATCAGACAGTTTTAATGATGACCGTACTTCTTCAAAGAAGATTCGAATCGTCACGAGCCTGTGAATATTGAGCACTACCGTGAGATGATATTAAAAGTTTTTTTTTTTCCAAAATGTAAGAGCTTGACTTGCATGACATTTGGTTTTAACAAGACGCTGCCACATGCCACACAGCACGCGTAATAATGGACTTATTGAAACGCGAGTTCCGTAAACATTTTATTTCACATTCGGGACCGTTCAATTGGCCGCCTAGGATCGTGCGATTTAACGCCTTTAAACTATTTTTTGTTGGGGCTATGTTAATTCTCATGTCTATATAGATAAGCCTGCTTTGGGCAACATTGAAGCACTTATTAGTGAGATACCGGCCTGGAAATGTTGGAAATAGTATCCATTACATAATCGGATGAACCATTTGAGGCGCAGTCCTGGTCAACATTTGCATGAAATAATGTTAAAACATTAAATAATATGGACCAATAAAGATTTCATGCATATTTTTTGATTTTTTTTTTAAAAAACTTTTCTATTGCTCTTAAAAAATCACCCTTTATTACTTCTATATTTTAAATATCTTTCTATGCTTTTTTTTTATTAGCTCGTTTGCATTTGTTTTTCAGAAAGGTTTCTTTTTATAATTGGTTAGGGATTTTAAAAATCGATTAATGTTTTTAAATTGTCCTCACATTGTCCTACTTCCGATTCCCTGTACCTATTTCTTATATTCCTTCTATATCTTATGAACCTTTCCATATTTATCATATTTCTTTGAAAAGTGTTCAACTCGTTTGCATTTTTACTCCAAGTTAAGGTTAAATTGGTTAAGGATTTTAAAGTTCGCTTAAGGGTTAAGGGTATAAAATTGTTCTCTACTGTATTTGTTGTGCCTTTACTTTTATTCTTTATTAAAGTTTTGCTCTTCCTATGCTTTCCTTTCTTGACCTATGCTTTACTCTGCTTCCCTTCCCGTTCCTTCCCCTTTCCCCTATCTTTTTTCTCATTTCTTCGAATTGTAAACTGTCCCTCAACTGTGCTAAACCCTTTATCAATTTGTTATTCCCTAACGATGCTCTTTAATATCGGTTAACCGCACATCAAACAAAGAGTTCCCCCATTTTCAATATATACCTGTCCATCGATTGCCAGGATTTATGACCATTAGCTCAATAATAATTTGCTCTCGCTTACAATTTTGCATAAGATGACGTCGGGGAATTTGCCAAATTGCATGACGATCCTAGCATAGAGCACCATTAAAAAGCAATTTCCCAGTGCTAGAGAAAAGAAAGAAAAACACACAGTTTCGGCTTTCAATAAATGCTGTTCTTGCTGGAAGAAGGGGGGGGGGGAGGGGAGTAGTACCAACTTGTTTTCGATTTCCGATTGCACACACAGAGAAAAGCTCAACCAGAGGCACGCACAGGATGCACAGCATGGATGAAGCACACACACACACACACTTATTGTAGCAGTTTTCCTTTTGCCAAATGTCATGGAGGGAAGGGGGGGGGGCATAAACCACAATGAAAAATTCGCACATTGCGTCGACATTGGACCATAAATCCAATTGTCAAGCCAGAGAAAACTTTCTCTCTCCTTTTCTCTCTCTCTCTCTCTTAGTCTGTCTCATATTGTGCGCATCATTTTCATTTTTTCTAATTACGCTAACCGATGCGACCTTAATAATATCCGGGGCCAAAAGTAAATAGTAGAGGAGAAAAACTAGCGGAAAATTTGCCAACTTTTGTCAGTGCGTTTGTTTGTTTGTTTTTCTTGTGTTGCAAGTTGATTTAAAATGCTTTATTAACAAATTTACCAAGGGAAAAGAGTGGAGAAAAGCTGGAAAAGCGCACACACACACACACACACGGATGAAAAAACAGAATTGCATTTCCGCATGTAATTCGCCAAGTTGGCGAGTTCCGAAAATGGCTAGAAAAAGCTTGTGGGTAGAGGAGCGGAGGCAGGAAAGGGGTTGGCGGGGTGTAGAGTTGGCAAAATGAGAGCGCTGTCTCATTCGGTTGTGGACTCAAGCAGCCATGTAACCTCGTTTCACACAACACACACACACACACACACATAATGAAAGGGGAAAGTTGTGCAATTTCACCGCCCATGGTTCCGGCAAATGTCAACCAAAACACACACACACATACACACACACTCGCAGCTCAAGGGTGTGTGCGTGTGTGTGAGGTGCACTAAATGGCATTTGAAATGTTTTGTAGTTCTACTTTGTGACTGGTGACTCTTGACTGAGAAGCAGCAAAGAGGCAAGAAGGTAGCGGGAAAAGGGTAGCAGGTTACAGGGACAGCAGGGTAGAGGGGTAAAGGGGTACCACTCTGTAGAGATACGGTTCTGCCTCTGGACCGGCTGACGCTAGTTTCGCCTTTGCCATTTGCCACTCGGAGCACTCTCTCAAACGGGCTCTGACAGCCCTGGCAGGCTGGCAGGCAGGCAGGCAGGCACACACAGAAGTCATTCTTTTGCCCGTTAGCAGGCAAATGGAGAGCCTCACACACACACACACTTAAGCACACACAGGCATAACAAATCATTTCAACACACACACACACATACGCACGCACAGCTAGTGAGAAAAGGTCAAATGCGAATTATAATTAAAAAACAGAAAGCAAAAAACTGAAAGAGCAAAATGAAAACGTAATTCCTTTCTAGGAAATTGAAATTGCCCGCTTGTTGAGCCACATAGCAACGCCTCACCGCCCACCACCCACCACCCTCGCCAACTACTCCCAGCTCTCCCTCTACTCCACTTCGTGTAGTTTCAAAATAATTGGCAGCTATAATTATAGCAGATTTCTCATAAAAGGTAGCTAGCAATGAAAAAGTTAGCATTTTAATTAGAGTATTAATAGATCGCTGCGTCTTCAAGTTGTGAATGGGAGACGGAAGAAAATATCTAGGGGAGTAACATAGTTTAATTCAGATTGCAGTGGCGTAAATAGTTACAGAGTACAGTTCCTAGAAGCCCTTGTGTATTTTAGAAACATTTTAATATTTATGCAGTTAATATTTATGGAGTCTTAATTGTAAGAGAACTGTAACAACTGCAGAAAGTAGAACGAAAGCAAGTTAATATAGAAAAGTTAGCGAAATTTAGATAGAACTTGAAAGAGAGAAGGTGCAAATAAAGGTTAGATGTTATAATGAACTCAAGTTTGTTTGGAGTAAGTACTGTTCAGGAAGCTATATAAGGAAGCTTTTTATGATTTATTGAATGTCGTTGACAATGTAAATTTGCTCAGTATATTAAAGAATTATAGGAATTAAAAATCAGACAGAATTATGGCCAAATCGGATTATTTTAATATGTTGTTCTAGAATATTATTATTTGTTTAATGTCGTTGTAGACCCTGTTAATTTGTTTGATATATTATAATTCAATTGGAATATAAAATAAAACAGAATTATGGACAAATCAGACTAATTTAATATACTATACTGTTCAAGAATATAAAAAAAATTTTAATTTGGAAGTTATATAAAGAAGCATTTTATGATTTATTGAACGTCGTTGAAGAAACTAAAAAAGTTGCTTAATATATTCAAGTATTATAGGAATACAAACTCAGATAGAGTTATAGTCAAATTGGACTAATTAATATGCTGTTCAAGAATATATAACAAACATATAGTACGTTATTATACATATTGCATCAAAATATGAGAAAGAGTAAAAAAAAAGGGAAAGAGATTGAGATAAAGAAAAGGTGGAACATCAAACGAATCAAAACTCAGTCGATATATAAATGACATATAATATATATTCATTATTTAATTTTTTTAAATTCTTCAGTAAACCCCTGAAAGTTGTAAAATAAATTACGCTGCTCAAGGGGCACACAAAACATTAAAAATAGCGCAATCAATATAATGCGCCATGTTGTTCAAGAACATATAAGCATAGTCAGCTTCAAATTCTCCAAAGACTGCATAAATTTATTAAATAAATTATGTTACTCAAGGGCTGCCATTAAAGTTTCCTAAATTTCGCAAAGCACAACTTAGTCCCACTTCAAGTTTCCTAGCAGATTTACAGAGGCGAAGCTCTTGCAATTTTAATATCAACTACAGAGTCCTCTATTTATTTTCCTCTTCTCCCATCCTTCCTCTCTCTCTCTCTCTTTCTTTGTCTAGCCAAACTAGCGCCAAACTAAGCACCGCTTTGCCCGGAGTGAAGTTAATAAATTTCTCGTAACTGGGTGACTGGACCATTAAAGTGTCTCAGGCTAATGTGGAAGTATCTCCGGCATTAAGGCAACGATTTTCCAAATCTCCATTGTGAAATTAAATATAGATGTTGTTGGGTATGTCCTGGTATGTGTGTGTGTGTGTGTGTGTGTGTGTCTGTGTATGGGGCATGCTCTGAGCACTAATTACAGCCTGGGGACTGTTGCGCCTAATGGCCACACAGCTCGGGTTAGATGTAGATGCAAATGAAGCTGACTTTGGGGATGACGGAGGTGGGAATGCGGAAGAGGATAAGGCAGACCTCGGCAAAGTAGTTGATTTACACAATGCAGAGGACACTAATACTATAACAGAGGCACGTCGTACACACACAGTTGAGTATTTTGGGTACTGAAGATTAACATGGAAATCAAGATGAAGACATCAGATGAGACTCTCTCAGAATTTGACCAATTCACGCTGGCATATAAATTATTTATGACTTATGCGCGGGTGTATATGTGTGTGTGTGTGTATGCCAAATACTTAAGCATACGTAGTCCCCATATATATGGGACCAAACATGTACCAAGTTATGTACACACGCGTCGAGGCTTGGCGTGGGCGTGGCAAATACTCGTACGCCATCCCACACGCGTTGTAAACACGCACTCGGCTGTCGTATTTACTATGTACTTAGTATAATTTAATGGGCTCAATGCAAATGTGCAACACACATCTTGATATTCATCATCGGATCGAATGCGAAACCGAATGCGAATGCGACACTAACATGCGACAGGGACAGAAAGTTGGAGGACAGCGACATGGACTGGAACATGCGACACGGACATGACGACATGACAGGCTCCTCTGTGGAGTGTTTGTTTGTTTTTGAGGTTTTTATACCCGCTATCGAAAGCATAGAAGGCTAGAAGGGTATTATAACCAACAAATAATGTATTAAACAGGCCGTAGAAGGTATGGCAGACCTTAAAAATTATAAGAAATAATAAATAAGAAACTATTAGAGCTAGTATTACCAAATTTGGTATTCATACGTCTTATTATTGTACGCAGATAATGTTTGATTTATAAATGCCCTCCGCCATGCCCCGAATTGCATGCGTTATTTGAATACTAGTACATTCATTTTTGGTGAACACAATAACAATCAGTGTTGAAATGATTTCTAATAAATAACACAGAAGTTATTCAAGAAACAATATAACTGGACGCATAGATGTTGACGCCTGTAAGTATGCAATGCCATATAAGCTAAACATGGTAAGCGGGTATATACCAGCAGAGCACAAATAACTGCAGCTTTCTTTGCTGGTTGTACTGGAATTTTATACGGAATACAACGCGCAATGTTTGTAATTTAATGAATATGTAAATTAAAGCATGCACTTAATGGCAAATACAACACACACACTCTCTTGTGCACACACGTACACTTGAGGGTACTCGTAGTCGGCACAAAGTATTGTACGTAAATACATCCACATTCGCAAATTTATTGCTGCCTTGAAGCGGAAACTTTCAATCGGTGCCAATGGAATTAATCGCAACAGACAAAGCACACTTTGCCATTAAGTGTAGCCCCCTCTCCCTCCCTCCCTCTCTGCCATTATGCATGTAACTGGGTGTGTGTGTCAAGCAGTGAAAGAAAGAGAAAGAACACAAGATAGCACTACAAGTCGAGCTGTAGTAGAGAGGTGGCTGAATTCCTCTTTGTGTGCCCATAAACAAAGGCATCTTGAAAACACAATTCGATTCGGGCGATTTTAAGCTGTGAAAAACTTGTGCACGATTTTCCTGTTTTGACAGCAATCCATTTGAGATTTCACACACACAACACATACTCACACACAAGCACAACACACACTCACATCATATGAAAGAAAACTCATTGAACTTATTCCTGAAGATGCTTTGCCAAGCATCGATTCAATTGTGCAATTGAGGAATTAATGGATTAAGTGCTGGGGTCCTTCATGGCAAGCACAGGCTGTTATCGCTATATTTTTATAAGGAAAGGATTCTTTAGATTTGGAAACGAGTCTTTTATGATCTGCTGAATATAATTGCTATAAATCATAAACAAATGTTCATGTATGTATATGTATGTAGAATATCTTCGTCTTTTCTATTATGCTGCTATAAATGATGTTATGATGATGATATGTGGACATTTAAATGAGCTATACATCAAACATAATTTAATGCATATGTATTGATTTTCTATATAATCTTAACGAGTCTTCAGATTAGCTTCTCTCATTTTTAAAATTGCTCTAAATTGTACAGATTCTTATGCAGCTATTTAAAAAATCGATAAATTCTAGACACAACTGTCAAAATATACTCTAAATCCAACACAATTCTATGCATATCTCTTGATTTTCTATAAATCCTATAAAATTAGCTACAGATCTCTAGAAAATCTGCACTGGAATCTTTGAAACTGTTTTAATACGTGTAGCATCCATTGCAAAATTTAATACTGCTATAAATCCAACATAAGTCCATGCCTAACTCTAGATATGCTATAAATCCTACAGAATTTACAGATATTTCTCAACTGAAAATTTAAATTAAATTATAAATTACTATTATTTTATCTCTTCTGCGTATCTACAGTATTGTATATTTTTCCTGCCTTTAGTACTTATAGCATCTTTCATTAATTTGTTATGGCACTCACATTCTATATCACACATCTATTATTTTCATAGCATACTTTTAAGAGCTTTTTACTGCAAGTTTCCCAATACATTAACATTAGTTTGCTCTTAACAAACGAAATATACAAAATAGTCATATACAAAACAATTTAAATATTTGATAGCTCTCAAATTGAATAGCCTCGAATGCTATATATTCCTATTCATAATAGGTACTATAAAAAATATACAAAAAATACTCAAAATGCCTGTGTTTTTCAGGCAGCTTTTTGTATTTTTGGATTATGTGAAATATCCGTAAAATGTGCATTAAAATTTGCAACAACTGGAGTTACTTCCCCCACAAGCCTAGAACCTCATCTCAGTGTGTAGATACTCACCTACCGCCTCCAGGCCACGCCCCTTAATTACATAAGTGCATTATGTGAAATTAAAATATTTAAAAAATTCCATTTGCATATTCATGAAATGCATAACAAATTTACCCGCTGCGACAATGTGAATGTGTGCCTGCACACCCTACTGCAAAACGAGTGGGAATGTGAATGAGAGTGCGCGTGTGAGTGCGAGTGTGAGTACCCGTAAATGTTAACAGCGCAAAGTGAATGCGAGTAATTGTAATTGCGAGCAACACAAAGGGCAATTCATTATGGCGATAAGATAATTAACATGTAATCAGAGTTGTAACTCCACAGCGACGCGTTATCGTAAATATTTTCGAAAATTGAAAATTTCATTTGCACTACGGCAGCGCTTTGTGTGTGTGCCCCTGTGTGTGTTTGTGTGTGTGTGTGTGTTGGGCATTTAAAGAAATAATTGTGTAATAAAAAACAATAAAGTTGAGACTGTAAAATGGACTGCATAAATCAGCCTGTCCATGAGCTTGTGCGTGGCGCAGCAGGCCAGCTAAATGGTGTATCAATGCGTGATTACGTATACGCAGCATGGTACGCAACAACAGCAAATTGGGGACAGACAGGGCAGCAGCAGTTGAGTGTTGGTAAAGGGGGGAGAGGAGGGAAACGGGAGGGGTAGGAAGGAGGTTCGCTCGCTTCATTATGCCGAATGCCTACGTGCACTACTTATTTATCAAGTGATGGCGCCTTTATTTATGCCACGCCACAGCTACCCTCATCTGCCCCGTTGTCTGTGCGGGACAGGTTGGCCCTATACATACATATATATATATATATATATATATATATGTATATCTAGCTATATATAGAGCGAGTGCGTGCGTTAAGCGCGTGTCGGCGCTGTTGATAATGAGAAAGGACGTCGCTGCGACTCATATCCTGGCGTTGGGCTGGCGGTGCCTGCTGATGATGTTGACGTTTGAATAATTTATGGCACAATAAAAAGCGCACAAGGCAGAGGCAGAGGGACAGCTAAAAAGCAAAGGAAAAGAGAGAGGGGGGAGAGAGCGTCAGTGTGATAGCGCAAGGCGACGCGACGTTGCAATTGCCGCAAGGTGCAAAAGTCCAATGGAAATGCTATTTAGCAACATCGAGCGGAGGCGTCTGGAGTCAAGAGTCCTTTATATTCATACAAAATACACACACACACATGTATGCATAGGTGTGCATGTGAGTGTGTGCTGGGGAAAAATGAGGAAAAAAGCATGATAATTGGCTACACGTCGACTGACAGCAGGCAAAAGGGATTCCACACACACTCAGCTTAGGCACGCGCTCAATGAGTGTGTGAAGAAGTGTGTGTATGCCAGTGTGTGTGTCAGTGTGTGTGCTGGTGTGCGTGCGTATGGGCGTGGGCGTGGACGTGCAGCAGCTACCGTGCTTTTTGTGCGTCCGACAGAAATCAGAAACAGATACGCGAACGGAAACTGTAGCTGAAAGTTGAATGGCAGCAGTGCAACAGCAACAGCAACAGAAGCAGCAGCGGCAGTGGCAGCGGCAAAAAAAGGGAATATAAATTGCCTCTTAAATATGGAATAAGTGCGGAAAAGCCCCAAAACAAGCGCCAGAGCTAAACTATATAGCTGCCGGGCAAGATAAACACGAAGACAGACAAATAACTAAGCCATATCCGGCACGCTTGAACAAAAAAGCCAAGCCAAGAATGTCTTCAACTGCCTTTTTTATATGAGAGAGAAGAGATAGAGAGAGAGAGAGGGAGAAAGACAGAGACACACACAAACAGTTGGAGATAAAGTCAAGTAGGCGTACGCCTTTCAATTCAGGGTGTGGCAGAAGACCCTCCCCCCTCTCTATACCCACCACACAGAACTGTTACTGTAACTGAATGGAAGGAGGGCAAGTTGGATCCACCTTTGATTCGTTTTTGTGCCCATTTGGGACTGAAAGAGAAGTGAAAAAAAGGTGCTCTAAAGCATGACGAAGGTTCTATACACTTCTTTGGCGATTGTTGCTATGCTAAGTATATATAAACCTTACTTAAGTTTATGTATTATAAATCTGTTGTCCAGTTTGAACTTAAGTTCTAAGGTTCTTCTATTGCAACTAATTGTTCCAATTAAAATCATGCAATACTCATTAAATTCTGACAGTATGTAAAGAAGGCACTGCAGTACTTAAACTAATTAGGTAGAGCTGGTATATCTTAAAGAATGTTAATAAAATTAAAAACTCTGTGGATGGTTTTGATTCTTTATATAATAAGTATAATAATGTATAATAATAAATTAATACTGGTCCGCTTCAAATGAAACTTTGCAGGCATATATCATAAATAACAAAGAAACAAAATGAATATACCCTACGTAAGGATCCTCCCCGACCTGCCTTGTATTGCCATTCATTCAGACAGATACTGAAAATTCGATTCAAAATTTTATTAAAGCCACAAGC
This sequence comes from Zaprionus nigranus, assembly GCA_018903425.1. NCBI lineage: Eukaryota > Metazoa > Arthropoda > Insecta > Diptera > Drosophilidae > Zaprionus > Zaprionus nigranus. The sequence continues at coordinate 739,426 of JAEIGD010000025.1, forward strand.
TATGGCCACATCAAGCAAATGGCTGCCATTTGTATAGGCTGAAAGAGAGTGCGGCAGGAGAACACCACATCAAAAGGTTGTTTAGATTTATGTTGCCCAATCGTTAGAGAAATGATTACATTCACGTGAACAGCAAAAGAGATAAAGAAGGAGGGAGAAGAGAGAGAGAGAGAGGGTCTCTGCAAGTGCTGCAATAATATTTGAAGTATTTACTTATTCATTCATCAATTGATTTGATAAATCGAATGCCATTCAAATGCGAGAGACTCTTAAAATATGGCATAAATTAAAATGAGCAAATTGGAAAGAAAATATATGTTCAATACTTTAGGACTTAAGGCCATTTGACCAGAGAATGGACAAAGAGAGTGCAACCTTTTTATGGCATTTTTCTTGTTGTTGATTTCATAAATTCTAATTCATTTCTTCCTCTTTTATTTGTGGATTCACTTTATTATTTCAAGCTCATGTGGGAGCACAGCATATAATTCTTTGTGCTTTTTATTATTATGATGCTCGGGTCTCGGCTCTTGTGTCTTACACAAGACAGCTCTCAGAAGTATGCAATGAAATTTGTTTTTCAACATAATTTGCATGCGCTGCAGACCATAATTGTGCTGGGGCTCACCACCACCATCACCATCAGCAGATACCATCAATCTCGTGTCAGCTTGAGGCGACTCGACACTCGACTTGTCCCGTTTTTTTCCTCTTTCCTTTTTCTTGTTATCTACTCGCACAATGGCAACACGAGGCGTATGCGTAACATGGCAAACATGTGGCCAGGACAGGGGTGGGGAGACTAGACTAGACGAGCTGCCTGGCTGAATAAAAACTCTTTAAATTTACGATTCTATATTTTTAGCACTCAACGAACAAAATTCCCAAACATATTTTATATGCAAATTTCATTTGTTTCGTTTTTTGAAATGGGCAAATGAAAGGAGAGAGAGAGAGAGAGGAAAGAAATGGAAAGGGGAGAGAATGAGAGAGAGACAGCGTCTATTGCAGAGTCACGCGTTCAAAGACGACTTGTCCTTTGACTATAACAAATCCAATTTACAATGTCCTCAACAAAAGAAATATTTTTATTTATTTATTTTAATGCAACTGAAGACAAAGACAACTCAATTATTTAGTGCAATTAATATAGATTTATTGTGTTTAATTAAATTGCACTAAAATTAACTGGAAGTAGCTTGAAAATGAAGAGAACATACTATAACATGCATACTATTTTATAAATATCTGCACGTCTGTTTGAGCATACAGATGTCAGCTATTATAGAAGCTAGAGAAAATAAATTTGGTATGAAGTTTAATGTATACCATGAGTTGCACAAGTTTTTACACAAATCAATCATTTAATGTATCAATTTGATTTGTAAGCAATGTATAAAAGATACAACACTCTGCCTTCTACATATTGTTAGCTGACTATAGTATCTATGTCGTCTCCAAATTTAAATTCTATCGAACAATAAACACTGAAGTTATTCAAGCCTACACTAAACCAATTGACACCATGTTCAATCATGTAGCCATCAGTGTAGATGCAGGCTTATAATTGGCAATTCTGTACAGCACCTAGCAGTATGCTATACATATATTCATGCATCTTGGTAATCCCTACTCCTTTGCCTGCGCTAATTTAATCCACACTAGGCTCATTTTCGTAGCCTCTAGTGTAGTGGCGGGCTTATAATGAATGGCAACATCTGCAGATGTGATATATAGTCAGACATGCACACTATACAGACATACTTGCACCCTGCAGGCAATCAAATAACTTGGTTACCCTAATCAAATACACACACACAGCAGGCTCAATATTGCAGCCACTAGTGTAGGCAGCAGGCTAATAAGTCAACAGCAACCTACATACAGATATATGTTCTAGATTAAACCTTCGCCCCCACTCTAAATCTCTTCTCTCTCTCTCTCTCTCTCCTTAGCTAATCACATTTACACTAGGCTTAATTTGCTTGCCATCAGTGTAGGTGGCTTATAATTCAACAATAGCAACAACAAGAACAACAGTGTTGGTAATTACAATTGGCCAGCTGTGGGCGATGGTCTCTCTATATCTCTCTCTCTCTCTCTCTCTCTCTCTCTCTTTATATCGCGTTGTAATTGCACTTCATTCAATATTCGGCTTTTGGCTATTTGGCTTCGCGTTGATTACCTTTGTACAGTTACACAGCGAAAGAGAGAGAGAGAGAGAGAGAGAGTAGCAGAGAAAGCGGAAGAGAAGAAGGAAGTAGCAGAGAAGACTGAATTCCTTGGTCAAAGCGGAGCTTAGCAATTTGCACGTCAAGTTGAAAAGTGTTGTTACAATACAAAGACAAAGTCATTCAAGATATCTGTCTGCTGTCTCTGTGTGTGTGTGTGTGTGTGTGTCTGTCTTTGTTGCCCCGCACGACTTTTGACATGGCTGGCAAACAAAAGTTGCCGCTGGCAAAGAGACACTAAAACTGACACATACACAGACACACACACACACAGAGACATGTGGGGAACTTGTCGCTGGCATTTCGCCTTGGTGGCCTTGTCGTCCATTTTCAGGTGCCACAAAGCGTAATTGCTGGGCGCTGTGTGTAAAAATCCACACTGTACACACACACACGCACGCACACACACAAAGACATTTGGAGCAAAAATTTCAATTAAGACTTTTGCACTGAATTCATTTTTGTTATTTCTTTCTCATTCTTCCGTTTCTTCTTTTTTTTGCCGCCATTTTGTTTGGTTTTTGCTGCTGCTGCTTTGTGGCGCCCTTATGGAACCTATACTATATTTCTCGCTGTGTGTGTGGGTGTGACACGTGTGTGTGTGTGTGTGGTGTGCGCTCTAAACGAAGGGAAAACACTTTTGTTTGCCACGGCCGGATGCAATTTTAATCTGTCGGAATGCGGCAGACAGAGCGACAAAAGCGATGGAGGGTGAGAGAGGTGGAGGGAGAGGTGTGGGCCGCATAAAATATTGACTGCCAAACCACAAATACAAATGTGTATGCGAATGCGAATGTGCTAAACAACACAAAGGAAAGAGAAGCAGAAGAAGGAGCACACATAATATTTTAGTTTTTGACCCAAAAATGTCAGTGGAACATGAGTTATCACCTCGTTGCCGTCGCTGCCCCGTCACTATCCCATCACTACCCCGTCGCTGCCCCAGCACTGCCGCTGTCGCTGCTGCCGGTCTGCCGACAACGCTATCGCTGTCGCCGTCGCTGCTCTGTCGTCGTTGCCTTCTCTGCTGGCATTCATGTAATTGTTGTTGTTGTTGCGGTTGTTGTTTTAGGCTTGCAGGTTGCTCTTTCGCTTTGCTTGCTTTGCCAATGTTTGCTGTGGCAAAACAACAACAACAAAACAGCAGCAGCGCCAAAACAACAATTACAAGCAGAGCAACTGCAGCAATAACATCTACGCAATGGAAGCAGCGCAGTCAACGCAATAGAAAACAACTACAACAAGAGCAGGCCTAACAATAAACAACAACTACAACCAGAGCAGCATACGCAGCAACAACAACAACAACTCAAGTAACGGTACTCGTCCTCTTCGTCCTCCACTTCGTCATCGTCGTCGTGTGGGTGACGTCTTCGTGCGTAACTCGCGAACACGCACGAAGCATTCGCTCAAGGCGCCTTCCCTCACAGCCTCTGCCTCAGTCGCCGTGCTGCCTCTTGACTACGACGACGACGGCGACTGTCACTTTTCAAGCAGCAGCAGCAGCAGCAGCAGAAAAAGAAATCTGTTTTGGGGCGTTTTTCTTCTGTGCGCCTCCTTTGCATGACTTATTTTACGCTCACCTTTGATGCCTTTGCTTGTGCCTTCGCAGCTGCCTCAGCTGTCGCCGCTGCTGCTCCCTCTGCTGCCGTCGACAGCAAAGCTGCTTAATCGTCTTTGTCCTTTTTAACTTTTGCGCCGCCAATGCGTGCTCCGTCTGTGGTTTTTTTTCCACTCTGGCCACACTTTTATTACCTTTTTCTAGTGTATTGAAATTATTTGCATTTGTATTAAGTAGTTACACAAATACATGTACATATGTATGTGTGTGTCCCTGTGTTTGTTTGTTTGTTTGCAGTGTGCGTGTGACTTTTGTGTTTTTTTTTTTGGTTGGTTTCTTTTGATTTCTTTCACTTTTGATTTCGTTTACTTTCGTGGCATATTCAACAAATTGTTCGCGGTCGTGACTCTTCACACCTTTCTCACTCACACACACACTCACTCACGTACAATGAATGATGGCGATGCCGCTGCCAACGTTGCTGCTTTTTCCAGTTAATTGAGCAGCCAACGAACGTTTTTGCAGTCACAACGTTTTTTCTTTTTCTTCTTCTTTTATTTTCTTTATTTTTACACTCAACTCAACTCACTTAGTCACAGTCTTTTTTATGGGTTTCTTTTCTAGCTAGAAAATAAATTCAGTGTGTCCTGTGTGTGGACTGCGTGTGCTGCGGACTGCGTGTGTGTGTGGATTGTGTTTGCTATGTTTGCTTTTATCCGTGTTCGTGTCCGTCTGCGTGCGCGTTCGCTCTGCTTCTGATGCTGCTGCTGCTGCGGCCGCTCTTCGACTCTAATTGCGTTAAAATATTTTTGCTCCCACAACAACAACAACAACAAAAGCAACAAGAACAACACGAAGAGAATGATAGCTCAGTGCGCTCTCCAATTTGTCTGGCTCAGCTGACGTCGCTGCTGCGTCGTTCAATTTCCACAGTTCAATTTCAAGTTGAAACTGAATCATCACACACACACATACATACAGTCGAAACTAACTTTAACTCTTGTGCTGCTCCTGTTCGGGAAGCTTCGTGTGCTGCTGCTGCCGCTGATGCTGATGCACAGTGGGACAGAACAAAGATTTAGTGGACTTTATTTAATGAAATGGATTTCGATGATTTAAAGCTTAAACCCAAAATAAACAAATACTTAATGACAAAGTCTTTTGACTCCTGTAGCTTTCTCACTCCAACACACATATGCAAGTACGCCCGCAAAAGCTAAAGCATACCAGCAGGGGCAGGTAGCTTAGCTGCGCAGAGGTGACTTGATTGATTTCTATGTTTATTATCCGATCGGATTTAAATTTGGAGGAAAGATAGATACATAATGTAGTCAGCTCCGTTATGGCTCAATCGACTGATCCTTAAATTTGGAATGTTACTTTCTGTCTGTTAACATACATGTTCATCCTTTTTCGTACAGATCTGTCTGCAAAAATCTTACTGTCTGGAATTCTGTCCTTTTTTTATAGCTCAAATAAAACGTATTTGTTAAATAATTAAATAAAATTGTTCTTAAAATCAACGTACAACCATATGAGTTGTACACAAATCTTTTCTCGGTTTTTTGATTCGATTTTAAATAATTAAAAGGTCCAAGGAAAAATATATCGATTAGCATATTTCAATTAGCACCATTTTAAACATATAGAGAACAATTAGAGCACTATCGGCAGAGCATAAGACATGACACTTATTTACAAATTTATTCAATTTCAATCAATAACTTCTTTTTTTCTTTTGTTCCTCCAGTCTATCCGTTTTTTCCTGTTTTTTCCTTAGCGTGTATAAATAACAATGTCGAAAAACGCGTTTTAGTGTTTTGAATTAAATTCCGCTAAATTGGTCTGCAGGCCCACAGTGCGCTGCTGCTGCTGCTAGTGCTGCTGCTGATGCTTTCACTCACTGTGTACGTGTGTGTGTGCCTTTATTTTGCCATCTCGCCATTGTTGTCTCCCCATCTTCGTCGCGTGAGAGAGCGCAACATCGCGTCGCTTTTGCACATTTCAATTTTCGGCGCAAGCTCAGTTTATTGTTGGCATTTTGCCTGTTGTTGTTGTTGGCGTCTCCCACGTTGGCGTTGTTGTTGTTGTTGCTGCTGCTGTGTTGGCATTTTCCACACTTTGCTCCTTGTTGCGCTCAGCATCCACTTTTAGTTTCCTCTCCCTTTGCCGTTGCCGTTGCCGCAGTCGCTGCTCGTAGCACTGATGCCGATTTACTCCTTGTTTCGCCTCATGTTGTGTGGGCGCTCTCTCTCTCTCCCCCTCTCTCTCTCCTTCTCTCTCACGGTCTCCCTCTCTCGTGTTTCCCAGGCCCGCGAGCTATGCAAACGATTTGGTAGCTAATTTTTGGCGCCTTGGGGGTATTAACTGAACGTTCAGACCAGAAAGTTGTAATGAAAACAATATTAAATTTCAATTTTATTTACCTTTTAAATTGTTATGAGAAGAAAATTGCAAATGAAAAATGTTGTTTTATTTTTTGTTATTTTATTTAGATATTTTAGAGTATTTGAATATGATTATGTAATGGTAATAAACATATGTTAGTAATAAACTATTATTCAATTTTTTGGAAATTCTATTAAAATAATTTTAGAAATCATTAAATCTGTTTTACTTTTCAAATAAAATAATCAAAAGGTGCATATATACAGAGAGTAATATAAGTTTGGACAATATTTTGATTAACAGTAAATTTAACTTATTAGAAATATTATTAGTTTATATTTTTAAACTATAAATATTTATGTTTTACTGTATAATAGTATAATATAAGTTATTCAAAGGTTCAAATTTAAAGAAAAATAAATGATTTGTAAATAAATTAATATATAGTAAAACTAAAAATTAATAAAACTTTTAAGAAATATTATTAATGTGTTATTTTATATCGTAAAGATATTTGCTTCAATCTTTAATATTCTAAAAGATTTATAGATTATTTGTTATTTTGTTTTATTTATTTTTTTAATATCCTATCCTGCTATTACTTACTCGTACTATCAAAATACATTGAAAGCATAGAACATTGTTTAAATTACTCTATGGTGGACGTACCTAAATTTCTACTAATTTCTGATTCAAAACGTTAGGCCAAATCAACAAAAACAGACCAATAAGCCATATGGTGTTAATTTGCATTTAATTAAATTAACAATTAATTAAACTAAAGCCAACTCAGAGTTGGATCTGTTCGTTCCCCCTCTCATCCTCCTCCTTTTCCTGTCATTCCTTGTCTGTTTCGTTTGCAAAGCAATTCATTCATTAATGGGAATAAAGATTACGAGCAATACGAGGGGGATTAAGACAGACGCAGTCTGTGTGACAGTTTCTCATTTATTTTTATTTTATTCTGTTATACACACACATGTACATACATTATGTACACACATAAGCAGGTGAGTGAGGGTGTGAGGGCGCTTGTCTGACAACTCCTTGGATTTTAAGTCCGCCCCTGGGCGAGTCTATGCGCCACTCGCCGCCATTGTTGGCTATGCTCCCCAAGTATTATATGTATATTTCTCGCATACTTTCCCGGCTGACTGGCGTTCGTTCTTGTTGTTATTGTGCTGTTCTCCTCCTCTTCGTCCTCATCCACGTCGTCGTTTCCTTTTGTTGACGTTCCTGCTCGCTGTCGCTGCTCTGCCTGCGCCCCGCGTCTGTGGATGTTGATGTGGATGTGGATGCGGCTGTGTGGTTCCTTCTGCTGTTGTCAAGCGTGGTGTAGTCCTACCTGGGCGAGTTCTCTCTGCTTGTGCTTGTTGTGGGACGCCAGCGTTACGTTGTTTTTATTCCACGGTTGACTGTCTGAAGTGCAAATTTGCTTTAATTATTCCGTGGCAAGCGACGTCAGCGACGGCATCTCTGCAGCAGCAGCAACGCAGTCGTCGTCGTCATCGTCGTCACCCACTGACACCCAAATAGGGCCCACAACATGAACGTTAGCGAAGGCGGCGACAGCGCCATTTACTTCTGCCCGCTAGCTCATTTTTACACTCCTGTGCTCTCTCTCTGTGTGTGGGTGTGTGTGTTTGAGCATGACACAAACTAAATGCAGCATGCTGTTTGCATGCAGTGTGGATCGCAGCTGGTATATTCGGCATACGCTGCAGTATTTATTTTTTGGAATGCAACTTAAATTTGTTTGCTTGTAAATATTTGTTGCAGCTAAATGAAAGATGACACATAATTAACTTAGTTTATTTATTTTTTGTTTCACTAAACTACTTTATTTATTATTTATTTTAATTAGCACGCGCGATCGTGCATGCGGCATTTGGTATTATAAATGCATTGAAATTTGGTCACACCCGACCGAATGTAAGCAAAGCACGTTCAATAAATTAGCAGTTAATATTGGAACTTGTGCATGCTTAATACCACTGTGCAAACAGTGTTGCCACCCACGCCACTTCTCCCTTCATCCTCCTTTACTTTGTCTCCTTGGTTTCGTGTAACTATTTCGCATTTGTAACTGTGCCAACCGCTCTGGTCATCAGCGTCCATCCCCCTCCATCCACTTTGTCGCTGTAACGTCGCTCTCCTGCCAAATTTCTGTCCACATTGTCCACATTGGCGATGCTTGTGATGCTGCTGCTGTAGCTGGTGTCGTCGTTGACGTCGACAGCGCCGTGGCGGCATCGGCGGCGTCGTTGACGCTTGACATTGTTGGCTTTCGATATTGGTTGTAATTAGGTTTAATTGAAATTGCTCCTTTGCTTCGTTCGCCTAGCTGCGTGATTTGGGTTTTAATGTGCAAAATGTGTGTGTAATTTTGTCAAAGTTAATTTATGGCTAACGTTCCCCGCCCACTTCTTTTCCCCTCCTCCCTACTTCCATTCAGCGTCAACAACCTCAAAGCCTTTTCGATATTTTGAGCGATTTCGTGATTCGACAGAGCAACAGAGAGGGAGAGAGATAGACAGAGGGCGAGATGATTAGAGGAAACCCAATTAAACAAATGCAACTCGAACTGTAACGGTAAATTGTGACTTTCAGTTGTGGATTTCATTTAGTATTTTCCATTTACATTTTGATTACCATTTCCATTTACTTTAATTTGATTTTACGCTTCATCGTAATGAAAAAGAAATTGGTATTTAAATTTACGCGTTTGGTATTTAAAGTATTTATGGTATTTTGGATTTTTACTAAAAGGAAATTTGTATCAGATTTTCAGTTGGGGAATGCGAAAGAGAATCCGAATGCGGTTGCGAGTGCAAATATATCATATGACCGCGGATATGAATGGAATGCCAGATACAGCTGCTTCAAAAAGATGATGCAGGTGGGTGGAAGGGGGTGTTCAGTTCAGTTTTTGGTTTAAATAAATGAGATGTTTATTTAATGGAGTTTTAAATATGTTTAATATAGCCGGGAATGTTAATCAATGCGTATTTTTTGTGGAGTTAGCTGTTTTTCGGTTTTTATTGTGGTTGGTTTATCTAAATAGACATGAAATAACATATGAATGAACATTTAGTAGAGGAGGCATTGCATTGTTTTGAGAATTATATGTGTAATTTGTATATGAAATAGAGAAATAAATGAGTAAAGTGCAAAAGAACTAACTGGACTATTTAATACTCTGTTATACGTACTCGACTGAAGAAAGTTGGTATGGTAGAGTGGGTATGAGTATATATTGTGGTGAGAGTATTGTTTTGAGTATTATTATGGAATCCATGCACAGTATTTATTTATGATAGTTTATAGAAATACAAATAAGAAAAGTATCAGTCTTATAGACTAGAATATATAAATCTATCTTACTCTCTCGGAAACTGAACTCTTAAACCTATTTAAATAAAAACATAATTAACCAAACAAATTTTTATGAAAATTATATTATTTTACACATCAATCTCAAGTCCAAACCATGTACAAAATACCAGTGCCAACCCAAATCGCTTGATTTATAACGAAGTTAACACATTGCTAATGTTATAAGTCACCTAGTAACCTGATTTATAAAATATGTTCCCTCAGCACTGACTGTATCTATTACCTGCGACAATGGAATCTTTAGCTTTTATTATCACAGCTGAAACTCTGATATCATACCCGCATCGGTTAGAAATAACCAGAGATAATTGGACAAATAGATTTGTTTACTCCCAAAGCGAATTGAAGTGGAGAATAACATACTAGGGATTGCGCACGTCATTGTGTAAATATCATAAAATGACACTCCGAAAAATGTAGCTAACATATACGATAACAATTTAAAGACTCTCATACTCGTCTCTTTCATCGTTCCGAACTAAATTTAACTGCATAAAGGCGCAAAATTTCACAACAATTTATACAAAACTTTTTTGCCAATTGAGAGAAATTTTAAATCGCTTTTTTTTTTGGCTTGCAGTGAATGTGTCAATATAACTGATAAATAAAGTTGATAACGCAACTGCCGACACGCTGTCTACAAAAACAAACGAATATTTAAATATTTGTAGATAATAAATAAACGAAAAATAATATAATAAGTAGGCAGCATTGAATAGATAGTGCTATATAGAGTAAATACATTGTATGAATGTGGGTGTGTGGACTCGGATATCATCGATCATTGGGGGTTATGTGATTCAGCTTGGGAACTAGACGACAGTCGAGATAAAAGCAAACAACTTGGCGGGTTTATGGCGACATATATAAGTATAACAAGTTGATATCACATAATCGGAGTGTTTATTCAAGACTTAAAGACATGGAAATGTGCTGAACAGAACCAAAAGATGCCTAATTATTACTTTAATACAATATGATTAAACTATATTAGAAATCTTTAATTCTGTTAACATGTAGAATACTCTATATATATATGTATATTAATTTTTGTTTATTTATAGCAACTTATACATATCTTTATGGCACCAATTTAAATAATTATCTTTATTAATATTCATAAACATCCTAAGCACCTAATTTCATTTAATTTATTTGCCTCATAAATATGAAAACATTCTTTTGGCTCCAAAATAAATTTCCCATAATTGAAATCGAAAGTCATTCTGGATTTCCATCAATAATTTCCGTTGAATTGTAATGAAGCCTGGGGAAAGGTGTCGTCTGGCAACTTCTGATGACATTTAAAGCTTTCAATCATTGCGAATTATTTTAAGTCTTTTAACCTTTGACAGCTTTATAAATTCATTACCAATAAAATGCAAATGGCGAAAAATTAAGTGAGGATGACTGTCAGATAGCCTGTAAATATAAAAGGAAGTAAAGTTAATATATGTTTATAAATGATATATATGAATTTAAACTTTTAATACACACACAGGGCATATAAAACACAGGGTATATAAATCTTTAATTGGTATAAATGTACTTATTACAGGGTATGTACGTATAGGGCATGTACATAATCTTACAATCCACACGTACTGTATATAAATTGTCTCCAAAAATTTAATTAACACACCCCACTTGTGGCATGCACTATCTACAGGGTATGCACATATTATATGAGGTGCAATAAACCCCTCAAGTTGGCTCTTGTAGATTCTGTTGATGAAATGTTTGAAGGCAAACTAATTGAGTACAGTCAACAACGGTAACAGTAACGGTAATGGCAAAGGGAACTGAAACGCGGCAGAGGCAGAACAATCTAAGCCATCAATCATTTTTATTGCATACTTTTGCGTATCGTAGGCATGTGCGAGTGCGAGTGAGTGAGAGCATGCACTCTCGCCACAGTTATCTTTCTCTGTCGCAGGCAAACATTTGCTCAACTTTAAGTAATGTGGAAAAATATATTGAAATAATAATAATCATTAACTTGTCCACTTGAACGTGTTTTCTGGTTATAAAATTGGCAATAAATAAGTACCTGATGGATTGAATAGTCCCACTGTAAATAAACTGGTGAAAAGAAAGCTTCATTAGTCGCCTTTAATTGTTACTCAAATTGATTTATTGGTTGACGACGCCGCCGGCGACGCGTCGATTGGATTGTATTACAAGCGCAGTCGACGTTGCTGTCACTGCCACTGCCTCTGCTTCTGTCACTGCTGCTCTTCTGCCTCTGCCTCTGCTGCTCTTCTGCCTTAGTCTCTGTCTATGCCGCTGCCTCTGACACTGCGTCTCTGCTGCCACTGCCTCTGCTGCTCTTCTGTCATTCTTCGGCTCACGCATGATCGCAAAGACAAGGAAAGAGAGAAAGAGAGAGAGAGCAGCAGCGGCGCAATTGAGCTAATCGCAGTGATTCGACTCACACGCACACACACATACACGCACAGCCGCAGCGCAACGCGCAGCTTACAGGGCGCGAGTGCGCATGTGTGTGTGCCTATAAAGCATTGACAAGAATTTGCAGCGATTTAGTCTTATTAAAAGCGGAGCTGCGCTCGCAAGTGGATCGTGGATAGTGGAACTTGTGTAACGTGTGCATTTCTTGGCGCGCATTCGTCTCTTTTTGTGTGAAAACTAAAAGTAAAAGTGAAATAAAAGTGATAAATTGTGTACGTTCTAATTTTCCCTTTGGATATATATAACTGAATAGTAGGTTCCATTTATTGTGTTAACAGTTTAATTGATTTATTTTGAATTGAGCAATTTGTTGTTGTCATCATGTTGTTATGCGTCGCAAATGAATTCCACAAGAATTACAAAAACAAAGCAAATTGTGCGCAAAACAAAGCACGTGCCAACACGATTCTAACTGCACAAATTGTAACGGAAATCGGTTCAATGACTCGGTTTTATAATATTGAAATACTTAAGAACCGGTTCGAGATATTTAATGTTTAGTACAAGCTACTTGGGTTTATTTGTTAACGTATTTAAGTGTCATTCATTGAACTTGACACAATTAAATGTGGAAGGCAGAGAGAAAGAGAGAGACAGAAAAGGAAGAAAGGAAATATATTTAATTATATACTCTACATTGCAAACCTGAAGGGTTGCTTGGACTGTGAGAGCGAGAACTTCATGAATTCTTAAGATTATAAGTATTATTTTGGAATATAATTTATTCAAATATATAGATATTTTAAAAATATGAAAGATTATAAGATTATTTTATAAGTATTAAAAACGTATTAAAATACATGGAATATACAGTATTCTATATTTACTATAACATATACAGTATTATAGTATTGTTTTATGATATACTACAACTAAAGTTTTTCTAAATCCATTCAAAATTATTTTGTTGTGCATTATGGCACGTGTTCCGATTTATATTGAATCTAAGCTTTAACCTTAAAAACCTTCGTATACGTAACTCTTTTTTGTTTGAAAAAGATTAAAAACATTTGAAATATGGAAATTGTGCATTCCAAAAAAATTGATCTCAAATTATAAATGCACAGTTGAATTATAAATCATATAACTGAATAAACCTGTTGAGTTTACTTGATGGTATATATAGTATATACATACATATATAAATATACATACATAAACTCTCTTTCCTTAGATATCGACGGTAGTATATATCATAAAACTGAATTAATCACTTTAAAGCATGTATATAATATAAACAAATATATACCCTCTTCTTGAAGGGTATTCCCTGGTTGTGCAACCTTCCTTGCTCTCACCACATCACCCACCCCGATGTAAATGTAGCTCTATCTATGTTTAAGACACATCCAAGAGCTCAATGCTTGAGAATGACTAGACGTAGATAAAGACTTTACAGCAACAACAGCAACAATAACAACACTAATTGTAACTATCGTATAATAACAAAGGCGCAGATAATAAATAATTAAAAAAAATCTTATCTATTTCGAGAACACGAACAATACCAGAGAACCCTCTCCGATCGTGCTACAACCATTAGCAATGTTAACACTTAGTCTTGCTCTGCTTCTGGCAATGGGTCGATCAAGTTATGTGGAACACTTAATTATGAAAGTCGAGCAATGCGATATAGATAAACCCCGAAACGGTAGTGCCAGCCCAAGCCACATATTTTGTTGTTTACAGTACTTCCATCATATCAGATCGGCTTTCAATCACTTTAATATGCATCCGGAGCAATATAAACAAAGTTATTAAGTCTCGTGACTGATTGATATGCCCAATGGGTAGTCCAGTAAGTGGAGTAATCGTGTACAGATCCAAATACCGCGTTCAGCATTACGAATCAATCACAATTCGCGGTAATAAAACGAGAAATACCCTAAGTGAATAAAAGTCAATTAACGATAAGTAGAAACGATTTCTCAATCGATTCCCAATCTTGACGCCACACTGTGCATTTTTCCTATGCACAAATCTCTTAGCTTGCAGAATATTCCCTTATCAAATATATATACTATATATGTACCTAGATAAGCCTTCGCTTCTTGGACTCCAATAAACCGATGTATTAATACTCGGGTAGAGTATTTTTTTTCTTGGTAGTAGTGCCATCAATCATTGCAAGTCTTTTATATATCGGCCATAAACAATTGCCAATATATGACATCTGATAAAATTTTGAAAGCACTCTATAAACAGCGTCGGCAGCTGTAGCTGTAAAACTAATCAACCCCTTTGGGCAGCTAAAATACTTTTTATTGATCTCCACTTTAATTGAAGAATGTAAATAAGAATTTCTCTTGACGTCAGTCATTTCCCAGTACCCAACTCGAAGACACTCAACTCCCTACAACTCTCCCAATTATGAGTCAATAAACTTCAATTGATCTGTGACAATATCAACGCAATTGAATCGTTACATGGTAATACTTCAATCAGTTCATCTGCATACGGATTTTTCCTATAATTGAAAGAAGTAAATTAAATTAAGTTCCTTTCATAAACTTTCCATTTCAAGTAAGTTTAAAGAAATCAGCATTGAGGAAACTTCAATAAATTTTCCATTTCTCCCAGTCCTACCAAAGTTATAAGACTTTACCATCATTATAAACATATATTCAAATCAAGTATTGAGTCGATAATAATGCAATGTTCCTTGAATTAGTCTAATCGGAACACGAGCCTTATAATTGTCTGCCCTCAAGTGGAATACCACACACCTCAGACTTATCGATAATGACACAATTTTTCTACATTATTTGTGATCTGAAGTATTATTATCTATACCGATTATCTTCTCTCCCTGTGTGTGTGTGTAATTCCATTCAGACATTCGACAACTGTTTGATACTCCAGCAATGATTAGATTAATGCCATGAAGAAGAAGAAGGTAAAAGTTTTTCTTAAACAAAGTTGTGGAAATTAATACGAAGTAGAGACTGAGACACTTAATGAATACTGCAGGTGAATGTCAATACGAATGCCAGGTGAATGCTCAAGCGAATAAGTTGTGAAACGAAGCTTAAAAACAAAGGAAAAGTCACAAAGAATTTTTTTGCAAGAGTGCGAAGGTGTTAGTAGGGCAGGATGTCTTGTGTAGATTGCCAGAGTTGTTTGAGCTGATGAAGTGCTTGATACCCTTTACTATAAAAAAAAAGAAAATAGACAGATGGTTTTTATTAATACTTTACTTAATATATTAAACTTATACTCAATATTCTAAAAAATACATAATATACTAGGTATTTTAATTTTAAAAAGGTTTTTTTTAGTTTCTAATACTTATATTGGAGAATTTTGTGGAATTTTCTTGGATTTGGTAAATGTTTTATAGGAATTATAGACTTTAGATCTTGTACACACAAATTTTATGTTTATACATTTTGTAGATTCGGAGATGAAGACAATTTTAATAATAACTAATAACTAAAAATAATTGAATAGAATAGATATATTTTAGTAAACAGTTTTCATATTGTAAAGCAGAATATAATTTTTTGGCCTTTCAAAAATGTTTTATATGTATTAGGAACTTTATAGCTAGTACACTAGATTTCATGACTATACATTTTTTAGATTCAGAGATAAAACACTTTTAATAATATGTAATCTTTATAAGTAGTAATTAAATTTAAATATATTTTTTAAGTAAACAGTTTTAAATGCACATATTTTAAAACAGGATAGAAATTTTATAGATTTCAAAAATGTTTTATATGCATTAGGAACTTAATAGCTTTCACACTAATTTTCATAAGAATAGATTTTCTAGATCCAGAGATAAGGACACTTTTAATAATATAATATCTAATATTAATAAGTTATTATTAAATCTAAATAAGTGTTTTTAGTAAACAGCACATGTTGTAAAACAGGATAGTAATTTTATGGATTTGAAAAATTTTTTTATATGTGTTAGGAACTTAAGAGCATATACACATCATTTCATAAGAATATATTTTCTAGATCCATGGATCATGACACATTTAATAAGATGCATATGAATATTATCAATGGATTTCTAGCAAGTTTGATTAAGATTATGTTCTATATAGAAAAAGACATCTTATATTATCACCAATCATACCCACTTGGCTCCAAATGCATACAGGGTATCTTTGTGCGACAAATAGCCTTTGCGGTACCCAATGCGGCGTTCAGCAAAGTGTCGACCGCCAGTTGACCCGTCGCTAAGCAAGCATGAAAATTTGCTTATTGACTACTGACTAAATGGCGAACACACTGTCACACTGGCGAGACGTCGCATCGAGCACACTGTCGTATAATATTGGGAATCGAGTCACGTAGGGCGATTTTTCGTTTCGACGACGACGCGCTTTTTGCGTGGTATGCGCCACCTCCGACAAGGTCAGGCTCCGACGGGCGAGTGGACGAGCGCGATTTTGTGGACGAGCTTACAATCTCAAATTAGCCGAAGGTATTATGTAAACAAAAGAAAGTCAATTTCATTTAGGTTTGCTTTTGCGACTTTTTTTGTTTTGTCTTTACGCTCCAGTTGTCGCGTGTGAGGTGTAAACAATGTTGTTTAATATCGTACATAAGTATCAAGGGGAAGGTGGTACAATAATCATTATAAAAGCTGAAAAAAGTTTTACAAATGACACCGCCATGCTAATTAATCCTCTTTGTTCGCCATTCTCGAGAGCACAGAGCACGTGATGGCCGAGAATGAAATGTTTGTCAACGCACTTGCCAGACAATCGCCAATTAGACCCATATGGCTTGGCACAGTGGGAGGTTTTTGGATTGCATTCAGGATTTCCACACGGATTTTGTGTTAGCTTGAGTGGAAATTTGTAGAAACTGTGATTCAATTAAGAATTATTTTGAAAGCACATTAAATCTGAGAAAGTATCTGAAACTTATTAATCAATATAGCTTTGTTTAAGCTTTTGAGAGCAAGAAATATGTATTGTGAAAACTTCCACTCATCTTAAACAGTTAAGAGATTTACTTACCTTGAAAGCTTCTTTAATTGGGAGGTTTTCAGGTTTGCATTGAAACTTGAAATTAAATTTGATATTAAATTTAGTGGAAGCTAAAGCAAATTTTGTTCAATTATTCTGAAAGCACATTGATGCTATGCAGGCTAAGGCTATGCTTAAGCTAAGTAAAAGTTTCCAAATTTGAGCAATATTATGAAAGCTTGCATCAGCTCAAAATGCTTACATCTCTTTCGATGTACTTATGTGAAAGCTTCTCTACCCAGTGAGTGGGAGGTTTCATAGTGAGTTTTAAAAAAGGTAACTAGAAAATGTGCAAATTTGCAAGCAAAACAACTTTGTTTTAATCTAACAATAATAAAGAAAGCACATTAAAGCACTGAAAGAGTTTAAAAACTTTAGAATGTCCTAAACTATGCGCAAGCTTCTGAGAAAGCAATGTTCATAGCTTCAATTGAGAATTTTAAAACGCATTTAATTGTAGCAAAAGCAAAATTAATAAACCGTTTGTTGCAACTGTGATGGAAAAGCTTAACAATACTTTAAACTATATATAAGCACTTTCGGTTATGTCAAAGTTGCTTTAAAATGGAAATAAGTTGCAATAATTTAAAAGCTTCAAGTATTGTAAAAGCTTTTAAGGATTAAATAAAGTTAAACATTACTGGAAGCTTTAATATATGAACCGCTGTAAAGCTCTAACGAACTTGTTATTTAGATATGGGAAATCTCTCTTAATATATGTGAATCAAACTTACTAACATTATGTATAAAATTTTAAAAAAAAACATTGTTTTTAAATATTGTACAGAGTATTTTAGGTGGCAAAACTCCCCTCTCTATTTCGCATTGCGTACGTGCATGCAAATTTCCCAGACCTAGGTAAACTAAAAGCGCCTTTCCAAATGAATTGCACGAGTGCGAAAACGAATATTGTCGCAAGCCAAACAAAGTGGCTGAGATCATAAATATTGGTTATATCAATTTTGGCGAATCAAATAATCCACAAACAAATCAACCATCGGACTCGACACGGCGTTAATTAGAGGGGAAAATTGAAAAACATTGAACGCGCCTGGTCAATTATGCAGATGCGCTGGCAAATAATGCTACGACATCGATTGATATTCCATATAGCTATATTGCGCCTATATTTAGTGGCTTAATCAGAGCGTGAATAAAATAAACAAGCCCCCTTGCATACTATTTAACGGTTCAACGTATCTTTAAGCCATAATTGAATGCGAGATATTCAGTTCGAATCAATGAGCAAATATTTGAGACAAAAATAGGGGTATTATTGTTGTATATGGGTTAGGGTTGTCAGGAGTGTGAAGATAATGGAGAGATAAAGATGTACGCATATAATTTGATAACTTAACAAGAAAGAATATAAAATTTATGTAAAAATTCTTAGACATCTGAAACACAATATACAAAATTTCAGCTGCCTAACTATTTACTACATTATTATAGATTAAATATATATGCTATGCATAAAATAGGTTTGACAAACGTAAGCCCTATGAAAGGTGATATATAGTATACTAAAGTCTGGAATAGTTATTTCATTTGGGACTGCAGAAAGAAGTTCGTACTCTACGCAGGGATTAGCACTATATTTCACACCATTAGTGATATTTTTAAATGGATTGATTTACATAATGGTTGCTATGCTAATATATTAATATTTTTCATTATTGGAACTATAAATTAGTGCACTTTCTTACACTAAAAACCAATATGTCTTACAAAGTATTTGCTGGTAGTGTTAGGAAAGGTCAACGTGATAAAACTTGTGATCTGTTATCAGCTGCGAATACGTCTAACTGTATCTCAGCATTGTATAGTAGTATATGATGGCATATTATATATTTTACACAGTTTCCACTAAGCAAAATAAGATTTCACTGACACTAACTATACATGTGTAACCTCATTTAGTTCTTTGTATGAGTGTGTTAGATATATCAGTTAGTTTGCTAGTTAGAAGCAGTTTGGATATCGCAGATATATATTTTATGGCGATGTAACTGGAGCTAATTGTTAATAACATTTGTTCGTTTTGTAATGCATTTAAAGTTAAATATTTGACTTAATCTTTAACCCTTTCGCAAGTCTGTGTGAATTCGCACACACACACACACACAGAGTCATCCACACGGCTGGGGCTGGAACGAAACTCCCACAAAGTGTCGATCGGAATGATAATGAATTTATTTCGACGTTAAACGTCGAACGAGCAAGTTGTAAACGATCGCAAAACGGCATCGCGAGTGTTGTGTGGGCGAGTGTGAGAGAGTTAGCACAAACTATATATATAGTATATATATAGAGTTCGTTGGAAATCTGTTTAAAAAGCGATTGGTTTAATTTTCGACTACAGCGCGACAATGACGGCCAACGGAGAGCCCGGCGCCAGTGAGGAGAGCGTCGGTGTGACGAACCTCTCCATACCGGATATACGCACTTCCCCGATGCCCGCCCCGACGCAGCTGCAGCACCACACGCAGCCCCACACGCAGTCGCCTGGCCATGTGCTGCCCAACGGAAATGGCAGCCACAAAACTGGCAGCACCATTGTCATTGACAGCCAGCCGAAACGTAAGGTCAGCATTATCTCTGACGCCCCCATGAGTGGAGGTTCCGGGCCGAGCAGCTTGGGTGTCGGTGGCGGCGGCGTAGGTGGCGGCGCTGCAGGCTACGATAATCTCGCCTTTGAGCAAAATCCCAGACGCAAGATATCTCAGGTGAGTGGGGTGAATCGAATCGAGTAGTTTGTCGAATCGAGTGTGTCGGTTCGAGTGCCATAAATTTTGGATTTCAATTGATTATTTACGGCAACTGCCATAAATCGGTGAATCGACAATCCCGCAAGCCCAAAAGGGCCATATAACTCTCTATATACTGCCGTGTAGTGACTATTTTCATGGCTCATAGTTAGCCATATCAGCGCTGAGATAATCTCTCGTACTGGGATTTCTCGACAAGTCATAAATCTCTAATCAATAGTATTGGCGCAAGGCAATTGCGATAAGATTCACATATAAATCTGGATTATTCAGTGTGTTTAGCAAACTCAGACGAAGGCATTAGTAGACCTAACAAGCTTGTTGGAACTTCTATATAAATTGATTATATAAGGATTATTTATATAAAAATTATACTTAAAACTATTCAGGTTCCACTTGTAATTCTATTTTATATATATAATATTTATATTTATAATATATATGCATTCAATATTGATAAATCAAAGTAAAACTGTTTGTGACTCATTGTAAATTTCATTTCATTATCAAATTCCAGAAAGTTTATTAATTAATAATTCAATTAAATATTATAGAATTGTATATAGATAAGTATTATATATTATTCTATAAATTTGTTCTTCAAACATAAACTTTAGTCTCAATTCTTTCAAACATCGTATTGTTATAACAATAAATAATAATAGAAATTACGAAAAATTCCTTAGTAATTGGACAACTCTTTATAAAACTTGCATTTCCATACTTTTGAGTCTTTAAACTAAACTTATTCTTTAATATCATAAAGTTCTTTCAACTTTAAAAACTACGTAATTTTCATAGAAGACATTAGTAACATTGAAGACATCAATCTTCATTTTAACACATTAGTATTCATATTATATAGTTCTTTCAATTTCGAAAACTTTTTAATCATAATAGCAGACTTAGTAAAACTTAATTTCCAGACTTTATAATGTATAAACTCTCTTTAAATATCTTTTAAAACATTTCCTCCGATTACAATATACTTAAAGTCAAAACCTTTACACCTCGCTTACCCTGCTCCCTCAGACCTCCACCCATTCGCACTCGGAAATTGGGCCAGCCCGTCGAAGAAGTATTCTAAAAGACACTACGCCACACGATAACGAAAGCGATCGCGGATCTACACACAGCTTCGGTAAGTGAATCCATAAAATGTTGATTCAACTCTGTTTATGCCACCTAATCGTATCTTTATAAGCCCAAAACTCACACAATTAATTGACGTACTTGGCAGTATGCGTAATATACGCCTAAATTTTTCCATAATACTCGTATCAAGTGTGAGAATTCGCTTTGTGCGGCTCGTTGAGTTGAGGCCGACGAAGCATTCAATCAGATCGATTTATTATTGAGTTTGGGGTATTCCGTATAGAGAAAATCACAATCTAGTCAAATTATCTGGCGCTACTTTTTCAAAAGAACCCGCGAAGGCCAAGCCGGAATGACGAAGTTTGCCAATATGAGGAGGTACGTGTGGAAGGGAGATAGCTTGCTTATGCTCTTGTTTGCTCGCTCTCAGTCTCAGTCCGTCTCTGTTTGAGCACTTGTGATTCTATTGTCAATCTAATTTGCCAGGCCGCCGTTAACATTATCAATTAGCAGGGTCGGGGCTCCGGAAGGTGATATCCAATCGTCGAATTCAAAAAAAAAATAACACAATTCTACAAGGTGTGAGAGAGGATCGAAGGGGTATATAGAGTCTATAATTTAAATGTCTGTAATAAAGAATATGGGTTAAGTGCAGATCATTTGTTGTGAGATATGGATATGGGCAATTCCACGCGAATTTCCATTTTTCTTCCATTTTTTGTCCCGTGCGACAGCATGGAATTGGGTGGAGTAAGACCTTTGATATATTTACTATATGCACATATATATTTAATTTGTTTATATAGAGATACAGATAGTTTGCATGATATATGATATACAATAGAAAAGATGAAGATTGTATGAATAAAATAAAGAAAATATTCATCATCAATACATTCAAATAATATATATTTAAAGTAAAAATTTGATGATCTCTTATGAGAAATATAGAGATTTTGATACTATAGTTGCATATTTGATTCATTGTCGACAAGTGGAATGCATTGAAGACTATATAAAGTAACTGCCAGTCGAGCATTGCCCTGCTTCGCTCTTTCTTCCGACTTTTCCCGCTTGTACACGATGATTGTGCTGTGTTCCCCGAGTACAGTCGCAATTCAAGACGAATGCTAATTGCTGATACAAACTTGCAATTCGATATGCGTAATCAGATATCGACGTACGACTGCACTCGGCTCAGTTCTTATCTCCCTGTCTCTCTCTCTCTCTCTCTTCTCACTTGCAGAGAACTACAGACAGAGTGCGCTGGACGTGCTTAATGGAAAGTATCAAGGTCATCAGGCAGCTGCCTCGCAGGACAGTACCAACTATGTGGAACAATCGTGGATGTACTTGTGCTGCCTCAAGTGTCGCGGCGAGGAGCCCACCGAGTCTTGGTCCCCCTCCTTCTGGCAGAAGATCTTCCCGTATCCACTGTGCCCGACCTTTAGAACATTCTCGCGTCTCTTTGTGCTGATTCTCATTGGTAAGCAAGACTTCCTTCTTCCTCTCTTGTTTATCTTCTAATGCTCTCTTCCCCTTTCGCAGGCGTGCTTCTCTGGATCGTTGCCTTTGTGATCATAGGAGACACAGCTGCTCCAGGAGGGCAGCTCTTCAGTCTAGTCGTGCTCACTGTGGCTGCCAATTTTGGTGGCTATTTAGTATCGCTGACGACCTTGCCACGCCTCATAGGCATGCTCCTAGTTGGCATACTCTTTCAGGTGAGCTGAGGGTTATGGGAGAGATTCCTTGAGGGATTCTACAACTCTTTAACTCTTTCCAACTCTCTGCAGAACGTTGGCTGGGTCGATCTCGATGGCGACTTCTCCAAGGTGACAGCCCACTTGCGCAAGTTCGCTCTGACCATCATCCTGACTCGAGCTGGCCTCGAAATGGAACCAGAAGCCTTCAAGAAGGTCTACAGAACCATTCTCAAGTTGGGCATCGTGCCGTGGATTGTGGAGGCGGCCATCATGACGATCATGTCGCACTACTTGCTCGACTTGCCCTGGATCTGGGGTTGCCTGCTGGGTGCCATCATCGCTGCCATTTCACCTGCTGTCGTTGTGCCTTGTCTCTTCCGTCTGCGCACTAAGGGTTACGGCGTGGCCAAGGGAATTCCCACGTTGGTTGTCGCCGTCGCTGGTGTGGATGATGCTCTCTCTGTGGCCATTTTCGGCATTGTCAGCACCATCATGTTCTCCGATAAGGGATTGGGCTATCAGATTGCCCAGGCACCTGTCTGCATCCTGGGCGGCTTGGGCTATGGCGTCATCTGGGGCGCCTTGTCGCGCATCTTTCCCGAGAAGGGCGACGCCTACGTGGTGCCCCTGCGCACCCTAATGCTCTTCGCCGGCAATCTGGTGGCCATCTATGGCAGCGAGGAGTTAGGCTTCGAGGGCGCTGGCCCACTGGCTGTGGTCTTCTCGTCCTTTGTCTCGAATCTGTTCTGGTGCAAGGATGGCTGGGAGGTGGATGATAATCCTGTGTCCACAGCCTTTGAGATCTTCTGGATGATCTTTGAGCCAATTCTCTTTGGCCTGACTGGAGCAACGATAAAGATCAGCGAGCTGGACGGGCACACGGTGTCGATAGGAGCAGCTTGCATCTTCACGGGCGTCATCATACGAATCTTTGTGACGGCGGGCATTGCCTTTGGGGATCGTCTCAATACGAAGGAGAAGTTCTTTGTCGGTCTGTCGTGGATGGCCAAGGCAACGGTGCAGGCTGCCCTGGGACCTGTTGCCCTTAAGAACCTGGGCTCCGATGGCACCGAAGAGGAGACCAAATGGGCCGAGATTGTGCAGACCATCTGCGTCTTGAGTATTGTGCTCACTGCTCCGCTGGGCGCTATCCTGATCTCTGTGACGGGCACTCGTATGTTGACCAAGACGAAGCAACCGCAGAACATCACTGGCTGGCGACGCTCGCATCGTCCCTCGATACGGGACATCAGTATCATCGATGAGGAGGAGGAACGTGATGATCCCGAAATGCCTGCAGATAAGCAGACGCTGGACAACACCCAGAGCAATGCGCATCTGTCGAACATAGCCCGCAAATAGGTGCAGGCACATGCTCCATGCTCCCACAAAGGGTTTCCCTACCCAGTTATTGTTGGACTAAGCTATAAAGTTGATTGTTGTTTTACCTTTATTATATTAAGAGCGAAGATATCTTCCAAATAAATATTAAGCTATTAAAATGTAAAGTTTTCTTAATTATTGAGAATTATATACATAGATATGTATTTAAATATCTGCTGAAAAAAACAAACATGATTTATCGATCAAACACAACACTGCTGTTATTTTCGAATTCATCAGAGACAGTTCAGTTTTTCACCGCTTCCCTACATTTTCCCCGTTTTGGTTTGTGTCTTTGCTAACGCTCTTATCGGTGGCTCGGTTTGAGCAGAAATTCTGTTGCATACTTCTTGGCAGTTTTAAAAGATGATAACAGTGAAATGTTAAATTTTGCAATTTCGCCCGCCGGTCGCCCCCCCTGCCCTAAAAAGGGGGGGTTAAAAAACGGTCTTTATTTAAAACAAACGAGAGAAACTCAATAATCAGGCTACAAATTTGGAGCCTTTTCCTGGGCGGGCTGTACACTTTACGAACTTGAAAGCGGTGTGTAGTGATAAATGAAGAAAAAAAAGAACGAAATGGAAAAAACCGCAAGTCGCTATCACCTCTAGTTTTGTTGCAATTTCGAATTGAAAAATGAAAAAAAATGCCGTTATTCGAAAAAATTGACAGCTTTTTTGACGCTAACAGAAAATAAGCGCTGCAGGGTATGCAATACAAAATCAGTTTGTTATCTGTTATTTATTCGCCGACCCCTGTAGATTAATTATTAATTAATACATATTAAAATGAATAATATAAAAATAAAATTAAAAAAAATCGAGAAGATGAAAATATATACATGTAAATTATATCTTCATCTGTCCATTTGCCATATAAATACATTTAATCTATAATAATTTGCAAATTCATACTACAACCGCTTCTCTACCTTTTGAATTCAAAGTTTCCATCGTTCAGTGACTTTTCAGTGCTACAAGCTCCTGATTAATCAGGTGTCAGTCTTGCTATTCCCACGCTGAACTTAAAACAACATTATAATATTCAGCAGGCTCCTCAAACACACACACACAATATCAACAACAACAACTCAAATTCACTTGCACACTTTCACACACACGTGTTAGACACAGCTAAAGCAACATTGCTGTTATAAACATGTTGCCAGCTGCATTTGCCACAAAAACATGTTGCTAACCAAATCAAGCTGTGTTTTTGATAAAACAAAAGATTTAGTTTATTTAAATGCCAAATTTTGCAACATGGATTGCTAAGCAAATAGAGCGGATATTGAGCTGCTGTTTTTGATATTTTGTTCATACGTTCTTCTTTTAGTTCTTCATAAATAAAAGAATTGCTTATAGTGTATAAGAACAAAGTTTTGCAAAGTTTTCTCCAGTTAGGAAAAGGGAAACTAAAATGATAAATTCTTCTTCTATTCCAACTGCTGTTGCACCTGCTAGACAAGTCTAATTCTACCCTGAGGGGAAGTGGTTGGGGCAATACTGTGTACCGTCATTTATTTAAGCGACTTTGCTTTGAATTTAAATGTTAAACCAAAAACACAATCAGATATTTGGTCGATTAACAATGCAACGCACGCAGTTATTTAACATATTTAATGTATGCATCAAATTTAATTAATATTTCTTTCTGAATTCTAAAAGATTTTCAAATACAACATTTATTTGATAAATTTGAATTATTTTGAACTTTCAATAGATTTACTCTAAAATTATACCAGGTTATATTTATTTTCATACTCTTAAACTTTTTAAAATGCTCAAAGACGTTTTATTTGGTTTGTATGTAAAATTTCTTAATGATGATTCAAAATGAATTTACGAAATCATTTTAAAGTTACTTTTAAATCACTACTATATGTTTATATAATAATGATCATGTTATTAAGACTATTTACTTACCTTTTCTATATGAAAAACTTGTACAACCAAGTCGTGCTCATAAATTTGACAATTACTATAATAAAATTAATATAGTGTTATTATTTATATTCAAACTCGACACATTCAATTTTTATAATCACATCCCATCGTGAACGAATTTATTAAACTTTGCTTGTTGATGCTTGTTCTCATTCTTATACATTAATCATAAAAATATATAGTATATTGATGTTATCTTTTGTATAAATATGTTAATCATTTGTTTTGCCATCGATGTAGAAAATACTTTGCAATTGGTGTAGTTGATGCAATCGATGCGTGTTTCTCTCTATTCAAAATTATTGTGTTCAATTAATGTTAATAAAACATGCAACAAAGACTTTAATAGTTAAACTAAATATGTGAATTAACGTTAATAATACGCGCGTTTCATTTGAAAAAAGAGTTGCACAATTTGTTTTTGGAGCAAGACTGAACTCAATTTGAAATAACTAAATCATCGTAGTTAGGCAGAGGGTGAAAGGGGGCGTTGATACGAATGGATAAGAGATGATCATAGCAGTGTTGACCAAATATATCTAAAACGAATTCACATAAGAACGATGGAACCTCAAATCATATTGGCTTGAGTGATTTTGATGTGGGTACGGTGTACGGTGTGTCTCGAGTGTGTGTGTGTGTGTAATGGTGTGTCTTAATAGATTTATTAAGCTTAATATGTTGCTGTCTGCTGTCACTTGATTTCTCTTGCTGTGTGTAAGTGTGTGTGTTTACTGCGTCGGTAGGGGCTGTGGCTGCGGTGCCAGGCGATTCACAAATCCGATGCCACCACGAATGATCTTTCCAATAGCGGGCGGTGAGCGCGCAGCCAACGCCTCAAAGGTGATGCGCAGCTCGGCAAAAGCGGTGCGAGGATAAGGATTGCGACGCGAGCTGTAACGCATTACCAGATAGTGATAGTACATGATGGGCGTCATCAGACCAGCGTGGCTCCTACAAGATGAATACAGGATAGATTAGTAAGACCCTTCAAATGGGGATCATTATAAAGCCAGGCTTACATGAAGGTCAGCACAATGGCGTAGGGCATAATGAAGATTTCACAGAATGCGGTTACTTTCAGTATATTGGCTGCCTGGAGCTCCACAATCGAGATGATAAAACGTGCACCCCACCAGGAGTTCTGGCCAATCAGCTGTAAAGGAAATCACATATTAGCCAGGACAAATAGAAAGTGAATTCATGAGGCAACGCTACGTCCAAGAGCTTCAGCGAGTAACTGGATGCATGCAGCAGAGAGTAGAGCGCCACTGGAATCAGCACCAGCAGCGCTGGACGAATGGTGAAGAAGATCAGCGAGTACATGCAGCACTCGTGGAAAATTAAATGTTCAATTAATTTACGAACTAATTAAAAAATGAATACTAATAATAATTAATAAATAAATTTTAAAAAACTACATAAATTAATTTATATATTTTTATCTTTATTAAATTTGGCAAACTTAAATGTGCGTGACGAACATTTGAAAAAAATAAATCACGTTGTTCAACTGTTTTTAATTAAACCTCTATTAAAAATAATAAAAAAATTACTTTAAATTGTTACATGACATATTTAAGTTTTTTTTATGCAAACGTGTCTTAGAAAACTCCTTTGTATCATATGCAACCATGCTTAGGTTGGTAGGAATATTCAACTTTTATACAAACGAACTTTATTTAAAATGAACTTTAGTTTATCATAAGGATTAACAAAGAAGTTCTATAAGAATTTATAGACTTTATACTCACTGCCATAAAACTTATAATATAGTAAATACTACCAACTTGAAAACTTATCCTTTCTCTGTGTCCACATTCCGTTATTTCCCACTAAAGTTTCTGCCATTGATCGCTTAAAACAAATTATATTTTATAAAAAAAAAAGTGCAACGATTAATTTCGATTTTATCAATCACCTAGAATGATTACCTGACGCTTGCACGAAACAAGTTTAATTCACAGTTCAATAGACGCGGCGTGAAATGCGAGCGCGTAATTAATGAAATTGTGGAGAATGGAACACCCAACCCAACTTACCTATTGAATACCATGTGCGAGGGGTTATGGCATATAATTGAGAGAAATAATAAAATCGTATAATTAATGATTTAAATGACACAGCTCAAAAGGCTGATGGGGGAGGCACATGGGAAAGAGCATCTATCTAAAGAGCCAACCGCATGACTCGTGCTCAAACAAAAAATTTTAAAAATCCATACAGAGAATTGACAAAAACAAGGAGCAAAACAAAAAAACAAAACCAATAACAAATTTCATTAAATAATTAATTCAGCCTCGTTATTATGAGATGACAATACCACGTTGTCTGGCTGGGACTGAGACTCACGTGAATTTATTTAGATAAACGGCGTCACAATTGCGAAAACAAATAGACCGATCAAAGCGTTAAAACAGACAGCTGCTGTGTCGCACTGATGTAGGTTTTATGGATGGTTCGGCGCAGACTTATCGCAGACCCGCTGGCAGAGCCGGCCTCCAGTTTCAGTTTTGGGTGTTCTGGCCACAGCGGGAAAAACTCACCTGTTGCGGCTGCCTGTGACATAATTAAAGCTAATTATTGCTAATTTTTGTTTGTTCAAATACACTGTATACCGGGCGCTATAAATTTGTTATGCCAAAGGTGGTACTTCGAGGTGGGCAGGTCTGATATCATAAAAAGAAAATCTACTATATTCACAACTCACTTAGTTTAAGAGATATAATAATGAAATGGGCGATTAAGACTTTTTGTATATTTTGTCCATATTCCCCAAATTTCGTTGGAATCGGAATATTATATCCTATAGCTGCCATATAAACAACATAAAAATCGACTTTTTCTTAATTTTTTACATAATTTTAGTAGAATTTGGCGATTAAAATGGTTATATGTTATGAGTGAGTCCAATTTTTGAGTGTTACTATACTTTATAGCACATTGGATTGCTATTAAAACGACTTAAAAAATTCTTTTAAAAAATTCTGTTTTTTCTTGTTCTTTACTTTATCTAACCTACATTTGGTGATTAATATCTTGAAAATGTGTAGTT
This sequence comes from Zaprionus nigranus, assembly GCA_018903425.1. Classification (NCBI taxonomy): domain Eukaryota; kingdom Metazoa; phylum Arthropoda; class Insecta; order Diptera; family Drosophilidae; genus Zaprionus; species Zaprionus nigranus. The sequence goes on from JAEIGD010000025.1 coordinate 768,415, forward strand.
TGAGTCAATCAAATTTACAGGAAATAAAATATTTTACAGTAATGTAGCAATCTATATATATGTTTATATAGTTTGCTATAAAACTGACCCCAAAAGAGCATTAAATATACCACACGCGATGAGCTAATTAAAAGTTCTTGTTTTTTATAAATTCATTAAATAATGAATGTTTGCATTAGACTTAGCGCCTCCACATACGCACACACATGCATAGCAAGTTCCCAGCGATCCGGGACAGAAGCCGAGCTCGGAAGCTCAGCGAGCACGATGCTGATGGATTTATTTGAACGCTAAACGTCGAACGAGTCAGTTGTAAAAGTCGCGATACGGATCGGATAATTGCGCGCACAGTGTGTGAGCGATGTTTATAGTAAGCAGCCATAAAACTATATATTAAACGCTATAGCCATAAGAAATCGAGATAACTTCCCCAGAGCCACAAAACGATGACGCCCAATGTGGAGCGCGGTGCCGAAGAGGGTTCAACTAACTCCACTTCCAACCCTACCGCAACAACAACAACAAATACTACGCCTTCAACTACCACCGCACCCACACGCCCCACAAGCATACCTATAAATATGGCCACGCCTGTGCTGCCCACGGACAATCCTTCGCCCAATGGCAACCACAAGAGCACAATCGTCATCGAGAGTCAGCCCAAGCGACGCGTTAGCATCGTCTCTGAAGAGCCCGTACTAGGATATGACAATCCCGCCTACGATCAAAGTCACGTGCGCAAGATATCGCAGGTGAGGGTTACGTGATTACGATTACGATCGTAAATGCCATTTACGAGCTGAGCTTGAATATATATTGTATATATTCCGATATATAAATATATGGTACATGAGTGCATCGAGTGAATGACGGCATTCATAATGATTTGCCTAATTGTTGAAGAGATCGTTGAAGTGGTCACATGGGTGGGGATTCACACGGACCGGTAACTAATAATAAACACTATATCTCCGACTTCAGAGCTCAACACATTCCCCGCTAGAAATCGGACCACCAGGTCGCAGGAGAAGCATACTCAAGGATACATTGGCCCATGATAATGAAAGTGATCGTGTGTCGACGCACAGTTACGGTACGTTGTGCTATAAAATTCTATAAATTCGTGAACTATAAGTTAAATTTATTATACTTATCATATATGTTCATGTACAAGTTGCTGTTTAACAACTCAAGCTAAAGTTGGGGAAAACTTATAAGAGTGTAATCAATATATGTCACATCCCCCTTACCAACCCCTCTCCCAATCTTCAGACCTCATCATCTTAAATGGAATTCTGCCATAATAATAAAATTGTACTCAATGGGAATCACATGACAAGCTGCGAGAAGTCAATGGGTTAAGCTGAGTGTGATTCATGCGAGTGCTTCCCATCAATATTAGGCTGATATCATAATTAATGCGATAAATGCGAACTTATAGCAATAAGAAGAGCATGAGAATTTGTGGGGGAACTCTTTGGGAAATTATATATTATAATGTAGATAAGAAGTTCACATTAAGAAATGTAAAGGGTTTTTTTAAATATGAGAGAAATGCTATTTCCACTTGAGATGTAGGATGAAGACATTTCAAAATATAACCACAGGGAGAGAACTATTTATAAAGTCATTTAATGAACATTTAATATAGGTACATATACGAGGTGTGTTCAAAAAGTATCGCGAATTTTGAATTTTCGGGTTATGTATAATCGAATTTCGATTTTTTTTGTTTTGTTGGTACACTCTTCCCGAACATCTGTACCAAGTTTCAAGTGTATAGCATTTTTTGTTTGGTTGTGAGAGGCGTAAAGGCTATAAGTGTTTTGCGTGCTCGCCGATTTTTTGCTATAAAAAAAAAATGGATTAAAAGATTTGAAAAAAAAAAAAATAAAATAAAGTGCTATAATATAATAAAGTACTTTTTAAACACACCTCGTATGCATATGTTCGTTCATCTTAAGATATAAAAAATTTTAAGCTATTTCACGAACATTACCAGATCTTGAGATATAAAGAGATCTCTTATACTAACTAAATACTATATATAATTCAGTATTTAAAACGAATTAAGTTATTTAAGGAACATCATGAATGTATTACTTAAGGTCCAAAAGTTCCAAAGGTATCCTTAAAATATTCTACCCGTAGTTCACATAGATAAAAGGGAATCTAAAGCTATAGTAGAGTATTATACAGACCAAATTATGAGTGTTGTCTTTATATAGACTGTATAAAATATAGAACTTTAGTTCGCACTGAACTTCGGGAAATACCATAATAAGTATTATACATATTTATTATATATTTTTATAATATTAGCACAGCTGAAATATGTTTTCAGAAGTTCAAGTTTATATATTGTTTTTTGTAAAATTCAAATCGTTGAACTGCTAATTACAGCAGATCTTTAGAAAGAGGGGAACAAGTGTTGGGGGGACTCTGAAAGGGGCGCGAAAGTGCCAACATTTTTTGGGTTTGCTGTCAATTGAATTTGGCAACTTCGCGTGGACTTAATCAATTAGCGCGACTGGAATCGGTTCTGTTTTTGCCGTTTCCATGCGTAACTCTTGATTTTAAGAATTCATATACTACCTTACAATACGGGGTATTATTTGTGCATACAGCTGCCACACTTATCACTTGGATTAGAGATAATTCCCTGTATCACTATATTGATCTAATATCCAAGTCGACTTCTTTATCTATCTTTTGCTTCCGCAGAAAACTACAGACAGAGTGCGCTGGACGTGCTCAATGCCAAGTACAATGGATTACAGGGTATGCCCGGTTCACAGGACAGCAATGCCAACTATGTGGAGCAGTCGTGGATCTATAATTTCTGCCTCAAGTGCCGCGGCGAGGAACCCTCCGAGGCATGGGAGCCTCCTTTCTGGCAGAAGGTCTTTCCCTATCCACTGTGTCCCACCTTCAGGACCTTCTCGCGGCTGGTTTCACTTACAGCAATTGGTAGGTCACTCTGCAAATACCCTGTAATATTTCCTAACGACGTGTTTATTTAGGTGTTCTGATTTGGTTCGTCTGCTTTGTGATTATTGGTCAATCTGCTGCCCCTGGTGGGCAACTCTTCGGCCTAGTAGTGCTCACAGTGGCTGCTAATTTCGGAGGGTACATTATTTCACTGACCACCCTGCCGCGCCTCATCGGTATGCTCCTGGTGGGCCTATTGTTTCAGGTGAGTTTTCAGATGAGCAGTGTAATTCTCGAGAGATTCATCATTGATCTTCTCCTGCTTTGAGAACGTTGGTTGGGTGAATCTCGATGGAGACTTCTCCAAGGTGACGGCGCATCTGCGCAAGTGGGCGTTGACTGTCATTCTGACGCGAGCTGGTCTCGAAATGGATCCACAGGCCTTCAAGAAGGTCTACAAGACGATCCTCAAGCTGGGCATTGTGCCGTGGTGTGTGGAGTTCGGTGTGATAGCTGTGATGTCGCACTACCTGCTCGATCTGCCCTGGATCTGGGGCTGCATGCTGGGTGCCATCATGGCAGCCATTGCACCCGCTGTGGTGGTACCTTGTCTCTTCCGTCTGCGCACCAAGGGCTACGGCGTGGCCAAGGGAATTCCCACGTTGGTTGTCGCTGTCTCTGGGGTGGATGATGCCATCTCGGTGGCCATTTTCGGCATCATTAGCACCATCTTGTTCTCGGACCGCGGAGAGCTCTATCTGATTGCCCAGGTGCCTGTGTGCCTCGTCTGCGGATTGGGCTTTGGCGTCATCTGGGGTCTGCTGGCGCGTATCTTTCCCGAGAAGGACGACGCTTTCGTGGTGCCCTTGCGCACCCTGATGCTCTTCGCCGGCAACCTGGTGGCCATCTATGGCAGCGATAAGCTTGGCTTCGAGGGCGCCGGGCCTCTCGCCGTTGTCTTCTCCTCATTCATCTCGAACTACTTCTGGTGCAAGGATGGCTGGACCATCGATGAGAATCCAGTGGCGACGGGCTTCGAAATCTTCTGGATGATCTTTGAGCCGATTCTTTTCGGTCTTACTGGCGCCACAGTAAAGATACGTGAACTGGACCCGAGTCTCGTCTACATTGGCGCTCTCTGCATCTTCTCTGGCGTCGTTATTCGTATTTTAGTAACGGCGGGCATCGCTTTCGGGGATCGTCTCAATGTGAAGGAGAAGTTCTTCGTGGGTCTGTCGTGGATGGCCAAGGCAACGGTGCAGGCTGCCCTGGGACCTGTTGCCCTGCGGCATTTGGGGCCCAATGCTTCGGAAGACGAAAAGAAATGGGCCAAAATCGTGCAGACCATTTGCATATTCAGCATTGTTCTGACTGCTCCATTGGGTGCGATCCTCATCTCTGTGACGGGCACTCGCATGCTGACCAAAACGAAACAGCCACAGATCTTGACGGGCTGGCGACGCTCGCATCGTCCCTCCATACGTGATATCAGCATCATCGACGAGGAGGAGGAACGTGAGGATCCCGAGCTGCCTGCAGATAAGCACACCCAGGACAACACACAGAACAATATTCATATTAACAACTATTCGTATACCAAGTAGAAGGAACGATGAATCGTTAATAGTTTTACTTTTATTTGGTATTTTACATAAATAAATGGAGGTGTTTTCCCTCTGTAAGATTAGTTGTTAGAATTTTTTTTTTTATATCTGCGTTTTACTTTACTGACTGATGTTTTCATTGGGTTGTGGTTTACATAAGTTGATAATATCTTCTTGAAATCTTGATATACGTGTAGTACATGCAATGATGAAATATCTATCTTTTCCAAAACTAAACTACTCTTGCATCTGTATCTTTGAGATTTCTTTTACCAAAACAGGACCACTCTTTTATATGTGTCATTATGATTCTCACTTTATTTGTAATATTTTTAAATTTTTTTTGATTTATCTTTCAAAACTTTTGATATCTTCAACTGTTCCCTGAGCTTTACTTTTCGTATTTCATTAGTCCCACCTAAATCAGTTAGTACCTAGACACAAACCTTTCTGCAGACAGAGTGCACTGGACGTGCTCAATGCCAAGTACAATGGACTACAGGGTATGTCCGGTTCAAAGGACAGCAATGTCAACTATGTGAATCATTCGTGGATCTACAATTTCTGCCTCAAGTGCCGGGGCGGAGAACCCTCTGATGCATGGGAGCCTTCCTGCTGGCAGAAGGTCTTTCCCTATCCATTCTGTCCCACCTTCAGGACCTTCTCGCGGCTGGTTTCACTTATAGCAATTGGTAGGTCACTCTGCATATACCCTGTAATCTCATTTACTGATATCTTTATTTAGGTGTCCTGATTTGGTTCCTCTCCATTATGATTATTGGTCAATCTGTTGCCCCTGGTGGGCAACTCTTTGGCCTGGTAGTGCTCTCAGTGGCTGCCAACTTCGGGGGGTACCTTGTATCACTGACCACCCTGCCGCGCCTCATCGGTATGCTCCTCGTGGGCCTTTTGTTTCAGGTGAGATTCTAGATGAGCAGTTTAATTCTCTAGAGATTCTTCATTGATCTACTCCTGTTTTCAGAGCGTTGGTTGGGTGAATATCGATGGAGACGCCTCCGAGGTGACGGAGCATATGCGCAAGTGGGCGTTGACTGTTATTCTAACGCGAGCTGGTCTCGAAATGGATCCACAGGCTTTCAAGAAGGTCTACAAGACAATCCTCAAGCTAGGCATTGTGCCGTGGTGTGTGGAGTTCGGTGTGATGACTGTGATGTCGCACTACCTGATCGATCTTCCCTGGATCTGGGGCTGCATGCTGGGTGCCATCATGGCAGCCATTGCACCTGCTGTGGTGGTACCTTGTGTCTATCGACTACGCGCCAAGGGATACGGCGTGGCCAAGGGAATTCCCACACTGGTTGTCGCTGTCGCTAGTGTGGATGATGCCATCTCAGTGTCTGTCTTCGGCATCATTTGCAGCAGCTTGTTCTCGGACCGCAGAGAGTTCTATCTGATTGCCGAAGCACCTGCGTGCCTCTTCGGTGGCTTGGGCTTTGCCGTCATCTGGGGTCTGCTGGCGCGTATCTTTCCCGAGAAGGGCGACGCTTTCGTGGTACCCTTACGCACCCTGATGCTCTTCGCCGTCAACCTGGTGGCTATCTATGGCAGCGAACTGCTTGACTTCGAGGGTGCAGGTCCTTTCGCCGTTGTCTTCTCCTCATTCATCTCGAACTACTTCTGGTGCAAGGATGGCTGGACCATCGATGAGAATCCAGTGGCGACAGGCTTCGAAATCTTCTGGATGATCTTCGAGCCGATACTCTTCGGTCTTACGGGGGCCACAGTGAAGCTACGTGAACTGGATCCGAGTCTCGTCTACATTGGCGCTCTCTGCATCTTCTCTGGCGTCGTTATTCGTATTTTAGTAACGGCGGGCATCGCTTTCGGGGATCGTCTCAATGTGAAGGAGAAGTTCTTCTTGGGTATGTCGTGGATGGCCAAAGCAACGGTGCAGGCTGCCCTGGGACCTGTTGCCCTGCGGCATTTGGGGCCCAATGCTTCGGAAGACGAAAAGAAATGGGCCAAAATCGTACAGACCATTTGCATATTTAGCATTGTTCTGACCGCTCCGTTGGGTGCCATCCTCATCTCTGTGACGGGCACTCGCATGCTGACCCAAACGAAACAGTCACAGATCTTGACGGACTGGCGACACTCGAGTCGTCCCTCGAAACGCGATATCAGCATCATCGACAAGGGGGAGGAACGTGAGGATCCCGAGCATATAAGGCCTGCATATAAGGACAACACACCTAGGACAACACGCAAAACAACATAGGAAGGGAATTTGATATGTTGAGATCCTCAAAATTTGAGATTTCTTTAGCCAAAATGGAACTACTCTTTTATCCGTGTCCTTATTATTCGCAGTGTGTTTGTAAAATTTCTAAATAAATTACGATTATTAAATCTCTTTCAAAATTGTTGAATATCTTTTCAACTGATTCCCGAGCTTTACTTTCCCGTATTTCATTAGTCCTACCTTAACCAATTAGTACCCTCAGGTACCTAGACACAAACTGTTCTTATTGAACTTGAAATATGCCTAGACCAAATGACGGACCGCAAATCAGGTTAATGAAGACGCATCACATGACACCCTTAAGGCATTGGCGGCATTGTACAATATATAAATCCATTTTATAGCAACTTGCCATGCCTTGCTGGCAGTAACAGTCACATTTAAAATACGTTAAACTCGTTTACAACTGACATCTCTGATCGTAAAAATAACACAAATAATTGATGAGCCACTAAAAAAATAAATACCCTATCGAAAATAATCCATAATTAAACAATGAGAAATATGCAAATTGTGCAATTTTCACATTTTACTCAAGTTAATTGTGCATGAAATGAGGGAGAACAATTTCAGAGTCAAGGCAAAGCGTTGACAGACTGCTGACAGTCAGTGTGTGTGTTGGGGGAAACAGTTAGAATTAATTATTTACATTTTTTAGCAAACTTAAGCATATTCGTTCTTGCTATTAGTTTATCACTAATGGGGATATACAAAATTCTATTTGTAATATTATCTTATAATAGTGCAAACTTTCTGAAACGAACTAAAATTGGATTCATTAAATGTTAGTTAAGGATTTCTTATTCAATAATAATCAACAAAGAACAATTTTCTCTGAAATTGCAAGAAAACACCAAAATTAATTTTGTTATAGAATCTTTAAGCTCCGACATATAAACAGAATTAACATTTTAGCTGACTCGAGGTCAATATCGGTTCGATTTTGTAGCTTATCTAGCCGATATTTTTGCCAAACACAACAAGAACACTTGTCAAAAAGAATTACTATATCATTCAAATTTACATTTTCAATAGATTAATCAGAAAACTTTGCGAAAATGATTTTAAAATTGGAAATAAATTATATATTATATATATAAATAATTAATAGAATCTTCAATGAAAATGTTAAGAATTCGATTAATTCATGATTAATGATATTATAAATTTGTTTAAGCTATGTAAAAAAATGATTGTCAAGAGAAGCTGTAGAGAAAAACATTCAGAAATTGATTACATAAATTTATTAAGAATTTTAATACATATTTAAAAATGTTCCTTCTCTGCTAGTTTAGTAGTTTTGCATATACTAAAAAAATACACATTTCTCTAGGGTATCAAATAGGTATTGCTCAAGCAAAGCAAAGTTCAAGCTATAGTTTATCAAGTTTCCTTGGGGTTTCTTATAGATACTTCTGCAGCGATTCACCCAGAATCGACTCCAGCTCCTGCACAGCGCTGCGTGTATTCTTCTCCACATGCTCGTGCTCGTCCTCCAGCAGTTCGGCAATGAAGGGCACCGTCTCGGGCAGCAGGGGGGCAAAGCTCTCGCCCAGCTTGCGAGCGATGGCTACGCTAGAGTTGAAGGCCAGGATGCGCACCTCGGGCGCAGTGATGCGTGTCTTGAGCAGAACCTGAGTGTTCAGCTGCTTCCAGAGCACATCGTTGGTGGCCACAGCCAACTGGGAAAGGCAATTGCTTAAGGCCTGTTGCAACTCCTTGCGATCCTCGGCCAGCACCAAATGATTCTCTAATTGATCCACCAGTGGCGGCATTAAGGTCTTGAAACGATGCTCATTGATGAAGTCATCTCTGCAGTGCACAAACACATGCTGCAGGGTGCTTATGATGGCCCCCAGCAGATCCACGCTATTCTCCACTTCATCTGCCTCCACATACTCGGCACGCAGTGTATTCTGTTCGTGCAATATACGTGCTGCATCCTCAATGAATTCACTGGCAAAGAGCACAAAGAGCGACTTCAATGCCTCTGCCAGGCGATTGGTCAGCAGGAAGTAGGTAAGTTGAGGCTCCAGTTCGCTCTGTTGCATTGCCCAGTTGTGCACCTTGCTGTACATGGGTCGGAAATTGATTTCGGATAGCTTGAGTATCCATGCCACAAATGTTTGGCTGACTGCTGCCTCAATGTCCGCAATGCGTTGCCGTTGCAGGCCATGTCCACGCACCTGTAGACGCAGTTCCAGTGCCTGCATGAAGAGATCCCCGAGTACATCTTGAACGGGCTGCAGATTTGCGTTGTTATTGTGCCGGATGCAGGGCAACAAGAGCTGTGTCATTAGCATGCCGAGCTCATCGTAGGCCTGTGCCTCCAGCAGACTCTCGTAGGTCTTGGCACAGCTGGGCACAAGAATGCGCGCCTCCACATTGGTGGCCACAGCTGTCCAGACGTCCATGAGGCGCAGCTTGAGTGCCTGTGTGCGCTTATCCTGCGCCAACTGTGAATTCTCTAGCTGCACAGAGAGGCGTATCAAGGCGCCCACAATGTCCACCAGGTAGGGACCCAAGAAGAGAGGTAATGTATGGAAGAGTTTGTGCATGGCTGGAAGGAAGAAGAAGAGTTGTTAGTTGAGGTATAACATCAATTAGAGAGGTCAACTCACCCGTCATCAGGGCAGAGCATAGATAATCTGGTGTATGTCGCTGTGTCAGCAACTGCTGCACTTGCTCCTTCAGCAGCTCCGTCAACTGTGGCGCAAACTTGGGCAACTCCGACAGTGCGTGTGCCTTGATGCTGCCACAGATCTCCACCAGCGTCAGCACCACATTACCCACCACAGCCTTGGGCACATTTGCACGCCTTTTGGTAATACGCGTCAGCTTGGCAAGCAGCTCACGACACTCATCCAGATAGTTGCGTCCATAACTATTGGCCAACAGTTGCAGGGCATGCAACGCTGTCTGCTGCAACTGCGCCTGCTGTGCTCCGCCTGCGGCACTGCCACTAGTAGCTGCATCCAAGACGTCATCAATAATGAGCCCAAGTGGCGCGAAGAGCACACCAAAGTAGTCGGCGGGGCAAGCTGTAAAGTAATCTCCTGGTGGCGCCAGTTTAGTGACCAACAGCTCCAATCCCTTAATGCGCACTGGAATGAGCTCATGATGCAACAGCTCTGTGATGACATTAATAAAGTACTCGGGGGAGAGCAGCCCGATGGCATTGTCCAGCACATCGTGCACATGGTTCGCCAGCACACGCCAATATTTCTCCAGTGAAGGTGTTCCGGCTGCCGCCTGTAGTGCATTATTGACCACGCCCACATATGCCAGTGTGCTCAATATGAAATCCTGATACAAAGGCAGCTGCAGCCCTTTGGGATTACATAGTTTAGCCTGGAATTCGGGCAGGGAACTCAATCCCGACAAGAAGTCCATGATGAGGTATTTATAGTGTCGCAATTGCTTAAAGTTCCGCGTGCGCACATCAAACAGTTGCTGCTCCGGGGAGATGTGGCCAGCAGTGCCGGCTGCTGCCTGCGCCTCCTTAGTGGTGGGCAACTTGGCCAGATAGTCAAGCAGATGCACACAGGTCTTCAGTATGACGGATGCATTGTCGAAAGACATTGCCAGCTCGCGTACGAATTCCACACGTGACTTGTCCAACAGCTTGACAGAACCCTTCTGTGGCTTCTGCTCCAGCAACATTTGTGCCTCAAAGACAATGCACAAGAATTGCCAAAGATGCTCGCAAGGATCGAGTACACTGAAGAGGGTCTCATACAGCGGCAGACGACGATGCACGGGTACATCTGTGCAGATGTCCGCAAAGACCTTGAGCACAGGTATGACCAGGTCCTCTCTGCCCGCAGGTTGTATCAGCAATGTTGGAATGATGGTGGTCACCACATTGCGTATGATGTGCAAACTGAAGGCATCGTCGTGTCGGGCCACAGTTGAGCCCACAAAGGTAAAGATCTCCACAATCTTGTGCAGCACCTGTTGCGGATAGAGATCCGCGCAGCGTGTGAGGAAGAGCAGCGCATGTTGCTGCGTCTGTGGATTCTGTGTGTTCCTCAGACATTGCACAACTTGCTCGATGCGGAAACACGATTCGGGTAGAGCCTTGGCCAGCTGCACACCATTATCCTGTGCCACATCGCAACAGTGCAGCAAGTTGGACAGAATCAACTGCTTGGGATATTCCGCAGCGGCGCTATTCTCCTCCAGGGTTAGGCACAACGCGAGCAGCTCAAACAGCGAAGGTATCAATTGTTCTGCTCCCACAAGTAGACGCTTATGCTCCAACAGCTCCAGCAGCGTCATGCCCTGCTTCCAGGCCTCTGAGGTCAGATCCAGCTTGATGGTGACTGCACCACGACGTCGCTCCGGCAACTGGCGTGTGCTCTTGCTGCACATCTCGCCCAGCATTGTGATCAGCGGCTGGCATTCGATGCTGCACTGCTTGAGCAGACGATGCGCTGCCAGAAAGATGCTATCGTTGTCAGATGCGGTGGCTGCCTGCACAATGAGGTTGAGCAACTGCATCTTGTGCTTGCCCTGCAGTGTATTGAAGGTATCGGGGGTGAGTGCATTGAGCAGCACACAGGGCAGTGGCTGCAACTTCTGATCCAGCTGCACATAGGTTGTGTGCTGCTTGAAGGAGGCCTCAATCAGTTGCCATGCATCTTCGTTCTGTGAGAGTACAGCCAAGCCTACAGAGCCCTCAAAGCGTCCAATAACTGCTGAGTATATGTCGCTGTAGGGCCACTGCAACTGTGCCAGCTCCACTTCGTCTGAAGTGATCTTTCCCAGCATTGCCACACCCAGTGGCAACAGGCCAACCAACAAGGATTCATTGTTCATGTGCTTCAGTGCCTTGAGCAGCGCCGCTGTGCAGATTGCAGGCTGCTTTACATCCGAGATGAACTGCAGCAGGTTACGCTTTAGCTTGGACAGCAGTAGCTCCTCTCGTGGCGAGCACTTGGTGGTCTGCAATATGGTGTGCAGGATCAGTGCATATTGCTCATGGTCCATGCCCAGTTCGCTCTTTCGCTGCAGCAGAGATTTCACCAGATAGTTGACATGACCCTCGAGTGATTTAAAGGGCAACGCCTCCAGTGTGGCCAGTGCCTCTTGCCGCAATGTTTGCAGTGGCGAGTTGCAAGCATTGGCAATACGCAGCACATGCATCAAACTGCACTTCGAGGGCGCCTTCTGCCCGCTGAGCACGGCCTGCAGCAGACGGAAGCCACGCACACGTAGCAGCGCATAATCTGCTGGATTGGGATACAGCTCTGGCAGTGTTTCATACACATACAAGTTACACAAGAAATCCAATTTGTGTTGAGGATGTGGCAGCATCTCATTAAGGCAACCCTTGAGGGCACGTGCCCATTCCTTCCGTTCTGCTGCCGCACAATGTTCTCCAAAGACGTGACTGCTGAACGTATCGAGCAGGCGCAGAGAGAGCCTTAATTCATCAGTCAATTTGGTCCAGCGTGTTGTCGACAGCTTGACGAACTTGATATTCCTCACCAGCGTCTGGAGGAAGTCCACATAAAGCTTCAGTGGCACATGGTTGCTTGTGTTGCTCGGGTTGACTCGGAACTCAAATTTCATGGTATATTTACTAATGTTCTCCAGCATTTCTAAGCACTCCGCTGCGCTTAGTTCACGCTTTGAATACGCTGTGAGCAGCAGCAGCAAGTGGGTCAATTGATGTGCCTGGCCATGCAGGAAGGCCACACCTCCATGCTCCTCCACGCTCTTGAGCAGCGCCTGCTGTTGCTGTGCCGGCTGTCCAGCGCTGGATATGACATCCAAGAATTGTTGACGATGCGTGATTAAATTGAAGGTGGCATAGTCTGAGGTCACATTAAGCTCGCCCAGAAACGGTAGCTTGGTGGCAAAGCTACTGTTCAGTATGATCAGGAGTCCAGCATGTTCTCTCTTATTGAGTGCCTCGCTGGGGAAGAGATACGGCATCAGTGCTAGCAGCAACAGATTCGTATCGTATTCATCGCTCACAGAGGATGTGGTCAGATGTTGCACTGCTTGTGGCACCACAGAGCTCCATTTCGTCTCACGCTCTCGCTGTGCACGGCGCAATAGTACGCACAGTGTCTGGCCAAAGGATTTGGGACCCAACATCTCCACCAACTCAGTGGTAGGCAGTGTGAGCAGCGCAGCAACCACGTCGGGATTATCATCATTCATGCGATCCGGCAGACATTCCTTCAATAGATGAGCACTTCGCTCCTTGCGCTTGGGCAGTGTTAGGTTCTGCAGCAACTGCTGCACGGCAGCACAGACGCAGTTCATCATTGTAATGATAGAGCTTCTCATACGCCCGCTTCGCCTTCTCATCCGATGTGTTGAGGCGGAAGCCTGCAATGGGGATTCATTGATAAGAAACTGTTCAACTTATTCCTCACTTTACTTACCTAATGCCAACTTCAGCGCCTTCTGGCGATTGCTGTTCTTGTTCTGCGAGCTGAGCGATGCCTTGACGCTGACATCGAAAGCCTCCGGGTAGCGACGTTCTAGTTTCTCCAAGAAATCAGTGTACCAAGTCTGAAAGTCTGTCTTGGGCGGAGCCATTTCATCATCGGAATCAATGACAATGGTTTCCTCGCCATCATCAAAGGATGTGGTGTCCATGGCCATGGAGTCATTAGTTTTAACCTCAACATAACTGTCCAGGAAGCAGCTACAAAGGGGAAGAGTAATGGGGAGTTAATGTTGCTCTATAGAGGAGTCTCTGGTGTATTTCCTACTTGATCAGCTGCTGCGCACTGGAGTTGGGTAGAGGCACATCGCTGAGCAGCTTGTTGAGGAATTCCTGATGTGAGGCAGCTGCAGCATCTCCGTCACGTATCGCTGCCACTGAGCCACGCAGCAGTGGCAGGCAGATGGCTTGAATGGCCACGTTCTCCTTGGCCAAATCCCCCAGTGCGGCTATCAACCATTTCTGGCAGACCAAATTCAACATTGTCTTTGCTGTGAAATGTGGATTCGCCGACTGTTGCTTGTCATGGATCCAGATGAGCAGCAGCAGCGCCGTCGTATGCAGACGCTCGAAGTGACAATTGGCCACACGTTCGAGGAGCGCATTGCAGACCTTGTGCTTGAGCTTGGTGCGCGATACGAGCTGGGCAACAATCACATAGGAGGCGGCAACAAAGTCCACAGTGTCCGAGACGAGACCCTTGAGCAGTGACTCCAGTATGGTGGCTACATGCCAATCCTGGAGAGGCTTGGCGGTCTGCAATGCACCCACAACAACTGTGGCATAGAAATTCAGCTGCGCCTGCAGTTGATTGGCACGTGGACCCAGTTCTTTGACGGAGCGACGTGTACTGCGGCATACAAAGCTGAGGAACGATGGCATGCTTGCAGCACGATTAACTATGGCCGTCTTGGAGAGCGGTACGCCGGGACGTTGCAGTCGGCGTAGCCAGAACCAATCTTCATCGGTCTGATGCAATCGCATGGTTTGCAGCACCTGTACGAATGTGTTTGTCTCATGGTAAGGCAGAATGAGGCCCATTACATCCTCGCGATTGTATTCGTGCACCTGGAAACGACGCAGCAGCCACTCAAAACACATGTGTGCGGGACGCAGCAGGAAATATGGTGACAAGAGACGCAGAAACATTGCTATGGCTGCATTGATCAATTTGTTGACGTCCGCCTGCTCAACGGCACGTTCCAAGGTGAGTGTTGCCTCATCGAACAACGTCAACTGGAACTCCTTGAATGTGGGATTGAATGCCGTCAACTCCTGCAGGCCACTTAGACCGATTTCATAGATGGCGCGTCTGTCCTTTGTCGCTGCCTCTTTGGGATCGAACAAAATTGAGGCACGACTTTTGGCATCTACTAGCGTAACGGACGTTTGTGGCACCGCTAGCTTCTTCAATTGTTGAGCCAATGACGTTGTCATTTTAATTAGCTCTAAAAACCGTAAATAAAACTCTTAAATTGTGTGACGACTGTTTCACACGTGTTTCTGCGGCCGGTGATAAAATGTGGCGTTCATCGATAAGTGCGTACGCATAAAGCATAATATATCGATGTGCATGCATAATATATCGAGCGATGAGTCTTGTGAGCACAACAAGTGGCGTCTGACGTCACAAACTGCATGATATGAAGGGATGACACTTGATTGATTTCGTTCATTCGTCGAAAATTGGAAAAATTTTAGAAGATACACATTTATAAAATAAGCACAATACGAAATCAATGCGCAATTGAATCAACAAATAGCGTGTGACATAAATCGATGTTACTGTTTTAAAGAAATAATAAGAATCAATATTAATCTATTAAAAATTGGTTCATTGTGTTCGAGTGTGAGCAATAAGTGCGTTGACGTCACAAACTATATCTTTGTTTAGTTTCGAAAATTGAATTCAAATCATTGTAAATTGGTATTTCATTCAAAATAATATTGACTGGCCATAAATTTATAAAAAATCGTTTATTTTTTGTTTGTAAAATGTGTTGCTTAAGTCTATTTAATCTCACAGAGGTACAAGAATGTTGAGCATACGGAACAGTTCAGAAATGTGATAAAATCTTGAATGACTTCGAAATGGAAAACACATAAAATGTATCGCACACACGAAACTAATGAGATGTGGACAACTATAATACTAGTTAAACATGTAAAAACCTTGGTACAGTAGTTGAATATTCGAGTTCGATAATTAAAAACTAAGTTTACATTTTGTTCGATATCTTAATTTGCTTGTTGTTGTTGTTGTGGCTCTATCAGAAGTTCAAACGCTTCAGCGACCTTTTTCGACTGAGTTTGGAGTCGTACTTCTGCGTACGTTTCGGTGGAGTCACTCTCTCACCTGGCATCATCACTTTCGAGGGTGTTCCCATTTCGGTGACCAGGCACTTCTCACCAGGATGTGGTGGAGCGTAGCAACGCACACAGAAACGAAATTTACATATGATACTGGTACATTCACCGAATGTGTACGGTCTGCGTGACTCGTTCTCTATCTCAGAGGCGCAAGGCGAACTCTTCATCTCGTCCAGCGAAAAGAAACGGGTCAGCGTCGATGGTTTGGGCTCACTGAAGGAATACGAATGTGGTGGTAATGTTTGCGAAAGGGCAGCAGCACCAGCTGATGATGGCGGCCAGCGAGGATTCTGCGGTGTCTGTTCGCCCACCTGGCTGCTGTAGAATACTTTGCTGCACTTGCCGCATCGTGGACACTTAATGCGTTGCGTCTGCTCTACCAGCATGCAGCTCTCGTCCATAGGCATGCTCTTGTGGTTGCTGTCCAGCAGTCGTTGATTTGGTCTGTATATGGCGTTAGATGGTTGTAATGGCACTATATGATTATTTATCGATTTGGACAACATGTGTCCAAGTTTCATGGAGTGGGAATTCTCCTTGGTTAGATTCATCTTAAAGCGATGATCAAGCAGTCGCTCCTCCGCCTTCTTGATCTTATGGACCGCCTGGGCCCAACGCTCTGACACTTTGGTCATAACGTCCAGCGTACTGCAGTCCACATAAGCTAGAATGCATTCCAATGCGGGCAGTGTATTACTTAGCATATCAATGATGTCTAGCCTTTCCAGTCCGTTGTAGTAGCGCGTGCGGCGGCTGATTGTATCCGTCGCAGGCGCCGGAAATAATTTCTTTTTGGATTTCTTGGGGCTGCTGTGATGTGTTATGGCCTGATAATGCGATTTTCGTCGCTTGCCTACCTGATTGGGAAACAACACTGGCGATTTGCAGCCCATATCATGCTCATCGTCACTCTCTAGCTGAAGCTGGCAACCCTGGCCAGGCAGGAGCAAGTCATGGCTGCTATTGCTTCCGCCTGGCGATTGGAATTGTGTAGAATTAAAGCTCGTCTTGTGTAGTCGACCCAATGCATCGTTTGTGTTGCTTGTTGCATTCGTGTTGGATGCATTACGACAGTTTTCAGTCTCACAATCACGTTCCATAAAAAATGGCGCCTCCACGGTTGAGTTGTGCAGCACACGAAAGGACGCGTACCCCGATTCTTCCATGGTGCTGTCCGCGTCGACTGAGCCGCAGGTGCTGCTGCTGGAGCCCATTTTCTTGAATACTTTTCGATTATAGACACTCATTGTTGAATGAAAATGCCAATTGAAATTTATCGTTTTAATTATTACATTTGTTATTTTTTTGTGCGTCTTTTCTTTTGACTTTGCAATTAGAGTCAATGCAAATTGTTAGCGATGTTGCACTTGCGAATATCGATGCGTTAGAGTATATCGATAAATGAGTTTCTCACTCGATGATTGTGGTTGCGCAAAGCAAAGGAAAGCTGTTTGCTATGTTACTCGTAGTGCGTGCACTGTTAGAAGCTGAGATGTGGGGTCTGTTAAAATTGGAAAACCAAAAATATATTCACTTTTAATTATTATTTAAATAAAACCCATTTATTTCTGGTTTTTAAGAATTTATATTGTGTTTAATTTGTTATTTAATTATTCATTAGTCTTTGGTTAAGCCATTTCTTGTTTTAGTATGTCCAGCATGATTGTGTTTATTTATAGAACGCAGTTCATCAAAACTTATATATAATTTATAACTCTTCTTAATGATTGCTCAAATCTCCCAAGTGTGCTGGGTGCTTAGGAAAAGGACAATCGTGATAATCTGTCCAAGAGGGTATCAGTGTCACCAAATTAACAAAAATCCCTCAATAATTTATCATTTGTTTTCTGTTTTTGGGATCTCCCCTCAAGTCTAGTCTCGCCTACTTCTCCTTATTCCTCATCTTCTTCTTGTTCGCTCCCAACTGACAAATTTGCCAGCTCAAGTTTTGTGCAAATCATGCTCAGGCATAGATTTCGAATTCATGTTAAAATCCCATTCTGCCTCGTCCACCGCAAAACAACCCCTCGATGATGATTCGAGGTTGCCTTGATAGTTTCATCAGCTTTTCCTCGCTGACAACCACCTCCATCCCCCTGCACATCCACTTGCTGCCATCAGAGTGCGAGGGAGATAGCACGCATAGCAGGGAAAATCAATGAATGATATTTCTTTATGAGTCTCAATTATTTGTTGCGGGGATTTGCTTTTCTTCCTCTGCTCTTTCATCTGTCATCTCCGTGTTCGTGCCGCATTGTCCTTTTAAATGCTTTGGACAAAATATTTTGGGTATTTGCTGACGGGAGTCGGCGGCGCCTGCGTTAATAATTTATGAATATTTGCTCATTTATTGTTTTGCATTATTTATGCGTTTATCATTATCCCTGCCTGGGGGAGCGAAGGGAAGGAAAGGGAAGACGGACAAGGATTTTGTTTTGATTTTAATTAAATCGACAGTCGCACATCGGCTCAATTTAAAGTCATTTATCGAGCCTAATCCCTCGCCCGGCAATCTGTGGCTTTTTAATTGCTCAAAGCAGCAGTCGAAAGAGTCCTGAAGAGCAATTAGGGATTTATGGCAGTCAAATGTGGTTCAATGCGGTTGTTATAGTAGTTTTTGACTCGCGTATTAATAATAAGAAAATTGTAGATATCACGGCTGTTAGGGATATTCATCCCGGAATCAAGAGGAGCAGGAATATTTAAATATGCTAAGGCACAATCAAAACTAGGTCAAGGTATGTTAAGACTTTTGACTAGTATTAAAAATATGTACTAAGGACCTTTATGCATCAGGCAAATGGAGGTGTGGCCAACCAAAGTGCATATAATCTTTGCAGACATGACTCGATTCAGAAATTTCCGTCTGTCTGTTCGTCTGTATGAACTCAGTGATCTCAGTAACTATAATAGCTAGAGTGAGCTAGCATAAGGTTCCTGTACACCTAATGTACATAAATTAACTTTATTTTCAATCTTAAATGAAACGTTTACAGCTAAGATAAATAATGCGAGGTATTCACATTTATATATATCCGGTTTTCTGTATAAAAACCTAGAGACTATAGCAAGCACTACTATTGCCACGACTACCAAATATCGTTTAATGCTATAAAGTTCATTTTAGGTTAGCACAATAACTATTACCATCCAAATAATTCCAGATTTGGTTGATATAGGTTAATTAACAAAGAAGTTATTTTAGAAAAAAGAAGAATTAAATTTTTAAAAAATCGTGTGGTCGAGCACAGTCGACTGTACTTAGCTCAAGTCTGGATTTAAAACTTACTAACCCCTTTCGCCGTATATCGTTACGTTCTATAAGAATAAGAGATTGTGGTTAAAGCCAACTCTGATCTCCTGGTTCTATCTGATCTCAAAGTTTTACACTCTCGCAGACTTTGCTACTGGTATAGTATTAGAATACCCAACAGCCCAGGGCAATTAAATATTCGTATTTGCTACTCCTAAACAGGATTAAAACTCAGTCAAGCAAGGCATGAACAGACGGATATATTCGCCCTATATCTGACACGTTTCGCTTCAGTTAGTAAACTATGTTTTGGGTGGAAATATGTCCCATTTTGTTGTTGGTTTTTGAGACTAGTCAAACATATGTCAAAATACACCACTGTGCACACAAACACACACATATATCAATGTTTGTGTGCGTGTATATTGATATCCAACTGATTAACGCCCACAACTGATGAAGCTAAAGGGTGGGGGAGGTAGAGGCGTGATAGGCGTGGCTGGGAGGCGGTCAATATTTGCACACAATCCGTACATATGCTCTAATTATTATCCTTTTGGCCGTTCCGCATTATGTTGACCTGAACACACACATACATGCACACATAGCACACACACACACACACGCACCCTATCGCTGATCAAACAGTTCCTGTTGGCAACTCGAAATATTCGGAATCAACTAATTATGGTAATTTCCAGCGGAATGTCAATAAATATTTTGTAGCCCGGTTATTTCGAGAGTCCTTTGGGAGGGTGACGGGAGGGGGTGGTTAGGGAGCAGTCAAAACTCTTGACAAACGATGTTTACCCTGTTGGGTCATAACGCGACTCGGCTATGTACCCAAGTAACGTTATGTACCCGATATGCTGTTGTCCTTGGCACAGGAAGGCGACGCTTGGATTATTTTTAACCAAGCCACTGAGGACACACGACACTCGACACCGACCTGGTCAGTTGGGTGTGTTAGCCAAGGTGGAAACTGTAACGCGAACTCGTAACCAATTCGCTTGATTGTGTTTGATTTTGGTTCGGAGTAATAGGAGGGAAGGAGGCTACTCCCTGCCCGGCTACGTTGTAATTCGCTCTTGGCCAATAATAAATCGTTGACCCGCTGTTTAAGCTGGGCGCGGCGCCAAGCTGATTACAGCCGCAATATTAATTCGAAGGTAATAAGTATATAATCGTGCTCATTTATCATTTTAATGTTTTGCTCACTCCCGCCCCTGACACTCTTTGCTGGCTATATCGTTTCGCTTTTAATGCGATTCATATTCTAATCGCCGGGAATTAGTCACCAAAGATGACGCCTGCAGATATTGGGTATGGTGACATTTATGCAGTTGAAAGTCTTGGTAGGTATGTTGACTTAAGTATCTATAGAGAAAATAATGGAAAAGATTTAGAAAAGAAAACTTAACTTTTTAAAATAACACAGATGAATGTCGGTTGGATAGAGTCTCAGATAGTTCATATATTATTTAAAGAGAAAAGTTCGGGAAAGTTTCAGAAAATTCAGAAGACTTACTGAGTTAATAACTATATTTCTGTAGAAGATAATGAATATAACGCAGATAATGAGGAAAAATGCGTAAGAAATCTTAGAAGACTCATAGATTTCTCAACAAAAGATCTATGAAAGACTCTTCGAGATAACGCAGGTTATAAAACATATTTAAAGAGAAAAGAACGGGCAGTTTTATAAAATTCAGCAGATTCATAGAGTTCTTAATGCTATATCTGGTAAAGCCTTCTTCAAGAAAGGTGTAAGACGGTTTGCTGGTTTAAATATTTATAGAGAAAAGAACGGCAAAGTTTCAGAAAACTTATAAACTTATAAATCCTTTACGATTGATCTAGGAGAGAATCTTCAAGAAACTAAAACAAATATTTTCAAATTGATCTGCTTGACATTTAAGTCTGAGAGCTCTAAAATAAACTTTATGAAAACCCAAAATATTTTATAATAAATAAATGGAAATATCTTCAAATATACATAGATATATTAATATATGTATTGAAGTATTATATATATATTATTGTATTTATATAATATTCGAATAAGCTTTATCGCATTTAATGTTTTATCGATGTTTGAAGATAAGTTACGAAGTTCCGATAGTTGTTCCTATATTTTGGAATCATCGTGTAATTATTGTAGAACAATAGTTAAGGTAATCGTTATCGAAGATCGGAATACATAACTACGAGAGCTTGTGAAATTGGACGACGCGTATTAAAAGAAAGATAAAATTATCAGTTCTTATCATGTTTGAAAAGAAAACTTCCAATTGGTTTAAACTTAAAATCAATATACATATAAACATGTCTCGAGTTCCATGATGACTGATGATACAAACTTGGGTATTATTCAATTCCTATAAGTGCAATTCAAAGATTTTACATGGCAATTGCAAAAATTTCTCTTTATGGCACATCGCGAAATATTTGATTGATTTGCAATTGCAAAATTTTGTGGTTTCCTTTTTTGAAAACATCAATCAATGCAATTTTTGACTGCGACACGTGCGAAAATGTCCATGATAAACGATGTGGATCAGATGTGCAAAAATTAAAAAAATAAAAGTAATTCGAAATTCCTCAATTAACAAATGGAAGTTGCGCCTGAAAATGCATTCACTAATTTCGAGTTTCTTTTTTTATTGCCAAGAAAAGGACGCGCTCTCAGGCCTGTCTACAATTTGTCAGGAAGAAGGAAAAGTTAAGTAGTTGGTTAAAATAATGTGAAAAAGTCAACTTGGAGAAGGGTCAAATGGGTCAGCTTGGGTGGAACGAGGTGAAGAAGATGGTGGGGGAGTCTGGTGCAAGGCGTTCTCCCAAGTGTGTGAATTAATCATGGCCGCAATTTGAGTTAAAAAATGCGAAAAGTACACTCAAAAAGTGGCGGCAATTTGAATAAGGGCTAAGGCTAAAGAGGATGAGAAAGAGAGGGGAAGGAGAAGGAGTAGGCAAGGCAGGGTGTCAAAGGGTTGCCCGAATGTCCCGTTATTCTGTGGCAGTGTCAATGTCACAGCTCATTTGGCATTCAGAACATGCGCGACTCTCTTGCCAATTTCATTTAGCGGCATCATTTCTTCTCGTGCCTCTGTCATTTTTTCTACAAGAGACAGAGAAAGAGAGAGACAGAGAGAGAGCAACAACGAGTAATGGAAAAACAAGATAAATGATTTAAGACTCAACTTTTCATTTCGCATATTAGCGGCAAACGTGTCCTCGTTTTCACGTGACCAACAAAACGAACAAATATTTGAACTATTCAGTTAACCCTGCACAGGCGGTTTTTTTTGTTTTGTCCGCCCCCAGTAATTGTTTCCGATTAACGAGTCTCGATTTGTTCCATGACTTTTACACATTTGGTTGATCAAAATATCACGCTTCCCTCTGCAGTGCTTCCACCCCCCCCTTCGACTTTCGCTTCTCCGTTGAGCAATGTCTCCTTGTAGCTACCACTTTGTGGACATATGTTGCTTTCATTCACATGATATACGATTCTGCTTATAAGCAGTGCCGTCTGGGCCCCCTTCTGTTTCGACGTCTGTCTGCCTGCCTTCTGGCTGATTATGGTGGCAGGCGACGGAGCAGAAAGTGGTTGCTGGTCGCATACTGACTGCACTCACTGTGTTTATTTAATTTCATTCATTTCACATTCATTGTCGCCGCACCACAAGTTAAATGATAAGAATCAGTAAAAGGTATGATAGTTTGGAGTGTGCCTTATGCAGCTCGGAGTCTGAAATCCCTGAAACTTAGAGACAGTGTGCATATTTCTATGAATATAATAAGAATGTAATTTCGATGATCTGCAGAACTAATAAGTTTCCATTTTCATGGATTTTCTTTCGATCTTCGCATTCTTGTGAAAATTAAACATATTTTATAATATCTCATTATTTATATATCTATAAAACTACTTACATATGTAATATATATACATAATGTTTCCGGCTTTCCAATAATGACCAATCTAAATATATTATTAGTATATTTATTAATCGTCGCCAAATCAACGTATATAAATTTTTGGTAGATTCGAATCTATTAAATTATAAATTTTAATATGATTCCAAACTATTACAAACTATTAGCTTGATTGAAGGTATATATGGTATATCGAACAAAGGTTTTCAGAAGATTTTGATAATGAAATTCAATATTTTAATCGTTATTTGAAGAGTATAATGATTATTTTTATGTTTTAACTTATTTTTATAGCGCTTGTTACTTATTGATAATCAATTTGTATATATTGTACAATTTGACTTTGCGCTTCAATATTATAAATAAAACGTATTTGTTATCTTATTCTATTCCGATTATAGCTATAATCCAGTAAAATTTGTTTATTTATTTATAAATGTAAAACAAATATACAAGTACAATACTTTTCCAAGAGGTATTTGGTATCTTAGGCTACCAGTAGCTAAACCTTTGACTCTCTTATCCATACATATATCATCAGCTGTATTTCTAGGTGATGATTTTGAATAACTAACTAGATATTCCCCTGCCTTATCTAGCACATCTAACTTGCATGCACCCCTGTCCTATTCTTTGCCAACTTATCACAATTATTATTTGGTACATCGAATCAATTAAGCTTTAATTTCATATAGACATAATACACAATGAAGTGCACCCATGTTATAGGTAATTAAAGCGGGGAGAATAAATAAATGATGAAATTATGAAAATCCCCTAACAGTGCTGGGCATAGTTTTAGGGCAAATAGTAAAAATTTAATTCCCGCATTGTTTTCTATTTTCTGTTTGTTGTTCTCTGTTTTTTGTTGATATTCGTTAAGTTTTCTGACGTGTGTCGTTAAGTGTTTTCATTGGGAAATTTATGGGATGCATAGTGGTTTACCGTAGACCATAATAAAACAGCGGCATTTCGTCTTAATTAAGTGCTTAGCCAGGCCAAGAAGGAGGCGACACCAGCGGCGACACGTGCTGCTGCTCGAGAATTAAACACAAAACACAAACACACACATACACCAACAAAAAACGAAAGACAACACAACTAGGGAAGGGGGGATGGGCTGGGAATGAGAAAGATAATGTGACAATCGGTCGACTGTCATTGGGAAGTCAATAAGGGGCCGCGAAATGATGCCACCACCAACATGGCAAGGTCTGCCTTCCCGCTGTCTATCCCTCTCCCTTCCGCTTTCCCTTCTCCTTGCACACCCATCCCTCGCAAGGAATCGAGCCGGCGAAAAACAATACACATATTGCGCTGATGACTTAATTGATTAAATGAATAGAAAACAGAAAAAACACTTCCCGCTAAACGAACCCCCATGCCCTGGACCCTGGGAAACAATGGGCAATACCTACTACGTTCTACGTGCTACGTGCTGACCCCTAGACAAGGTGCGAACTCTGCGTAGGGCGTTACTCAATCAGTCGAGCAAACAATCGCGCAATATTTCCAGCCAGCAAGGACAGCACGAGAAGAGAGATAGAGAGGGAACTGTGGCAATCGCATTAATATCTAGTCAATAGTCTCTTGCGATATCTGGTTACAGTTATGCTGGTAAAAAAACACAGCAAATAGATAGATAGTTATGTGAGAATGAGGGGGATATATGGTTTGAGAGTCAGTGATGGGAACTAAAGAACGAAGTAACAATTTATTTAAAGAATTAAGAGTTTCTTAATATTTATCATGGCAACTAAAGACAGTAACAATTTATTTGAAGACTTAAGAGTTTCTTAATATTTATCATAGGTTTTCTATGTTTATCACATTAAATTATACTCTAAGCTGCTTATTTCTTAAATTTATTAAGATCATTTAAAGAAAATCTTATATACATAATACGTATAGAAGTTTAAGAATCTTTTATACGAATTGAATATTACTATATTCATTCTGGAAAGAATTTGATCTTTAATTCATAAAACTAAAAATAAAGTACATATTTTTAGAACTGTTGCTTAAATTTAAGATACCGATAAGATACCGAATTCTTAGCAAAAGCTGATCCTCAAATCATGACTAACATTTACACAGTTCCTTGTATTTTGGGCTAGATTTGACAGTTTTTTCTAGGAGAACTATGTCGAATAATTGGAAGAACAGAGTTCCTTACAACTCTATTGGGGATTTGACAACTGTTCCAAAGGGGGACAGGATGGCTCACAACGATGAGGCGCAGGTGCCTTGAGCTTGAGCTCTGTCTGTCGACAAGCATGTCAATAAATTTAACATATAAAACCATGCCGAAGGGCCTCCTACTGTCTTGTTTTATATTAAATTATATTTTCAAGTTTTTATTTACTTCATTTTTAAAGATCTACTGCATATTTAATTCATTTAATCTGCTTAAACTTTGCTAAACTAATGAAATTAAATTTAACTTCAAAATTCACAAGTCTTCAAGGCCAATCTGAACTTCGTTTAGGATCCTCCAACTTGTAGGCAGACAAAATCATTTCGTGTAATTGTCCTGGTCATAAATTAAAGTCCCAGACAAGACAGAACACAGAAGAAGTAGAAGAAGTACCGCCTGATTGTGTGGAATGTGTTGTGAGGTTTTTCCAGAAGCTTTTCTTGGTTTTCAATTAAAAGTTTTGCAGGTGCGTAAATTGTCAAAGTAATTCGGTTGAGGAGCCCACTTTGAAGTGAGTTTGTGAAAATTTGTTGCTCCAGTGGGGGTGGGAGGAAACTCAAGTTTCAGTTTTCATAATATTGAAGTTCTGCTTACAATGGCAAATCTGTGTACTAACAACAAACGCAGCCCGTACGCAATTTCCCATTTTCCACTTGCCAATTTCCCCCTTTCATCTATGCTCGATTTTAATTTCAATTGCCATGTAACATGTTGTGCACATGGCCCCCAAATGGGGCTGTCTGGCCTGCGTCTCTATCTCGTTCTCTACGTAATACCCTCTCTATGTCTCCCCCCTGTTTCCCTCTTTCTCTTCTCTCTTTCTGTTTGCCTGCAATCCATTTAGGCATAATTCTTAATGTTTTGCTTTCAATTTACTAAGACTACTTAGACAACTTCGAATGCAAAATCAACTTGCATAGGTTCCCCTTAAGAGCCCCATTTCTCTGCGTCCCTCTCTGTAACCCCTCCTTGTTTGTGTTGCACTGAGTGCGTGTGTGGACTGCCCCAAGATGCGTGTTGCATAAACAAGTTGCAAACAACAAATGCAGTTGACAACCCTGTGCCAATTACAACGACAGCACACACTCTCTTAGGGACTTGATATTCACACGGGTTGACCGCAATTTGTTCAAGTGAATCCGGCAAAATCTTAAGTCAGTGTACCCTGTAAGAGAGTTAGGTAATGAGGTATACTAGGTACCGTTAGAGTACAATGATACAGCTGGAAGTATAAATTATATCTATTATACATGTTCTTTGAGGCAACTCTAGTTGAATTTCTATTTACATATTCATTGCAAACTCTAATTGTTGTTATATTAAGGATAATCTAAAATCATCATAATTTACAACAAATCTGTCATCTATAGGGTACTTCAAAGTCGAGCTTCTTCACTTGACTCACAATCATACTTGATTACGCTAGTCCTTTGGTCCTTTGTCTATTTGTGTATTGTCCGCAAGTCAAGTTTGCTGATTTTATTGGTATATGTTAGATTGTATTTACATAATTCTATTTGTATTACTTAAATTAATTTACAAAGATGTTTGTTTCTTAAGCCCAATCAAATATTTGCAGGAATTTAATTTAATGTAATTAAATTGCATAATGTAAGATAGATATGTCCAAGCTTCTTTGTCATAGTTATAAATTTGGAAATAATGTACATTATGTATACTACAATTTAATTTACTACATTTTTTGAATATCAAATATATATTTTTTTTATTTACATTTAGAACAGAATTTTTATTATTTTCTATATAACTTTTTATTTCAAGTCTCTCAATTCTATTTTTCTTAAGCTCAGATTTTTATATCTTACTTCTTTTTGTTGTTTGTATAAAGTATAATATTAATATTATTATTAATATATTATTATTATATAAATTAATATGCAATTTTTTTTACATTTTTAATTTTATTTTTATTTTCACCTTTAGCTTCTTTAATTCTTTCAACCACAACAAGCTCTTCTTTTTCCCAAACTCCCTGAAAATTATTGAGCAATTCTTCAAAAAATGCTAGAACAAAACTCCATTGAAATACTTTGTGCTCATACTTCAGGCACAAATTCCGTAAGGCGCAGGCTTGACAGTCTTGGCAGCATCTCCTCGAATCCCGTATCCGGAATCCCTTAATTCCATTAATGGCATTTCCATTGCGGATAATTACGGGGGTTGTCTACAATTAGACTGTGCCTTGGCTTATTCACGCCTTTAAATTTGCATTTACCCCGACACGAGGCGAGCCCGTTATCCCTTCCCCTCTGGCATGGCAAACACACGCCACCACAACACAACACACCACACACTCACACACACAGATAGACACACAAACACACACAAAGAGGTACACACACATCTCATGCCAAAGTTTTGTTCGAGCTTCCATGTAAATCATGTTGACAGCAAACATTGCGAGTGTGTGAGAGTGTGTACTGGTGTGTGTATATGGTGTGTGTGTGTGTGCCAAGTCGAAGAGTTGTACGCTTAGGAAGATTCGTCAGATTCGCATAATTAATTGCAAAGCTTGGGGAGCGCTTTCTGGAGCTTAGCTAGGAGCAACCTGGCCATAGACATGCTCTGGAATTTTGATTGTGTGTAACGGGCAGGTGCGAGAGAGAGAGGGAGAGAGAGAAGAGGGGGCAAAGAGAAAGGGGGTATGAAGTGTACATTGATATGGCTGCTGTAGCGATTTGTGAACGTAATCAGAAGGGAAGGTGAGGGGGAATATGGTACAGGTTACACCCCTTTTTGCACCTTCCTTGGCATTTCGGATGGCAGAAAATTAATTGCTTTTGTCATTAAACGGAATCTTGACGACGCCTCGTTTCTAATTTAATGCAGTCCCGGTGGGGAGAAGGGGGTTAAGTACTGCTGTCTTTGTCTACAGCTCGTTGTCGTTGTCGTAGTTGTTGTTGTTGTTGTTGATTTGTGATTTATGAAGATTAATTTATTGCTAAATAGTTGAGCGTAATTTATTCAACATTGATTTCAACCTTGGATTAGTTTTAGACTCCACTTTGCACCTGCCTGAGTAGTGTCTTGGCAGTTGAAACGTGGAGGGGGAAAGTGGTAGAGTGAGGCAAGTGCTTAGACTGCAAAGTTGTGGGATTAAGAATGGAATGGATGATAAGGTGGTAGAAAAGTGGTTGCGGTTGTTTTTTAGTTAAGGTTGTTTTTCAGTCTATAGTTATGCATGAATAATCATTTTTAATATATTTATCAAATGTAATTCAGGAAATCCAGGATTATATTACGGAACTTTGTAAAGAATTGAAAGATTATAGGGAATTAAACATAATGATTTATCCTAAAAATATCTTAAAAATAATAATAATAATAAGATAAAATAATAATAATAATAATAATAATAATAATAATAATAATAATAATAATAATAATAATAATAATAATAATAATAATAATAATAATAATAATAATAATAATAATTCAGTAAATAGATATAATTTTAAGATATATTTATAATGCGACAATAATAATGTTATTTTTTTGGATTATAATTTGGAACATGTAGAGAACGGATAAAGTAGACAAAAAGAAAGTGGAAAGCAATCTGTTAATGATAATCTAAAAAAAAACAATGACACAAAATTATCGTGCAGTTAATTTTACCTAATATAATTAAGATTAATTGTTAATTTAAAACGACCGATAGTATTGATGATTTTGTAATCTATAAATTTAATTTAATTTCAGCTAAAAAAGGAAGTAAACTCGAATATCTTTTAAACAGCTTAAAAGATATATAATACCATACTAAAATTTTTAATCTGGAGAATGGTGAATTTAATTTAGTTTCGATATCTAGCAAATCTAATGAAACTCGAAGACTAGTTCATTGATTTCTATAGTTCTTATCTTATTACATATCTTATATCTTAAATCCGCTTTAAAGTCAGCTTTAATTTGTCAGTTTCTACAGTATTTAGTGTATCCACTTTACAGCTAGGAGTGTTGATCTATAATGCTAGCTGTATCGAAACCCTTACCAATAAAAATGGTCTGTGGTGTTTCTAAGGGGTCTAAGGCAGTCTCTAGGCAGCACAAACACTTGACAATATGACAAGGTTCTGGCTGTTTTACAGTCCCATTCCTTCTAACCAGTTGCTAATTTAAGGAGTTTGCGTTAAGTGACGAGTGCTTTGGACCCACTTAATGGTTTGTTTTCGGTTGACAACTTTCCATTCGGGGATAACACTTGGACAGTTGCTCAGCTTGTGGTTGGACGGGGGAAAGGGAGCAGAGGGATGAGGACACTAACAACTAATTTAAAGTAATTATGTAAAAAGTTTTGGCATATTGAAAAGTTTGCGCAGCCGCAAAATACTCTGGAAAATGTTTGGGGTGTGTGAAGTGCGAATAGTTTTAATTAAATTTTGGCGAATTATGACAACGAGGCAAATTTAGTTAGTTCATTAAAGTTGATATCTAATTGGGGTTGCAATTCAAAATTGAAATGAACCCAAGGCAGGCAAATCCCTCAGGGCTTCAGTGCAAAAATCTCATCGGAATTTAGCCGGGAGAGGGTAGAGGGAGCAGTCAGGGAAATTCCTTGCACTTGTCTCAAAAGTAATAACTAATCATAATAATAGTTAAAAAAAAAAATCTTGGCAATCATTTCATGGGAATCTTTACGCTTGCATTTTGCTGCTTTCAGCTGCGACACGTGACCAGCGACGCACTCTGATTAGAACCCGCTCCCCGATCCCTTTATCATGTGGCACACCCTCTTGCCACTTGTCGTCTCACGCCCCCTTCCTCTAACTTCAGTCCTTGCCACCACCAGCAGAGATCCGATTGCACTTGACTGCGGCACAGGAGCGTGGTGCCAGATGACCCTGGGACTACCATTGGAACTGGGACTGGGACTGGGATTGGATTGAGAGACTCAACTGCCACTTGACGCGTGCGGATTGTGGGAAGCTTTTTCTGCAGTGTCAAATTTTTATGACTTTGTTTGATTTTCGAGCTGCATAACGCCGCTAATGGAAGACGCCTGTACAACCCGTAGAAGCTAACGAGATTTTCACTTTGTATGAGGATCTGTTAGACAACTGGATTTGGCACATTGAACGTGCTATTGATTTTCAACTATTTCGAAAAAATGTAAATCTCTTAATAATATCTATATTGGTTTTATTAATATGTGATCCTACGTCCTCGATCGTTTGTAACAGTATTTTTTTATTATTACAAGTATTTATACCCTTAGACCATTAAAAATTGTCAAAAAAGGTGTAACTTTTCTTTTTTATTATTATTATCCATTCTTCTAAAAAAAATATACATAACATAATTTTAAAAATGTTCTATTTAATTAATGTCATCTTTAATTGTGTTAAAGTTTGCATTCCTAAAATGTAAGTTTTAGTATAAGACTGTATAATATAAGACTTACTAAAAACGAAGTGTAGAGTATTATATCTTTTCTGACAAAAACTAATGTCCATTCGAAATATGTTTTTATAAATTAAGTTTTAGCTACCTGAATAAATGTTGTGTTTTATTAAAATAGTTATAGCATTTAAATACATTAATAAACTGATATTTCTTTTGTAGTTCTTTTTTATTTCGAAAATCCATTCTACACTAACTAACAGTTTGTTGTGCCTTGTCCACTATTTAAGTTTTCCTGTCTCTTGCAAATTTGTAATACTGAACCTTATAATCTTCGAAGAGAAACACTTTACCACATTGCAAATTGCAAACAATTCTACATTAATCTGCCTTATAAAGGTGCCACAACAATAGCCACAACTGTCGTTTGTAATTCAATGCGGCGAATTAGAGCAAATGAGTGGGAGATGATGCAGCTCTGTTGAAATTGTGGCCATTTGTGCTAATACGAGCTGAGAGTCTGGTCTATAATCGCATTTCTACTGTTTCATATTTCATATTTCATATTTCATATTGCAACACTTTCAATCGCAAATCCGAATATGAATCCGAATCCGAATTGCGAGAAATAAAAGCAAACTGATTGCTTGGCAATGGGCAAATGTGATTTATGCTCGACGCTCTATGTAAAAATGTCAGCAACAATTTCGGGCGTCGAGGCACAAATTAACTTCAATGGCCGACAGGATCTAGAGTCCTTGCCGAGCTGAAGTACTGAAAGTCGAGACGTGGCTAGTAATTCAATACCAACTAGAGAAAGAGAGACAGAGCCAGAGCGGAGGCTGTGGCACAGAGGTCACATTTGGCTGGCAGCACGGCAAGTATTCCCCGGAGGCATCCAGTAATTTCCTACCCCTGGCACTAGGCATTATTGTGCATTAGAGGACTAATAAACAGGTTCGCAGCACTGCCTCAGTCTTTCTCTCAGTTTTTCTCCCTTTTGTCTTCTCTTTTATTCATAGTTTGTGTCTGCCTCCATTGCGCTTTTACCTTCTACGTGATTTACGGCAATAACTCGTCGCAGGCAGCAGCCAAATCAAGAGACGAATAAATCACGCACTCGAAATTAATTCACTTTTTTAATTAAACTCATAGATATATATGAGGCTTAATTGTGCTCGATTACAGGCAGAGGTATTTGCTATAACTAATGTGATACTGCTCTGAAATTTGGTCAAATTACATATTTCTATTGGGTCTCTGTGTTCTGAAACTTTAAGAGAACTCGCATGGAAGTAAAAAAAAAAAAAAAAATAAGTAAATCTATTTTGTATGTTCTGAATATTTCAGAAGAATCATTTTTACATTAAAGAGTGTATTCACTAACAAGTATTTAATTCTAAACTCTCATAAGATACAACTATGAAGGTAAGTTACATGTAATATTGGTATTTTATCTTTGTGTTCTGAAAGTTTCACAATAATCACTTGGGAATTAAAGACTGTATATGTTAAAAAGTGTTTAATTGTCGACATTTTTGAGATACAGTGCTGAAGGTAAGTAAACTGATATTTTTGTGTTTTGGCTATGTTTCTGAAAATTTCAACAGAATCGTTAGGAAACTAAAGAAATGATTTGTTAATAAGTGTTTCACTCAATACTCTTATAAGATACAGCTCTGAAGGAATGTAAACAAATTTATTTATGTTTAAGTTGTGTGCTCTAACAATTTCAATAAAATCAATAGGAAACTACAATATATAATTTATTGAGTCTAAGAATTCAAATAGGTCTATTGACTTATCATAGCCTATCAATATATTTGTCGAATTTAAAAATATTATATTGTCCAAGAGAATAATCATTAAGGGTATTTAAATCAATTTACTGTAATGCAGTGTAAGAAATGCGGAGTTGAAAGAGTAGAGAATCAGCTGAACAGGAGTAGGGGATGGATAGTCAAGGTTCAACCTAATGCCGACTTATGACACCAAAATATTTAACTGCTCAATTTTCAGGCGTTGCGCTTTCCACTGCCACAGAAGCGTAGAGCGGGCTGTTGCTGCAGGGTGAGGGGAAGGCTGGCAGAGGCACATGGGCTGGGATAACAAGGGGTTACACTCGAATTAGTCCAGTGGGATTGCTGTTGCTGCCACAGAGGGGTGAGCGCTCTTTGCCTGTGTCGCCTTTGTTTGCTTAGCTATGGCAAAACAGCAACTGCTACAGGCGCAGCCTCAGTCTGCTCTCTTCTTTCACCTCCCTTCTCCCTTCTCCCCCCCCCTTTCCCTTCTTTGCTTTGGGCTTGTGTAATCACGCAGCACGACTCCGCGCATTGGCATTGTATTGTAGTTGGCAACGCAGTGTTGCAAGCAATTGAGACGCTCAATTGGCAGCGCCAGCCCAGAGGCTTGAACAAGAGAAACAATAACAACAATAACAGCAATAACAACAACAACAACCACCCGCGAGTGGTTGACACTTGCTACGTGTGTGTGTGTGTTGCCCCGCTGTGCGTGCGATTAGTTTGGGAAGCTGCCTGATGTTGCGCATCCGTGAATTACAATTGCGGTTCGATGTGGTTACAGTGTGGATGAGAAGGGAAGGAGAAGGTGGAGAGGGGTAGGGGTAGGGGAAGGCCCTGAATCGCCCCAGTTGTGCGTGTTTGTTCTTTTCACTTGTACTTGAAATTGTCAGCAGGTGCAGCGTATGCACTGTAACAACATTTACGGATACAGATACAGATACAAATGTCCAGCCATAGATACATTTCAGCAGTGAAATCAATTTCAGCCGCAGCTGAGCAAGGCAGGGAGAGGGGGAGTGTGAAGGAGTGAGATGGCTGCCCGACGAGGTCATGATGCCTTTATGTTTTGGGCCATTAATAAACATTTCGTCGACTGTTTGGGCAATAAAAATTGAATTGTCATTAAGCGCGAATGTCGAATGTTGAATGTGTCACAACTGCGAGGCAACTGCCTCACTTTAACGGTATCTGCGAATGTCCAAATTCAATTCGAGATGCGTTAAGGTCATTAGAATGGATAATGTTGTGAGCTGGACAATCGTTAAAGCACAAACACTTACATTGGCTTCGAGTGGATAATGTTCTGGAAATCTGAAAGGCAGTCAGAAGTGAGGGGTTCAAAGAATGGACAAGTATCGTACATATATATATTATCTATAGAAACGTATATCATACTCGTGATATGTAGCTCTCAACTTGATCAAGATATTAATTATAACTAAGATTACATAAATATATAATATCATTTATATATACATGATATAAATTTATTATGAAAATACAAAGAAAATTTAATGAAATGATATGTTAAAAATAAGAATGATAGATGTTCTTAATAGTTCTCTGCGATAACAAGGAAAAATTTAATAGAAACGAGGCAGAAAAGGCTACCTTTGGTATGCAGAAGGTTCCATACGCTTACAGATAATTATATTCTCCAATCGTTCCAATACTAGTTATACATATATAATGGTGCAGAATATAATGGTATTGTGTATATTTAATATTATGTCTTACTTCGATTGGCACTATTAAGTTAAATTATTTATAAAATCCAAACTGCTCTTCATACAAAAACCATAATTTCGCCGATTGTTCCTATGACAACTTTACGTTTTAGTGTTCCGATTTTGAAAGACATAGCTAGACCGACTTCCCTTGTGTTACTGATTAGGAATATATATAACTTTATGGGGTCCGAGATGTCTCCAAAGGTGCGTTGCAAACTCTTGGTCATAATAAATATACCTTCTGCAACGGTATATATGTACATACATATGTACGTGTAGGTGATAAAATTGATATATTTATATTATAAAGTTAGGGGATGTACTGCGACCTTTATGATCTATTGTATTGCTGCTGAACTAGAGCTCTATTATCAGACCAGTTTGTCATAAGAATTCTAAGATTTATCTTGTACTGATTGAACTTACCTATCCAATTAGGAGAAGATGCCTTCCAAGTAGTGCACACCCCATACGGAAGATGATCTATAACTAATATATAAAGTTTTTGAGAAATATAATATAAATAATAATGATAATAAATTATATACATAAATAGCAACGTAAATATTTCTAATGATAAAAGAAAGGTTATATAACGAAAAAAAATTATAGTTATAGATAGTTATGGATAACTTATAAGTACAGATATATTATTTAAATATATAAACCTTAAGCTGATACAAAATAACATATGAACAAATTTACTAAATTAAAATGGAAGTTTATTAAAATATATATTTCAAAAATAACAAATGTTATTTTAAATCAGTTTGAAAAAAAATTTCTTGAATGACAGTGAATATTATTGTTTTAAATTTCAACTTGGGGTTTCAATTTGTTTGACTAGATTTCGTGATATTGCATTCCATTCCGTTCCCTGGGTTTCATATATTCCAGCAATTATTAGTATTTAATTTCGAAAATCTTGTAACTGAATTTGAGGGTTTTTAACACTTATTTGGCTCATAAAATCCAATTAAGAAACATTGTCTTATATGCGGCTTTGTAGCATCCCTCGCCAGCAGAATTTTAAAGTAAACAATGGGAAAGGGTACGCGTAACGGTGCGAGAAAAGTCTTTAGTCATCGCAGAGTGTGGGTCTTGAAGTGATCTTCATGTCTGGGCGCCATATAATACAATATAATAATGATGGTGGCAATAAATTCGCATTAAGAACGCCATGAGGATGACTTTACAGAGATGATGATGACCTTAAATCATGCAAGTTGCATTCCAATCGAGCGATCTTTAGCTGATCCTGGAGCTGCTGCTGCTGTTGCTGTGGAACCCTCCCGTACTTACATATGTTACTGGCGAGGAAGGCACCTTCGCTAATTGCGCTTAATTCGTTCAAAGAGCCCGCATTGGCCTATTGGCTTTTTGTTTTATATAGCAAGAGTACTCGTAAAACATCTATGGTATTCAAAGCAATCTCCCGATCGCGCCCTTACACTCATCCCATTCCCTTCTCTCTCTCTCTATCTTTCTCTTTCAGTTCGTTGATCTTGGCAAGCAAAGGCAGGAAGTTGCTGATTTCAATTTGTGACTTCGGATCGTTTAAGATTGATTGAGCAATGTTTTACGATCACCTACACGCGGCCTGATCGTTTGTTTGTCGTTGATCACAGTCGAAGTTGCAGGATGTTATCGATCATTGCATAAATTAACATGTCGATTAGCTTCCACGACTTGTTTCGGCTTGCAGTTAATTTTTATTGAACCGGGCGCAAAGTACCCTGTCAACATGGATGCCTATCGCGTCTGCACATAACATAAATACATAACTAGATCCATCAATCTATCAAGAGAGTCTACATAATACTGCTGGTTTTCAATATTTTACGTGCTCATTTTCCCATACTTTTTCCTCCACCTCCCTCGCCCCTTTAATACTTTTCTGTCTGAGCTGAAATCGTCATATGCAAAAACCATGATGTGGATACTTCTCGAAAAGGTAGATAAATATTTCTTATTGATGAAATTGGTTTCGCTTTCTAGTGTCCATTTGCAAAGTAGACAAGCTTGAAGGATGCCGCGTCGCGTCGCTGTGTTCCGTGCAAATTGCAGTCCTGGGAATAAGCAACGACGAGGGCGAGTTCCGTTTGCCATTTTCAACATTATTATTTTTTTTTTTATTGTCAAATTTGTTTAGAGCGTCGCAACGTTCACCCTCGTCTCGTACGTGATATCCGATATCCTTAGCCGGACACTTTGGGGAATACTTGTGTGTATCTTCCTCCTTTTCTTTGCTTATGACTCCTTAATCATACGTACTCATATGCGAGTAGAGTTTGCATATTCAACGAGTGCTCGAGACGTAAGTGAATATCTCGAATACACTTTCAATTCGCCATCCTGTCACATCCTTCGATGGCAGCAGCTGGACAGGTGTCGGGCATATGGAAGCAGGTACTCGATTTCATATTTGTCTTCAACCCTTTCATTGACTTGACTTAACTTTCAGTTAGATTGGTTTTTGAATAGCGAAATGAATAGTGTTCTTAGAGTGGAATTTGCGTGAGTTTCATTGCATAGAATATGAGATAAGCTGGAGTCTAAGTAGAGTTTGCTTCTGAAAATATTTATACTACAGGAATAGAAAATAATTTTTTTTTTTTTTTTTTTACAAATTATAATTATATAGTTGACCGCATTAGTTCAATGACAAGCCAACACAAAAGCCAAACTTTTCAATAAAATAAGACGATTAAAAAGTTGCCCAATCTGATATATAGTATGCTCTGGATTAACCTATTATCTAAATTTAATGAAAACATGTGTAAGACAATTTAATCTCATATGGTGTTTAACTACGTTTATGAATTTATATTCATTTATACTATAGGTAACACAACATCATCTATGTATATACGAAGTTGTCTCTATTTATAATAAAAGATATTTAGAAGTTCTTAATATAAATATTATCACAAAGATTATATCGTAGTTTATATTGTTTAAACATTTACTTGTTTTATTATTACTCATTTTCGTTTAGAATCAGTCTTGTGTATGCTGAATTCGCGGATCATTCAATTTAATCAAAATAATTTTGGTTCTGATTGCAATAGCAAGTTTTCAGCACAAAAAGTCCTTGGCGGTATAAATTCTATATATCCAAGATTTGCAGCATCTTTAAATCCACAAAATGTAAGATCATCCCAACGGATATGATGCCATAAGAAAACTAATCTGAGTCTCTACATCAATGAATTTTCTCAAAAAGTCCAAAATAAACCATTGACAATTCAGTTTCATCAGTCAACACCAAACCTCTTGTCAAACTTTTTTAAAACTTAAATGAAATGCAATCCATATATGTAATATATAGTTTCCACACCCTTTCAAGATTTAAAACACAAATTTTCAATTGTTTTAATTGCTTAATAAATTTAATTTATTTGGAAAACATAAAAATACTTAAGATATATGTTAGATTGTATTTTGTTATGTTTGTTTGTTGAACATTAAAATGAAAATATATTTATTTAGCATATATTTTGTTTTTTGGTTTTTCCATTTTTTGTTTTTACATACATACACATATGTATAAATAAGTTAAAAATTTATTAATTAGACTAAATTCATTGGAATGATATAATATCAAAATATTTGCATAGTTTGCGGCGTTTAAAATTTCACAACTATCTAGAAGCGAAAACTTGGAACGATCTCTTTGATTTTCATCGAATATGATTTTGGTTTCCTGTTTTCATAAATTACATTTTACAATTAGGGGAATACGCAGGATGAAATTTTGATTTGATTTATATGCTATATACCATATAAGTATATATAGAGTTTGATACCTCTTCATATGCATTATGTAGCGTCTAAGAAGTTTTAAATACATTTTTCGTGTTGCAAGCACATTTAATCGAATTACGTGTACGGTCAGACAAACATACGATATACACAGACATACATTACATACAGATATTTACTATATAATTTACAGTTAAACGATCTTTCTTTTTTTGTTTCGGGAATTTCTTTTCCTTGTTTTCATTTCATTTTTTGAGAATGTGCTGAGAGAATCAGGAGAGAGAAAGCGCTTTGGTTTTCCTATCTTTGTTTTTGTTTGTTTTTTTTTTTGGTGTAACTGTTAGTATTTTCTTTGGTATTTAGTTAGTAGTTTTAGTATGTTTTCTTTTGGCAACAATGGAAATGCACGGCTTAGTCTAAAATTTCAAACTGCAAATGGAAATATTGCACAATTGCGATTGGCTGTGGGTGGAGGAGGACGAGGAGGGGTAGATGGAACGACGTGAGGGGTAACTATGAGTGGAACTACTGCTGGGTCTGGTTATGCCAGCAGCGATACCTTCTGGCAATTCACAGGCGTCTGCTCCGCCGGCGATGCTGGCGGTCCACTTGGTCCGGCAGGCAAACCCATCGCTCCTCCTGGATTCGCCACACCCAACTCGGCAGCGGCTGCTGCTGCTGCGGCGGCAGACATAAAGTCCACCTTGCCCAGATGGACACGCAGATCTGTGTGCTGTGTCTCCTTGTGGCGTCGCAGATCGACCTTGCGCTGGAACGACTTGTGGCACAGCTTGCAGGAGAAGGGCTTGTAGCCGGTGTGCTTGCGGGAGTGCGTTATCAGGTTCGAGCTCTGGCTGAAGGCCTTGCCACACACCTGACACTTGTGTGGTTTCTCACCTGCAAGAAAAGAGAGAGAGAGAGAGAGTTGGTTAGTTGAAAATCGATAGGCATCTTTGTGCAGTTTTTGGCAAGCAGTGCGCGCCATTTTTGCCCAGAAAGGGGCTGAGTTCACCCCCTGACATGCTCGCCAACAACCCCCGGCCAACCCCCAAAATGTGTCTGTGTGAGTCAGACAAGCTTCGCTCCCTGCTCCCCTCACATTGTAAGTCCTCATCTGCAATGGCGTCGACACAGCTAACCACAGCAACAGCCTCTGAACCCACCCTTTCTGCCTGCCTCCCCCTTAGCCTCCTCGTAGTGTTCCTTTAAATTTCTACTTTCCGGGTTCATCTGTGTGCTGTTCCTGCGGTCTGTGGAGCGCACTTAAAGCGCAAACCTCATGAAAATGTACATAATGCAAAAAGAATTCTACTCCGACATGTTTAAAGCATCGTCTTCTTCTCTTCTTCTTCCCACTTTTATGGCACATTTTGAGTTCTGTTTAATTTTTCATTAGAGATTTGCTCCCCACTCTCTTCCTGCTATTATTATATATATTTTTTGGCTTTTTTCCACCCTTATTGTTAGCTATTTTTTGCGTCCCGCCGGCGCCAAGTGCTATCAAAATTTAATTTTTGATTTGATTTCTTTCTCGCTTATCGCAGCTGACTTAAGAAATTGCAAATTTTCGGTTCGCTATCTAATCCAATCGAGAATAACACAAGTTTTATGGGTTAGAACTCTGAAGAGGGGTTAGGGATCTATTTTATGGAGATTTATTAATGATATATAGGATCTGTGTGCGGTACGAAATTGGCAGAAATAAATCAGAAATGATTTAAAACTATAGCGGCAAATATATGGTACACGTATATCATATATATAAGTAAGCAACTCCATTCAACTGTGCAAATTAAACAAAATAGCTAAACTTCAAATTCAGAAATATTGCAAGACTTTAGAAAAACTAAATAATCTATTTTGTATTATATATTCTATAGGTTTTTCTCTATATACACTCCAAATTTCATCTATATCGGCGAAGATTTTCTGTAGTTTATTTGCAAAGTTTTCTATTGCTTAAATTAACATTGAAATGAGGACAGCAAAAGACTTTGTGCTGCTTTCAGGACTTGTTACTCCTCGAAAAATGTTGCTATATTAATCAAACTTGCTTCCATTTAGAGTTGATCATATTCTATATATCATATCCAAATTTCATAAATATACAGTGAGAACTTTCACTCTGACAGCTAATTTTGCGAC
The DNA here is from genome assembly GCA_018903425.1 of Zaprionus nigranus. Taxonomy (NCBI): domain Eukaryota; kingdom Metazoa; phylum Arthropoda; class Insecta; order Diptera; family Drosophilidae; genus Zaprionus; species Zaprionus nigranus. The sequence continues at coordinate 808,247 of JAEIGD010000025.1, forward strand.
TTGCACAGATTGAGGAAGCAAAGGTTTAGCTAAGACAACTCGCTGGCAGATTTGGTGCCATAGATATCCATACCCACAGCAAGCTACACACAGACACACACACAATTAGTTAGTCACAGTCACACAGATACACACACACACCCACAGCCTGGCAGAGACTATGGCAACAAAATAACGACAAAATGTTAACTTGAGTTGAAAAAGGGAACTCTGAAAAATGTATATAAAGTAAACAGAGCGAGGCGCCCACGCTGGCTTACATAGACATCCAACACAGATGTATTACATATGTATATATATATTATATGTATATACTATATAGAGGGGTGGGGGAGGGGGGTATATAATGGAATTGCAGCGACGTGATTCTGAAACATTCGACCGTTGGGATGTGCTCTGATTCAACTTTGCCTGCCAGAGTTGCTCGTTTCCACAGCTGTGTAGCTGAGTGGGGAAATGCGGAAGCTGCGAAAACTGCTGGAAGTAGTGCAAAAAACATTGTGAGAAGTCATGCAGTTGCCACCAGAGAAGGAGCCGAAGCGAGCACTCAGTCTGAGACTCCAACTCCAACTACAACTACAACTGCGACTGCCTTTCTCCCCTTGCCCGGACTCGTCTTGAGGAGGATTTCGCCTTAACGAACTCTCTGCGCGAGAACGTCTGTTGCCAGTCAACTTACAGGAGCAGGGGCCTGGCAAAGGGGTGAGAGGGAAAAGGGGGCGTCACGTTCGTGCACTATCGGCACAGATAACGTCACGTAGTCGGCAGAGATTATAGAGCAGCTTTTATTATTTATCACGGCAAACGAGCAACGAACACTAACGAGACCCAAAATCCAAATCCCGTCGGCCGTCGGCAGCTTTGCCCCGTGGCGAGAGAGGGGGACCAGAAGCAGGAGGAGGAGGGACAGGAGCAGCCGAAGCAGCGCAGCTGTGACGCTGCTCTAACTAACATGCTCTGCTTGAAAGGGATATATAAGCATGGCCCGCACTGTGTGTGTGAGGGGGGCGCATGAAAATTTGTATAAGGCAGTGGGGGTTGAGTGTGGGAAGTGGGAAGAGGGGGAAGCGGGCGGAGGTGGGATTGCTTTTTGTATGTAGAGATTTCAAGGATTTTTATTGCATCACATTGTGGAAATTCTTTTAAATCTTTGCTTGCTTCTGCGCTGCTTTTTCTTTTACTCTTCTAATATCTTATGCTCTGTCTGTCTGCCAGTCTGTCTCTGTCTCTGTGTGTGTGTGTGTGTATGTGTGTGTGTGTGTGTTTGTCTTGCAAGCTGCCTTAACAAATCCTTTCAAATTCGACACGTTTTATATTTCTCTCTGTTATTTTAGTGTTCAACGCTTAAATGACGCATACGCCGCGTGGGTCAGTCAAAAATGCGTGCAAAGCAAATATACATAGTATTTGGTATTTTTGTGTAACGCAACAGTTTTTTTGGCATTTGGTATATTAAAGCATGGAATGTGCTGCGATTTGAATACCCAAAAACATACTTAGGGGCAGTTAAGAAAGGGGAAAGCCGGCAGAAAGAAAATATCTTTAAGGGCAAAATAACCGTATATAATGTAAACTAAGTATTGTAAAATTTGATTATTAAATAAAATACTGAAGTATGTCTATAATAGTATAGAAATAATTGGGTATTTCACTGAGAGATCAAAGAAGGCATATTGAGTTATCTTAATTGATGATATTCTTTGTCAATAACTACAATAGTTTTTTTAATTTAATTGCAGCTAAAGTAATTATAAATTAAGAAATATACTGAAAAATTTCAACTGTTTAGTACAGAATATTAAATTTGGAATGCCTTTAAAGTTTCTTCTACATTTTAATATTATAAAGTAGCTTTTATTTAGATTTTCTTTCAAGTTCTTAAAGAAATTTCCTGCGCTTTAACTTATTGATTTGTTTTTCTTGGCAAAATGGAAATTTGTTGAAACGGAATCGAAATAAAAGTCATGAATGAATAAACAGGCTTGAAAATGCCGGCACACTCATACACACACATGTACCCACACACACACACACTCAGTAGGTGGAACAAAAAATGTATTTGCTTCGCTTTAATGACGCATAAATTTACAAACAAAAAATCTGAGGCAAGAAAATAAAAAAATGAGAATGCGAGCTAAACACAAAAAGGATATAAAACGTGGCCAAACGTGAAGAGAAAAACGAGGGCAAAAAAGAGAGCGAACAAATAGAGGAGAAGAGGAGCAAAGAGAAGGGAAAATGTTAAGGCAAATCACATCAATGAGAAAAAATCTGCTGGCTGGCAGGATTATTGCCGGCAATAGAAACACGTCGCGTGGACACGAATTGGCAAGAAAAACAACAGAGTGAGATAGAAAAAGCATAAGAGAGAAGCAGAGCATATGTAGTAGAGTGAGGGAGAGAGAGAAAACAAAGATAAAAGCACAAAAATTAAGGCTGGTCGTAAAAGGCAGCAGCAAAATCGGCCAAAAGAACTAAAGCCAAACACACTAAAAGCAAATCCTGAAACGCTCGTGATCTCTATACTCCCTTATATAGCTGTCTCGCTTACACACACATACACACACGCATGTGGCCATTGCTGTAGGTGCAGCTTGGGCTTGGGGCACACGTCGTAAATCGAAGACGCCAAGCGATAAAAATGTCTGAAATATTTCAGACTCCACTGCATGTTTCACAGACTGTCTGTGTCTGTGTGTCTATGTCTGTCTGTGTGTGTGTGTGTATGTATGAGTGTCGAGTTGTGCTCCAGTGATTTGCCCAGATGCTCGCTAAAAACGCGTTGGGTGTGGCCTGATGGGGCTCTAAATGGAAGAGAGTAGGGGCTCCAGCTTATTAGAGGTTATTATCCTCGCAATTTGCAAACTGATTTTGATGGGGGCAACAAAATAAAAGATTTTTCCCCAAAAAGAATTTTCACTAAGCAAAAGTGAGAGAAGAGAATAATTTCATCATCAAATTATTAAAGCAGCAAGAAAATCTCAAGTAATCTTAGTAAATATTGAAAGAGATTTATAGAGAAAGAGGCAGGTAATGTCATTAAGCATTATGGACGTGAAACGTAAATAAAAAATATATATTGTTTAACATTTGATGATGAAGATAGATTTAATATTACGAATATTTTGTAGTCAGTAGAAATCGATCCATTTGCTTTATATGTACGTAATTCTAAAGAAGTTTCGAGGAAATATTATTGAAATATTATCTCTGGTAATAGAAAAACTTGCGAAATTGTAGAATATTCAAATTATTATGGAGTATACATAATAAGAATTGATTTGAATAATATAGAATTGAAGTTTTATAATAAACAATTGAAGTTGAATAACAGACGATATATGTATATAACATACCATATATCGTACAATATTGCATGTTATCAATATTAATATACTCAATATAATTTCGTATATGGAATACGAGTACATAGAAATCATGAGATATTTTGAGTATTTCTACAGATCACGGGATCTCTGAGATATATATATTTGTATGCGACAAATTAAAATTCATTCTTTCTCATCATATATGTACATAAATCGTATAGATAATATATGCATGCGAATCTGGATATATTTCCAGTATCTCTATAGAACATGGGAACTCTAAGATACGAACGTATTTCTGATTCTCTTTATATAAAGAATATAATCATTGATTTACTTATAGAATCTAAAGATATTTCGAGTAAATATCTATATAGATCATGTGAAATCTGAGATATAAAGGTATTTTGTATAAAAATAGTACACCATAAAAAAACTAGGCTGTAATCCAGTTTTTACAGCTGATTCATAATGTAAATCGAGTTATTCATTCAACATACTCAAGAGCAGTGCCGACAAACGAGGTCCCGAAATAAAAATGGTCGTCATAACATATTTAGAAGGGGACATATTATCAGCTGCAGTGCATAGTACGCGAGATTACAAAATTGCCTGAAGATATATACCCTACACGCAGTAGGCACATACACACACACACAATATACACACATATACACACATATAGAAATCAGAAATCGATGTCTACGTTGAGTATAGAGTGAATATTCGCTTTGCAATGGCGGCAGCGCAGTCGCTGTGCGGGCAGAGCTTTGTTCCACACACACACACAGGCAAACGCACACACATGGTCACGGCTCAGGGGTGTATGCGCAGACTGAGAGACTGAGAGTGTGTGTGAGTGTTTGTTATGCGTGTGTGTGCGCCGCGTATAAAACAGAAAATCAAAATCTCTTGACTGAATTTTTCATTGGTCGGCTGTGATTTCTCTTGCCTCGTCGCCATGCTGTCGCTCTCGCTTGCACTCGCACAGGGTATGGCGTGTGCTCTCACTCTCTTGAGCCGTTTCGGCAATGGGCAGCACAGTGAGCGCGTGAATGTGTGTTGGTGTGTGTGTGCAGTTGTTGCTTTATCGTTGTCTTTCCAGCGCGTCTCTCGCAGCTTTTGTACATAGAAGACTTCTCTTATCAGTTACATGCTTCTCTACAGTCCGTCTTGTGTTGTGTGTGAGCGTATTGGGTGCTCTGCACTCTCTCTATCTCTCTCTCTCTCTCCTGAGCACGCTTTTTATAGTTTGCCGCTCTTTTCAGCGTGTTTTGCGCGACGTTTTGCTATCAACGCCGTCAGCAACATTTTCGCACTGACCTCCCCCTTCCTCTTTCACTTCTACTGCTCTTCCTATCTCTTCTCTCATTCTCTCTGTCTGCTTTCCTCTTCCTCTCCTTGTTGCCTGCTGTCAACTGGCAACTGTAATTGAAACTGCGACTGCGGCTTTTGTTGCTTCTGCCTCTGCTCTGCGCCCTTTGTCCGCCTTTAATGGCGCCCATTTTCTAGCATAACGCCCCCATTTGGCCATATCGTTGACATTCCCCCCAAAAATTGCATAGAGTTGCTATATACGAGCTCTGTATGTGTGTGTGGCTCAGTGTGTGTGTGTGGCTGTGTATATGTGACTGTTGATTTAGCTTTGATATAGATTTTGATGACTTTAAAAGGGCGCGGGCTTTAAAGTTTGTATAATATTTTGTTTTAGTTGGTAGAAGATCTTACTTTAGGTGGATATATAGTATGTACATATAGTAGTACATACGAGTATATTGCAATTATTCCTAGAGATAACACATTATCTTTGCATAAGTATAATCTATTATATAATCTATTGTGCAATATGTACTATATACAAAAGTATTTTTGTATTACAACAAATGATATACGGCCTACAACTCATTACGTTCTTGCGTAAAGATTCGGTATTAAAAGACTCAAGTTCGCTGTATTTTATAGTTGGAACTACATAGTAATTATATTGTATATCTATAACAATATATGATATAGTTCCCACAAATCATTTCTGTCTTGCATATTGATTTATTATTATAATAACAATTATCAAGAATAAAGTTTTAATAATGTTATTTTTGGTATTTTAAGTGTTAATCTGCATTTATGTAAGATTCGCCGAAGATATCCCACAATATTCATATATATAATATATACATACATACATACATATGTACAGTGTATATTGCACACAGTTTTCTTGTATATATGTATGTATATCATATCAAACTTTGATATAGTTATGGTAAACAAATACATAGATATTATATATCGACTTTATCAATAAACTTAATAATCAGGTCAACTATGTTTTGAAGCTACAATTGAATTCATAAATTCATAGATACACATACATTTTTCTTGATTCACTCTATGTACATTCCCTATAAAGCATAGGTTCAATATAAAATCTCTTGCGTTTCACAATAGTCCCACATTATAGTTATTGGAGGATTTATTCATCCTTTGCCCTGCTTCCCTTTAGCTGTTTTGCTTGTTTCCCACTTCTCTGTTCCCTTTTCCACATTCCCTGTACCCTTCTCCCCTTTCAGTACCCTATTCCCAACCATACTATATACACCCACTGTACTTACCGGTGTGTATGTAGGTGTGTTTCTTCATGTCGCTCTTCTGGTGGAATCGCTTGCCGCAGTAGCTGCAGGGATAAGGCCTCGTGTCGCTGTGTATGAGCAGATGCGTGGAGAGGGTGCTGGAGCGCTTGAAGCGCTTGCCGCACTGTTTGCACTCGAAGACCTTCTCCACGTTATGCACGGCCCTGTGTGGATGAACGAAGAGAAAGAAGAAAAAGAGAAGGCAATGTTAAACAAAACTGTCGAGTAATTAAAGGCCAAGCTACACTGGGAGTGAGTGTAAGGTAGCACTAACGGCACTACCGGGCAGTAGGAGTAATACGACCGCAGAGCAAACATTTGGCCAGGCCAAATCCAGCATTTCAGCTTAATTAAGTAACAGTAAAACTGTCCCAGGACTCATTAAGCATGCAAGGTAGCCAGCACCTTACCTCCCCCCTCATCCCATGGTACGGACCCGTTGAAAATACTTGTGGCATACCTGTGCTGACTGAGGCTGACCTCGTGGCCGAAGGTCTTGTTGCACAGCTCGCAGGCGTAGGGCTTCTTGCCGTGGTGGGTGCGGCGCGAGTGCACCTCGAGGCCGTGCGGCGTGGAGAACATCTTCTCGCACTTCATGCACGAGTACAGGTCGCTGAATTGATGCAGTCCCGGCCACTTGGCCGCCACGTGATGGAAGTGCAGGTGCGGCGAGTGTGGCAGACCCAAATGTCCGCTGACTCCAGGTGGCACGCCCCCACGCCAACGCCCATGCCCACGCCCACACCAACAGCAGCCGCTGCGGCTGCCGCAGCTGCTGCCGCCGTGGACGCTGAGCCATTTTGGCCAGCAGAGGGTAGTGGCACCATCAGACTGCGCAGTCGGAAGAGATTTTCCTGTGTGTCCGGATGGTAGCTAAGGGGAGGAGAGGGAGAAGGGAAGAGAACGTAAGGACATGAGCTTAAAAATGCATTTAATTGCTGCAGCTTAATTAGGCTACGTGGTTAAGACTAGCATACACGCAGAGAAATTGGGGGTACTTAGCAATGAACTATTTGCAAAATGTTAGTACATTTTTCTATGAGATTGTCTAACTCTTTCTTTGATTTAACTACACTGGAACTAAAAGGTTGCTTTCTTGATATTCTTAATTTCTTTTATTCTTTTATAATGTTAATGTAATCAACAGAATAAACTAGAACGTAACTATGGAAATTTAATAGTATACACCTAGAGAAATATTTATATGAATTTTGTTTACTTATTTTAATAATTTATTAATCAAAACAAAAAATTGTTTATAAGGTAAATCTATAATCAAAAAATACGATTTTTAATAAATAAACTAGCTAAAAGGTTGTTTTTACGCGTACATTGAAAATAATATTACATATTAATTAATTATTATTATTTATTATTATTAATATATAATATAAATAAATCTCAATGTAATCGTATTTTTAGCAGTTTATGTTACAAAATGTATTTAAATTTAATTAAAACTGTCTTTTAAAGGATAAAGACTCCAAACTATAATTTGGGGCAAGTCTATTGAATTGTATGACATTTTCACAGTATTAGTTAAAATATGTATTTAATGTGTTTGCCTTATATTAAATTAATTTGATTCAATAGCAAAGTTAATTTTTTGGATTGTACGGATTGAAATTGTTAAACTTTTATGTAAATTTCTACATTAGTTAAAAATGTATTCATTTATATTTAATTAAATTATATATTTCTAATAAGATTCTACGATTCAGCTTAATTTTTTCAGTGTATTAAAATAATTCCTTGGCATCCCTGTGCAATTTCTCTCTGTGTATATGTTCTATGCACAGTTAAAAAATGTATTCTTTTATATCTTGATTAATCTCTATATCTCTTAATGGACTCTACTCTAAAGTGTAGTTAAATTTTCTTGCAGTGTACTCACCTTGCAGCTAGTCCAGACTGCTGCTGCTGTTGCTGTTGTTGCTGCTGTCCCTGGTGGAAGGCAAAGGCGGCGAAGAAGGGCAGCGCGGGCGGGAAAATGGGACGCTGGAACATGCTGGCATCGTAGTTGGGCGGGTAGCTCAGTGGATTCGTGGGCAGCTGTTGCAGCGCAGCCGCCGCCGCTGCCGCACTGGAGGCACCCGCCAGGCCCGTCAGCTGCCCGGGACTGCGAGCACGACGCACGGCGGGCTCATCGCGACGGAGCAGCGCAGAGACAGAGAAGAGATCAGATTTCTTGACACTGCTGCTGCCACTGTCACAGCCACTGCTGCTGCGTATGCTGCTGCTGTTCGCGGTGATCAGCAGCTCGGAGGCAGACACAGAGGCGGCACCGGGGGAACTAATGCTCGGACTACCCGGAGGTGAATCCACCTCCAGCTCCACTGACGATGAGTTGCTCGAGGAGCGCGAGCGGGAATGGGAACGTGAACGGGAGCGCGAGTGCAGCGAACGACGCGAGTGCGAGTAATGCTCGTGGCTGCTGTCCGCGTCATCCATGTCGATCTGGGATGAGCAGTGCGAGGCGGCGCTGCGTGAACGAGAGCGGGAACGGGAACGGGAACGACGCAGTTGCTCGCTGGCATTGGGATAAGGCAGCAGCTTGATCTTGGAACGCTGCACCAGCTGGGAAGGCTGTTGTTGTTGTTGTTGTTGCTGTTGGTGATTCTTGCTCAGCATCGAGATGGAGTTGTTGTTGTCCTCGGGCAGCAGGTGGAGCTGAGGGGATGTCTTCAGGCCCGCAGCGGCTGCAATGGCCGTGAGGTGTTCAGTCTTGACCAATCTGCTTATGCTAAAGGGTAATGCGGCATCTGCAAAGGGAGAGAGAACAGATTGGAGTTGAACTATTAGCCAAATCAGAGCAGGCATCATCAATACACACACACACACACATGCACCTGTACTGCACACACACACACAGAGAGAGAGAGAGGGTGTAACAGTTGTCAGCATATCGAATTTCAAATGTAATTATTTTCGTATTGCCGCCTAATCCCACCTTACATGACCATTAATTCACCCTAATCAAGCGGACTTTCGCCCTGTGGCAATCCCGCTACCTTTTCCCGTTCCGCTTCTGACATCAACGCGTCATCATCATCATCAACGGGATCAGAAGCAGCAGCAGCAGCATTGCCTGCCATTGCGCACTGTGTGTCACCCGACAAGGCCGGCGGTGTGCGCGACTTCTATTACTGCCAGGCGACAAATGCAACGATTTCGTTTTGCCAAATGTCAATTTTGATTTTTCTATGCCTTATGCCTATTCTGCTCTAATATCATACAAAGAAAAAAGTTATTAGAATATGCGTTTTACAATTTAAAAGTGATAAACCTAATAGAAAATTGAATGTATAAAGGAAACTTCTACCATATTTGTGCAGAATCCATTGTACAGAATCCATTTAATATAATATAATGTTATAAATCTTAGATAATGATTATAATTCGAAGAAAGAAGCCCTTAACTTTAATTGCAAAAACTAACTTAAAACTATTTATAATAATGTATATATTTTTCTTAATTTTAACTTTTGTTTCTATTAAAAATATCATAAAATTTTTAATAAGATTGGAAAATAACTTCACACAATTTCTTATATTTGTAAACTTTGTGTATACTTATAAAATACTATTATAATTTTTAGAACTATTTAACTTTAATGGAATTGCAATGCATAAACTATGCTAATAGTACAGTAGTAATATCTGGCTAATAAACCAAGAACTTTCTTGGATAATGACTGTATTAAAATGAACAAAACAATTTATTATAATAATTATCCAGTTACAAATTTAATTTCTTTCGTATATTTCACCATAATCCATTGTTTTTGTAATCTATAAATTACAAGGAAAGTAATCAGAGAATAAAAATCAATAAAAATAAATTAATTTCATATACAAGAAAAGAGAATTATTGTATTTATTCACTTCATTTCCAATCCTCAATAAAAGTGTATTTTATGAGAGTACGAGTATATGGTTATAAAATTCAACTATAGCAACAACATATTGTGTAAGTCTATTTCCAATTTTTCTTTGCTTATCCAACCTCACCTAAATTCGTTTACAGGCAACCTTCATGCTCGAAAACCATTTCGACCGCTTTGTGTGGTGTGCACAGGCACAGGGGGTTCTTAGATTCGTCTCGTCGAAATGGAATAATAATAATGTGCGTTTAAATAGAACATCTGTTCGAAGCACACTCGGGTAAATGGAGCATGACAAAACAGAAAACACACACAACCAAACTGGCGACGACGAGAGGCGGAGGATGGCGCGACACAATCTACAGAATTGACGCAGGCGCAAAAATTGCCAAGAGGAAAAGGGGTAAGTCCAGGGGTAGGAAAGGGGCAGAGACATTCGGGGTAAAGGGGGCTTGAGAGAAGGCGCATGTGAATGCGAATCGAATGAATGAATACGCATCGCAACAAAAGAATAACAATTTGACAACATTCTAATTCGCCACGCAGATAAAAGTAACTGCGCAGGCAGACAAAGAGAGAGAGGAGGGTAGAGAGAAAGAGAGAGGGGGATGCACTGCCCGAACGGGGGCGGATTTTGATGAGCCGACTTTGATTCGAGCTGAGCCAGTGAGGCGGCAAACGCAAAGCCAAATAAACATAAACAAAATGCCACACACAGCTATAGATACAGATACAAATGACAAATACAGATACAAATGATGGTCGACTATAGATACAGATAGATGTTAAACTGAGGCGCTTTATTCTCGGGGTGTGGTACGCCTCGTACTCCTCATTCTCCTGTGCCTGCTCTACTGGCGTCAGCGTGTCAAGTGTTTTTATTGCTTCGCCTTTGTTGTTGTTGCGCTTAGTTTTCCATGTTTTTAAGTGCTTCTGCGGGGGCACTCAGCGTGCCACACCCCCTGGACCCCTCTCTGAAATCCCTATTAAAGTCTGGAAACTAAACAGACAGCGCTGCAGAACAATTTGTGTGTGTAAATTATGAAAATAATGTAGAGATACAAGGTAGGATGGGAAGATACTGAAGGTACTGTAGAGTATATATTGAATATTTTTAGCATATCTAACCCCTTATAACTGAGTCTAAACTTATTGAGACATGGTTAACAGTCTTTTATTTTATTTTGCAGTGCAGTTCTTATTTTTTTTCTCTTCTTTACAAGTTTAACTCGTGGAAACAGTTTATATGTAAGAGAGAATGCATAAGAGAGATATTCTATATCATTTTAAAGGACTTATATTCAGAATACACCTTTCTAAAGTCATTTCTAAGTAAGGTACATAAGGTTGAGATACGTTAAGTTAGAATATAGTAAATGATAAAGTAGTTTAATATTACCTTCCAAAGTATCTGTATATTAGTATCTAAAGTAAACCTCCTAAGAAACTGATTTTAAAACGATCTGAAACTTGTTTACTGAATTTGAACAATGGTAAAACTTCGCATATGAACTTTATAATTAGACAGCTGCGATTTGTTTGGAAACCTTAGTATATTCACCTAGTATTATATAGATAAAAAATAATTAAAAAGAAATCTTCAATCGTAAAACTTAGTTTAAAATTCATGCGTAATGTTCGAATCCAATTTAAAAATAAATTATAAAACTCTCTTCAAGAACATTATACTTTCATTCCCCACTTCTTTCCACACTTCCTTCAAGCTAAAAATCAATTTCGCATATCACATAAATAACTGCAATCGCTGAAAGGGTCACCCCTTTCTCTGAAAACCAGAAAACAGGCGTATTTTAATCATCGCCATTACGAGAAATGTCAATTGCGGAACCCTTTATTCTAATTATGCAGACAATTGTCCCGGGAACTAAAAAGCGAAATACCCCCAAATGTCCAACCACCAGTCAACGGAAGAGATGCAGAGAGAAAGGAAAGAAAGAGAGAGCAAGCGACAGCAAGTGAGATGTCTAGGAAATGTAGAATTGAAATTGAATGAGGAAAATGCTTGAACTAAAAATGGGAAACGTTTAACGCAGAAAATTGCCGGCAACTGGCAAAGCAACCCTGGAGACGATGCTGGACAGGGTACAGGGGGGAGGACTAGGCTGCACTGAGGCTGCGAGACAAGTGGGCGCTGGTGGCGCTGTTCAGCTCTGGTACTGCTCTGGTGGCTCACGTAGGCCGACTTGTTTAAATGATAATAATGAGCTTAAGCATCTGCCCATGGCCTCTATAGGGTGGCAGCTTCCTCTCCTCTGGCCCCCCTCTTTTGGCTGGCAATGTAAACAGACGACACGCGCAGCAGCAGCAGAAGGAGAAACAGCGAAGCGGAACAACAACAAACCGCCCACCCGCACACACACACATCCATGTGGCACCCTCCCTCGCTTGGTAGTGAAGTCATAAATTTTTGCACATTAGACATAGACGTCGTCCGTCCATCCGTCCGTCCTTCGTCGGTCCGTCGACCTTCCCCTTGGCCGAAAAATCGCCAACTTCCCAAAACGGCGACCACCCTGCAATGTGTGTGCGTGCCCTGCCTGCCGTACCCCGGCTACCCTCTCGACTCCCTGTCGTAACTCGCCTCTCTACACTTTCCCCTGCTTTCTGTTTTCGTTGCTCATCTGTTTTTCTATACGCCCGGGAGCAATATTCACGCACTGCCACGCACTTGTTCGCAGCATTCCCCCTCTCTCTCTCTTCTCTCCTTCTCCTTGTCGCCCTCGTCGTCGCGCTGTCTGCACTACAAAAAGGTAAAATAATTATTCGACACTGCATGGTAATTGAAATCATTGTTATCCTGTTTACGAGCCCATCGTCCCCGCCCCGCCAATTGACGGTCTTATGCCAGGATTATCATTGTATTGCCCCCGGTGGAGGGCAGGGTGTGCATACGGCACTACCCAGGTTGGGTGATAATTATTTCTAACGCACTGTAATCCAATTCATAATTATTTAGCAGGTTCTACGACACGGTGCAGGCTTTAAAATATTATAAGGATGTAAAGTAGAATATTATAGGTTTATATAATTCCTATGTATAATATCCAATTATTATTATGTCCTGGTGACTGTGAAAAGGAGAATATTAAGATGATAATGAACTATCTTTGACATTTTCAATGTTATTGGGTAGTATCTTGGATACAGAAAGGATTTACTGATATTTTCTGGAAGTATTAATGACGATTTAAATATTATATTACTATATATCAAACTTTATATAGAAAAACAGAGAATATTGAAATTATATTGATAATATTAATGGTTTTTGGTTTTTTTTTTTGTTCGTCATACATGATGGACTTCTAATAATATTTGTGATGATTTGAACATTATATCATACAAATTTAGATGCTAAGAATATTAAGATTATATTTAAATATCTCTGTGTTAATATTTTAAGGAAGAATCATAATATTTTAAATGTTTTCATAATATATCTATGAAGATTTTCAACATTATTTTATAATAAATCATAATTAAAATCTACATTTTTCATATGTTCCTGATCAATAAGTAAATTTAAAGATTTGGGAAATGGAAAGTCACTAAGGCAGTTCTATTTTACTATATTATTAACAGATCAAAATAGTAATACATTTTTACACACTTCGACCATCGAAAATGGTGCAAATGTATCTAACAGTCTATGTATTCTTGCTCGCTTTTTGCTTGAGCCCTGTCTGCCCGTCTGTTCGTTCGTTCCTATCCGTCTGTTTGAACGTCAAGATCTCTGCTATTAAAAAAGCTAGAGACTCCAAATTTGCCATTGAGGTTTATGTGAACTGTCCACAGATCAATCATATTTTAAATATTAAGTGCCACCCCCACCGCCCTATATTTGTATGAATTTACCAAAATAAACTACACCGAAATATAGGTCGAAGGGTATCCCACTGTCGCGTGCCGCTCGTATGTTGCTCTCGTTCAAATTTTAATCTTCCATCTTACTAGAACTTTACTAAGTTCATCTCACACAACTTGATTTAAATATATACAAATTGATACTTCATTGTCTTTATATATCTGTCTGTTTGCTTCCTTCCTAACTTATAAGCCGCACTCAAATTTCCGATAGTAATTTCGTATTTTTGGGAAAACATTCAATCTAACCTGCATAATTTACAACATTGTTGTGGATTAGTCGCCTCCAATATCAACGACATCACGGCCAATCGATCAAATCGAGAACCGCAGTAGCTGCAGAGGCAGCAAGAGAAGAGAAGGAGGGTGCGGGGGCAACACCTTCAACGGGTACATATAGTATTATAAAATAGCCACTTTCGGCAAATATGAAAGCAAAATAATACACCAAAAAAAAAACTGTAGTCGAAACGCGCAGCGAATAAAATGCGCGCAATATAAACAAAATATATATAGTTATATTGAGTCGAGGAGCGAGGTCCGATATGGGCAGAAAGTGGGGCCCATAAAACAGTGCCCGGTAGATTAGGGCCATGATTTGGTCACCACCACTGCCGACAAGAGGTGAGTGGAGTGGAGAGTGTGTGTGTGGATGCATGATTTACGAATTCGTTGAGATTTTGACTGGCCTATCAGCTCAAGTCGTTGGGCGGGCAGCCCCAAGAGGTTCCCGATCCTCATCGAGCGTAAGCTCCACTTATGCTCTACCACTCCAGGCGGCATTAGATGGGGATTGCGTTGTCAAACAGTTGCAATCAGCACACTCTTGTATCGGTCGGTGGGTTTGCTTTGAACAGAGAGAGAGAGAGAGAGAGAGAGAGATAGAGACAGAGAGACCCTCTTGGTCGGTAGTGTCGGTATTGCAAATAGTCGAGCGCAATAACAGATTACATTTTGATTCTTATTCAATCAGGCACAGGCAAAGTGTTTCTCAGCCCAGCTGGCCAGCCCTAACACAACATCTAGTTGTCCCCCCTCCCCACTGTACCTCCTTCCCCTACCTACCCCTTTCGCACCCTTTTCGTTATCGCTATGGGGTGCTATAAATCAGAAGGCTATCTATAAGTTTAGACTCTCGCGCTGATAAATGACATTTAATTGGTTCGACTCGCAGCACGTTTTCACTTTTTACGCACATTCCAGTCTGAGTTTCATTTCCATTTCCAGTACCGATTCCAATTCCGATCATAAACCAAAAAAATACAACAACACTTCACAAATATTATACGATTTCCAATATGCCATTATCTCTTCGCACCTTTTGTTTACTCTCTCTCTCGCATTTTGGTTTTTAGTCTGGTCTGGTCTGGTTTTTTTTATGGTCTTCGGTAGAAGCTTCTTTATTTGCTTAAATACTCAGTATAGTATTTTTTGTGATTTTTTCGCTAGAACCGATATCGTCGATAACAGGCAGCAACGATTGCGTCCATATAATGAATGATATCAGCAAACTGTTTCCTTGTCTCTCACTCTCTGGTAGTTTTAAGAACAGTTTTCTCGTTTATGATGGGCCTAGTACGGTATCTATATGGAGCCAGCAAGCTATAGATATCGAGAAATTCGGGATGCTAGTTAATTTCGTATATCGTTGGATCATAAAAACAGTCTGCCAGTTCATATCACAGCCATACGGTATGATATCAGGGGTACTGGTAGCTTTTATGATGGGGCTATGGATATGATATCAATATCCGGGGAAACAAAAATCGCAGTACCTCACAGTGAAGACAAAAATAGAGTATAGAGTAATATTGGATAAATAAAAGTTGGCTGCGAACTTGTTGAAGAGCACGATAAGGTAGAACTTTTTAAAGAACTACAATATTATAATAAATACTTGAAGAACTATAATTAGAGATATATGATCCTTGACGCATACTTCCCAGTTTCACTTGGTTACCTTTTCAGTTGTATTCAAATATACTTCCCGATTATTATCACATATGGCACAAGAAATCTCTTCACTCGAGAAACGTGACGCGGAACTGTTTGTAGTGCTTAAAGGTTCCAGGGGATATTTTCACACCCGAAATTGATTGTTCTATGTGCAAACATTGTTAGAAAGATAAAAGAGTAAGAAACGGGTAATCGTATCATAAAAAAAAAAGAACTGGACGCATTTTTAATATGCCACAAACTATGCGCAAGTAAAGGTCGCGTTTTTGCGGCCGGCTCAACGAACTCAACTTTGCCAGGTTATGCCAGTTTCTGTTGTTGTTGTTGTTGTTATTGTTGCTGTGTTTACTTATCGTTGGGTTGTGGTTGATTTTACGATACTTTTACTCTTTCTCGACTTTACAACTGGGCGAGGATATTGACATGTTTAGATGTCGTTACGTATTTACCTTCGAGGATCGTAAATCATAACGCGTGCGGTGCGACATACGATATAACATAGATACAAGCCATAGGTAGAGGTTGAGCTACAAATGTATCTTGCAGATACATGCCCCATAACCCATACACATACATCCATGCATGTATGCATGCATTGGTTGCCTGGCATTGTTTATGATTGACTGCCCCGGTATCTTTATAGATTTACAATGCCCAATTTTCGTCTACTTGGGAGAAGTTCGATGGAAGATATACGACGCGAGGCGGCCACATTGAGCGCATTTTCGATGAGTTGCCAATGATTACGACGTGTGCCATAAACATTTCATAAATATTGCTCTGATTTTCGTTGCGACAATTTGTTATTGATCAATAATGTCGTACGGAGTCGGTCGGGGCTGAGCGATGTGCACTGCGAGAAATTGCAAGCGCATGAATGAAGAACTTTGAAACGATTAAGAAAGTGCAAAGTGTGAAGCCATAACTGATATTATACACTGCAAGAAAGTAAAAATCTTTAGGTCTAAAAATTCTAGGGTTATAGCCATAATAAACTAAACAATGCAGTATTTGCTTTATTTAAATTGATTTTCATTGTGATTCCATTTATTTAGTTAACTTGACACCTTTTCTCTCAGTGCACTTGACACCTTCTGTTAGCCTGGTTCAGCTGCGATTACTTTGCATATACCCTGCATTGCTCAAGCCTCAGCGACTCATCGCAAGCACTTCAGATTATAAAGTCGTCTGTCACGATGAAATCTCACTCAGCATTCTTCGAATTCCCAATCAGTTATAGTATAAACTCTCTATAAATAACATATAGTTTCATATTATATCAATCAATTTGGTAGAGAGCCCCACTCATCCGAGTGGCTCAACTAGCGTGCACTTTTCTAGCTATTTACAGCGATTGATTTCGGTATTCGTAAATTTTCGAGATAGCCCCGAGCAGCGAAAGGCAAATAGTACTACCTAATAGAGGCCAGATTAGCGCGGCCTCTTGACTGTTGTCGTTGCCATGGATCGATTTATACGACTTATTCATTCGATAGGATATTTCGATTGCTTTTAATTGATTCGAATCGCTGTTCAATTGTTTGGTGTGATTGAAAATGGTTCACTATAATTTATTATTGAATTTATATCGGCTAAAAATTTACACGCTCTTCTCTCTATATATATTATGCAACATAAATCATATAGAGGGGGGCAAGTACCAGACGTGTGATACCAGTTTCAGCTTGCCGTTCTTACTGATATCATTGGCAAACTATGCCAAACCGATCTCAGCTTCTTCTGCTATAATATGAATATGAATCAGTGCCTCGTCGCTTCTCTGATTAGGCCATTTGATCTCTGACCGATGAGTTGTCGTAGGCTAGTCTGGAAGTAGTCTCTCTTTCAAGTACATCATGTATCGTTGGCGGGGGCGACTCAGTTCCAGTTCCAATTTAATTTAATTTGTGACTCACTTGTTGTGTTTGTTCTACGGTAACCCGAATGTTTTCTATGCGACAAACTACGAGTTCGTTAATTGAATGAGAACCACAAGAGATGCAGCTAGAGGGAGGTGCAGAGATAAATGGGAAGCTGACTTGACAGACTCTAAGATGATGATGATCCACATTGTCGCAAGTGACAATTAAAATTGAAAATCGAGACGGAAATTACGCTTGGGTGACCTTTGCTTTTTCCGCGAGGTTAAGCTACGAATTAATAAGGCGGCGAATTAATGAGGGCTGCTAGGGATGGGAGGAATTTTAAGATATAGGTCTTGTAGATGAGATATATGAATGAACAAAACTAACTGTACTATGGGTAGATGCATGAGAAGAATGCGATTTAAAGAGAGCTTCTTAGAGAAAATTGTAGTTTGTAAGGGTTAAGAACTAGAGATGAGAGGTAGATATCGATACTATCGATGAGAAACCACACTTGTATCGTAGATGTAAATATATAAAGATGGATAGATGTAGTCAGCACAAGTTTAGAGTATTCTATAAGCAATGAAATATATTGAAAATTAAGAGTAGACACCATAGAGCTAGAGATTAAAGATGAGATATAGTAGTATATCCATAATATCGTTAAGAAATCAGTCTTGTATCCTAAAACATATGTTACCCCTGAGTAGGTTTTCGAATAGACATAAACAAGAAATATATAAAAATCTAAAAATCTAAAAATAAAATATCTAAAAATCTCTTTTCAGACCTAAATCAACTAGTAAGGTTTCTATATAATAATTTTCCTCCCTTCTTCAGTTTTAAAGCAAAATCTTAATTACTTTTTCTGAGATTTTTGCGATAATTATTTTTCGCACATTTTCTCGTTTTTTCTTGCTTTTCCTTCAGGCTAAAAAAGGTTCAAAAAGGAAGAAATCCTTGTGAAAACAGCGACAACTCGACAAAAGCGGCCAATCAGTCAAAGCTTTGGCATGGAGGGAGGGGGACAAACTGAGGGAAACTGACACAAAGAAAGCGTGAAAACTGCGGGAAAACTTTGCACTTTACTGTTCGCCAATATTTTTAACCAAAAATATTTCAACAAACAAAGCGAAAATTCATTTTCCCACTGCCAGCAAATAAGAAAATAACAACAAAAATAGAATGAAGCAAAACCCGGAAAAGCGAAGTGAAAAAGAAAAGCAAAAGCCAACAAGAGCAGAGAGCGAAAAAGAAGAGAGAGAATTGTGGGGGAAAGCAGAGTGAAAAACGTGGCGCGCCAAACGGAATTGAAAATGCTGTGTGTGTGTGTTAGCCTGGTCCTGTGTGTGTGTGTGTATTTGTTTGCCTGAATGTATGTATGTATATGTATATGTGTGTGTGTCTTTGTTTCAGAGCATATCCATGTCCTGCGCCTGGCTAAAAACATATCCGTTGGATACATGTAATGCCGGTAAATGAAATCCGCATGTCGCTGCCACAGTGTGTGTGCAGTATGTGTGTGTGTGTGTGAGTGTGTGTGTGTTCATGCATTCATTCAATGTTCATAGTTGAAATTCAACTGCGATGGCGACGACAACGAACAGATACAGATACACACACACACACACTCTGGCACACACTCACTGCCTGTCAGACAGATTTCATATCCACATCCATCCATATGCCCCAGCTCAGCTTGTGTATCCAACACCCTCTCCCTCTTCACACTCTCCCCCCCTCTCTCTATCTCTCTTCCTCTTTCCTACACTCTCCTACTCTCCCCCCTTGCACTGTATCTATGAGTTTGGCTTGTCCATGGCCCGCACTCGTTTCCGTATCCTGTGGTTCGCTATGGATTTTTCAATCCCCGATATCCATTTGTCCGCCATGTCCGCACGGAAGATTTGCACATTAAGCGCCACACACACACACACTGTCGCACATACAAACGGAATAATGAATATTTTGCCACGCCCACCTCCTGTCTCTACCTCCACACCCCTCGGGCAGCTTTGGCAACATACACACTCACAATTTTTTTCAATTAAAACGACATCGTCCTGGGCCTCGTTTGCCGGCTGTCAGCTCGTTTTGGCCCCGCCACTGACCATGGGCCATTTTGGGAAGACCATATTTTAAAATCACACATTATTCAAATAATTTTTAAAAATTTTCCCGCTTGTCGCATTCGCATATGAGAAATGTGGCAATATTTTTAATTAACTTGGGAATACCAAATGCGGCATTGGGGAAACCGTTGAACGTGCGCTACCGAGGGAGAGGTGGGAGGGGAAGGAGAGTTGTACAGTGGGTCTGCACAGCCTACACCACCCCAAAAACAGATTGCTCTCAATTGTGGGGAGGAGCTGGAGGAGTGTGTCAGTCTCAATTCAGGTGTAGCTTTAAATTTAATGCAGAATTTGATATTGCTCAGCTTTAAATGGGAAGGTGACAGAGAGAGAGAGAGGGAGCTTTGAAATTCTATATTATATTATGTTTAAATCTTAAAATATCTATATAGCTGGTAAAAATATCAATTATAAGTAGATTATTATCATTATATTAATGAATGACAAAGAGTTTCAGCAATTAAATATTATCTTTTCCCAGAATATTTTATGTTTTATATTTATATAATCTATACTTGGTAAATATATTCATTTTATGTAACATATATTCAAACTATATCTAAATGACTATTAAAAGCTATAAGACACTCGAATATTAAATAGTTTAAATAATTATAAAAATAAATTTATATAAATATCTATCGTGCAAATTTTTATACCTAAACATACATGTTTAATGCTCTCTTTAGATTCAGAGAAAGTATGTTAAACCGACTTATAGCTCATTTCATGCCATAATTTTTTAAGATATCACATACACATATCAATATATTACGTATTTTAGTTCATATATGTTAAAATAAAGTGGCAATATATATTCCCAAGAGATCCTATTAACTAATCAAGTTAAATATGATATGATATATCAATTCCTAATGAATATTAAGTAAGTTTAGTTTAATTTTCATAAAATTTGCTAGAGTAACAGATATGGTACAACTGTATAAAGATATTCAATCCCCGATTTGGTGTATAACATACATATAGGTTACAGAGAGTACCATCTACGTAAAGTTTTAAAGTCAGGCTGGAAACATTTCAGACCACCCTCGTATTACTATTTTCCGATAACTCCGCTATGAAAGATTTTTGTGTTTATCACTATGTAAACTTTTTTAATCAATAAATCTTTCTCATCGTCATATATCTCTGACTTATTATATACGAATATAAATCTAATGCAAAAGTAAACAGAAACTGATAGACAAGAGATGTGATTTGATATTATAACAACTTTATAAAAATATCACATGGAATGTGGAAAATAGTGACGGAAATAATGAAGGAACATAATGTAATAATGTAATAATATATACATAACATAATAATACTTAATGTTGATGTACAGCAATTTTAAGATCTGATCTGATTAAATATTTTCATATTCGGATATTTGGTAAACATAAATTACTTCAAATTTATTAATGGATTTAGAAAAATATTCTATATTTGGATCATTTTAATAGAAAGATATTGATTTACTTGGTTGCGAATCTGAAATCTGTATTGGAATGATTTATGACTGTCATATCAAGAATTTGTTAAAAATGTTTGCACAACGTAGATAACTCGAATCGCAGTCACACACACCAAACACATACACCAAGCACACACAGAGACACATGCACACCTATATACAACTTTAAATCACTCGAATTTCTTATAGAGATTATAATGTTTCTCTTTGCTTTGCTTACCGTCGGCGTTTCGCTTCTTGGGGAGCACCGCCTTGAAGGCAGACATGGGCGCGTAGTCGTGGGGCGACGTTGTCGCCGTCGGCATTTGATGCTGTTGCTGCTGATGATGATGATGTGCATCCACTGTGATCTGGGCAGGCTGCATGCGTTGATGGAGCAGCTGTGTGGGCGATGGTATCGCTGCCATGCTGGTCAAGGCGCTCAGATCGCGCACCTGCAGGGATGATGTGGCGGAGGTGACCGTCGAGGGGGATGTGGAGGCGGAGGCGGACGATGTGGAGGACTGTTGTTGCTGGGGGCTGGTGACGAACGGATTACCAGGGAAATCAGCTGCAATAGCGGGCTTAAAATTGCCCAGACTATAATCGATGGGCAGATGAAGCTGCTGCGTTGGCGGCGCGGCGGAGGAGGCGGCCGGATGCAGTTGCAGATGTTGCTGGCCAGGCGCTTGCATTTTGCCCACGTTCATAAGTTCTCCTTTCACTATCTTCTACTCTGTTTCTTTTTCCGTCTTTCTCTTTGTCTCTTTCTGCTTCTGTTTTTAATCTTTACTATTGTTTAATCTTTTCCTTTGTTTTGCTTTTGTTTAACACACGCGATAAGCACGCGACGGCATGGAGGAGTCAATTGGAGTCTATCGAAAATCGTTTATCGGATTTGCAAATCGGTGTGTGTGTGATTTGCACGCGCGAGCAGCGACGACTAACGGTAAATGGCAACGGAACTGATTTCTGATTTAGTTCTACTGTTCACACGCGCAGTTCCAGTGCAGGCTGCGCTGTGGTAACTGTCGGCTTCGGCCTCATCGAACGGACTAAAACCGTTAAAGTTAATCACGGCCGGGCAGAGGCAGTAGCAGAGTGGAACGTAGCTGACGCCGGCGCCAGCTGAGACAGCGACTGAGACTGCGACAGTGAGATTGAGAGTGAATCTGGCTGTGCGAGAGAGAGTCGCACTTGACACCACGTCTCCAATGGAAGCAGCAGCAGCAGCGCGTATGGTGGCCAGCGCTGAGGTGAAGGTGAAGTGGGTGTGGTGTGGTGGGGTGGGGGTGGGAAGGTGAGTTCGCGGCGACTGTTGCTTGGTTGCTTATCGAAGCAACACACGCAAATTTCCGACGCCAACTATTCCAATTGTTGCGATTCCGATTTCCCAGCCAAGATTGGAAGAAATCAAGTTGTGCGTCGACTGAGGCAGCGCAGTTGACGTCAGCAGCAGAGAAGCTGTGAGTAAGAGACACACACACGCATACGTACACACACTTGCACTCGCCGCGTTGCGGTTTACAGTTACGTTGCGTTACGTTACGTTACGAGCGAGCGACGACCGCGACTGACGACGGCGGCAGCAACAATGACTGCGCTCCCTCAGCTGCGCTCCGATAAGAGCGAACAGCAACAACAACAACGACACCCACCACCACCACCAGTAAGCAGCATACACATACACACACAAACGCAGCGCACCCGAGGCGGGTAGTGTGTGCAAGCGAGACAGCTAGCTAGAGTTGAGTATTCCAGTTGGAATCACAGCTGGAATGCCCACCACCATTGCCAGCAGAGAGACGTGCACTCTCACTCGCACGCGCACCACAGAGCGGCTGCTATCTCCTTCACTCTTGCCTGTTGATTTTGGTAGACGCCCCTTTTCGGTTCCAGCTGGTCACGCTTAATCTGGATTTGTACTTGTTGTTGTTGGTATTTTTAGTGCGCATACCGCTTTGATTCGTTCAAATCAATGCGCCACTCACGGGCTGAGGGGATTGCCAGTGTGGCAGTGTATGAGAGAGAGAGAGGGGGGGAACGCAGGGAATGGGGCAGGGGTAAGGGAGTTGGGGCATTTGGGGTTGTGTCTTTGGATTCTCGGGTTGGTCCTCCATGCCTGCCCTAACGTGGCAATCGCTGTTGTCTTTTCCATTTTCTAATTTCAAGTGCCTTCTCGAGTGCCTTTTCTTGCCCCCCACCCTCTCTCTTCCCTGTCCCTAGCATGCCACGCCTTCTGTTGACTTTTTGACTTTGAGTTGCCACTTGAGAATCCCTTGCGGCTCCAGGTTCATTGAGAGTCTATCAAAAGTGAGTTGAGGTCCTAAAAAAATACAAAGAAAATAAGGGGTAACTTTTTGAGTAAGGTGTGAAAGGTTAAAGGAACCTATTTATATGTATCTAATGTATACAAGGTTAAAGAAACCTATTGCTAAATATATAAAACGTTAATTAAATCTATTTTCCAATATCTGAAAGGTTAATGCAACTTTATTCTTTATAAATTTAATAATAATGAAACTTGTTGCTATATATAGTAAGAAGGTTAAAAGAACTAATTCCATAAAAAAAGGTTAATTGAACCTGTAGGTATGTACCTAATTTATAGTAGGTTATTTAAACCTATTTCTAAATATATAAAAGTTCAATTAAATTTTAAATTTTAATTTCTAACAGTATGAAAGGTTAATTAAACCATTATTATCCAATATATATAAGGTAAATTTAACCTTTTTTCCAATATATAAAAAGTTAGTCTAATCTATTTTTATCTATGTTTAAGGATAATTTTGCCAAATACATTAAGAAACGTTTAAGAACTTATTCCATAATATAAGAAATGTTAATATGATCTGAATGTATGTAACTAATGTATACAAGGTTTTTTAAACTTATTTCTAAATGTATAATAGGTCAATTAAACCTTTTTCTAAAAATATGAAATGTTAATGAAACCTACTTCCATATATAAAAAGTAAATTAAACCTATTTTCAAATATATAAAAGGCTAATTAAACCTAACTCTTTACACCAAAATGCAACTTACTGCTATTATATAGTACGAAAGGTTAAAGGCACTCATACCATAAGAAAAATTAATGGAACCTATTCAACCTATTAAAATATCTTTGCTTTAGATGCATAAAACATAGTATGAGAAGTTAAGATCATTATTTGGGTACCCGTACCCATTAGTATTTATATCAGTAAATCCTGTATCTAATGTATAGAACACTGCCCGAAAAATCGTTTACCTCAACTAATCCACTTAGGTTATCGAATTAAGCTTACAGATAAAACATTTCATATAACAGATATCTAAAAGTATATAAAAACAAGCAACAAATGTTTACGATTCTTCTATAAAAACATATTCAGTGTAAGGAAACTCCATCAGAATTCTTCAAACTGGAATTATTCAGCAAACTGAAGCTCAAAGTCAGAGAGGAATATTAACATAGTCACCATGCCTTTTAAGAGTCTTTGTACCCTCTCCAAAAACTATCGGAATTTAATGGAATCGTGTCACTCTTTTGCATGTCAGCCAGATTTGTGGCTCTCTAATTGAGTCTTCAGTGCGCGCGTCTTTTTTGGGGGAGACTCCCAAAGAGTCGAGCTGAAACTAAAGTAGAATAAGAATTTCTTTGCCACCACTTGACGCGGACTCATCAGTTATAGTCGAATGTCTCAGCCTCAAGACCCAGTCGGGCTAAATTTAGTGTGTAATTCTCAAAATCGTTCCCATATGTTGCAGATGGCGCCCGATCCGAAGCTGACACAAAAATATGTAATTTAGTACTACTGTAGACGGGATCTGGGCCGAGAGAGAGAAAGTGAAAATCTGTGACAAAAAACAGAGAAGAACAAGGGAAAGAAGGGGTGATTGGGAAGGGGAGATTGAGAAGTGATGAATCAAGAAGGAGTGCAGCGACGATCGGGAATGGAATATCAAGGAGGGAGGGAACCGCGAAGAGCAGATCGTATCGAGGGAACCGGGAACGGGCGCTCATAACACTTATTTATGTTCATGTTGAAATGGGAGCATTAGTTCGCTGTGTTTGTAAATATTTGTCATAATTTGTGGTCGGGGCGAATAACACATGCTATAAGGCAGACATATAGGGGATCTCTACAGTGTCTCCAGTTCCCCACTTGCTGAGTGTACTCACTCTGTATTTGTATTCGAAGTCAGGCTTTTAATGTCGCAATTAAATGCATGAGTTTTTTTCAAAATTAGACGCTTGTCAAAATTTATAATTTATGACACTTCAGAAAGCTTCCCAAAAATACCAGATGAAGCTCGGAAATTTAGAAGCTAGAAGAAACTTACTTCATGTGGTCCCCAAACAGATGCTTACATCAGCGCGCAATCAGCTTAATGAGAAATCTGTGGCTTACTTAAGGGCCCCTCACTGCCTATAACAAATTAGTTCCCACATAACACACTCGAATTTGGATCACAAATTGGGAAAAGTGCGGAGAAAGTGAAGAACTAAAGTTATAGGGGGAAAATTTCAGGCTACAAATTGATGAGGAAGGAAAGTCTTCATATGCAAAAGCAGATTTGCTATAGAAAATATGAAAATATATTCATAAATCGCTAAAGATCTTTGCAGATCATTCTAATGATCTGAGATATTAAAATCTGTTTGTTTTATGATCACAGAATATGCTACAATATGATTATCATTTTATAACTTAATCTATCAGTGAATATCTTCAGCAAATACTTCTGTTGATGTTTTGGAAATGAAGATCTCTGCAATTACTCACTTAAAGGAACTGTAATCTTAAATTCTTTTCACCATATGATGATCACATTTCCGTTGCCATTATACAATAGCAAAAGACATTATACAATGCTATAATCTCTTCCCCAAAAACTGTTACAAAGTGCTGAAACACCGCCATAAAGTCACCATAAACAGTAGATTACGTATACGTCATGTTGTCAGCATAGAAGCAATGAGTTTTCAACTGAATGAAGACATATCGAGAATGAAAATAAACACATATATTTAAGGTAACCATAGGAATGCCTTATAGAGGCAGTTTTAGGGTCCCTGATGGCCTGTTCGTTCGTACGCAGTTCACAATAAAGACCTAAATGCGGGGTTTTATACGGGGCTATAAAATATATTTTTGACATGAATTTTCAATCAGAATTTTAATAGCCCTTAATAATAATATGGCTATCAGTTATCAGCGCACACACAATCGACAATCGACAATCGGTTATCAAAGCGAGAAACCGAGAAACCTCAACCGAAGACAGAGAAGAGAGAGAAGCCACGACACGCCGTGGCGACTCTACGACCCGTTTTATCCGTATTCCATATCCAAAGAAACTGAAGGTACCTTGTGTAAGGGAGAAGGGTACCTCGGCAAGTTAGTGTTACCTCTGTGTGGTGGCAATGCGGAATATAGCTATAAGCTATAAATAAATTATTTATGGCACTCTCTCTCCTGTTGCTGTTACTGCTGTTGTTGTTGTTGTTGATTTAGTGCCTCTTTTTATAGAGGCTCGATAGATCGATAGTTCCCTCAGAGATGCATACAGACTGCAGCTCCTCCTCAATTTAGTCGAGCCTCCGCCGAGTGCGTGTATACAGTGTGCAGTGCCCAGGGTCTTATCTAATCTGCGCTGGGTCACAGATCGATAGCTTGCTCGGATCGGGATGGTACCGGGGCAGTGAGGTCCGATAGGGCTGTATATATCGCCCAGAGGCGGCAGATTGAAATAAAACTCGGGTTTTATAGCCCACACAAACCCAATACGGTTGGCAGGTCGTACCTCCCAACACCCTCTCTCTCTCTCGGCATGCTATATCGTACATATCGTGCATATACAGCACTATTTATGACACGATTTACACAAACAGCAATTTGTATTGTAATTATTGACTTTTTTCGGTTTCCTGGTTTCAGACTGGAAGCTAAAAGGGTTGCCAGGTTCTGAAAATACTTAAGACGTAGAACTATTGACTATACTTTGATGTATACCTGCAGTTACTAATCAAAAGATATTTTAGAAAGATCAATCCAGTATTACTTTATTTCTATTATAGTTGAAAACCCTTTAGTAATTCCCGTTTAGTATTCCACGTTCATTCCCTAATTCATCCTACCTGGCAATAAACTGCTGCAGTCGCTTGATATTTGTATAATTTACAACTTGTAACTGCGGCATACGTCTGTCTGTCAACAAGTCTCTGTGTGCCCGTGTCTATATCTGATCACGTATATCTGTCGCAGGGAATGTCCGTGTATGGTAAATCTACGTGGACTGTGGCGACACAAAGTCTACGAGTTTCAGCAGACTCGTTTGCCTTTTGTTGATAAGTTGTAATTATTTTTATGGCCCCGTCTGTTTGCTGCCACTAACTTTACACAGGCAACAGATAAAAGACCAGATATAGCCAAGCGATCATAGACCGCGATAGATTCAAAATATTTGTACAGCAGATTAATCTGAGAAAGTGTGTGGAACACGGGGCGAACTACCATGTAGGGTTGAGTAACATAACGGTACAATTGGTAAAGAATGAGTGAAGAATGAGAGTGCTCGATACAATTGGTAAAGCTAAGGAGAGTGCTACATCCATTAAATACTTAAAACTTTGAATAGGGGTCTCTTCTTCCTCAAATTAATATTTTCCTCTTAATGTGATCTTCATTATTCGAGCTTACTTTGAAGAATCCCTTCTTAAGGTAGAGTTCGCCATCTTAAAGTCTTGCAAGTTAATATGTATATAGATCATAAGAAGTAAGCTCGTACATACTATACACTACCATATCATTATACGTTTTTATTGTCATATTTGAAACTAGAATGGAACACTGCAGTTCAAATAAGCCGACAGGTTCTTAAGTCTACTTATCGATTGATAAGATCAATTTGTTAATCAATCAGAATCATTAAAGCAAAATGAGCTATTAATATTGAGAATGGGGATTTCAAGCAGGAACTTACGTATAAGAAATCAATCAATAAGCTTATCGCTAATCTTGAGAGCCAATGGCTGAACGGGGGAATTTTCTTTCTACTATAGGAAATCTATATATATACAATACTATTCATAAGCAGGTGAGTCAGCTGGCATAAAGAATCATTGTATATAGTATATATACATATATGCAGATACTTATAGTACTTGTAGTATTGTGAAGAGAATAAGTTTACAAATACTCTGGAAATTTATAGAATGTTAAGCTCTACTTAAGATTAAGTAATATTAGGTACTTCGCCTTTCCGGATATCAACTGCATATATATATGTATCTATATTATCTTTATCTATCTACATATCTCTGTTATCTCTCGAAAGTATAACAATCAATCTTTATTTTGTGCAGCGCAAATTTCAATCAGTTGTAAATCAACAGTTTTTGCTAGCTGTCAATACCTTTTCAGATTTAAGCAAATAGTTTATTTTGTTGACCAACTCTCGGGGAAATCTCTCTGAAATTCACCATTACATTCCGAATGTATTTATAAGCTTTACATTGTTTTTCTAACCGCGTTACGTAGTCGGCGACGAAACAAGCGAATAAAAATAATAGAAACAAAATCGACAACCAAACCGATTACGAGAGGAGCAAGAACAACAAGGCGAACAACAACTACAACAATGAGAGCAACAACTACAACAATGAGAGCAACAAACATAACAACAATGAGTACAACAACTGCAACAACAGCAACAATGAGTACAACAAAATGTTGTCCAAAAGCTAATTAGCGCACAAACGAATTCAATTCGAATCGATTGATTTTTCAGATAAGCGAGGCAACCATTGCGGCGATAAAGATTTGTTATCTGTGAAAACAGAGGCGCAATCGCAGTCCCCCAAAGTCGCCCCCTTCTATACCCTCCCTCCCTACCCTTCCCTCATCACAGTCCACACCATGCGCACTGCTGGAACGCTGTGATTGGGTCGTGCCCGAAATCGGCCCCGTGTGTATGTGGGAGGAGCTCAGCGCGACATCGCATTGGTTCCACTTTCCAACCTGTGTTGCCAGAGCAGAGCAGATATATATTTCCACCTCCCTAGCCCCCTCACATCCCCCCTCTGCCATAATGCTAACCAGTGCCATGTTTGGGGCGGAGCCAACACATTGTTTAAATCAAGGTAAAACAAATACAAATCGAGAGAAAATATTTGCACTGCCAGGGATATATATACCAATATATATGCAGTATATACAGCGGGTATATATATAGTACTCTATATGCGTTGTTTAGTCAGGGTGCACTTTTTATTACTGCTGTCTCTCTTTAAATAATTGAGGCCTGATTTAAATGTCAACATTCGGAACTCGAATAAAAGCGAATAAAACGAATATAAACAGAATTTAATCGGAATATGTCGATTATTCAACTTAAGTGCATCGCATTGTGTTCATATTGATTGGACATTGTACACATTTATGGCTTGATATAGTAAATGAAGCGTGCATTTATAGAGCGTTTTAATGGGTGGGAAATTCCCTTTCAATATGCAATAAATAATGAGAGAGTATTCAAAATGCTGCATTAAAAAGTACCTTTAGTTTTTGAGTGATTCAACAACTTTTAAATTGGATTATTATATATATTCAAATTACTACTGAAAGTTGTTAATTTAGTTTAAATTATGTCTGTCTCTTAAAGTACGAGAGTTTGGTAACGAGTAGGAAATTCCCCTATTCGCATACAATAATTCAAGTCGGAATATTTAGAGAGATATCACAGAAATTCTCTCAATGGAATATGTTTTATTAGGATGAAGATTTGGTTTGAGATATATAGATTTAGTTGAGCTATAGATTTTCCTTTTAATGAACATATTTTTAATATTTTGCACTACACAAACATATAGTAAATCTATCTATATCTAAAATTGTACAGTATTTATTAACAAGAAGAAATTTTTCTTGGTGAAAATACGATAATGATTGGTTGAACATTAGAAGTTATGGTTCAAATCATATTATATTTGTAATTATTGTATATTGAAATAACCCCAGAATGATTGGCTTTATGTCCGGATACAAACATCCAACAGTGTATCAAGTTTAACTGAGAATTAACAAAATGTTACATTATTCATCAGCAAAGTTCTCTTAAATCTACAGAAAATTTATGCAAATTATAAACAATAAATAGCAAATTTCTGAACTCTTTTCAAACGAACTTAAGAAGGATAAATCTTGATAAGAAATTGAATATTCATTGGAGTTTATTGAGCTAAGTATTCTTAATTATGCTTTTTTTAATACAAACATTTTTTTCTGGAGTTTTGATTATTCCCGAAAATTACTAGCTACATTTCTGGTTATATAATAAGACATCTCAATTTATCAGCTTTCTTTAACTTCAAGTAGATTCCTTTCAGAATTTATGTATTTGACGGGACTTCCTAAGTTGTACTTCTACTACAGACCCCGCCATGTTCACTTGTTCGATCCACTCCCAACTACTTCACTCATTAGGTTCTTTCTATTTTTAGATGTCACTTGCAAATGCATCCATAACAATAACCACAATAACAACAACAGTGGCAATATGAACATCATTATAACGATGTTAATCTAGATAATTAAGCAGTTCCATTGTCAAAAGTGTCAACGCGGTTAGTTGAAAAGTCGCAGCAAGCTGCATTTATGAGTTCCAGATCCCACGCCCACGACAGCCTCCCCGTCGGGGCCAATCAATAGGGACTCAAGCTGTGCGAGTGAGAAAGCCAAAGAGAGAGAGAGAGAGGGAGACAGGGACAGGCGGCTCATCATGCAATTAACACACACACACACACACATGGACAAAGTGGGGTGCAGAGGAGCCCAAGAGCACCCGCACAAAAGCTACTGATGATGTCATATGCCGCACAGCGGCGCATCGCTTGGGTTCGTGTACAGACTATTTGCAAGCACTGTTAGATGAGAGATGATCAAATGATACCGAGAGACAGAGCTGAAAGTAGTAGTAGTAGAATCCATTCCATGTACTCATTAATTTATCCAGCCAGCCAACCAACCGACCAAGCATCGCACTTGTATCTGTTGCTTTCCGTAATGTATCTCATGGATACATCGCGTCTGGGCCTCTCACTGGCATGGAATCTAGACAGTGTGGCCAATTTAGTCTGCTTTGGCAAATCAATTAAATTCAATTAATCCCCCAACACTCTTAATGGAGCGTAATGAAAAGGGTGACATGGCGATATCGCATATCCAACTCACACACACACACACCAACACACACACGCCCACTGGCCCCGGCAGTACGGATACATCGCGTTCCGTCCGGACGGCTCTGATGCTTGGGGGCTTCTCTTCGAGGCTGCGAGGCTGCCGCTGAGGGTCTTCGCCAATTGATAAAGTGGAAAAAAAATCGCATGACTGAAACGATTTGTGGTTTATACACTGAGACAGTTAACTCAGTAAATTGTAATCTGTGTGGTATCTTCAAGATATTAATAGATATATTGCTGATATTTTCATGATATTTGTAGATTATAAATTTAGCAAGAGATTTCATATACTTATAACAATTTTTTTAAGTTTGTTGCACTTTTCCTTACTGCATTTTGCATCTAACTTTTATACTATTACACAAATTTATAGAATATATTTTATGTATATCATGTTGATATTATCATTCGTTATTGTTCTTCCTTAGCTCTCTTTCTTGCAGTGCATTCCCTCCTCTGCCACTTGCCACAATTCCAACTTTAACCGCATTTTCAATTGTGAAAAAAGAGTATCTTCTCCTTGAGTCTTCACTCCGCTCGGGTTTTGATTCACTGCAAAAATATTTCTCACGCTTCGGAGTTTGACATTTTCGAACTTTTGCATGATTTCAAATTTTTAATTGTTCTTAACTGTTTTATTTGTTTTTTTCTTCTCTTTGCCTGCGATCATAAAATATTGTCTGGGTAATTGAGCACAGTATTTCTTTTAACTTCAAGGGAGTTAAGAGGCTTTTCAATGCAATTCCAAGATACTATCTTGTTCTACATAAATGGAGAGCTTTTTTTTAAATCTAATAAATAGGTTGAAAATAGGTTAGTATACAATTTTGCAATGTTTACTTAAGCTTTTGCAAAATATCTCAAATTGGTTTGGCCTTCTAACTTAAATTATGGTAAATGGAAATATGTGTAAATATCTTTTAAATAAGAAGTGTAAAAGAATATATTATTTGAGTATTTATACCCTTCGACCATTGAAAATGGTCAAAAAGGGTATACTAACTTTGTGCAAATGTATGTAACAGGCAGAAGGAGGCGTCGGAGACCCCATAAAGTATATATATTCTTGCTCAGGATCACAAGCCGAGTCGATTGAGCCATGTCTGTCTGTCTGTCTGTCTGTCTGTCTGTCTGTCTGTCTGTCTGTCTGTATGAACGCACAGATCTCAGCTATTATAAAAGCTAGAGTTACCAAATTTGTCAGGAAGACTCCTGTGTACTACAAGCAGATCAAGTTTATTTCAAATGTTAGGTGCCACGCCCACCGCCCCCGTAAATCAATAATTTAGTTTTTGAACTCAATTTGTAAGCGCTCTATAAAAGGTACAACCTTCTGACTTTAACATTAACTAAGCTGAATGAATTATTTACGTATTCTCCAAATTGCAATCCGATCGGACAATAATCACAGAAGTTATTTAAGAAAGTATGAGCATAAAACCAAATGCTTCTGTCAGCTAACAAGGACGGCGGGCGAGCGCGAAGCGCGAGCGCCATCTGTTGGGAATAATTGTAAAGCATAATGTGCATATGCATATCTGTTTGAATTTAACAAACTAAACTACACGGGAACATAGGTCGAAGGTTATCCCACTGTCGCATGCTGCGCGACTGTTGCTTTTCTTAGTGGTTTTTAGTTAACTCGAGTCAAAAGGTGCTAAGAAATACTCATATCACACAAATAGGTTGTTCAGTCATTTACAATTATTATATATTATAATATTAATAATAATATTATAACTTCATTAATTAAGTTAAATATCATGTAATAAATAATTAAATATTATTTAATACTCAACAATAATATATCTAAGATATTTATTTATTTATTTTGGATATCTTTCCACTTTTTTACTTAACCAAAATAAAACATCAATTGAAATTATATTTAAAAAAAGAATAAATAAATAGGTTACTTTATAAAACAACAACTGCAATTCTTTAAAATAACAATAAATATCGTTCTATATTTGAAACCAATACGAAAGGAATTTTCTTTCATTTCCTGTTCGCTTCCTTTTCCAATTGAGGTCCAACTGTTTAAATCATTTGACTGAAACATAAATCGGTTAATCCGAAAATTGCCCGCACACAAAACAGAGCGACAACTGACGCTAAAAGGGGTTGCCCCCCCCGGAAAAGCTTTAAGGCAATTTTCCGGCTAAATCATGAATACATTTTGCGGCCAAATTGTTGCATAAATACTTGAGGCAGAAGGAGGAGGAGGTGGATTAGTAGGCACGTGCCCCTTGGAAAAGCCAATGTTGCCACAACATAACATACGGAAGCCCTATAATTATGGGATAATGTTCGATCAGCCACCACAACAGACGGGCAGGGGGTCGGGGGCGTTACAAGTAGCATCAGTATCAAGCATCAATGGGATCAAAGGGTAAGTCTCGATTTCAGTTTGCAGGGCTCAACAAAAGGAACAATCAGCGCCGCGAGCAACGGTTTTTGTGTGTGTGCATATGCAAAAGGGGAAAGGGGAAGGGATAACCGAATCCTGTCTGGCTATGCCTCCTGTGTATCCTGCCCTTCTCTACCCTCCCCGTCAGCTGCGGCTGGCGTGCACCCCTTTTTGTAATCGCTTCGCTTACGCCTCAGTTCACATGTGACAAAATAATAACAATGTTGCGAGAGACAGAGAGATAGATATAGAAGGGAGATAGGAAAGAGGTGAGGCGGGGTAAACGGCAGCGCAATGAGGCACGCAACCGCGAGGCAGACTAAAGACAATGCGGCCTAATGGACGCGACCAAATGCAACAAATTGAGCAGCGACATCAACGCTTCTGCCACAGGGTGTAGTCACAGTGGGGTGGGCGAGGGAGTTGATCACGCAAAACTGGGTTAATCGGAAGGGGTAATTATTTTAATTACAACGCAACGCGTTGCTTATGCAAAAATGGCACCTAATACACACAACAGCGCAGCGGAGCAGAGCTATTTTCCAGCTGTCAAAGGCGGCGATTAGCTGCCCACACAGTGGCCACAGTGCACAGTGGGCAAGCTAGCTGAAATAGTAATGATGATATAGGGAACTAAGAATATACTGTTTTCAGTTTTTGTGGTTTGAATTGAAAGAGATTGTAACATAAATGATCTGATAATTATCTAATGTGCATCCAAAGGAAAAGGAAATTAACTTATAAGTACAGTTTGTGCTGTAATTTATTCGTATTTAAAAACAGTTTATCATAATTCTTTATAATGCAAATACCAAGAATAAGTATTCATCATAATTTTTTATAATTCATCTACCTAGAATAAGTATTTTTAATAGTCTTTGGATAAAGTGTTCCATTACCTCAAGAAAATAATCTTTTACAGTAAAAAGTCAAAGTATTTCTTAGGTTTTGAATATTTAAAAAAAAATAGACTGTGGATAAAATGCTCCATCACCCAAACAACTGTTTCAGGTTTAATTTAAAATCAAAGACTTTATTTTATTTGAGCTAAACTATTTATGTACATTTAAAACTATATATACAATACATATTATATTATATTATCAATAAATAAATAATAAGCATATTTACTTATAATTCAGAACCCATCACTAAATTGACTTTGTTTCCCACCGTACCTAACCTACGCGTTTCCGCACCTTTTTGAACGTTTACAGTTACATGTTAAAGTAATTAAGTAAATTACCAAGTCCAGTTCCAAAGATAAACGAGCTGCAGCCACCAGGCACACTCAAACACCTACACACGTTCATACACACACAGCTCGACACCTACGAAACACCCTCTCATACAATACTCGTTCATTTTGTCAGCTGGCATGTGGAGAAATTCCCCAAAGAAATCAAGCTAAAACTAACTATATATTCCACAGGACATATGTGAGTTCCCTTTGCATGTGTGTGAGTGTGTGTGCAGTTACCTGTATGTATCTGTGCTATTTGCATATTATGCCATCATTCGTCCATCAGTTGTGTTGCCTTTTGGGACTGTCAGCTGGCCCTGACGAGGCCCCTTTTGTGCCTTCTCGTGCATTGTAAACTTCACAGATTATCGGGTATGTTCTATCTCTTAACTAGCCTCCCTCTCCCTCGCTCCCACTTAGTTTCTTCCCCTGCCTGGTTGACCTTACCACTAACTGGTTATTAGGGTTATCACGCCCAGTGGGCTGTCCTCCTTCTGTGTGCTTAAAAGTCATAAAGTTAATAATAAGTTGACGTAAGTAACGAGGTTAGTCGAGCTAAAAGCGTCGTTTACCCTACTCTTAAATAGCTTCGGGACACACATATTATCTGGAATTTATTCTGTATGCTAAGGTAAGCATGTGTCATGGTACTTCCGAGAAACAGTTTGCAGTTAAAGGGGTTTGAAATTGATATTGGAAATAAGAAATACTTTCTTTCTTTTAGGTTGAGACCTACTAAAGAAATTCCTTTAATAGTTAAATAATATTAATTAATATTCAGAAACTCCTCATTTCAACCTTTTACCCGAGATCTAATAAGAAAGCGCATGAAGACCGCAAACCTTAAGACCTTTCTGAAATTTTTAATTTTAATGTAATATTTATGAATTATATTATGAAGAAACTTGAGTTTTTTCCGAGATCTGTTAGGAATTCTCTTAAAATTACACAAAACTAGCGAGTTATTAAAATAAAACCCATAAGACCTTTCTGAAATTCTTAATTTAAAAGAAATATTAATGTATTATATGCTCATGCATAATATGTATGATATTACTTGTATAATATGTATGTATAATATTATTTGTAAATATCAAACAATTTGTACATTTTATACAATCTATACCAAAAAGCAATGTCATTCTATATAAATATCTTCAAATTTTTAAATTGAAACCGTTTCTAATTGTTTTATACTCCCATATATCGAGTGATTTTCATGTAAGCATTGTCCGTTTAAGGGACTGTCTCTGATAGACAAAGCAATCTAAGGCGTTGCGTGGGTGTTTCATCACTCTTCAGTTTGATTTGCTTCAATTGAAAACA
Source organism: Zaprionus nigranus (assembly GCA_018903425.1). NCBI lineage: Eukaryota > Metazoa > Arthropoda > Insecta > Diptera > Drosophilidae > Zaprionus > Zaprionus nigranus. The sequence continues at coordinate 844,601 of JAEIGD010000025.1, forward strand.
GTTTTGAAATGAGCCCCCACTGCATAAACCTTATAAACCATAGACCGATCCGAGTGAGGTTCACTTTATATGGGTTGCGTGACTTGCGGCCATCTGGCTTGGCTCGTTTCCTCGCAATGCAATCTGCAGAAGTGTAAATTGTGGAAATGTGGATATGGTTAGCTAACTCTGTCTCTGTAGATCCCGCTACCCTGCCCCCCACCACCACCATCGAGAGCCGATGAGTGAGCTGATGTTGACCAATTAATTGTCATTAAGCGTATTTGAAGATTTTTAATTAAAACAAAATCTTCAGCTTAATTTAAATTGATCGCCAGCCCCGAATGTATTTTTTACTACTCAATCGCATTGCGGCCCTCGCAGCATATGAGTGATCCTCCTTCAAATGGGGAAGCGGCCCCCTTTGATTGAGGGTGCGGCGTGGGTGCTGGGATCGTGGAAGAAAGAGCGAATAATGTGGAATAAACGTTGACAAAGTCGGCATTGAAAGCAAAGTGAAACCGCACTTGAAATTCCATAAAGCGAGGGTAGCATGACAATTGGGTGTAAGAATAAATAAATGAAAGTAAAATTTATAAATATAGGTGTAGGTACAGAATACATACAATATTATAGAGAATACATATAGTATGTCTAGCATAAGTCCGTATAGTATGAGTTATGCAACTCTAAAGTCAATATGTTCAAGAAAAATCTAGAAATAATGGACTGATAAAGGAGCAAAGGAGTTAATGGTACAATATATATAATCAATATGTTACAGTACGGATCCCCCTTTTCATAATATTACTAATATATATAGTATACAATATTCTATTGTTAAATTAGGACTTACTCGTTCTTTCTCTCTCCCCTTTCTTTCTAGTACTTCCCTTTCTTTCTAGTACTTCACACTTGTCAATTCTAAAATAAAGACATTATATTTGCTCACTTTTTTAACTCATCGTAGTATTTTCAATAGTTTACTTTCCATTTTTAGCAAGGAAGCTTTCCTTAACAACTCTATTCTAGCAACAATACCAACATGCCGGCGCAACTTCTCAAGCACCTCCCCAAAGGAGCTCATCGCTTAAATACGAAGCACTATTTAATGTATTTTAGGCAGTCCAGTTAATCATAATTTCACATTGATAGGTAGATGAGGGGGGCGTGGCGGGGGCCACTTGGGGGCCTTCAATTCAATTGTTTTGCCTCGGATGCTCACACTGAAATCAGCAGAGGCAGTTTTGACACAAGAGGCGGCACCCGAAGGCCGAGAATCGAATCGAAACGGAATGAAACCAAATGAGTTGAATGAGTCAATTGGGGAGGCAGTCTCCCTCTGCCTCCCTCTCACCCTCTCTATTTTCCTCTCTCTCTCTTTTCTGTCTTACCATCTCTGTCATTTAGTTTATTTCGGTTCTTTTTGGGCAATTTAGTGGGTAATTTTTATGTGCGCCTTTTTGATTGGCGGTGCATTTCATCTTCTCAGCGTCGAACCGAGCTTATTATTTTTTTTTTTTATTATTATTATTTCTGAATACTGTTGTTTTCATTCACTTCATTCACTCTTCATCTACTTCTCCTTTTGTTAATTTAATGCGCAATTTGGGAGGCTTCGCGCGGTCTTTTTGTGCTCGAACTTTGCCCTCTCGCCCCTTTCGACGATATGACGATATTGATGATAAAACCCAAACAAGCTTACGATAGCCGTTAAGCTAGAGAGATAACGGGAATGCTATGCGAAATTACCTTTCGATCGGTGCTACGGGTAAACTGTTCAGAGTCCAACTGTCGTTAATCGTCTCGTCACCTGACGGGGTCCCATTACCATTTGATTTAGCGGCTTTTTTACCAGAGTTTTGTTTTATTTTTGTTTTTTTTTTTTATCGGGTATTGTTGGTATATTGTTGGTAGTTGTTAAGTGGCATGTGAGCATAAAACCATAAATGAAATCTCTTAACAAATCGGCGTTTGGCTTTTGGTTTCATTCAGCAACAGGAAATGGTAATATCGTATGCCATATACTATCGTCGTAACTTGAAATGGGAATACAAAAAATGTACTCAGCTTTATGGCGGCCATTTTGTTGTGCATATCATCATCTTTTGGGGATTTTTTTCAAGGAATTTTCGATTATAAAGATGATATTTCAATATTGCAGCTAAACAAAGCATGCATTCTATGTAATTAAAGGCGAACCTTGTAATTTACTATGTGCTCAGTACATTTTATGATCTTGTTTTCAATACCGACTCATTCATCGTGAGTGTATAAAGAACGCAGCGAAGACAAACTGCAGGCTCAGTTTGCACATATCGGTCCTCCAGATGAGACGTCTCGCTCTGCGGATTCTTTTCTTATTTTTCTTCTGCCTGCTGACCTTATCTCTGTTCCAAGTTGCGCAGGGCACTTCACTGGGCACATCGAGAAGTATCTGGCTACAACGTAAGTTCATTTCCCAACTATCTACAGAAGAACCTCTTTGAAGTCTCTATCTTCCAATCTTCATTCCTCTTACCAAATCTCTCACTTATTTAGAAAAGTTCAAGAACAAGTCGGATCAACGTTACGGATAGTCAACAATTAATTGTGAAAGATGTACAGATACAATCAGTAAAGTATTAAAAATCAGTATGAAACTTGATAACGAACTCGAAATGTATCTTGAAAGTGATCTTCTGTATATCTTAGATATAGTTTTGATGATATTTTGTCATGCTTGTCATGATAATATGCAATTTCTTCGTGTGTTCATGAGCAACCCTCGTTTATACTGACAAGTTCTTCTTCTTAATTCTTAAGAATGCGTAGGCGATGAATCAAAGTTGAACTGAGAAAAGATAGTGAGTTTTTCTTGGGAATTTTCGAGCTTTTGTGCGCCTCAGTGATTGCGGTCAGTATATCACATAATTTTATAATGAACTCTATATTCTGATAGTATAAGAGAATTTGCAGATATAAACATATTTAGAGTGGATTAAATTGTACATTACAGCGAAGTGCATGGCTATGAAAAGTATACAAATTTAAAGCTTAGTATAACTGCTGATCATAACATATCGAATCATTCATATATGGCATTATATATCACATTATTTCATGTCATATAACATTATATCATATCATTTAATATCTATATATATTAATATATATTTAATATCATATTATATCATATACCTTATATCATATTATAGTAAAACATATCAATCTTCCTTTATATTTAATACTTATCCATTTAAAAAACGCCGTGATCTAAAAACTTCAACAATCATATATCATGGTTTTAAATACGAGTAATGTTTGAGTTACATACTTACATCGCCTACAAATCAAATCTAAAAATTAAATAATTGATTTTCATGGGCGGTGGACCGTGGCACATAACATTCAAAATATACTTGATTAGCGTATGTTGTGTTACAGGAACATTTATGCCAAATTTAGTATCTCTAGCTTTTATAATAGCTAAGATATGTGTGTTCAAACAGACAGACAGACAGACCTGACTTAATCGCTAAGAATACATGCCACACTCGGGTCTACCACGCCTCCTTCTGCCTGTTACATACATTTGCACAAGGTTGGTATACCCATTTGTTGACCCTTTTCAATAGTCGAAGAGTATACAAATATACTATCGCGTATACATGTTCTTATAGTGTATGCAAATAGAGTACCCGCTCCTCCTTGAACTAAATTCGAGTGTGTTGACTCAGTGTCATGCATTATGCAATGCCGGCAGACTTACCGATTTTCCAAGTAATTATTCATGCCAAGACCAACAATAACAGCAACAACAACAAGAACTACAGGGAAAACAGTGATAACTCAATTCGAAAACCAACACGAGAGGCAAACAAACAAATAAACGAAAGGAAGTAAGGAAGGAAGGAAAAAAGGAAGGAAGGAGTTGACAGAGCGTTGAATGTGAATCCCGTTTACATAAAAAGCGACGCTCGAGTGGGCAGCACTTAAGCACATGGACACGGACATGGACGTGGACATGGATGAGGACGAGCAGGAGTAGCAGGATATGGATATGGAGGATAAGGAAGGAGAGACGGCACTGGCGGCCGCGTGGACGGAGCCATTACTTAATTATCATAACAGCCAGGCGGCAGTGTTTTGGCCAGCTAAAAAGAGGTGGAGAGAGGAGAAAGAGGGGTATATAGAGAGAGCAAGAGTGGGAGAGATTGTGAGAGCGATAGAGAGAGTGAGGAAGACAGTAGCGGGACAGAGAAGAGATTGGAAAATGGGGGAGTGAAAGGGTTAAGAGAGTGGCCATAAAAATTGCGCCACTCCCAGTGTATGTACGCCTGCGACTGTGTGTGTGTGTGTGTGAGCCAACACACGCCGCTAATAAAATAATAAATATCCTGACTGCCAAAGCCAGACCAAAAGCAGAAGCCTTCGGACCGCCCGTCGACACGCGTCGCCATCACCGACAACGACGACGACGACGACGAAAATTGTCCAAAATGAAAACAATTTCATCAGCATAATATTGCAGCCGGGGCAGCAAGGGGTTAAGCAGGAGGCGAATACATAAAGCGCGGTCGCGGTGCTCTATAAATTGCCATATTTTATGCTGCTGCTTCGCCTCGTTGCGCCTTTTTGTCAATTCGAACGCAATTTTCATAAAACACACGTGCGACGCAACTCTCGCTGCGTTCTACACGTATCCGACAGATACATTTTGCTGCAGCCTTGGCACCGCACACGTTCGGATTGTCGCCATAGCCATGCCCACTGCCACCGCCACAATCCCCCTCCTTTACAACCACTGCTGCTGCGCCATCGACTGTCGCCATTGGCCCCAGTGGAGCACTTGGCCATGCTGCCGTAGCACGTTTGCCAAATTCTAATGACAGGCAAATAAATTTCCAAGAAAATATATATCGAAAAATTGATCTGACGTGTCACGCGAGTATCCTGGCGCAGCATCCTTGCGAAGCAACCTGCCCTGTCCCCATTTGTGGCTCTGGTCAGCGCTGCGGTCACAGGTAAGAGCTGTTATAAAAGCTAATTGGAGATACGAGTGGAGACACAGGTACAAGTGAAGATACACATACTGATACAAGAGACGATGCATATACAGCTAGAGATACACTTACTTATACAAGAAGAGATAGAGATACAAAAAAGCTGGAGGTACAGATAGAGTTAAAGAAAAAGATGTTAATACCGAAAATCTTAATTGTTATACCCAATTGAAATGGTAAACTTATAACATATTCATTCGAAATGAAAAGAAAACCATCAAAAAATTATAAACTATTGCATGCCGTAGCTTATCAGGGTTTCAAGTCTACAAATGGTTCCATGCAAACAAACAGATGATAAGCGACTCTGCATAAGTGAACTGAGCATCATAGTCGTGTTTTTTCATATTATTTTATAAATTTATTTACAATTCTATATTATTCTGAGTATTCCACATATGACCATATGCATTCTCAGTTCCAAACAGGTACTCAAGCATTTCTTTTCGCTGCGATATAGCCAACTCGGATATTGAACTGATTTGCAACTGCGTGTTTTATCGTCATGGATCCAACCAAATTGGGGGAATAAATCTGTCTGGGATAAGAGGTGGGTTGACTGCACTTTTTCTATATAAATTAATTCGATTTATCAGATAGATTAGTATTTAATATAATATTCCATATATATAACTATAATATATACAATATGTACATATATGTATGTATATTCCAGCACTTACTTTTAAATTCGTCGAATAATAGAAATTCTTGGAAACATCAACACTGCACAGATTGCGACAGGCAAAGCATACAGCAACAACACCACAAACTGATTCATTCTGTACTGCTTCAACAGGAACTGAGCTTCGAGCTCTGTACAGTTCAGTTATATAAATACATAATAACCATATTCATAGCTTATACAATAATATACATATATTAATATAAATGTATGCACAAAACTCATTGCTTATCTGAAAGACAGAGTTGAGAGTTGACCAACATGAAAGAAGTCGCAGCTTAGTTACTCTTGTAGATGCCAATTTAAAGTTAAATATACAATACTTAATTTACTAACCTAAAATATATTTCAAATATAATGAAATTTAGTCAGGTTATAAAATAATATATATATTATATACTCAACAACTTTGGCGATAATCGTTGCTAAACTCAATGAGTATTTTCATTCTTACTCTAACTGGCAATGACGCCTCAATTTCCCCCTCATAAGATAATAATCGTAAAATTGTATCTAAATATCTGTTGCAGTTTAGGCAAATTGATATGTTCCAACGAGTTAACCCTATAGTGAATATCGTCACAAATTGCGCCATCAAGTGCGACTTAACCCGAAGCCAAATCGTTTCTGCCTTCGGCAATAAGCAATAAGCTTTTTATTGCCCAACCGAGGAATATTTTATTGTTCGTCGATGGCTGTCAAAGTGGGGAGTCCAGGAAAAAGAAGTTAAAGTGGAAGATACTGAGCTGGTGGCCAGGTAAGAGCAGGTGAAGATGTTCGAGGCAGGTAGAGAAAGCATTCCCCGGGGTGGCATGCGGCAGAGCGACATAATGAATTACCTTTATTGACAAGTTAATGTTTATAGGTGTCCCGCACAGTCGCGTCGCGTTCATGTGGCATGTGGCAACTTAATGGCAGGTGGATAGGCTGTTGATGTTGCCCCGCACCGCCCCCCACGTCGCTGTCGTTGTCCCCAAGCAATTTTTTTGCAGCATCTCGAATAATTTAGTGAATTGAGATGCGCTGAAAAGAGATAAGACGAGATAAAGTGAGACGGCATGAAGCGGGATGGAATAAGATGAAGTGAGCTGTGCACGGCAATCGGCTTCAATTGAAATCAACAACTCGACAAGATCCTGTTGCATTATTAATGCCCGCCCTGGCAATCAATTGGCGTTGACATTGTATTGTCTCCTCCTGGGGGCGTACACTAGATACGGTTGGGGAGTACTTCTCACGCAATGCAGTTAGCTCTGATGTTAACGGATGTTATTGGCGCTTCTTTTGGCGTTTTGATTAATTGAAAATAAGCTTCTAATTAACCGCTAAGTCCTGCTAATTGACGTCATGCCATCAACAAGGCAACCTTTTACCTTTCTAACTTTTTTTTTGGGTGCCCCCAAGGGGAGTGCACTCGCGAAAAGAATAAAGGTAGCTTGGGTTATAAAGAATATATATCCAATTACAAAAACGTGGCATGGAAATTTAGGCTGAAATTAACTTTTAGGCATAAAGCCGAAATTGGAAAAACATCAGAGAAAAGATCAGAATAAGTTGGTGGCGTATTTCAAAGTGTCTGCAGACCTCAAATATTTAGAATTTTATTAAAAATCATCCAATTAGCTTCCGGAATATTATATTGTTAAGGGCTATGTGTTAAGAATAATTTGAATCTGAATCTTTTCATCAGGTTCTTAACTCCTCCGATCGTGTTAATACTAGCTTTATATAATGGTTCAGAATTGTATGGTATTGTATATATATTTAAAATTATGTCTCACCTTGATTGGACAAGTTAAAACTTTTCTTCATACAAAAACCTTTCATTCGGCAGATTGTTTCTATGGTAGCTATATCGTATAGTAGTTAGGTTGTGATGCAATTTTAAATGCATATTATATATATAGAAAAAGTCTGGTATACTAAAATTGTTTCTCAAATAATGAAAATCGGCCAATAGTTTGTATGACAGCTATACGATATATCGGTCCGTTCAAACTCATTCCGACTTGTTTACAGCAATAAAAATAATGTCTACCAAGTTTCACTAAGATAACTCTTTTAACTTTGCATTGCAACAGACGGACGAAGGGACAGACAAACATTTCTAGATCGACTCCATTGTTGATGCTGATTCAGAATATATATTCAATACTTTATGGGGTCGGAGATGTCTTCTAAGGTGCGTTGCAAACTCCTGGCCAAAATTAATATACCCTCTACAAGGATATAAAAATATGTATAAATATCAGTTCCAAAACTATCAATTAAATTACTGATTAAATACTGTAATTGCATGTATTCTTCATCTACAAACTGCAGTTTGCTTAGAACAAACTCGTGGAATCCTTATGTATTTTGGTAATTTTGAGTATAAACCTGTTACTTTAACGATGTGTACTTGTCTTTATAGATTTATATGCATTATATGCTACATTTTTATGCTTATCGCAGACACACCCAGTCGGCAAAACCAATTGAAGCATTAAAACTGAACTTTCTGCTGGAATTGCAAAACGACAGCTAGCGGCATTTTCTTCCAAGACTTTGCAAAGTTTCACATCAAAGACGCTGCCAACCCCAGTTCAGCGGGAGGTTGAAGATGGTTGGTGGTGGTGGTGGGGGAAGAGATATTACTTGCAACTGAGGGGTGTGGCCTGTGGCAAGCACGGCAAGTTGGGCGGAGTCAGCCAAGGCTGCGAATTGCAGTTGCTGTAGTAGGATTTGTATCTGTTAATGTATTTGTAGCTATAGATGTAGCTGTAGCTGTATCTGTAGCTGTATTTGCAGCTATATCTTTAGCTATAGCTAGAGCTACGTTAGACTTTAAAGGCGACCGTCAGTCAGTCAGTTTGCTGTACATAAATTTGGCATATCAAAGCAGCGACTAAAGCGCATTTAATTAATTAACCCTTTGCGTGCTCAACCGTTACGCTTGGCAAACTGCTGCCCCTGCTTCCTCGCCTCCTCCCCTGCACCCTCCTTCCCTTTCTTTCGTTTCTTACCCCCTTCAAGCGCCTGTTTGTGCAGCGTTAACAAAACATTTTGCATACTTTTAGGCAACGCAGTGCGAAGCATTCCCTGCGTCGTTTCAGGGTGTGCCTGGTCTTGGTCTTCGTCCTGGGTGCGGTCCTTGGGCATGTCCTTTCGAGCTTTTGCCACAGCAAATGCGCCAAATCACGTTCTCTCAACAAATATTGAGGTATTCTGCTTTGGCGCGTGTCCCTCCGCTCCTGTCCTTCCCCGTCCTCCTCCGTCTTGTCCTGGCCACGCACAAATTAGCATGTCCAGTCATAATTGTCCTTTCGTGAAGAGATGACCCGCTGAGATAACTGTCCATAGTTGTAACTGATTTCTCGTCTCGTCTGCTTCCCCTTTCCTTTCTTGCTCTTCTTTGATTTGCCATTTCACTTTTATACGTGTCTCGCGTGTCGCTAATGAGCTTCCCACTCTCAACTCTTTCTCAGGGCTCTGCTTTGTTTCTTCACTATTCATAACTATCGATTTGTCTATAGGGTCTGCTACAAGGAGACCTTAAGTACTATGTTTATGTTCGTGTTAATGTGGGTAGAGGAATGTGTACTGAATATTTTGGATATTTTCTGAGAATTTTGAATGAACTTGGGGGGAGTTCATTAGTTATTTAGTTGGGAAAGTATTAAAATTAATAGGTGGCATACGGAATACTTGCATGCAACTTTGAACCTTTAAATACTTCTTAATGAACTTAAAACTTTAAGGACATTTTTAAGACTCTTCGATAATTGAATGTGTTCAGAAAATGGTAAACTTACTTTGTGCAAATGTATGTAACAGGCAGAAGTAGGTTTGGCTAACCATATATTGTATATAAAAGCTTGTGCAATGCCCTTCTGTCGGTCTGTTTGTCTGTCCGTCTGTCTGTCTTTCTTTTTGTCTGTCTGTTTGTCCGTCGGTATGTCTGTTTGTCTACTTAAACGTTGAGATTTATGCTATTATAAAGGCTACAAAACCCAATGAGGCATGAAAGTTCTTGTATATCATATGTTACATTAAATTATGATGGTTTATTTCGAATTATAATTGCCCATGAAAACCCATATTTTGTGATATTTAAGCAAACTATTTAAGTAAATAACCTTCAGTATTCAGTAGATGAATAATAGAAGAATAATTTACCTAATTTTAATCCGATCGTATAAAAAACGTAGAAGTCATTCAAGATATTATTTTCTGTAGTTACTGGCAGCAATGTATTATGTAATGACGTTAAGAATCAATAATATATACAATATTAAAGTTCTATAAATTGTACTTAAATGTAATCTTAATTCCATATTCCATCTGTAATCATGTAATCCTCCTTATACCATCAAAAACCTTTCCAGAACCTTAAAAACAAATTTGGAATAATTTATTTCTATAATCGTGTTTTCTTGTATATATTAAGATGATTGTAGCTGTATACTTTAATAATCTAAAAGCAGTTTTTAAGTCGTAAAACAGAATTAAAATAGTTAAATTTATAAATTTGTTCATTTTTCTTCAGTCAGCTTAGAAAGTTCTAAAGAACTTGCATGCGTGAATTGTACTTTAATCTAGTCTTAATTTACATACAATATGAGTATTTATGTATACCATCTGCAATCCCAAATCCATCTTCAACTCTTCTTTAAAGCCTTTCCCCCACCCCCTTGACAGAATAATGAAAATTAACTGCGAGATAAAAGCAATTATTCAGTGAAAATGCAAATAGACATTCGAAAAATGGTATTTAATTATCGCGTTGGAGCCCTTCTTCTTGAGTCCGACAACTTTCCGACAGCGTGCCAACTTTCGGCAAACATTAACATTTTGAATAAATTTGCATTTCACTCCAGTTGGCAGCAAATAAAAGTAAAGTTAAATGAAAAGCGGGAAAACGACAATGGAAAACGAAAACGAAAACAACAATAATAAAAGGCAATTGAAAACTTTTGCATAAGTCGCAACAAGCTAACTTTATTTCCTCCTCCTCTCTCCTACATTTCCGCTGTGCTCCTTTCTCGGTAAAGATGTCTGCCTTCCATTCTGGCCATCGCCAGACAACCGCACAACACACGCGCAACTGGCAACGCGGGGCAACTTGTGGCAAAGTCGACTCTCAACTCTCTTTGCAACTCGCAAATTGAAGTTTAATTTGTTTTTATTGGCGCAATTATTAGACGAAATGCGAGCTTTGGGGCGAGTGGCAACCTTATTTATGGCTGAACGCTGAACGATTTTTAAATTACACCGGCAGCCTGAAAGTAGGCAACAACATATTAACTTAAATGGCTTGCTGACTGGTCGAACGGATTGAAGGATAGATTGTAACAGCAAATCAACATGAAAGAATAATTTATTAAATATGTATATATTTAATTACTGATGTAGTGTAAACCAAATCAATCTAACTCACTTGCAGCCATTAAAAATGCAATCGTTAACAATTTTAAATACATAGGCAGCTTAAAAGTAGGCTACTGTTTTTTCCATAACCTACGGTGGGCTGAATTATCGTCATTTCTAATAATATTATTTATTTTTAGTGGAAAATAGCTAAGAATCATTAGGAAATATAATTATCAAATTATTATGTATTATTATGTATTATTTTATTTCTTTTTTTTATGAAATATAACAGACCCTATAAAGTATATGTATGTTATTCTTGTTTTATTTTGTTATTGTTTTTTTTATAGACAGATGCAGATGTAGGCAGATGCTAAGAAAGATGGAAACTGAGGGAGAAAGATGAAAATTCAATGTGATTCCACTTGTTCTTTATATTTGTATTAAACGAAAAGATGCAAAAATCATTAACAAATCTGAATTATAAAATCAATTTATTTTTCAGCCATATTCAATTCAACAACTTATCTTTTAAGCCTTCAATTAAACCTGTCTCTCCCAGTATCTTTCTGAAAAGCAGCTGTGAGCTTGCCTTCTCCACACTCTTCTTTTCTCCCTTCTCCTCTTCCTGCTTTTCTCCCAGCTCTTCTCCCCTTCCTTCTTCTCTCCCTACATCACTAAGTTCGCGGATTAAGCGGCATTTAAACGCAAAATACACAAACAATGAACTTCCTTGTGGCAGCAATGGTATAACAAGGCGAGTAAATGTCGTGTTAGAGAGAGACAGACAGAGAGAGAAGTGTGAGAGTGGAAGGGAGAAAGATAGAGAGCAGGACTGTCGGCTTAATCCGTGATCCTTTGCATCTCTCACTGAAACATTTCAATAACTCGCTTGTTTTGAATTACTTTGGTCGGCTGCTTTTGTTGAACCCTTTGTTTATTTGCTTGCCGCACTCGCGATACACACACTCACACACACACACACATACTCAGAAACACATACAACACACGCAGCCGCTGCATACACCTTGCGGCTGGCGACAAGTGCATGCGGCATCCCGCTGCCAGCTCACGTCCAGGCAGGCATGGCAAAGCAGGGGGCTGGGAGCAGGGGGGTTGGCCATTACAATCAAGAAACGTTTCCGTTTTCCGTTTGCGGTTTTTCCGTTTTCCCACTGAATTTCGTTTTGCATTTTCATTTTGTGTTTTGTATCATTCGCATTTTCGATTTTAAATAAAACCACGCAGAGCACTGCAAGTCATAGAAGGGCTGCCAAGAGGGAAGCGGGGGAGGGTAGGGGGGGAGATGAGGGGCAAGGTGCGGGGCCTGCCTCCATCTTTGCTGGCAGCGAACACCTTTGCGGGCATTGGGAATTCGCAGGTGTCGCAAAAACAAGCGAGGCGCGTTAAACGATTTTCGAATGAATTCAAATTCGCGATTGTTTCCACCTCCGCGTTTTGTGTTAGAGATGGGGTTGCATTTGTGCCGAAGTGTGTTTGTGAGTGTGTGTGTGCGGGGTATGGGGTGCTCTGGAGTTGGTTGTGCGTGTAAACAATTTGGCGGATTAAATGAGTCCCCAATGAGACGTTTTTATGCGGCGTCATAAACTGCGCTGAATTCGCGTTCTAATCCAATGCGAAAATTGAAATCGAAATTGTTGCAAATTTTACCATTGGAAACTCTTTCGATTGGCCAGCGAGATAATCAATATTTTATAGACGTAAATTATTGATCTGTTTATAAATATTTGACAAGAAAAGCTTTATAAATTATACAATATTTTTTTCGATTTGACCTTTTTATACACACTACACTATAGACTAAGGTAGAAGGGTATTATAACATTTTACCAATCGAAGATGTATGCAATGGGCATAAGTAGGTGTATCTTACCTTATCCCACAAAGTGTAACTTTATAAATATATGTATATGTATATTCTTGATCAGCGACAACAACCAAGATTATAAGGCCAGGTCCGTCTGTCTGTCTGTTCGTTCGTACGTATAAACACCTAGATCTTCGAGACTATAAGAGTTAGAACTATGAAACAAATATTTAAGAATGTCTTAATATTAAACTCCAATCAAGTTTACTATGTTTTAGATTTTGACCACGACCCCGAAATTCGATAAAAACCGAGTTCCAAGTGAAATTTTAATCGAATATTGTTAATATTTGGTAACCACACAACCTATTAACGCCCAAATAATTTCTGAAAGTTTGATTGCAATTGGATAATTAACATAGAAGTTATTTGAGAAATAATTTAAAGAGATACTGGTTTGCAATCAACTCCATGCAAAGTATGCAACACAAAATAAGCTAAAACTTATAAGTTATATATTTATAAATTAAATCGTTTTGGGTATGATAGATAGCTGATATATCACAGTCGAGCACACTCCACTGTACCTATCGAACTTGTTTTATATACATACAAATATATATAATAAATATTATCCGATATTAAACATTGTCACATCTTTATATAGGTACATCTGTAAATATTAGAATATACCACTTTTTTAGGTACTTGTAAATTGTCAAAGATATTCTCAGTACAAAACATTCCAGTTGAGTGGGCAAAAAAATGCGCAAAATTGAATTATTTCTTTTCAATATTCAATTTATCAACAGACACGAGACGCGGCCAATACGTGTTCGGAATAGACATGCCCGCACGGAACTAACTTGGTACCCGTAATAGCTCATCCAGCCACGCACCCTCACTCAGCTCCTCCCTCCTTGCCTCAGCTCGAAGTCAACCGACTGACACTTTGGCATTAAAAGTGTCGCTCGTATTTAAATATCCAATTGGTTTGGGCCGATGCGGAAGCAGGATATGGGGAACTGTCTAGGGATGACAGCTGGGAAGCATTTAAAAAATGTCTTGGGTGGCAACTTCTGCTGCTTTTGCTTTGGCATGGCCCAAAATTGGGTTATCCCAGAAGGCGAGTTGCCAATTGGCAGTGGGTACCCTGTAAATGACACCCCGAGTGCTCTGAATTTTAAAACTGAGACAAACAGGGAGAAGGATAGAGAGAGAGAGGCGGACAGTCCCCGCTCTCAAGGTGTGCATGAACGTGTTTCAATTTTCGAATTTCAATGCGTAGCCCAACCAAGGCGGCCTCTCCTCGGGGTTGGCTTCGTATTTCCATCTTGTTTTCAGGCAATATATATTTATTCAAATTGAGACATTAGACAAATTAAATTTACACCTATTTCATTTGATTGTTATCGCCTTGTATTCGCATTTAATTATGTCCATACAACAGCAGCAACAACAACAACAACATTATCATATCATATCATTTGCATTTTTTTAATGCACACATTGGCAGTTAACGTTATGTCGGCGAGCCCAGGCAATTATATAGAAAAGGAAATGGTATCATAAAGAGTAATGAAATGTTGAGTGGAGATTTCCAAGTAGGCACATTACAGTAGTTGGGGGAATCGTCGATATGGTAATGCAGACTTTTGTGAGGCGTAAGTAAATATATTCATTCTCATCATTAAATTGTAATATAGTACAATCATTTCACAACATAAAGCTAGCTTTAGAAAAGTCTCTCTATAGTTCTTTAAATACTTCGTTTATCTATGTAATATTTTATTTAATTATGCAAACACATTTCTTTAAATGCATGTTCAAATTGACTCAATAGTATGTCAAGTGCAATGAGTTTGAGGTTTCTATTGCCCTATAATAGCTATTTAAGCTAAAGTTCTGTAATCTTTTCATATTAAAATCTACTTTCAAACAACGTCAATAAATTCACTAGTTTTCTGAAAATTCGTTCTTGTTAATTGTGAAATTCGAAGATACTTTAGCATGGCTGATATACGCCCCCTGCCTTATGATATCTTATGGGACGTATACGACCATCAGCCCATAACCGATATACATTTCAAGTAAGCACCCTCATGGTATCATTCATATCACTATCTCCATCTATCTCTCTCTCTTTCTGTCTTTGCAAGCACAGAAACTTCAGTTTGGCCACCGAATTCATGTGGACACATGGCTTTCTTACGAACAAGGTCTATGGGGGCATCGAGCTGAAAGAGGTGGAGGGCATGAAGGCTCAATATGAGGCATACTGTCTGCACATCCTGCGTAACGAGTGCTCCGTGATGATGCTCAGCGAGGACTACACTCAAATCAGAGCCGTAGTGCTGCTCGAATGGATGACTGAAAAGTGGCATTCCTGGTAGGAATATCTACTATACATACCTATGTATATATCTGAGCCTAACTCTTCCCAACTTTTCTAGGACTTATTTACCCTCTGTGGTGCCCAAGGGTCTGTTCCAAGAGTTAATCAGGCTGAAGAAGGACCTCATGATACAGACGAAGATAGCACAAAAATGGCAGACACTTGACTCCCTGATGGTGTTAGAGATGGGCCTTCAGTCGTATATGTATAATGATATTGATTTTCAGCTCTGCATATTCGACGTGTTCGCTGCAGTGGCACAGCATATGCACATGCCGCGTGTGTGTATTATCGCACTCACTGTGAAGGAACAACTGGCTGCCGAGGAAGCCTTATACGATGAGCACGGTAAATCGATCTACTCCATCTACAAGGTCAACAATAAGCGACCATTCGATGCGTTGCGCGATCTCAACGAAATGCATGCGCTCAACTATTTGTTGCCACTTGCACCGATATTGTTCTATAAATTTATGCCTGGATTTGAGAAGTTCCACGAAGCTCTCGAGGCGCAGGAGCGCAAGGAACGCGAGGAGGAAATGGCTCGAAATGCGGATTAGTAGATTCTATACTCTTCTAACGAATTCGATTTGAATGTTTGAGTGTATAGGAAATTTTAAGTGAGATAAGCTAACAAAATTATTAATTAAGTAAGATTCAGTGATGATTTTAATCGAATATATCTAACACAAATCACTTCAGATATCATAATAATGTATATAGATCACATGCAAGTTGTTTATGAAATAAACATCTATAAAAGGTATAAGCAAGTTGAGCATACTTGATGTCTACAAAGCGAACTAGTTCTTTAAGGGCTGCAATCGTCTATTGTAGTATTGGTTCCCATTCACGCATCAACACAAGCAGCAAAGCAATGTTGATAAGCACAGTTGATTTTTTGTATTGTATAGTATAGATTAAAGGCATAACATATAAATGTGTGTGTTTGGTATAGTATCTTCTTCTTGATTTGTTGCTGATAATACGAAAGGAACATCTCATATCGTAATCGAACGATTATAGTTTAGATTTGAGCCGAGCAGCTAGCAACAAATCGAGAACATCGTCGGCACAGCCCCAAGCAAGGGTTACCCCACTGCCGCCGTGACCGTAGTTGTGTATGAGGAGCTTGTTGCCTCGTCGCTCGGCCTCCAGACGCAATTGTACGCGACCCGGTCGTAGGCCCACCCAATCGAAGAGGTGCTGCGTGTTGACCAGCCCTGGCACCATGCGACGACATCCATCGATAATGAAACGTTTGTCCACCTCGCAGACTCGAGTGTTGTAGTCCTTCTCCTGGTGGGTACCCCCAAGCACAACGGACTCAGTACTAATAAGGGGAAAGGTTTGGGCTTAGATAAGGTTTCCTTTAGGCACTTGGGGTCTCAGTTACTTGGGTATAATGTAGGTGCCATCGTCACTCTCGTCGAGCAGCGCTGTGAACATCCAATTGGCCTTGATGCGACTCACTTGGCCACGCACCGAGTACATTTGCTCATCCCCCAGGAGCTGTCTCGAGCCGAGTCCGGTGCAATTGACAATCACATCGTAGGCAGAGTCCCGAACAAAGGCATCCAGATCAATGATCTTACGCTGAACAATCTGTCCTCCGTTGCGCAGGAAACGCTTCATCAGGTAGGGCAGAAATTTAACAGGTTCCGAGGTGTAGGTAACAAAGGAGAGCGCCGAACTGGAAGCGATGTCAAGTAGTAGGTTTCTTAGCTACCTTCATAAACATAGCCACAACTTACGTGAACTTAACCTCTCGATTTCTATTGTATTCAGCCAACTGTTCAGCGGTTAACTCGACTGCTCCATAGACAATATCACGCCAGAACTCGCCGACGCTCACATTGGGATCTGTTGAGAGTCTTACACAGGGCATCAGGCAAACGCCCGCCTCCCCGGCATCCTCACTTAGCCAGATCTGTTCCAGAAACAGATGCGTGCTCTTCGACCATTTGCTGAAAAGAATTGATATATATATATATAGTATATATATCAGCTCTTTCTATCTAAACCTACTGCACTTTCCGCTCAGATGTGCCGCCCAGCAAGAAGGGACCCCAAAGTCCTGCCGATCCATCGCCTGTTGTATTGGGCGTAAACTCATCCGATATTATAGTGACCTTCACATTTTCACATCCCTCCCTTTGGTAATGCTCTAAAATTTTTATTGCACTCGACACACCGTTTACGCCCGCCCCGATAACCGCTACGTTTGGCATGATTCCGTCTGGATGCAAGTAATGCCAGATTTGAACTAGACTGCGTTCCGCTGGATGGAGTCTTATCAGCTCGTTGTTTACACATGCCTACGGGCTATTGATAAGGCTGGTGAACCTAGCTAGTACGCTCAATACTTATACATATGTTGCTGCCCTGGTTAGGCGGGCGTATCTATGAGTATTTGAATTGCAAAAAGAGGAACTTTAACAAAAGAAGATGTATTTTCTTTGTAGAAAAAGTATTTATTATGGTATTTATAATATACCCTACAGAATTTCAACTTTGAAACGGAGAAATAATGTTAATAAGAATAAGAATATGATAAAAGAATACAATCGAAATAATCTCAAACCATCAAGCATGCAGCACTGTGTGTATGTAGTCTACTTTATCCCAGACAATATATACATCATATAATACATAATTTATCTCTAAAGTTTACTTTTTGATCTAAAGAAGGTATACTTAATTTCTTAAAGAGGTTTCCTACAGAATATTCCCTTCCTTTTAAAAAAATCAGCTCCGTATTGAAGTTATCTCCAAGTATTCTTGAAAGGAACGAACGCTCTCCTTCTTAATAATCTCTTACTATCAATCTTGAATCTACTCCAGACTATCCACCTTCGCTTCCATCTTGACACACATTCTCTAAAATCTAAGCAACCTTTGTGGCAGACAGAAAGTTGGCCATGATTTTTTGTGTAAATTTGTATACCAAATTTTGTGTACCTTAGGATGATGCTTCCACTACAGAATCATTAGTTTTCTGACTCTCGAACCTTTCGTTTCGACTGGCTTCTAAATTCAAAGTAATTTAAATTAAAACACTTCTTCAACTTTTACCAACTAAGTAAGTGAAAAGTAAATACATTTTTTTCATAAATAAACGTATAATTAATTTCCCACATAATATCAATATCTGTTTCGCCATGTCCTGACTGTGCAGAAAAACCCAATAAAAATTCAAGATGTGTGATCCTTGTTGTGGACCTTTTGAGGTGAGTATCGGTGTATATGGGTAGGGTGTTAGGGGTTAGCTGCCACTTTCTGTGCCGCGCACTCGACTAGGAGAATGACAAGGTGCTTCCCGAATCTACATGTATATCGCTTCCGGTTTAGTGTTCTCCGAAATGTTACAATTCAGCTCAGTTGGAAGCAATACCACAATGTGCTCCACGAATACCTCCACCATTCCCCAAGTGCATCACCGTGCAGCAGCCTCCACGTCTGATCTGCAAAAAGCGTGTGGTCTTCACCGAGAAGATCGTGCCTGAGCCGATGGTCGTGAATCGCTGCCGTCAGATAACGATACCCAAGGTTGTCGACACGACGCGTGTGATAAAGGTGCCAAAGCTGGTCTGGGTGTCGCAAATGGTGCGGGAGCCACGTGTGATCTATTATCCATCGCTGATACCCGATCCCTATGTGGTGTGCTATCCAAAGCGCGTCTGCGAGCCGCGTGAGGTCTGCCAGTCCATACTGTGTCAGCCCAAGCCGCAGACGATCGACATTCCTCCACCTCGAGAGTACTGCTGCTACCCCAACGGCCCTATCAATTACAAACCGAGCGCTGCCTGTCCGCCCTGCCCAATTGGACCTTGTGCTCCCGGCGGCGCTTGTTGTCCTCTTCCCTGCTTTTCGACAAATCAGTATCCGGTATGCGAGACGCGATGCGGTCCGTGCGGAGGTGGCGGCTGCGGACCCAGCGGCGGCCCGTGCGGACCGTGCGGCGGACCTTGCGGAGGAGGGCCATGCCTTCCCTACGGAGCAAGCTGTGGACCATGTGGACCGTGCTAAGCCAGCGTCAATCATCGTGATGTATTCAACTCCAGCAACAACTTTAAATGCGATTGCAAGATGGATTCCTTTAGTAGCTTCTCGATTGTACCTTCCCATTGTGCTCTGTACTCTTCCCCCGGCAAGCTGTCAAGGTGAGCACAGAGATTGCACTTGCTTTGATACGTGATCCTTCTCGTACATCAAGGCGTTGCCATCCTGTTGCTCGCCTTGATCTCCCGGCCATCAATCCTAGTCGAGTGCACGTATCAAAGCAAGCAGCCTCTATTCCTCCACTGATGACTAACCCATCTCTTTTTCTCTCTCCGCTTTAGCCCCGCGGCTGCCGTAGTCGCGAACTGCGTATGGGCATCCTATACACCAGTTGCGACTGCATCAAGCGCAACGGCCTGCAGGACAAATGCCCACGTGCGGCATGCCAGGGCAGACCTGGATGCATGTGCTTCCCCTTCCCGACATGCGGCCCGGCATCGTTTCCGCTGAGATTCGCCAACATGACAATGGGAGTGAATAACAAGCGCATGCGCTGTGCCGCCACTGCTGCCACCTGTGCCGGTGGCGGCGGCCTCTCTCGCTCCTGCGGTGGTTGCTGCGGCGGCGGCGGTTGTGGATGTGGTCCATGCGGCGGCGGCTGTGGTCCCTGTGGCGGATGTGGCCCCTGCGGCGGATGCGGTCCATGCCGTGGTGGGTGTGGTGGTCCCTGTAACGATTGTCCATGCTGTGGCCCGCACAGTCCGCCCTGTGGTGCCCCGGCGCCAATACCCTGTTCACCGGCGCCGGGCGTTTGCTGTCCGCCGCTACCCGAAGGCGGCATACCCGATCCAAGGGTTTGGAATTGTTGTAATACCCCGCCAACATATCCATGTAAGTTGTCCGCGTAGCCAGTAGCTGCCTCGCCCCCCACTCCCCACTCTTTCGCCCTGTGCCTAAGCTAAGAGAGGAAGTAATTCCCCCAAGATAACCCTCTTCTTCCTCCTCCTGCTCCTCGTTCGTTTCTGGTCCGAACTACGCGTGCCACAGCATGAGTCAATTGTGAATGCATGCATTAGTCCCGTTATTAATCGCTCTTCTATACCCATTAAGGCTGTCCTTGTCCCGCACGTTATCTCAAGCCTAGAGAGGACCGTATGTGCTGTGCCTGGTGTGGACCATGCAAAGCTCATTGCTACAACACGCCACCCAAGTGCTGTTGCTAGCGCGCATAGCATTAAACCTTTGCAACTGAACACCAGCACGGTACTGTGTCCCGGCTAGAGTCCACCTCAGTTGACTTCACCACGCATAGCTTAGGCACAAACCCGACTTACTCTGTAAGTAGCTGCGCAGTAGCAGTACTTAGCTGATGTTCGCTTACTCTTCCCCTCCCCCAGGTGGTTTCTAAATGACAGTTCGGTGTTGTCTAAAAAGCCAGGGAAGAGCACAATAGTTACACAGTACTTTTTAGTCCCGGCGTGATGTGAAAGCAACTGCAACTTTCCTGTGGCAGTCCTTGTTTTCCACGGACGTAATTGACGGAATGTATTTGTGAAAAGTTTTGGTTGGTATACATTTTGGGAAGCAAGTTGAATCTTAAGACTATCGTGGCACCAATAATAACACTCGGTCCATAAAGAAGAAGCAAATCAAACAGAAAACACGAGATTTCATGTAGAATGGAGAATAGCGCCTACTCGTCAGGATGCTGCTGGATTCCGAATGATCCATAAAATATCACAAGACGGCGCTATCGATATCCAAAATCGCGAAAGCGGTATCAAACCTAATCTACCATACTCTCGAAAATCTTCTTCTTTTCGAAATTGACCAAAATTCTAAATTTTTCATTCATTTTTTTTCTTCGCAAGCATTTGGCAAATATATTATATTTCGGATTAACTATGTTTGTTTTATTTTATTGAATTGGGGGGAATTAGTGGCACTTTATCTTTTACAACCATGCAACATGGTATATACATACTTGTCAATATCATAAAACCATTGACATGCAGTAAGTTTAATGGGGACAATCAAAGAGAAATTACGATTTCCATTTAAGAATTGTAAATGTCAATAAAAAAGCTAACATTGATACTGATAAAAATATAAACGTATATAAGATTCTGTTTCATTATATTATTCATAACTAGCATAGGAAAGCATCGGAGGAATTTGTAGACAGCTTCAGCAGACGCACAGGTTTCATATTGATAAAATTGATTCTGTTCCGGAATTTATTTCTACTCGTTATGTTATTGGAATCGGGTTCCCGCGTTCTTGCATTATCAAATATTTTATCTTTGCCAATTTGATTTTTGAGCAAACGGTCCAAACGTACCGAAGGAATATTGACTCGGTTGATCAAGAATATATACGTACTTTGTAGTTGGCATAATCTTTTAATACCCTTCAAACCAAGAGGTAGCAATACCAAATGTAGCATCATACGGACACAGACGCATGAGGGATGGGCACATTGGCTATATCAACTGGGTAGTTGACATTGATCAAGAATATACAGTGGATATCTAACTAATAGTAGGGCTGGCCAAGTGATTTTTGATTTTAACTATATATAAAGAATTCAGTTAGTTCCTTCACAGTTGCAACTATAAGGAGCTCTAGTTTTAATATGTACATACATTTTGAACTATACAATTGTATTCTATTATGTTTTGTACCTTGTAGAGTGTCTCACCTTGTACAGCTCAGAGCCGATTTCGGTATATATTTTGTGATTGATATAATCTTATAATACGTAACCATATAATGCACTTCTACCCAGTTAAACGTGGATAAGCAAATAACGTGATTTCAGAATAAAAACATTTTATTTTGATTATTATTACATATTGTCTTTTGCTTTGATTTATAAATTATAATTATCAATTATTTACAAAAATTTAATGCTAATTCGTTCGCTTGTATGCGTAATGCGTATGTGTATGTGTCTCCTATAGCTAATGGATGGAATTACGTTTAAGTTCTCTACATAAAACAACGTGGGGAGTTCGTCTCTCTCTCTCGTTTATCGTTCGTCCGGCTAACATAATCTCTCGTATGGTAAACTAAAAGCTACGTAGCGAAACTGAGTGTCGAATAAAATTAGAATGAACGGGTGGAGGGGGAAGCGGGGTGTATGGGGGGAGAGAGGCAAGACTGGCCATTACATGGCCGTCTCCAGAGGTTGGCTGTGACTGCGTCCATTGGCGCTCAGGGGCTGCAGGCCGCCCTCGCCGGCCTCGCTATCAAAATCCGTCTCCAGCAGCGCCTCCGACTTGGAGCGATGATACGGATTAACGCTAGTGCGCGCTGTGGTAGATGTGGGCGTGGCAACGCTGGAACTGGCCTCCTGGGCTGCCGTTTGATAAACAGTCTTTGGCCGCGACGCATGCGTCGGCGTTGGTGCCGCCGGCGGCTGAGCCAGTGGCCTGGGTGTGCGATAATGCGATGTGGGTGCCTTGCTGCTGCGCACTGCGGTATAATACGAATCTGGACGCCGCATGTCCGCGGGCGTCGTTTGCTGCGGCACAGCCGGCGCCGGGCGGTACAGCGAGGACTCTGTGGAGTAGTTGAACTGATCCAACTTCTGGTCGAAGGGCAGCGAGTCGCCGCTACTGCGTTGCGTGGGCTGCATGAAGCTGCTGTGCGAGCTGCGCTGATACTCCGGCAGATTCTGCTTGAGTTCGCTGAGGAAAGCCAATCCTGGTTGCCCTCGACGTCCGCCAACGCTGCTGCTGCCCGCCGTGTCTGTGCGCAGCGGCAACGTGCTGGCATTGCCATAATAATCCGATCCCACCTCCTCCGCCTCGGCGTCTGTGTGATGTATAATGGGCGTGTCCTCGGCCACGCTGGTGCTGATCGAATTGGCTCTGGTACCGCCACCATAGGTTGAGTTATCCCTGAATCCCTCGTTGCGGTAGCTCAGCTCGAAGGCATCCGGCTCGAGGGCAGCGGCAGCGGCTGCTGCCCTCGCACGATGTGCGCTGCCCTTCGAGATGGTGGCCACCTTGTGTGGCTGCTGCTGTTGATGATCCTGGCCAGCTGTGGGCCGTAGTGCATGCTGATTGACATACTCATTGTAGTGCGCCTTCTGGTCGTAACCCTCGAAGCTGCACTGCTCCGAGCTGAGCACGCTCTTGTCCATGGAATCGATGGAGCCATTGGCCACCATCTGCTTGTAGTCCTGACTCTTCGACAAGGTGCCATTGCTGGACATGTTCTGTGCAGAATGACAAATGGAAATAAAAAGAAGAGAATGCAACAAAGCAAAAGGAAAAGAGAAAAATCAAAATCAAGGAAAACGGAAATTGCAACTAAGAAAAACTCATACATAATTTGGACGACGTCGCAGAGATCCCTGCGGATCGATGCTGTTAAGACTGCGCAAGCTCTGGCGGATGCTGTTGCGTCGCTGCAGACGCTGCACATGTCGATGCTTGGACTTGGCGAACCAGCAGAAGGCCACCAGAATCAGCAGGATGATGGCCAGCACAAAGGCGGAGATAATACTTATGGCAAAGATGTCTGCGCGCCACGACAGCGGATCGATGATGACCTGGAGTGGAGATAAACAAGGTTATATAGTTGCTATCCAAGCGTATCTTTCTCTCCACCTACCCTCGGATCCATTTCGCAGATGAAACCGCGCTCCTTCTGGCAATCGCCCACCTCGATCTCACTGTACACGAAGCTCGTGCAGCGCTCAATGTGATTGTAGTCCTGTATCCACACCTTCTCGGGATACTTCAGATGCTGCATTTGACTCTGCAGGTACTTCCACAAGGTTGTGCTATCAGTGCGTATGAAGGGCATCGTTGAGTTCTCTGAGCGACAGAAATCACGCGCCTCCTGGAATGTCATCGGAGCGCCCACATAGATGAAGCAAGTGTCCTGTACCAGAGTCCAGCCAGGTGGACATTTGCCATCCAAAATGGTTTCGTTATTCATCTGGAATGGCACGGCCAGCACCTCAAGCAGCATGGGATCATCTATTCTAAGGTAGAAGAGGGTTTAAAAGTGTCTTGAGCCGTGAGGGTAGTGCCTGCCTTACCTGATTTGTCCCTAATGCGAGACTGCACTGAGATAGTGTTGTTGTAGCTCCAATAATTATGACGTGCATCGATCTTGGAACTCCAGGTCTCAAAGGTCCTAAGCAAAAAGATTTGTAGATTAGCCAGGTTAGCTTATGGGGTGCTTTTGCACAGAGGGAACTTACCTGTTTTCATAGTCAAAGCTCATACTAGTCGAGGGGATAAAGCAGAGAAAGAAAGAAAAAGACAGAGTAGAAAAGAGGGTCGCAGATTATTTGGTGTATAATACAAGAACATAGATCTATTGCAAAGAGGGTTTAGGGAATTGAGATAGTTTAACTTCCTCTTCAGTGCTTTCTTCTTAAATGCAAACCAACTTACATGGAGTTATTGACTGTGAGTAGTTCGTAATCATTCTCATAGTTCTCAAAGATGTTGTCTACGTACTGCTGACCCGCAGTACCAGCCACAATGGTAGCTCGAGACATCCAGTTGGTGGCCACATTCCTAAAAGAACAAACTTCCATTTAAACCGCGTCAAAGAACCAATTACAAACCCCTTAACTTACCTATAGAATCCATTGTGTGCCGTGGTTTGATATATCTGCAGACGCACCTTCTCAAAACCGGAGACCTCCATAATGCGACCTCCCACATTGCTGTGCACATAGTTGTAGCTAAAGTTGGAGACAACCTGACAGAGTCGTATGACATCCTCATACCCCGCCATGTTCTGTGCAAAGTAATTGCGATATAGTTCGACCTCTTGGTACGGCGACGACTGACGACCTTCCACAAAGAGAGCGGGACGATTGCGATTGCGCATGAACAGATTGTGATGCACAAAGCCACGCAATGAGGTCGCCGAGCCGCGCGAGTCAGCACGAATGCGTAATCCGCCCTGATTCTCCAACAACAGATTGTTCTGTATGCAAGAGAGATAAGGTCAAGTGCGTAAGAGATAAGCGATCCGGGGAGACTAGACTGTGTATGATTACTCACCATGAAGTACAGCGAGTTCATGTTCTGCACATCCAAGTTGAGCGCTGAGGCGCAAGTGGAGAAATTGCCATAGAGCTGTTTGCAGTTCCGCTCGATGCGGTTGCCAATGAGTGTTAAGGTGGGCGTAACCTCCCCTGCCGAGGCATAGCTTACAGCACCCTTCATAGCACCCGAAATATGAGTATACGTTATGTTGTGCAAAGCATCTCGATCTGCAAATGGTAATAAGATTAGTTATTTGGTTAGGAAAGACCTTAGTGATTTTATGTGCCTACTTCTATTCCTGTACCCCCTCTATCTCTTCGAATACTCACATTGCCCCAGCGTGGAGATGGGTACCGTGACAACCTCCGCAATGAATCCATGAGTCTCTGGTGCACCACTTGCGACTAGCTGAAGACTCAAGGTGGGTCCCCTAGTGCGGAAGAACGAGCGCTGATTATCAGTATCCGATTCAATCTTTCCCAGATTCCTGGCTGTAACATTGTAGATGTCGCCATCGAATAACTTTATGAAATCAGTACGTCCATAGAGTTTGGAATGATTGAAGAGGTTCGACTGGAGCAGACGGAAGCCCAGTGGCTTGGCACGGAAGGCAGAGGTAAATATCTTTACACAATTGACGGGATTATTGTCGTACTTGTAGTAGACCAGCATGCGCTCCTCGATAGTCAGCACCTTCTGGGGATCACAGATGTCCACCAGGGAGAAGAGCTTGTACGGCAAGTCGAGTTTCTTGAGCGGTGTGAAGCTAGACTCATCGCTGTCCCTTCCCTCTCCGCTTAAGGACACAATACTAATGGCCGTTCCAAGGGTTCTATTGATATTCAAATGGTTTAGATTCAGTTTACCACTTGGCGCAATAAGATTGATGCCATCGTTTGCAGAGTTCTCAATGCTGACCGAGCTGATGCTGGGATTCTTGTGAATTGCCTGGATGGCAGCTGCCTTGTGATTGTGCAAAATGCCTGCCTGCTCGATGCGCACGAACTCCAGCTGACTCTCGCGCTGCAGCTGCTGCTGTCCGTAGGAGCGAGTGTTGTGTAGCCGATGTTCATATTGAATCTCCTCGAACTTGGAGTTAGCAAACCGTATGCCGCCCCAGAAGACCTCATCGTCGGCAACCCCATTACAGCTTACAAAGACGAACACATCATCCCAGCGACATTCGTGACGATGCCCGTAGAGTTGTCCATTCAGTCTCTCAGCACAATCCTCCATGCGCTCCTCATCGCCACGACACTCAAGTGGTTGCACCCACGACCAGATGCGGGTCAACGAGTTCGTATGGAACTCGATTCTCCGATCGTGACTGTAGTAAACATTAAGCGGATCGTATCCCAGTTCCCGACACACAACCTGAGCATTGCGTTCTGTGAAGCGACCATCGCAAATGGGCACCCACTGCAGCGTGGTGTGATTAAAGTATTCCAGGAAGCCTTCATTCAGTCCGTATAGTCCATCAGCATCGCCGGTACAGTTGTTCGCACTGGTACACAATCGAATGGAGTCGAAGTCTGTGAGGGCTGCACTCATATCTTCTATCGAACGCTTGCGTGGAGGCTTTGCGACGGTCAAGGCTTCTCGGGAGGCGTTTCTAAATGGACGCATCACAATCGGTGACTCCTGGTAGCCAATGGCAATGAGGGTACCCAGCACCAGAATACCCACATTGGGTTCAAACTCGAGCGTAACTCCATGCTGTATGGTTAGGGTAGCGCCAGGCATAACTGTGATATCGGAGGCGATGTAATAAGGTGTAGACTGCCTGGGTAATGAGAGATCTTTGTAGACCCTACCCCCGCGATACGTCTCTAGATTGATGTCCTCATTGATTGGTGCCACAATCGAGACACTGGCATCGAAGCTATCCTCGATAAGGAACGGTTGATAAATAACATCCGCATGATCGTTCCAGTTATCGAAATCGAAGATCTTCGATTCAATATGCGCAATATCCTTGGCACCCCACCAATTCTCCGTGGCCTGGAAGTAGTTATTGAGTCGGGCAGACCTGACACCCGCCACCAAATTGTAATCCATTTCGTTCTCCTCAATAAGATTGCGATAAAGTCGCACGTTCTGGATGCCATCAAGTCTGATCACAGCGCTGGGAAGTCGATGCTGCTTCCGCATACGTCGTGCTGCTCTCATATAGTGTCTATAGTCGGCCATCACGGTGACTATGTTGTTGCCCTTGAAGATGTTGTACTCAATGGTCGCTGGCACTTGGCCGATGATCTCGCTCAGGCTGTCTGCCTTGAAGAGCAATAGGAACTTGGCGTTGTTCAATTCGAAACGATTATTATCGAATCGCAAACGTTTTTCCATGCCCTCAAGTGCAATCAGTGCACCGGGACAATTGTTTTCCCGGAACACATTTGAGGTTATGTTGAACACGGTGTAGTGTCCGGAGACACCAATATGAAAGTTCTTATTGCGCTGCCATGTGCTGTTGCCAAAGTAAATCGAGTGCGTAAAGTTCTCGTTGTACTGCCACACGTAGGGTAGCGCCACCTGGAAGCCTCCATGTGCATTCTGCTCCACCGTCGTGTCCTGCAGCACATAATGGAAGAGATTGTTGGAGGAGCGCAAGTCCTTTGATAGTTGTCTTATTCCATGACCGTTCTGCGTGATCAGCGAACCATTTATGTGTATCGTCACCTCGGACAGGTTGCTCGAGATGACATCCCAGAAGGGGGACTTGATGAGAATCGCCTCTCGCTCATTGTAGCTTAGCTCCGAGTTGATTAGCTTGATCGACTCATTAGCCTTACGCAGATAATACTCCCCATTGTCGCCCACATAGCGATTGTAGTAATACCCTGTAATACCTCGCAGGTTCTTCTGTATACGCGTCGATCTTATGCTCAGTGTGGGCACTGGGCCGCTGACAATGCGATTGCGTATGTTCTGCACAGGTGCCGTGACTGTAGTAAGCATGAGGACAGCTCCGCCCAGGGCATGAAGTCCACTCTCGTAGTAGATGATGATGCCGTAACTGCTGCTGGTCACGGGGGAAGACGTTAAGGTCGCGCTTCACCTGCCACAGGTCGCTGCGAATGTTCTCGGTGCGTGCATTCAATATGTTAATGCTCTCCGAGGAGAGATTGTGAATGGGATTCAGCAGCTGGATGCCAATAACATATCCAGCCGGACACTGTACGATAATCTTGCGACTAATCGACTCCGAGCCCAACATCTCCTCGGTGCGAATGTACTTGTGCTCGAAGGTACCCAGATCGATGTTGCTGCTCTCACGGGGCAACAAATAGGGTTCGTAGTCCGTGTCGTAGGCATTGAAGTCACGGGCCATGTTGAACCAACCCCCGATCTCCTTTTGATCCAACGAAGCGATTACCGCATCGTGGAAAATGCCGCTACCTCGATTATCCTTGATAATCGAACCAGAGATGCGGAAGTCCAACTGCTTGAGACTGATGCCGCTTCCACGATTCCCCGAGAACTCGGAGTTCTTAATATTATTCACCGACTTTCCCGCATAGATGTCGGCATAGATGATGCCGAGACCATCCTGCAGATTGTTCACAACCCTCACATTCTCCAGATTGTGACGCGCGTGATCCATTTGCACCGCGGGTTTAAAGGCATTCGTTGTATAGTCGAAGAGCCCGGCCTTCTCCACCGTAACATACTGCAGATCTGCCCGCTCGGCTAACATACTAAAGCGTATGCCGGCCCAGGCACCTTCGTAGCAACGCAACCCCACATCGTTCTCGTGGCTGCAGCTGTTCTCGAACTCGTACTCCGCCCGACACTTGGTCACATCGCGATCGTGTGGGGTGCAGCGTACATTGGCAACGAGCACATCCTCGGAGGTGCCAGCGTTGGGTAACTGCGAGCGTAGCATTCGCCAGTCCAGAGGATTTAGGGAGTAGCCCAACTGATGACAGACCAATGCAGCATTCAGGACATTCCAGCCATAATCACAGACGGTACCCCAGCGACCCTTCACGTAAATCTGCAGGCGACCCTCATGGGCACCGGCACCGCCCACAAGGCGCACTGGAATACGTGGTATACCTCCATCCCCTGGCAGCACCTCTGTGCCCCTATCAATGGCCTCCGTTTCGCTATCCAAGTCAATGGTCTCCGTATCGTTCTGATCGCCCATGATTGTCTCCCGTTTCAGGGTGAAGAGTATATCGTCGGGTCGGCGGCCACGTGCCTCCAGCTTGCCAGCAATCATCATGCCAACGCTCGGCTCAAAGCGCAGCGTTGTGCCCGGCTGCAAGATGAGCTTGCCACCGGGACGTATATTGATGTCCTTAGTCACAGTATAAGTGCCTGCTGGCACCATGTCCTGGCCATCTACTTCGCCGCCAATGACATCGCTGCCCTCGTGAAAGAAACGTGGCACCACCGTGGAGACCGTGATCATGGCCGTCGATCCTGGATTGGAGCTATGCAGCAGATAGGGAATATAGTTGATCTTGGCTAGATTGTAGCGATCGTTGCGATGAAAGAGTCTCGCATAGATGCGATTCTCATCCGAGTGACCCAACCAATTGCAGGTGGCATTAATGATTTGACTCTGATCCGTTAACTGTGATCCAATTTCATAGGCTGAATCCAGATTATGTAAAATATTGCGGAATATATCTATATTACTCGATCCGACAACGACGGGTGCTGCGACACGAGAACGTGGATTAAGTCGCCCCGCGCCATCGCTACCTTCGCTGCCCGCAATGAGGGGACCAAATGCTTCAGTGATGTTATTGCTGCGCACAAAGTTCCGTGTAAAGAGGATGTTCTGTACCTCGGCACGACTGTAGGGGGGAGAGGGCAAGCGAGACCACATGTAATCCACTGTTGCGCTGGAAGTAGTTGCTCTGTATGAGTAGCTTGACGGGCAGATAGTTGAACTCCTGATAGATGTAATCATTGTTCACATAGATGCATCCGTATGTGCCATAACGGAACATGTTGTACTCGATGCGACCCTGCAGATTGAGGGCGGGACTCAGGTAGATTGAGTTCGCCTGGCTGTACTTGAAGAGATTGTGACCCAGTTGGAGTTGCATGTTGGGTTCTCCATTTGCCGTCGGCTGGTAGCACGACTCCACAAAGATATCATTCTGTTGGCTGCCATTGAAGCTGTTCCCCGTTATGTTCACCCAGATGGGACGACAATAGTTGCCATGAAACACGCCCATCTCGAGGTTACCCCCAATCTGTGAGTATTCCACCACAGTGGTCTGATTGAAGGGTATGTACTCCACACGATTCACATCTGTGGTGTGATTCAACCAGGTGGCCATGCCGTAGCCCCGATTGGAGCTTAGAGCCGATCGGGAGATGTTTCTATTGCCACCGTAGTATGTTATATTCACGCCGGCTCCGTTGTTGAAGCTGATGGTGCTGCTGGTGATGTTCACATCGCCTGCTCCGCTGGTCACATGGACGCCTGCCACATGCCCGTTGCCGGAGACGCTGCTCGCATGCACATGCAGCTTGGAGCGTATGTTATCGATGGCCACGCCACGTCCGCCATTGTCCTCAACTGTGGACTGTGCCACACGCAGATCGTAGGCCACCGAATCACCCGATGTGATGCGGAAGTAGCCACTCAACTCTCGCCGAGCATCGGCACGGAAACGTACAAACATCTTCTCCCGACTGGTGGTGACACTCTGGGGGCGAGTGAAGTTCCTCGCCTGCCACTGGAAGAGCAGCCGGTCGTTGGGCGAAGATCCATCGAAGATCTCCACAGTGGCCGTCTCGTTCTGCTGCAGCACAAAGTGCTCGATGTGGAGAGTGAGCAGGTAGCCGGGTCGGGTGAAGAAGTACTTGCTGCACTCCTTCGCCGAGCCAGCGTAGTATTTCTGTGTGAATGTCAGCGAGATGGGGTACGTCTGTCCCGAAGTCGTTGGCAGCGTGCAAAAGTCATAGATACTGGCACGATCTGTGCGCTCCGTGCCGCGCAGATCGTGACCCACATATTTGACACCATCTGCGGCATTGTCCACCACGGAGCAACCCTCGAGCTGCACCATTCCCTGGCTGGAGTTGACGAAAATGCCGATGCCGTTGCTCTTGCGCACGGTCACATTCTGCAGATGAAAACCTGCCCAGGGGCGGGTGCTATTGAATCCCGTGTAGGCCGAGTGGCTGATCACAACGTGCTCCATTTGTGGTGGCAGTCCCTGCACCTCCAGCGCTGACTTGGCACTGTATCCAGCCCCGTTTCCTGCCCTTATTATGTCCACATACTTGAGACGCGACTCCGATTTCGCGGCATAGACTGTGTTATCGCTGCCCAGCGACTTGGTCGATGGTGCATTGTCAAAGTAGATGCCACGCCAGTGTCCCAGTGGCTCCGAGTGCACCGGCAGACACTGAATGCCCAAGTCATTGTGATAGTCACACGATCCGGCACCCATCTGTCGTGTGTTCCACCCACAGGCAACCAGACTCTGCTCCCCGCCATGACACTTGGGTTGCTCGTACAAGAGTCGCGGGTAGTAGCCCGCCGTCCTCTCCACCCAGTTCCAGAAGCGACCACCTCGGTAGCCAAGCTGCTTGCAAGCCACTGCGTAGTCCGCGAGGGTCCAACTGAAAGAGGTAAGGGGTGTGGTTAGTTAAAGATTACTTAGTTAAATCGATAAATTACTTAACAACTCTACATATTGAACTATACACAACTCAAGCAGTAAACCTATTGATTTCAAGATACGTTCAACTTAGAATGTATGTAGATATTATGTCTACATTTATAGATATAGATCGGCAATGAACTTTCGAGACACTCGTTTTATCATACTATACTGTCATCATATTTTAAATAAATAATTATCTCATCTTATCTATACATCTATATATCATTTAAGTTTGCAGTGGGTATATTATTTATACCCGATATCTATAGTGTAGTAGAGACGAGCGAGACAGACAGACGGACATGGAAGATATCGATTCCATGTCCGTCTGTCTGTCTGTTTGAAAACCTAGATCTCAGAGACTAGAACAGCTAGATCTACCAAGTTTGGTGTCAATCTGTTTTATTATTGCACACAGATGAAATAAATAAAAACCGAATTCCAAGCATAATTTTAATGCAGAACCGTTCAGTTTTAGTAAGTACAATAACTATCAACGCTCAAATAATTTCTGAAAATTTGGCTGCAATTGGATAATTATAATAGAAGTTATTTAAGAGATCATTTTAAGAGTTACTGATTTCTAAACCACTCCCTAAAGAGTGGTTTAATAAGTCACAAAAATAAGTCAAACATAAAAGTTATTTAAGAATTTGTTTTGGTTTGATAACATGCGAGCAGACTAGACTGTATTTTTTTGTTTATTTTAAATTCAACACCATTAAACATTTCATAAAGTACAATAATATTCATTGTAACTATCACTACCCTCATTCCATAGGGAATACTGAATATACACACATGATTCTATAAATAATTTGTAGGGTTTAGTTTCATATTAGCTATTAATGCTAAACAATTAAACAAGTATCGAGTGTATATTTCAAAAAGGTACTACAAAGTCTAACATGTAAATATTAATTCGGGTATCAAAGGTACAAAAATGTATATATTGGTCCAGTATGAAAGCATGATAAACAATTATCATATCAATTGTGAGACGTTTCGCCTCAACTATCGCTTACACATATGAACACAGAAAAGAGCTAATGCGATCTCTTATACACTGTAACAGTGAGCTATGTTTAGGAGGTAACACACTTTCCAATTCCTGTATGATACCCAGAGCATCGCAGCAATCACTAAAGCCATTAGTGCAACAGAAGCAATTGTCACATACAATGTCATCACATTTGCGGAGCGGCGCACGGTACTCCTGGGGACGAGTGCTCATATAGTCTTGATGACACTTCATTTTAATGTAGTCCATAAGCTTGAGTCGTTCTGCTTCTTTTTTCCATTTGGACATTTCGGGGGTGTCCGGCTCGGTCTCTCCTTTTTTCATCCACTGGCACAGGTCACAGGGACAATCTTTTCCTTCGAGATTACTCCTTTTAATATCTGGCTTTTTTGCTTTGGGCGGAGGAGGCCTAACACTGGAAGAACTCGAGATTTGTGGTGTAGGAATTTTTTCTGGAGGTGGTACATATTGAGGTTCAGGTTCAGGTGGAGGTGGAGGAGGAGGTGGTAGAGGTTCTTTAGTTGGACGTCTCGGTCTTTAACGATGTTCTTTCTTCGGTTTTGGTTTATCAGGTTCAGGAACTTCTTCTTCTGCCTCCGATTTCTTATCCTCAGAGACATAATCTCTCATCATCACCACCACCACCTTGATTATTCAAGTTATCAAAACAATCTTTCATATCTTTATGACTCTGATCACAAGGTTGTCTTTCAAAGCAAGTTATCAATTCTTTAAATAGCGCTTCATAGTTTTCAGGCTCCGGCTTAGCAAACTGCGCCTCTCTTTTCATCTCCTCCAGAAAGGCTGCATCATATTCTTCGGGACTGTACAGATACTGTCTATATGCTAATTCAGTGCATGCATTCTCTGGAAGGCCACACACCAGCTCACAGTATTTATGTTTCCTTCGCAGACCGTGTTTCTCCTTTTTAACTGGTTTCACCATATCTAGAGCAGCGTCAAGTGGAACTGGGGTCGGCTTTGACAGGTCTTTGCTGAATGGTTCTTTAGGTTTAGTACACCGTCTTGATGATCGGTATTTCCAACAGAATGTGCTTTTATAGTCTAGATTTGTTACAACATTAGGCATTTCGCCGACCATCTTTTCTAGTTCGGGACGATTGAGTATCATGCTGCAGGGCTGCTTCGTATGTTTAGGAGGAGGTTTCGGCCGAACTGGTTTTATCTTTGGCTTTGGTGGACTAGCCTTGTCAATACATGCAGAAATTAATCGGTTGAATTCAATTGCTTCTGGGGCATTTTTATAAGAATCGATACCGTAAAATTTTAAGGCTTTTCCTTTGGGAATTCTCTTATAGATGTTAACGACATCATCCTGTTCCATATCGAAGACGCGTTCAAGGGCGCTATCTTCAACAGCACCATAAAGAACATTGGCCGTCTTTCTCCATACTACACTTATATTGGGGAGGTCTTATGCTGTGGTACATCTCGCAGTCGGTAAAGTCAAATTCTTTACAATTCTCCATTCGCAACACATCGTAAGGATTGATCTTGTTCCAATCAAGTTTCATATTTGCCTTCTTAGTCCAATCCGGAGTTCCTTCGATCGGCTTACGATTTTTGCAGTATTCAGTAACGGGATCTAACTTAACTAGCTTTGTCCGAGGTACAGTATACGGGTTTGTATCACATTTCAAACAATCATAATTTTGAAGTTTACAGCCACAATCTTTTAATCCTTTATCCCAATTGCTTTTTTCTTCTTTTGAACATTTATCTATTTTAGGTCTAATGCTGGGATACATTTCCTTCAACTGAACCTTGTATGTTTTCACATTCTTTTTTCTCATTATTCGGTAGGGGGATGGCTCTATAGCCGGTGTCACGTATTCATTCTGTACTCCTGACATGATACTATAAATCTGTGCAAAAGTAAATTTTAAAAAAATTTTAAAATCTATATAAAATTTTGAAGTTATGACCTTTATCTGACTTAGACATAAAAGAATCGGTCTGACATCAAAATTATGTCCCAAATAGGTTGCTATGCCACAGAATAGTTCGTGTACATTTTCCTTTGAGTGTTTTTCATAGTATAGTTCAGTTAATGATGCAATACTTAAATGTATTCCTTGTATACCTAAGTTTTCGAATATCATGTACTATATCTTACCATATATCGTATTACCTCAGCTAGTTTGAAATGGATTTTTTTATATATTCTTTATTCAATGTTGTATGTTAAATTGAACTTTAAACTCACTTTCTGGAATTGGAGCAAACGGAGCGCCAGGCTCCCTTGTGGAACAGTTGCAGTCTTCCCTCAACGGGTGTGGGTCCATCGACCAAGCGTATACCCTTCTCTTGTTCATCAGGCAATTCCAGCCTATAGTTAGCAGTGTTACTTTGGGATTTTAAAATAATACGTTCTGTGGGTGTGCCCTGTTAAAGATAAGAGAAATATGAAAATAAATTCCCACACACATCATATAAGGCTGATTAAATTTTAAACTCTAAGAAACCCCGAGCTAATATCTTCCTCTTTCTCTCTCCTACTTATTTGCAATTTTCTTACGTTTTTCAGGTGTGAACTTTTCCAACTGATCTTTCAGTTTCACCTCTTTTTGCGGCCTCATCTCACGCACACGCAACACAACTCAGACGACACGAATAGCCCGGTATTATTATTATTATTATTATTGTTATTGTTTTTTTCTGGTTTTTCAATTATGATATTTTCTCCTGAGTTTGGCCTTCGTTTTCCAATGAAGAATCGTCTGCTATGATCTTGGCCATATATGTGAGTACCTCAATTTGTACAGTTAATTAACACCTATGATGATGATGCTGATGATGATGGGGCGAGATGAGCAAGAGAGAGAGAGATACGGAGTGAGAGAGCGAGAAGAGAAACGCCCACCAAAACAATTATATTTAATTAACGATAGTCTCTACTGATCACGCTGACAGGTCAAGATATCTACAGTATATAGAGTGAGCATTGGGAGTATAGATCGTTTCAGCTGTGTTTTGCATATGGAATTATCCGAAATATGCGACAGTTTTTTTGGGTTACCCAATCTAAGTTCGAGTTCGAGTTGAAGCAATACCCGAGCAGACGAAGCGAGCTAATTTGCCCATTTCCATAGCGATGAATACGTCAATTATGCGACGTCGTTCACTTAAATCTAATTAACCCTCAATGACCCTCTGACCGCTGATTAAGCGACGACGGAAAAGTCGCAGTCCGTCAAGGCGGACATGCAAAGTAAATGCAAAAGGCAATAAAAACAACAACAATAACGGGGAGAGAACTCTTTGAAGTCTTAGTCGGTAATTGTTCTGGATTGGAATCGTGACGGGAAATGAACTTGCAACTGACCTAATTGGGAGCATGCGCCACACGCCCTAACCTACGACCACAAGTTGCAGAAAGGGACGCACACACACTGTGTTCCCCCCTTATCGCCTGTCTCACTCTGCAGTAAATTCAACAATCGCTATCGTAATCTTATCAACCTGCAAAGTCAATGGAGCGCAAAAAAAGAGTGAATTCTACATGAGCTACGAAACCCCTGGAGCTTATCTAACTGTACCTGTTACTCACCTGTTCGATGATAGCAACAGGTGCTCCGACAGCGCTTAATCATTTGTAATATTGTGAATGGGTGCGCATTGGAAAGGGGAGTTAAAGTATAGACCTATTAGATACCCTGTAGATATCAGACGCTTAAGATAAGATAATGGAGAAAGGTTACTCCAATAGACATTTCATAGTTATCAAATATGTTTATAGAGAAGGGTTTTTTGATAAATTTCATATTATTATAGATAGATATATTAGATAAAAGAGAAGGGACACTGTAAGATATACCCTATAGTTATAAGAACTCTTCATCAGAGAGAAGAGTGAAGTATTAGACCTATTAGGTACCCTGTGGATAGCATAAATAGACATGCTAAAGGTTTTATGTGCATATTTATAAACCTAAGGTAATGTGCCGTGAAGGAGAAAGATAAAGTTCAAGTTAGAGAATGATATGTTAAAGGCAGCAGAAGGGATACTCTAATATATAGATAATCTATAGATATCAAAACTAGACATTACAGAGAGCAGTGAATTACTACAACTAGTACACTGTATCAATGTCATTGGTAGGATGGCAGTGAATTGTGATCTACAGGGTATCCCCGTAATTGAGTATTGCTAACCAATCACAGCACCTTTCCTTGCTATATCCTCCCTCCTTTGACCACCAAGTCACCACATAACCCACCCCAAACAACACCCACTACAGGGTATTCCCCCAAAATTGATTGTTACACTTACCACAGCCTGCAGCACGCCGCGCACCTTGAGACCCTTGGTGGGCGCAAACTCCACAGTCACGCCCGGCTCGATGGTCAGTCGGGCGCCGCGCACCACCTCCAGGTCATCGCGTGCCAGGTACGGACTCTCGGTGCGCCGCAAAGTGCGCTCGCCAAGCAGTTCGCCACCCTGCAGCTCCGTGAAGGATGATGTCAGCAATGTTGGCGTCGATGGTGGCGCCGCTGTGGCGTCTCCAATGCCGTGTTGACGCGTTGCTGGCAGCAACTGTGTGGCGCCATCCAGACTGGCGAATTCGATATCGTTGTTGTTGTTGTTATTGTTGTTGTAATTATCCTGCAGCAGTTCAACTGCCTCCAACTTAGAGCGCTGCTCCAGTTGTTGTTGTTCTTGTTGTTGCTGTGCTCGACCCACTTGGCAGGAGGACAGCAGCAACAACAACAACAGGCTGGTGTGTAGCAGCATGTGGCATATGTTGCCCCATTTGTGGGCAGTGGGCGGGCAGTGTATGTTCTTGTTACTTTCGTTGTTGTTGTTCTTATTGTGTTTACTTTGTGGAAGCAAATCGGTTTTATGTCGTCGCAGCGTCATCGTTTGTGCATTGTTTTTATTGACTTCTTTGCTACGCGGAATACTACTTACTATACACAGTGTGAGGTTATGTGTGATTTAGTGCTTCGTGATTTTTTGTTGGTGAGGCATAATGTTTATAATGTCTACAGTGCCATGGCAGTTGTTATCGGTAAGCAGCTAAAACACGAGGGGAAAAATAAAGAAATTGTTAACACTTTGATTATTTCACAATATTTTATAATTTAATTCATTTAATTTATATTTCAATCTTATTGTTTGTTGTTTTTGTACGATGTTATTTTCTTTTAGCACTTATGTTGTATTTTTATTATTTTGGTATATTTTAACTCTATTTTAATTAATTTTTTTTAATTCACATTTTGCTTGACAATTAAATTTTTCAATATTTTTTATAAAAATTCTTATTTTAAATTATGTTTGTTTTATTTAGCCATTTATTTTATTTCCTTGTAAGTTTCTTTTTAATTTCAAATTGTGGATTAAGTTATGTTATTTTATTTGTAAATTATTTTTGTTTTATTTGGCAGTCATTTATTGTATTTCGTTTTAATTTAAACTTTTATTTAGATAACAATGAAAATTTAAAAAATTCGATTGTTTTTAAAAATATTGCAGATTTCTTAATAATGTGTTTTAAATAATTTTGCTTTGCTTTTTTAACTATTTATATTTTCTATTTTTGTATTATATTATACACATGTGTATTTTTATTATTTACTATTTTTTTTTAGCATTTATTATATAGTAATGTTTTCTCTTGTACCTTGAAATAATTGTCAGATTTATTATTTTATTTTGCTTAATTCTTTAATATATATTCTAATATATTCTGATCACTTTTTCTTTCAACAAAGTAGGGAAGTAAGAACCTTTTTATATTAAATAAAAGCATTTATTTACGTTTAATTTTTTAAGTTATTTACAACAATAGCAAACATAGCTTTGCCTTGAGCACTTTTCCTACAATTTTCTCGCCTCTCTCACGTAAATTATTTCATTTTCACGCCCAAAAAATAATGTTAAAAATTAGTATTTCCCTAGACTATTTCGATTGTTTTTCTTTGGCTTTTTCACACACATTTTTCCACTCAAATACTGTTTTTCCAGCTTGTTTTCTTCGGAGTTTCGTCATAGCAGAAACAGAAACAACGATTGTTGATTTTGTTGGTATCAAATTGTTGGCTCTTGTATTGTTTCCAATCTCTGATAAGCCACCACAAACTGGCCCTAAAAGCCAACACACAAAGGCAGGGAGAGAGCAAGGGGAGAGAGAGAGATGGAGCTTGACAACGTTACAAAAACAAAACACAAACACATAAATACCAATGCATACTCGAAAAAAAACACGTCCGTACGCAAAGAACCGTTAGCTGTGACTGAGGCTTGAGCATGTTTCTGTATTATGACGAATGCGTTGGGGAGAGACAACAACAACGACAAGAGCACGAGGAAGGGCCAACAACATGTTAAGCAGTTGGGGCACTGTTGTTGCTGTAGAGTAACTGTAAATGTGCAGGCATTTCATTCATGCCGTGAGCGCAAGAGAGAGCGCAAGATGAGAGCGCGCACTCAGAGCGAGCGAGAGAGAGAGAGAGAGCGGGAGTGGGGGCGTCGTGATAGCGTCGCACGCATCGCGCAAAGGTTTTTCATTTCTATGGGGGCTACGTGTGCGTAGACTGTCTAAATGCAAAGCTGAAGACAAGCTGAAGACACAGACGGACAGACAGAGAGACGGAGAGAAAGAAGAAGGTAAGTAGCAGGGAAAGCATTTTCAAGTCTCTGATAGAAGAGTTTTCTTCACCTTTGCTCGTTCGTCGTTTCTTCCCCCCACTCTACCTCCCCTCCACAGCTAAAGTCGGTTTTATTTATGGCATATGCAAAGCAGCTTCGGGGTTCTGTTCTTAAGCTGAGGGCGCGGCTTGTGTACTGAGAGAAATAGTTGAGCATTTGCGAAAAAGCTTTAAAATGTGTAATTATAGCACATTTTTTTAAAACTATCATATTTATTAGTTTATTTGTAAATATATTTTTAGATTTCAAGAGTTTAAAGATTTGTTTGCTTTAAAAAGTTATGTAAAAATGTTATTTCAAGCCAGATTTTCTATCAAATTTTAGTTTAGAAATTAAAGTTTTTAATTTTTAAAGGTGAACTTTTTTCGAGTTTTGATATTATGTTGTTTTTTTTTTGCATTATAGTGTAACTTTTTAAAAAAAATCGGTCTAGAAGTTTTTGTTTATATAGAAAAATCGTAAAGAAATTATTTTCAAATAAAACTGAAAGCTTTTAGAGAAAGATCATTGCTTCTAAATAATACATAATTTGGATATGAAGCTTATTAGTTTTAAGGATTTTTAAATGAAGTTCAGATAATAAACGTAGTGCTTATTAAGCTTATAATAAACTTAGTTGTTTGTTTTGTTTTAATTCAATTTGTTAAATAAAAAATTAATTGAATTTTATCTGATTTTTGTTTGTGATGGAAAAGTGGAATATTTTTTTTTGTTTTAAATTAATAAAGTCAAATTAATTTTCACCAATGTCCAACTTTCTCCCAATATTTCTCTCTTCAACTACTTGCTGCATATTTTCTCTCAGTGCATAGCAGAGACAGTCTTGAGAGGCCGCGTGCGTTATTATCGATGCATCTGTGACTCAACTTTGCCTGCTATCCAAGTAGCTGTCGCTGTTGTTGTAATTGCTTTTGTTGTAGCTGCAGTTGTTGTTGTTGTTGTTGTGACTACACTAAAGTGCATTGAAAAGTTGATTGTGTGCCTGTTTTTATGGGTTTATTAACGTGGTTTGGCATTTTGCGGCATTTGCCTGTGACAAGGAATGCATTTTGTTCGGGCTAAAGTAGCTACCCTGATTTCCCTGCGCCTTACCAGGGGGGCTGACTAAAGATAACCTGAGGGGTCTCTCTCTCAGCAAGTAAGCGATATTGTCATATTTTAAAATGCGATAACTCAGCAATCAACTTTTGGTCATAAGATAATGGCTAATATTGTTTAACTGGTGATGGTATTTCCTCAATTTGATAAGATAGTCAAGGTAAAGAGGCAATTGAAATACTCTCTTTGTGCTATTTGAATTATTTAAAGCATTATACGTAAGTTATGCGAAAGCGATTTGCCATAGATTTTACGGAATGTGGCTGAGAGTAATAATTAACGTGAGAGTCGGGTCAATAACACTTTGTTGCTGTTATTACTCTGATTATAGTAAGTCTACGACAGAAAGTAAATTGCAGCTACAGTAATTACTTGAAGAGATACCTACACTTGAAGCTTCAACTTCTTCGCTATTTATAATATAAGAAGAGATACCTCCTCTTCTCCATATAAATACATAAAATAAATGCAGAGTCAACTCCACTTAAAGCTTGAACTTCTACTCCTCTATTAATAATACATTTAGTACATAGTATTGCTAGAGCACTGTATTTGTATTATATTTGTTTACTATTTTATTCTCTTCATTTCTTATCATGTGTGTACGTGCTTATAAGCAAATTCATTAAAACTTTATAAATGATCGTGTCTTTCTGTTTCTTTTTCTAATACTCATACATATGAACTAGATTTATTTAACATTCTCTTGGCACATGCAAATCTTTTTGGAAAGCTTTTACCTTTTACTTCTCCACTAATGACTTTTTATATATTGTTATTCAGAAGGTTTTTACTTTACAATTCGAAGCGCATTTGTGGAGAGGTGTACACTCTAGTCAGCTAAGTTAGGAGGTGTAAAGGCAGAAAATGGTATCTTCGATATGTCGCTAACAAATCGAACTGAATTAGTAAATTATTGATTGTTATTTCTTTGTGATAGAAGAAGAAGATAAGACACTTATTTTGAACTTTCTTGAAGAATGTATTTGATTTCTAAGTTCCCTTTGCAATGTTATTGCATTAAAGAAATAGATAAAATACTTTTGTTATGACTTTCTTCATGAATATGTATATATAATTTGTTAGCACTTTATACTGAGTAGAAACAGATAAGATACTTCTGATAAACGTATCTCACTTTTTTAATATTCCCTGTCATTTTCAACAATTTCAGGCAATCTTGTAGTATCTTTTTACTGAATAATAGACAGTAAGCACAGTCATTAGTTATAGAATCTATTTGTATTAGTCATCCTCATTCATTTATTCTAGTGCCGGCATCCACACGCGATTTGCATTCTTATTTTCTCTCAGTGACTAACAATTTATCTCCCTCTTTCTCTCTCTCCTCTCTCTCTCTCTCTCTCTCTATTCCACTCTATATATCCACCTCTCTTTCTCTTTCACTCTCACTCTCTTTGCAACTGTTGCTTATCGCTTTTGCCTTCACCCTTTGATCGTTTGTGCACTTGACTTGGCCAAAAGGCTTCCCCATTGATAAGGCCTCACTTCCGTTCTACGTTAATTACTCCCCTCCCTACCCCATCCCCCTATCAATCTACTGACAACGCGTCATCGGTTTCCAGTTCCATTTCCACTTTGGGTGGAAGTGAGTAATGTAAGCGAGCTGCCGCTCTCCACTTCCGTTCGGAACGAGGAAAATGCGGCAGAATGTAACTGCAACTGCAACTGCAGTCGGCGTCGCAGTCGACGCTGACGCTGACGTCGCTGGGTTGCGGCTGGCTGCGCGCACAGTTGCAAAGTTTATTGGCCACAAAAAATGGCAATCGCTTGCCAGTGCAGTGCAACATGTGGCATGTGGCAATTAGAGGGGCACGAAAGCGTGCAAACACACGGGAGATTCCTGAAGATTCATCTTCTCTCTCTCTCTTCGGGTTTGGGGATCTTTACGCGCTGCTGCTTTATATTCGCACTAGTGAGCGCGACTTTACGGTTTCTTCTCATAATGTTCTAATTAGGCAGCCAGATACATGTTCACACAAGCACAAACATGTCTCTGCATGTGTGTGTGTCTTTGTCTGGCTGTGCTGCTTTTGGCCAGTATTGGTAACTGTTTGGTAATACTTTGTTTGTGCGAGCGAGAGAGCAAGAGAGCGACGCACAAACACAACCTCACTTTATTTTTCACATACACTTTGCATTCTTTTTGAGCTTTTCCAATTTGCAATTCACAATTTTTCACTTGTTTCACTTTCCACAAACATTTTCCATTTGTGTTTTAATTGAATTTACGCATTTCTGCTCGTTTTTTTGGCCACTTTTCGCTTGGCTTTAAGGCGCGGTCAAGCAGCGATCCAACACTTACACACACATACAGACGCAACACGACAGAGAGAGAGAGAGCGCAAAAAGCACCGTTGAGATCAGTTAACAGAATAAACACGTCTGTTCCGCGGCGCCGTCGTACACCTTCTGAGCGCATTGAGTTCGACAGAGCTGCGCCGAAGCTCCCATCACGGTCAAGCTGGATCTCTCCCAAGTGCACGCTCTCTCTCTTTCCCACTGCTGTTGCCACTAGCTTTGCATGCGAGAGAGCGTAGAAAAATATTCAAAGTTCGCTCAACGTAATGAAATGTCAGTTAAGAGTCGCCATGTTGTTGTTGTTGTTTTTCTTCTTCTTCTTCTTGCTGAGAGAGCGCCAGTCGCAGTTACCTTGGCCGAAATGACAGCACCCAGAAGCGGCAGCAACAACAGCTTTTCTAGCTTTTGCTTGAAATACCTACCTGTTGCTTTGTGGGCTGCCGTTAACAGTGGCTGTGAGTGTCGCTGTTTAGTTAACAGTAGGCTGTTATGTTCGAATTTAACGGTTGCTAGAGAGGCGAACTGCTTTAAAATGTTTATATACATACAGCTGCGGTTAAAATAATAGCACTACTGATTTCCTAAAAAAATATTTTTTGTCAAGTTTTTTTAAAGTTCGACTTCTCGATTAATATGTACAATACATATGTTGTCTATATAAGATAGCGATTTTTACCATCTCAATGTAACGGTTCTTTTTGTTTTTGGGTAATCAGTGCAAAAGTGCACGAAATCAGGCGGTAACAAAAATAGCACTAATCACGTTTTCGCTGAATAAAATTGGTAGAAGTGCTTGCTCTCGGTTTATTGCGCCCTAATTTTAAAAAGAAAATTGTATTAAAGATATTGATTGAGTTTTTTCGAAAGGAAAAGGATAAATTTTCGCGTATGGGTCTCGGAAAGCATTATACCGACGAAAAACTAAGTTTGATCAAAATATGATCTCAAAAGGAAAACTTATACTGAAATTGTCGGATGTTTAAATAAAATGATCCACAATGCAATATTATTCGAAAAAACGAAGAACCACGTGGAAGAAAGCCTGCACTGACCAAATTGGAGGTCAATCGGTTGGTTCGGCAATGCAAGAAGGAGCCTTTAAAGCAGGCTAAGGAGCTAAAAAAGGAGCTTCAGATAGCTGCAAGCGTGGAAACAGTCCACAAACATTTGAGACTAAATAACCTGAATGTTTGCAGCCCAAGAAAAGCCCCACTTTTTAAAGCGAAGCATGTGTCAAAACGCATTCAGTTCGCCAAGTCACACCTGTATTGACCCGTGGAGAAATGGCGCAACATATTGTGGTCAGATGTGAG
Source organism: Zaprionus nigranus (assembly GCA_018903425.1). Taxonomy (NCBI): domain Eukaryota; kingdom Metazoa; phylum Arthropoda; class Insecta; order Diptera; family Drosophilidae; genus Zaprionus; species Zaprionus nigranus. Next base: position 888,978 of record JAEIGD010000025.1, read on the forward strand.
CAAAATAGTTTTGTTTGGCGTTAAAGGCACTCGTTCTTATGTTCGGCATCCACTATATATATAGTATTAGAATTTGTAGTATTTGTAATAATAAATCCATAGTCCTAATATCCATAATCCTAATCCATAATTACTTTCTGTAGTTTCGGTTTTTTAAAAAAATATATTTATTATTTATTTTTTTTTATTTATTTTTTTTTTTTTTTTTTTTTTTTTAAAGAAAATTAAACTTATTTGTTTTCTTTTCCCGACAGTTCTGTTTTTTTTTTTTTTAAATACCAAAAAAGGAAATTCTGATCAGACACTAAGCAGTTTACGCAGTGCACCGCTTGGTAGATCAGTCACCTCCGGGACACAAATAGGATTGTGTCTTGGTTAACATAACGCTGTTAAGGAAAAAAAAACGCAGTTTTTTTTCCATTTTCAATTCGAAATTGCGGCGAAACCCGGGGATCAGTTCGTTATTTCGTTATTTAACATTAAGTAGACACGTTTCCAAGTTCGTAAAGTGCACAGTCCGCCCTGGAAAAGGCTCCAAAGTTTTGGCCGTTTTTTTAAGATTCTCTCACTTTTTTTCTCTCTTTTTTTTTTTTAAACGCACCCTTGCTCAAGAGGGGGCGTGGCGGCGAAAAAAACCGTTTTTAACAGTTCACTGTAAACACACTGTTTCTTGTGGCATACTTTCGAGCGGCTTGTGCCGTCAGCACGTAGTGGTAAGCGATATCTAGCGAGAATTTTGACAAATTACTGATATTACACAGCATACTTTCAGGCTGGAAATTTTTATGGAATTTCTTAATTTATGTAGATTTTGGGTGTTTTTTTTATATTAATGCGGAATTTCGTGGAATTTGTTATGCAAAACATTCAGCTTCCTTTAAAAAGTTTACAGGAGAAATTGCAGATTTCCTTGACATTTTTAACGGTTCTTTCTTTCTTCTTTATTCCATTTTGGCATCCTTATTCATTCATTTTATTCTCTATTTAGTTTATTTATGTCGCCACTCTTCCAAGTGACCCTGAAAAACAAAGCTCTTTATTCATTCCATATTCATATCGCACTTTGGCAACTTCCTCCGAATACATCTTGAGCAATTTTTCCGTCCATTCTCACGCATCAGGCATGAACTGATTTTCAGCTTCTTTTCTGCAGGCAACTCACGTGCGATGACAACTGGTGATATCATCCTCATCGTTTATAATATTTTTATTTGTTCCAACTCAGTTTTATAGTGCAACATTTGTGGGGAAGGGGAGGGGGTCCTGCGTGTCGGCACTGGCACCTACTCTATAAAGTTTCCTTTGCTTTGATGATGACAACAATTTACGTGCCGCATTAATTGAACTTTCTACGTGTTCAAGTGCAGCACTCTCAATTCGAGGAACCGAGGGACTCTGACATCGGAATCGAATGCGGAATTGTGCGTAGCAAGAGATATGAGGCGTGTACACGCCCCCTCGACTGCTCCTCCTGCTGCTGTCAAGTAAAAACCGCAAAATGTCTATGCGAAACGTGCTTGAAGTACGATTCCGAGACGAGGTTGAGGCCAAGACTCGCTTGCTTGATTGATGGGCTTGATTGTGATTGTGATTCATCCTCCTCCACCTCCCAGAAATAACGCTCGATTAATTTCAATGCAAACTTTATTTAAATATATGTATTGTATGTATATCTTTCTATAACTTATGTATGTCTTGAAGTCATTTGAAATCGAAGGAAGACCATGGAATGCCAGCAGAACTGTCTACAACTAGGGGAATAAAGCTTAAGATCTCTACAAATTAAAACTATGATAAAATATAACTGGAATGTTGGGGTTGAACTCTACTATATACTCTACTTATACTCAACCTCTTTCTTACAGTACGATCTCATCAAGATTGTCTTAAGCATTAAACATAAATTAAAGTGGTTTATAATCATCTACTTCTTCTTCTTCTTATAGAGCAACAACAACACTTAGTGTTGGCCTTAACTAATCGATAGACTCTCGCATTATAGTATAGTATAGTATAACTAAGATGACCTAAAAGTTCTCTCTGTGTGTGGGTACTAAATAGTGTAAACACTTGGTAGGGTACTAATTCTTATCCTGTGTCCTAAATGCACATGTTCCTTTGCTGTGGCACATGCGCCTTATCTACTAAATGGGTATTACTCATTGTACTAAAATGTACTAAAACATGCGCCTATGGCTAAGTAGCGCGTTGCGGAGATGGAACAACCCCGGAAAGTTCTTTAACCCTGCAGGTTTAACTCAAGGAGAGGCCTAACGCAGAGAAAGATCTATCATTGGGCAGAGGTCTAACTCCAGAGAGAGGTCTAACCCAAGGCTTAACACCAGGCAAGGACCTACTGCAGGGAAAGATCTACTCCATAAAGAGCTCTAACTCTAGGGAGAGGTATAACCCAGGAAAGGACCTGACTCAGGTGGAGACCTACTCCAGGGAGAGGTTAACCCCGGTTAGAGGTATAACAAGCTAGGGAAGGACCTGGCCCAGGGATAGAACTACTCAAGCGAGGATATACTGCAGGTAAGTGCCTACTCCAGGGAAAAACCTACTTCAAGGAAGTACCTTCTCCAGGGAAGGTGCTACCCTAGACAGAAGCCTTACTCTGGGATGTGTCTATCCCTCGAAGGGAACCTAACCCATAGAGTGACCAACTCCAGTGTCTACTCTGTTTCTATTTTCCTGTCCGCTTCCATCCTTTCCTTGGATTAATCCTCCAATCCGCTCTGATCATTACTTAGTCTACTAAAACCTCTTGCCTCTCTCCACGCTCCCCCGCTCAGCGTCGCATAATGTCCTCAATACTGAAGCCAGTGCGACGTGGTGGAGCGTGCGCAGGCGCAGGCACTGCTGGTGGTGCTGCTGCTGCTACAGGTACCCCCACTGGCGGAGGTGCCGCAGGTGGTATTGGTGGCGGTCCTGCCTCCTTTTCATGCCTTTCCGTTTCCGGCGTTGTCGACGGCGGCTTGCATAGCAACTGTCTGGGCGGATGTCGCGACATATTCAACGCGTAGATGCTTTGTGTCTCCAAAAACGTGCGCTGATGATGATGCTGCTCAACCAGATCCACTGTGGTCAACGATGCCGGTGGTGGTGGTGGTGGCAAGATGCGTTTGCGCACCGGAATTGACCCCAGGAACGAGGGCATCGCTTCGTGTGGCGAGTGCAGAGGCTGCGAGGGCGGACGTGTCGGTTCAGAGGGTCCTGGGCCGGTGATAATGGTCGGTGGAGTTGCGGTTGATGGTTGAACTGAGCTGAAGCTCCGCCAGCTTTGCTCAGATTGAGCGTCTTGTGATGCAGATCGCGACGCACGTGCAGCATGGGCAAATAGGGATCTCCATTGGGTCCCGGTGCAAGTAGATGCGCGTGGGCCAGATGAGAACCGGGTGGTACACCAGGAACTGCTCCAGATGGTGGTGGTGGTGGTGGTGCATAGCGCAAGCTGGACATGAACGAGACAGGCGGACCAGTTGCAGCTAATGTGGCCTCCTCCAGCGGCCTCTCGCCGTGCGGTCTCATCGTGTATGTCTCGCCGCCCTCGTGATGGCAATGCGTGACACCCTGTCGCTCTGGCTTGCCGGGGATAGAGCTTCCCGCATCCCGTCCTGCTGCCTCGCGTGCCTTGTAGTGTTGTGCCGCCACCAGCGCCGCCTCGGCCTTCTCTTCCTCTGTCTCTGCCTCGAGTTCCTCATCCTCAGCCAAATCGAGAGCACCCGCTTCATGCAGCCTCTCCTCATCTTCATCATAGTCGTCGTACTCCTCCTCGCTATCCTCGTGCTCGTAGCCACCGCCATCAGTTGCCTTGCGCTTCAGTCGCATGCGTCTGTCTGCCTCATCCTTCTCCGATTTCTCGCTGACATTATGCACTGGCGATTGCCGCGGCGAATCCACCTCGAGCAGCGAATCTTCCTCATCGCCACTCTGCAGATGACGTGCCTCATCCTCCTCGCCCACGTCCACATAGTCGCCGCTATTCACCTCGCCCACAGCGTGTGTCAGCGCGTGTCGCCGCAGATCGCAATTGCGGCGAAAGACTTTGCCGCACGAGGAGCATTCGTAGGGCTTGTGATCCGTGTGCGTCAGCAGATGCGTCTTCAGATTGGAGCGCTGATTGAAGCTGCGACTGCAGACGGGACACTTGTGCGGCGACTCCTCCATGTGCAGGATCTTGTGCACCGCCAGGGTGCGTGACTGGCAGAAGCCCTTGCCGCATTCCGTGCACTTGAATGGCTTCTCCTTCGAGTGTATGTACCTGTGTGTGGGTAGAGAGAAAGAAAGAAAGAGAGAGAGGGAGGGTGGTTAGTTTCAGTTTGTTTTCGTATTTTAAGTTCTGTTTTTCGGGTATTTTTCTACGTTAATCGATAATACGAAGGCCAACTCTATCTATCATTGATTTATCGAAAATGAAGTTATATGATATTATAAAGACTATACATATCGTCAATCTTTAACCCGAACAAGAATCTTATCTAATTTCAATACATACATATATAGTCCCAATGTTTATTCTGTTTTTATTATTCTTATTATCATCTATTTATGCGGCATTGAAGATCCTTTTCTATTCTCAATTAATAATCTATATATATTATTATAGTCCCCATTATAATCTATTACACTTCCTATTCGAGCACATTTGCTTTTCTATTGCTCCTCTTCAACTCTATCCCATCTTTCAAGTGAAATAATTACAGCACTTTGGCCTCATATAGAACATCATATTGTAATGTGCTTTACATCAATAACTGTAATTTTTTTGGGGTTTCTTATATGCCTGATGTGGGTGTTGTCGACGTTGTTGTTGTTGTTGCTGGCGTTGTTGGTAGCCGTTGCTGGTAGCTCGAGTTGACAGTTATCTTCGGGCGGCATTATCTGCTGCTGCTGCTGTTGCTGCGGCTCAGATAAAGTGCGCTGATATATTTTATGTTTATGGCAGCCATCTTTGAAATGGCGTCCACTTGTTGTTGGACCAGCAGCAGCAACAACAGTCGCAGCATCCGCAACCTCAGCAGCTGCTGCTGTCGAGCAAGACAGTGGAGGGAGGAAGAAGGGAGAGAGGAAGAAGAGAGAGAAAACAGGTTCTCGGCTTTGGATCTGTGTTGTGTTGGGTCTCCACTTGCCTGCCTGCCTGCCTGCCTTTTGCCCGGGGGCCTTCGAGGCGCACCGAGATTCTTCTTCGCCTTCTTTTTTGTTGTTCTTCAGTTGTTGTTGTTGTTTTTTTTCGGACCAAAGAATTAGCCTCGCGGCAAAGCAAACAAACGACAAATGGACCGAAACCGAACGATCAAAAGAGACAGAACAGAACCCTCCTCGGACAGGCCACAAGACACCACAAGAGAAGGCTGCGAATGGAGCTGGAGCTGGGACTGGGGCCAACCTGCTGGTGCCTGTTTCCCAGCAACAGCAGAGAGAGTACCCCGCATAAAGTGCTCAGTACCCAGTACCCTCTGCCAGTACCCATAAACAGTTCCCCCTGCCAGCACACCCGCACCCCGCTCCATTGAAAACCAACAAAGTTAATTAACTCTGTCTTTTGCCTTGTCTTCTTTTTTTCTTCACTAACCTGGCCAAGCTATCGCATCGAAGGGTTCTTGATTTTGTCAAGCAGCTGGGCAGGCTATGAAGTTTAGTGGGATTGAAACCCTTTAAATTTATTATATAAAATATATAAATTTCATATATTTAAAACAGATGTACTGCTTTAGTTATGGAAGTATTTCTTTAATGAAAACAGACAGAATCTGACTATATACTGTATATCTTTTCGTATTTCTCGTTGATCTTAAAAGATACTCTGCAGAGTATAATAACTTACCAGATATTCTATGAAATCTTGATACAATCATTATTATGATGTATCGAATCCCAAAAGACACTCTACAGAGCTCAACTTTCTAACTATAAACATTCAATGTAATACATATTTGAATCCATAAAGATATATTGAATATTAATATATATATAATATAATATGATGCGTTAAAATATCTTATATGAATAAACTTTCAAAGGTTATCCTCTGTTCTTTCTTTTGTCAATACGTTTTTAAAGTTGTATGCCAACTTTCTAGCTTACTAAAAGATTTTAAAAATATTTGATAGATTTAAAGTATAAAAGACAGGATAAAATATGATATACCCTATTAAATACATGAAGATATTCAATATATTCTTAGATATGTATGCTTTCAATAATATATAGTATATTGTTATTCATTCACACCGAAATTGAATGTAATATAAGTTCTGAAATACCATATTATATATGACTAGTCACAGTACCAGTTCTTCTTCTGCTCAATCTTTCTACAAATATAACTCCTTTACTATCAAGCGTATTCATTCTATCTTCAAGTATTCTTCTTCTCTTCATTTCATTCCCTTCATAGGGTATATCTACACGTCGACTTGCTGAATCTCAGTGAATTCTTTCTGTTTTCTTTTCACCTTCTCTTCCTCGTCTGTTGCTGCCTCGAGGCATGCCAGCAATTACCAGCTCCGACACTCCTGCTGGCCTGGCTGTGTCCCCCCAAACCCCAAACCCCGCACTTTATACCCCATAGAATACCCAACCGTTTGCCCCTGCTCACCTGTGGTCCCTCAGATGATCCTGTCGCCGAAAAGCCTTGCCGCAAATATCACAGGAATAGGGACGCTCGTCCGTGTGCGTCCGCTCGTGTATGAGCAGATTGTACGACTTGGTGAACTGTCGATTGCAGAACTTGCAGATGAACTGCTTCTTGGGCCTGGAGGCACGTCCAGGTGCGCGCAGCAGGCGTCGATCGAGGCCGGCATGCATGCCAGGCGCCAGTCCGGGTGGAAACAGTGCTGCCGCTGCGGCCGCACCGGGGGGAAAGGGGAAACTTCCAGGGCCGGTGGGTGATGGACCCGGTCCCGTTAGATATGGCGGTGGTGGTGGCGGTGCATACAGAACACCCGGTGGTGGCACACCCGGTGGTGGTCCACCAGGCGGTCCAGCGCGTCCCAGCATCGCAGCCGCTGCAGCAGCCTCGCGCAGTGCCAGCTCCTTGCGCTTGTCCGCCATCATGGCAATGATCTCATAGTTGGAATTGCTTCCAGCACGCGCCTTCGCCTCCAGTGCTTGCCGCGTGGGCAGCACTGGGACAAAGGCTGAAATCTCACGATGATGAGGGCCACCAGGTCCACCGCCGTGCAGGCCAGATGCGGCAGCCAGATGCTGCTGATAGGCCAATTGTGTTTCGTAGGTAGCTGCTGCTGCCGAGATCCTGCTAGCTGATGAGTTCCTTGAATCACTCGCTCCACTGCCATCCGAGGCGGATGCGGAGCCACCACCGCCGCCAGTACTGGAGCCAGAGTTGCCACCATTCTGTGCTGCAGCAGCCACGGCTGCCACTGTCGACATAAACTGATCCATGCGAGAGGTGCGTAGCATTGGTATCGCTCCACCACCGCCTCCGCCTTCGCCACCTGTGCTGTCCGTCGGCATCGCTCACTCACATGCCGTCAGAGACCTTCAGCTGAAAGAGAGAGACACAGAGAAAGAGAGAAAGGGGGAAGGGAGACAAAATAACAATTAGTCAAATGTTGTGTTAATTATTGGAGGGGCTTATTGGAGCTCTGCGAGGCTTATCTTAATTGCTCTTCAAGTTCAATAAATGCTTCTTTTTTTTGTATTTCCCCATACCCTGCACGCGGAAGCATTGCAGGGTGGTGGGGTATGCCGTGTGTGAGTGGCGTGTAGCCAAAGGTTGATTGATTATTGATTGATTGTCTGGTTAATTGAATAGATAGATATAAATAGATATATCGATAGATCTTTGTAATGAGATTGAAAAGAAAAAAGTTCCTCCTTTTTAATGCGTTTCATTTGTTGAACTTGTTTTAAAAAGCATAAAATGATAATAAAATAAATAAAGAAATAATGTAAAACTTGTTGGGCATCTACAAAAATTCATAAGAAAAGCACCCAAAGTTTTTTCAGTGAGTTCAATCAACTTTTTATGGAGCTATTAATATAAAAATATTTAACAAAATCGTCTAAATTTGTGTGACAATTAAATTGAATTGAATGGAAATTGAATATCAATTGAAATCAATGCTCTATATAATAATACTTTATTAAATGTTTTTCCATTTAACATTTTTTTCAAGGTTATATAGGTTATACATATATCAAATTACTCTATTTCAAGCTTTTTATTAAATTTGAAATTTGTTATGATTACTTCAATTAATGAAAGAATTTGAATTTCTTTTAAAATTAAAAAATATTTCTTTAGTTTAAATTTCAATTTGTAATCATTTCTTTTTCTTTTTATTCACAAAAACATTCACATTTATTAATTTTCAAATTTTGCATATCTTTAAGAGATCTTTAAATGATCAAGTATTATAAAATTCATTATTTTATATTTGCAATATTGTGGAAAATTTGATCGACTTAATTATCTTGCCTAGCTTTATAAGAAACATTTTGCACGTCAATTTGCCAATTCATTAAGAATTTATTTCCTTTTAAAAATAATAAATATTTCTTTAGTTTTAATTTTTTTTTTTTTCAATTGTTCTTATTTGCATTCCACTTTTCTCTTTTATTTATAAATTTCAGTTATTTCGTGTCCCTTTTCTTTCCATTTCTTTGCAGATCTCCACAGCAAACAGCAATCTATGCGATCTAAACGACCTAATCATTGTCTTCTATAGGGTATTTGCACTTTTCCAGCTACCTCATTCGATTTTTTTCCACTTGTATTTTTTCGTACAATTTTTTTCTGGTTTTTTTTTTATTTTTTATCAGTAAACGCGGCGGCGGCAAGTGAAACTAAACTGAAACGAGTCGCGATGTGTCGCTGCCGCAGCCAGAGTTGTCGACGCTGCCAGGTTAGATAAGATTGTGCGTCTAAAAAACCTGACTGAGTCAGTAATCGACGACGACGACGACGGAGCACAGCACAGTAGTGCGATATAAACACACAACACACACACAAACACATATGGATATATACAGCTATATATAACGAACGAGAGAGAAAGAGAGAGGTAGAGAGAGAGAGAGACAGCAAGCGCGATAAGCGAGACTAGCAATACAAACTGCAACTGGTAGCCTAAGCGCACTAAGCGGCTATCCCCCTCTCCCTCTCCCACTCTCTCGGTACCTTGCCTATCCCTGCTCAAGCCGAAGCCAACTCGGAATCCGCATACGAATCGTTATACGAGCTGAGAGAAGACGAGACGAGACAAGCCGAGCCGAGCTGAGCCGCTCAAGCGAGTCGCTTCTTACTGCTTACTGGATTTACGCAACAGGAGCTTCAGCAGCTTCTGGTAGATGGTGGAAGGGAGGGGGAGGGTAACCGCTTGGGGTTTTGCATCTGGAACGTGATCATCACGATAATAATGACAGCCAGAAGAAGCACAGACCGTAGAAGAAGAGGCCGTAGAAGAAGAGTCTGCATGTTAATAATGATAATGACGATCGTTCATGCGACTTGCCTCATTTGAATGTCTTATAAAACCAGTTGCGCATGCAGCGCAAAAAATTACCCCCACTCTTCACTTCTCCCTCCCTGCTCTTCTCTTCTCTTCTTGCCTTTCTCTATCAGAGTCTTGTAGTCAGCCAGTCTACCGTCTCTGCTTCCCGTCTGCAATGACAGTTTTGCCTTATCATTTGCCGCAAATGTTCCTCTTGACTCCAAATGAGTTTTGACATCGTGATTTTTCAGTATTTTTCTTCCTGTCTGAAGTAAGTATTTATATAGTACCATGTACCGTGTACCAGTGCAAGGAATATTGCTGCATCATCGCAGTAGACAGATTTTATTTTTTGCTTTCCACCTTGAGATCCCTTATGCAAAATTGTGGCGTGCCATGCACGTGCCTCGACAAGGAGGAAGAGAGAGTGAGAGGGAGATTGAGAGGAAGAGCTGTCAGATTAGATCTGATAGATAGCGAAGATAAATAGGTAGATAGATAGATGGTTTACTGGCATACTAAAAGAACATGCCGTAACAAGTGTTTTCTTGCTCGAGGTTTTCATGGTTTACAGTAATAACCTTTAGCGTGGAAGATGATATAATTGTTACTTACTTTTATGTGAAGTAAACAACTCAAGGGAACAGTCTCGTTACATATGTATGCACAGAATTTCGCTTTAACTTTATAATGTTCATAACATGTGTATGACACATATGACTATTATATCTTGGGGTAGAACTACTAAATGAACTAAATAAAACTAAAAGCAGTCTTATATTATCAATAAATATCACAGTATTTTGCATGGTATAGGCAGTTTAACTATATAAATATGTAGATATAATATGATACTTTATTTTATATAATATAAACCTTAAATAACTTCCATAGGTTTAATAATTAAATAATTGTGATTTATTCTACCTATTAAATCTTTTATATAAAGGATTAAACCTGCTTGGCATGTTTTGAATACTGATTAACTAACGGACTAACTGAACTAAAGTCAAATCACAGTAAGTATATCATATTTTATATTATAACACAAAGTCTAAGAATGAATGTATGGAGACCAACGTCACAGTGGGGTTCACAGTTAGTTACCTTAATAAATGTTAATAAAATCAAAACTACTTCATCTCCTCCCAAAGATCCAAAGACTTTACAGTATTATATTTTATAGAATAATAAATAAGTAAGAAGTATCTTGAAAACTTTCACAGTTACATATAAGTCTCAGATCGTTCATCATATATCCTCCAATCTCAATATTTAATTGTTGATCTTGGCATATTAAATCTTGATCAGCTCTTATCCCAATTACTTTGGCCCAAGTAAATCTCGCACATTTCTCTCTCAACCCAAATTTGGTAATTTTTCCCTTGTCCGCATGAATACATTTACTCCATAATCCCCTGGCCATGCCCTGCCCACACCCGATCCCAGCCAGCCATCAGGCATATCTCACACACAAACACGAGATACGTATCTCGGGTAGCCTCGACAAAAAAAAAGGTAACCCGTTTTGGGGGTTTTTTTTTTTCACTTTTTTCAGTAATTTTTTCTAGGTTCGTACTCACTTATGCATTTATGACTGTCTCGTCTGTCTGTTTGAATATGTCTGAGCTGTCGCAACTGTCTAACTGTCCGACTCTGACTACCTTCCTCCCTCTCCCTCCCTCTCTCACTCTCTCCCACTTTCCTCGTTCATTATCTACTGAAACATCGGCACTTTTGAAACGTCAAGCCAAATAAGAAAAACAAATACAATTAATGTAAATAATGGACATCATCAGCAAAATGCGAAGTCGACAACGTTGCATGTACTGAGGACAGAGAGAGGGAGAGGGTTGAGTGGGAAAGGGAAAGGGAAGAAAGAGAGAGAGTGAGTGTGCTGTGTACTTTCAGATACAGCTATACAGCAACAGATACGGATACGGATACAGAGAGAGAGAGGGATTGACACGAGGAACGTTTGCGCAAACGGTTGCCCGGCAAAGGCTTAAGCTATGTGTGTGTGTGTCTGTATAAATACAATAAAAAACGGTTAAAAAATAATAATAATAATAATAGCAGCAACAGCAACAACAACAACAACAATGGAGAAGAACCGAGCAACAACTACGCAAAGAAAATAAAAGATATCGAGGAGCAATTTGGCTGCCACTTTTCGCTGCCTGTCGCTACCTCTCTCTCTCACTCTCTCTCTCCCACTATCGCTATCTGTTGGCCTCTCTCTCTCCTCTCTCTACCCCTCTATATCTATCTTCTGCTGGCTTTGTGTAAACAAACGGCCAAGGGACCCACAGACGCGCATAGCCAGTGGAAAAAGGTTCAAAACAGTTGATAAAAAAAACAGAGAAAAATATACAAACATACACAATCAAACATACACATACACTCAAACATACATACATACACACAACACTCTCTCATACACACATACAGCTGCGCAGAGGGATTTAATGTTTGTATAGAAACGAGACGAAGTTTTGTGTCCCTCTATAACGCGGCTTGGACCACTCTACTTAAGTTTGCTTACAACAACAACAACGGCAACAACAACAAACAAACAAGCCACAACAACAACAGCAACAACACATGCCAGCGAAAGGGTCAGGGTATATATAGAGTCGGGTCTCTTTCTGTGCCTTTTTTAATCCCTTCAGGCCAGGCTCAGACTCAGTCTCAGGCAACGACGAAGGTAGCTAATAATCAACAGAGAATGAAAAAAAAAAAACGAAGAGACAGAAAAAAACATACTAAGCAAGTTATAATTATATATTGAGAGGGTCTCATGCCACATATATATAGGATATATAAGATATATATGTACCTTATGGGGCACAGTGTATGTGCGTTAATCTGTACAACCCTCGCGATCACAGATTATGTTGGAAGCTATTAAAATCTCTAGCCATAATCAGCGCTTGTAGCCGCCACGTCTCCTGCTTGATCCTGGCTGCCATGTCTATAATTTTCTTGATTAATATCTATGCGATTTACACATAGTACCCCCTTCTCTCTCTATCTCTCTCTCTCTCTCAGCTGTTCTCTGTGCGTGCGCAAGTGCAGCGTCATTAATTTGAAAGCCTGGCTAATTCTCTGTGCAAGCTGTGCCAGCCTTGTGGAGAACTAAAAAACTGCTAATGAAGTTTTATGGGCTCGCAATGCAGCTGCACATTCTGCACAAGATTGCCATAGAAAGAGCAGAAGAAAGGGAGAGAGGCAGGGAGGGAGGGGGAAAGAGCGATTACCTAGCTTGTTGTCTTAAATTGAAAAACATCATTTGTAATTATAAGGATCGTCATAACGATTGCATATTGCAGATTCGCCCTGAAAGCATCATCAGTTAGAAGAATTGATTTAGAAAAAGCTTGCAGGTTAGAAGAATTGAGTATTTCATTAACAAAAAGTTTGCATATTCTTAAAAATTAAATCTTGATGAGGAATAATAATCTTTAAGGTAGGTCTTATCGAACTTCGATCTCTTCTTAGGTCAATCATTCATATTTCATATTCGTCTTAAAAGAGACCTTTATCTTTGTGATACGGTTACTATCTTTAATTATTGTATATATATTTACAGAATTGTTAATATTTTTGCAGAAGAATAGATATTTCATTAACAAAAAACTACATATGCTTGAGATATGATCCTGACAAGCAGAAATATGTCTGCTGTCTTCGATAAACCTAAACCATCTTAGATCCTTTAAGGTAAAGCCATTCATATTTCGATAATACGATTTATTTGTATCCTTTCTACGAAATATCTCTAAAAAGAAATTCAAATCTTTGTAAAAGGATTAAAATTATTATTTATCTTCATTATTTGTATGATATATATGTATTTAGAAGAATTAATATTATCATCTAGTTGCAAGGCAAACGAAAAGGAACATTTGTTAGATAGGGGTACCATAAACGATCTCTTAGTTCCAATTGTACCTAATATGTACTACATATTATGATAGCCCAAGTATTCTTCTAATATATCCGTACTCTCTTTGAATCTTCTGAATATCTTCAGCAAAGTTTTCTACATTTGTTTAATTTCAATTTGAACTTGCAATGAAACTGTGGGAGTTTGTTAATCCTAAGGGAAAACTTTATATATAATCTATAAATTTATGAGTTAATCTTTAATCTCAGAAATTATTAACGTTTCTTTCCTTTTTTGGTCTTTTATTCGACTGTTTCGCTCCGGTTTCTTACGGGCCTCTCCTTATGCCATTTGTTCTACACTGTTCAACATGCTAATCTCTTTAAACCGATCGTTTTTCATGCTGCTTACAACTAGTTCTATTCGGGCAGTCTCTCTCTCTTTCTCTCTCTCTCTTTCTTCAGTGTGAAGATCTATTGTGCCGTTGGCGATAATTCCCAATCATGATTCAATTCATGCCACGACAATCTGCTATATTCAGCCAATTCTCCCTACACAATTTATTCATATTGTAAACGATACAGAGAGATAGAGGTAGAGAGAATTAAAATTCATCTACAGATCGGAAATATAAAATATATATATATATAAGCTTGTATAGTCTATCAAGCGCCAGTTAAAACGGATACACGTGCCAAATGGGCGTGGCAAATAGCGTCAAACCGTTTCTAGCCGTTTTATGGTCAATTGTATGGGCCATTGTTATGGGCTTTATGGAGCTGCGGTTAAGTGTCGCCTTTTGTCTTTTCCCCAGTTATTTAGAGGCTTTTAATTGGTATGAATCTAATTAATTTCGTTTTTTATTGAACCAACGAACTGAAAACTGATTGAGAGACTCTATTTAAGGGGTATCTCTACCAACTACTGCAGCGAAAACCCACCCAGAAATACTATATGTATATGGAGAGTGCAATAAAGTTTAATGTGCCTATTCTTATGCTAAATAATATCGGGGAATAAAGTGGGCATCGATGGGCTATAAACAAACAACGATGAAAAGGCCCCCCCTTAATACTAAAGAGTTTGGGTTCGGTTTGGTTGGGTTCGCCAGAGCGCAACAAAAGCCCAATGGCTCTATAGAACCGCAACGAATGGAACCCCTCGAACCGAGAGACTGTGGGAGCGCGGGAGGCGTTTTAAAAAAAAAAAAAAAGAAAGAAAAAAGTAGAAAAAAAACTAAACTAAAGCATTTAAAAAAAAGAAAGACTGAAAGATGCTGCAGCTGTAGATGTAGATGAGGATAATGACGATGTGGCTACGAAACTGAAGCCGTACCCAAAGTCAGAGTCAGAGCAGCACAAGGCGTCAGAGCGGGGGGCAGGCACCAAACCCAACAGAAGCTTGCGGCAATTGCGTTTCCTCTTTGGACACACGTTCTGAACAATTAAAGCGCGCGGCAAGCCAAAGCCAAAGCTGGCAAGCGATGGCCAACAACGACGACAGCGACGACGTCGACCAAGTCCAAAAAAACCGGATTCAAATTGAGCACGACGAGAGCTGAGGCTGCTGCGGCGACTGACTGTGGCTGCTGCTGCTGCTGGCCACTGGCACTGGCTACAAGTGAACTGGTTTACGGCTAAAAGCAACAACAACAACAACAGCAACAGACAGCAAAAATTCCAAGCGAAGGTTCCAGTTTCAAACTCCGAATCAGATCCCCGACTGCGAGCCCCAAAGCCGAAGCTGCAGACGAAGCCAAAGCCGAACACGACGAAGCCGAACTATGGCGAGCGCCAGGCCGCCTGTCAATGGAACGCAGCGAGGCACCACACTGAGTTCGGTGGCAATGACAGTGGCACATGCAGCAGTTGTAGTGGAAGCCGCTGCGGCAGTGGCAGCAACCGCCGCCAGTCGCCAAAAAAAAAAAACAGACGAACGTTACAGTTGAGCAAGTCCGACAGTAAGATACCCTTCGTCCAGTTTTGATGTTTGAATCCTCGGCCCAGGTCAGCCTTTTTCGGGATAGATCTGTCCTTTAATTTTATCGGCTAGCGTAAAAAAATCTCTAAATTTTTCTTTCCTTTTTCAATTCTTAAATAAAAAGTATTGTAGACTTAATTTGTATAAAATTCTTCTTAAAATCATCGTAAACATGTTTAAGAAATAAATATTTCAGAAATATTGGTTAATACTTTCATATATCGTCTAAGAACATTTGCAACATATAATTAAAACCCATTAGAAAATGATCGAAAAAGCATAAAAAAGTCACATAAATTTACCAAATTTATAAACTATTAGCCTTTTTTAAATCAAAAACATATTGTTTGTTGTCTTTTTTCCCCTTTTGTCTATCCGTTTTCATCCTAATCCTATTCTTGTAACTTAAAAGTCTATGTTTATTTTCCGATCGTATTGGAATTTGAGAGAGAGGTAGATATTATAGTTAGCTAAGTCAATGTCTAAGACAGAAAACTATATCTGTTATACGTCTTTGACAAATCAAATTAAAAAAGTTCATTATTGAATTGCGGGGCGATGGGCGTGGCAACTAATATTTGAAATTTACTTTATCTGCTCAGGAAGTATTAGTATATACCAATATCATAAAAATTTCTGTGTTTCTTGCAACAAACAAACAGATATGGCTCAAACGACTGGCTGCCGATATACACTTTGTGGGGTTGGCCACGCCTCCTTCTGTCTGTTACATACATACATTTGCGCAAAGTAAATATACCCTTTTATGAAACTTTTCAATGGTCGAAGAAGGGTATAAAATCCGCCAACTGTATGGAGAAGCCGCCAACGTTGTTGCGCTGCCACTGTGTGTGTGTGTGTGTTTGAGAGTCTCTTAGTGTGTGTGTGTGTGGAGCAGGTTTTGGTAAGTCGACAGATTTTTTTATTTACTTTGCTCTCTCTCTCGCGCTAACTCTCTGGCTCTCATTCTCTCTCCCTCTCCTCTGGCCTTCTCTGTCTCCCTCCTTTCCTCTCTCTTTCTCTCTCTCAGCCTACTCGTTACTCGCCGTGATTTGCTTTTAGCCAAAGCGAAAATATAAAGATAATAATTAGCTAGAGACCCTAAAAAAAACAACAAAAACTGCGGAATTTTTCGTTTGTGCTGTGGAATCTTTTATTTTTTTCAGTGTTATAGGTATTTTGTTAGGGCGTTACTTACCAGCAAAATGTTTCTTTATTTTCGTAGTACGCCTGCGGCACTTTCGGGCTTCGTAATATTCCCAAAAACAACGTTGTGTGTGAACAAGTTTTGATATCAGCTTTGATTTAGTTTTTTTTATAATATATTTTTTGTTTCTACTTTTTGTTTTTTCTGCGTATATTTTGTTATTTGTTTGTTTTTATTTGATTTTCACAATTTTACAGGGTTTTGTTTTAACTGGAAAAGGAATTTAGAAATTTTAAAAATTAGATTTATTTTATTTTGTTTTTATTTATTTTTTTGTAATTTTAGACGACACACTCCATGGTAAATGAAGCTGGCTTGCAAAAGCTTGACATGCACACGCACGCACGCACAGACACGCACGCAAAGTCACGCACACGAACAGTTAGTAGACGCATGTGTGTGTGTTTGTGTGCGTGATACAATCACGGCACGATCAGTCGATAGCGCGGTCGCGCGGGTGTTACGGGAGCAGCAACAGCAGCAGCAGCAGCGGCAGCGACGGCAGCAGCTACCACAAACCACGTAGAAGCCGAGCAAAAACAGACAAAAACGTACAAAACCAGCCCAAAAAATAATAACAACAACAACAGCACGCGAAACAAAACTGAATTCAACGAACCGAATGAACGAAGCAAACGAACGAACGCGGGCGAACGAAAGAGAGACAGAGAGAGAGAGAGGTAGGAACGAGATACGGCAGCTGAAATGTGTTTTTCTACATTTTGTTTGAAATAGGAGCTGAAGCCAGTGCAGCTACCAATTCGCTCCTCAAGTAGTCCCAAACTCTTCCCACACACACGTTCACTCACACACACACACAAGCAAGCACATGCACTCACGCACACACACACAGAGACAGCATGGGGGACAAGTTGCAACAAGTTCACTGTGCCTGCATATTTCCCCCCACACACACATACACACACGTAATACAAACACATACATTTACAATTTACACTGTGACTCGATTGACGCGATGCGCGAGCAGGTGCGTCTACCACAATCAACTCTCGAAGACTAATCCAAACTTGCCGAGCCGCTGTCGATGCTGTCGTCGTCGTCGTCGTGGCTCATGCATTGAGAGAGCGCGAGAGCGTAACTTAACGAACTCAACGAGTGAGCGCGCGAGAGCCAAGTTGAACTCACAGCGAGTGAGCAGAGGCAGAGAGAGTGAGGAAGACAAAGAGAGAGAGAGAGAGAGATCGGGCTCGAAACCAGCCAAGCAACAGCAACAATCAGAATAACAACCAGAAAGAAAGGCTACGACTATACCGAAGGTTTTATACACTTCCAGACTTTAACTACTCCAATTGTTTCTATACTAGTAATGAATAATACAGTATTTAATAATATTGTTCATGTATTTCTTCATTTCTGATTAATTGTTTCTATGAAAGCAATAAGAATATATTTTTGAAATGGATTAATTATACATATGTACCATAGATTGAGGTATGGCTTTCATTGGTAATGATAAGTTGAGTTATTTTAATGCAAAAACTCTTTTGATGCCAGCTATATGTTATAGTGGTCAGATTTTTTGATGAAATTATGTGAACATATTATTTATAGAGAAAAAGACAAATATACAATAGTTAATTTAGTTGCAATATAATGAAAAATAATATATATCGGTTTTTATGGCTAGACTCCTTCGACTCCCTTTTTGATTCTAATCATGAATACTTACATATACTTCATAGGGTAGAAGATGATTCCTAAGGTGCAGTGCAAACTTCTGGCCAAAATGAATACACCCTCTACAAGGGTATAATACAACTGCTGGCCGACCGCCAGTCGCACGCTGCGGACACACAGACAGACAGAGACAGACAGACAGACCGTGCGGACAGACAGAGAACGTGCATACGTACGACGAGTTATTGTCAGTTAGAGAGCTACCTGTTTACCGACTGCTTACCGTTTTCGAGGGTAGACAACGACGACGGCGACGAACTGAGACGGAGACTGAGACCTCGTTGCGCGGGTTGCCAGATTGCATTGTCAGAGTGCGCCGAGGTTCGCGTGGTTCGCGGTTCATTTCCAATCGGCGGTGTAACGCGGTTGCCTCAGCTGTGCTTGGCTCTACTTGCCTCTATTTACCTCGATTTTCCCAGTGTGTGGGGGAGTTCGACATGCAAGTTGGTAGTCAGTCGGGGTGTCATTTGTTGTTGAGGGGGGCGTGTGGAGACTAATAACTGTAGTAAGTATGGGGCGTTCTTGGTTCGAGAGATAAAGCGCAACACATATTTCATGTTATATTTAGATCATGCAATGTAAACAGATAATTAATATTCTAGAATATATATTCATAAATTATAAGTCATACAAAGTATTAACATAATAATAACTAAGCTGAGTATAAAAAGATTTTGTTCTTCTTAAATGCCTTAATAAACTGGGGGGTCAATCCAAAAAGTCTTAAAAATGTATTGAAAATTATAAAAAATACTTTGTGTAAATGTAATGTTTAACAATTTCCTATTGCAATTGTTTTTGTATTTCAGAAAAATCATAAAATATGTTGAATATATTTGCATATTTAAATAATCCTGCTAGTATAAATTCTTATACATATTCAAAAGATATTTAAATTCCCTGAGGTTCTTAAAAAGTCAATGCAGTAAAAATACTGCTATCAACACCTCATAATAAGAAAGGTCGTTCCGAGAACACACCTAGCATCTTCTTATTATTATCTATAGGTACCTGTCTACCTGCTCGAGCATAAAATTGCATTAGGCCAACAAGCTGATGGCTGACAACAGTCTGGCAACCTTTTCTGCCTCACAGCAACAACAACAATAAAGGTATGCGGCTTAAAGACTTAAGAAGCGAAAATAAGAAAAGAAAGAAGAGAGGGAGTTGCGCTTGACGAAACGCCCGCGAGCAACAGAAGAAGACGATGATGATGATGATGGTCATGGTGATGATGAGTGCGATCATGATGAAGAAGCACCACCAACTGTTTTTCAAAGTAGCACGGAAAATCGTAGAACTCAAAGCAGAAGAAGAAGAAGCATAAAATAAGGCTCAGAGAAGAGATAATTAAGGCTGGAGTAGGGGCGAGGGCAGTGGCAGTGGTAGAGGCAGAGTCAGTTGCCGTGGCACAGTGGAACTAAATTATTGTTTTTGTTGTACAGCGAGTCAGTCAGGTGGAAGGCAGTAGAAGGAGGTAGTGGAGGAGGAGGAGCAGCAGTAGGAGAAGAAACAGCAGCAGCAGAGAAGAACAAGAAAAACGGTAGCAGTCTCATAGGGCGAGCGAATTGTTATGCTAGTCGTTGACTTCTCTTGTTTCGTAGACACCCCGACTTCAAGGTACCCCGACCCCGACCCCAGGCTACCGATTGCCGATCGCTTTGAGGATATTTTGCAGTTCTATACGATCCGAAATAAATTACTCAAAATAGTATGTGGATGTGGATGGGGGGCCCAGGACAGGTTCATTGATCGCATTCGAAACGCCTCGTCAGAGGTATAGCGTCAGGGAGCGGCAGTACCTTGTTGCGGTCTCTCTCTCTCTCTCCCTAATTGATGATCTTGCATCGCCCTGTGAGCTGTCAGCGAAACACGTTAAATGCATTTGTCAATTTGTTCTTGTTAGATTCTTTATTTAATAATTAAAGCTCTTATTTAGTTTTATTTTCTTCTTCTAAATTTCATTGGGTATTCGCTTTCTTTCTTTTTGCCCTTTCGCTTTCTATTTGCTTCGTCCACTTCACATAACTAACATAACATAAAGTGGCTTTCATATATATGTCGTTATATATATGTATGTGTATATTATGTGTATATATATGTATTTACCACACTCTCATTGGATTTGGAAATTCTCTATTTAAAATATATCAAATATATAATCGTAATCGTAATCGTAAATCAAGCTTCGAAAAAATTTTTTGCTTTTTTAGATCATATATTGCATATATGACAAAGTAACTACTGGATCGTGAAGTGCATAATATATATACTATATACAGATACACGTAAAGCATTCTCCATATTATTGTTATGTGTATTATGTTGTAATCAGACAGACGATCGATATATACGCACACAAAAAACTCAACCTATCAAAAAACTAAGCTTAGCTACGTGTACAATGTCGTGTTCATAAAAAAGCTATACATATACCCCACATATATCATAATATAATATCAATAATAATTGTGTCTAACTAAGATAAACCTCATTTTCTGTTGCGAATCTCTTTATCTTCTTCATATTCTTCTTGTTTCCAATAAGGACGAAAACCGTTTTCACTTACAATCAATTTTCCCGTTTCTCGACTATTAAATCCTCTATATATATGTATTGTATGTTCTAGTTGTGTGTGTTTTCCGATTCTATCAATTGTGAAATTGGTCAAGAGTTTCGTTTCCATACCATTTCCAAAGAACTCTGTGTGCCTTGTGTAAATATTTCATTCAGTATTTCATTATTTGTTAGCCTAATCAATTTCTAGTACGAACTCAAACACACTTGAGACAATTGTTTTGGTCTGCTGCATGGTATTACGACTACATGTATGTATATAGTATCTATGTATATAATATGCTATATTTTTGTATGTATATTGTGTGTTCGTGTATAACAAGACAACCTCACTAAACATAAGTATGTATATATATATAAGCTAGATAATATATAACAAGAATACACACACCAAAAGTTCTATATCATATTATATCATATTATATTATTATACTATTCAAAATAGTTTTTCAAACCCGATTTTCCCTTCAGCTTCTTCTTCTGCCTTCGACTTCTTCAACTGTCTGCCTAAATTACTTGTCTTAGTTGCTATAAAAACACTGGACTATTTGTTATATGCTTTGTTCATCATCTCCTTGTGGTTAGGGCTTAATAGCTAGTTTTTTTCGTAGTACCTAGTACCCGTACTAATGTCTGTCCCAAGTTAAGTTCCAGCTGCGCCGTAAACGAGCCTTGCCTAGTCCATAAAGTAGCTGAAACTGCGACGCTTGCGTCGACTACTCAGCGCCGATCTGGAGCGAGTTTTTCAACCTTAGTTACCCGGACTTGATCCACCGATCAATGGAGTACTCCAATGCGGATATCCAACTGTAAATAGAATTAATGAGAAACGAGATTAATAATAAAAGATAATGAGCTAGGAAGGGTTTTGTATTACTTTTTAGATCTTACATATCAAGTATTAGAAAAATAGTAAAGAATGTTTCAATTACATTGATAGAAGTTGATAGAAGATAGACAGACTAACATTGCGTTTCGAGGTATACAGATAGAAATTCAAATTCTTCACATTTTTATAGTATATTTTCTTAAACCATGATAATCTTTTTACTCTTCAGCTAAGTTAGCACTGATTCTAGACATACTTCAAAAGTATCTTTATATTTGTGTCTTACCGCTTTTTATCCATTTCGCTTTCGGTGCAGAAATAATAATGACGCAATTTCGCCTCTGGGGGGAATTATCTCGAAGGAGTTCTTCTTGCCGGACGCATTGGCGGACATCGAGGCCACCTTATAGCCGTGCAAGCAGGCCATGCCTAGCGAGAGAACAGAATAGAAAAGACACCAAATTGATACAACAAATGTGAAGCGTAATTAATTAGTTGTTGCTGTCCGTCTGTCTTGTCTAAGGTGACTCACCGAATGCACTTTTGCTATTTGCATCTTGGTAAAAATAGAGACAGGCATCCTTAAGTACACAATAGCGTTTCGACCAGCCGCACCACCTTGAGCCCAATTTGAGCAAATAGCCAAAACAATCGGGTCGCAAAATACTACTGGGGCTCTGGTATAGACAGCGTGCACTATCAGGAAAAACAGATGTGAGAGAGACAGAGTGAGTAAGAATGAGATTAGTCCTACGAAATCAATTGCCCTACCTTTTGTCCAGCCATTGGTTGTCCTGATTCGCCGCCTGTCGCAGCAGATTAAGCCACCTGTTGGCTAGTTCCTCGGAATCAGCGGCCACATACATGGGTATACCCTCACCGGAGTCTACCTTGAAGGCAAAGGGTTTGCCTATGTCCAACGGGCAAGTGTCCACAGTGTGCTTGGCCATTATCATGGCGCCAACGGGTTGAGAGTCCTGGGAGAAGAAGAAAGTTAACAGATATTAAAAGGATCTCTATGGAAAGGTTGCAACAGTGGAAGAAAGGTGTTGGAAGTCGACAGAAGGTGCTTAAATTGTAAAGAGATCATAGCTTAGTAGCTGACTTTTGATACTATCGAACAAGTTTATATTCACAATTCTTTTGGGGAGGGTAGATACAGAGAAAGATTGGCTATGGGAGCTCTACAGAAATTGCTTATACATCTGATGAATGGAATATTTGTAGTAGCTATGAGCTTTGTAACTATTGAACAAGTTCATATTCAAATTTTTGACTTACATCTTTCGTCTTTTAGTAATAGAGACGATAAAATAAGGGTTTATAGAAAAGGGAAACTACAAAAGTAGAAGGGAAGACTAGTTAAGGTTTCTTTCGTATAAAGTGCTTAGGGTGTTGCAACTATTGCGCTAGTTCATGTTCACATTTTAGAGTAACATCTTCCGGTTTATATAAGAAAAGATAGGTGTCAGATATAAGAAGGGTTTCTGGGCAAGGGTAACTTTAGAGGAGAAAGGGTATTGTAAGTCTAGATAAGGTCCTTATTTCTTGAAGGGTTCATAGGTTGAAATGTTGCAACTATTGAAGTAGCTTATATTCCCATTTACACTTACATCTTCTGTCTTGTAGTAGTACAGACAGTTGTCCGGTCGCAGCGAAAACCAGCGTCGCACCCACTTCTTGGTATTGGGGGCTCCCTTTGCCTGTCCGCTCTGGCGCCAGAGATACCCATTGAAGATGGGTTGACTGGGTGGCTCAAGCTGTTCATGCATAAGCACTCCAATGGTGCGAGCCACCTGCAGTTCCAGCTTCTCACAACCGTCGTGCGCAATCTTCACCACTTCCGTGTGATGCTTGTCCAGCACCTGAACGCCATTAACCGAGATGATAATGTCACCCACCTCCAGGCCGGAACTCTCTGCGGGCGTTTCTGGTTCAATGGCTGCAACGACGACCGGCTTGGAACCATGGATGCGGAAGCCGAACTCACCTGAGTCGCTCTTAACCACAACCGTCTTGTCCACGCCTGCGTGGGAGCATCAGAGAGAGAGAGAGAGGGGGTTATATTTATAGGCACATTTTCTAGGGATTATAATACTACATATCTATGTTATATAGCCGGCATGATTTGTGTGCTTTTATTTCCGGACACATTACCGTGCGCGCCGTTGCTGAGCGTCGATATGACGAAACTTTCACGTGCCCAAACCAAAAGCATTAACTTCAAGACCTCCTCCAGTTTACGCCGTACCGAATCCGGCGATGAATTCGACGATATAAGCTCTATATATGAGAAACATATGGAAGACTTCTATGTTAAATCTCTCTCGGGAGGGGGTGTGAATTTGTCTGGCCAGCGATTTGTTTACCCACCAATCATTTGGCTGTTCTTTTGTCAGTTGTGTAAATAAAGTAAATTCTTTTAGTACTTCGAACTATTTGGCACTTTATTCACATCTGATAATACGCGGGCTGATCCAAGCACTACCAAGCACGCACCGCAACTATTTTCGATAACAAACCGCGGCGCCGTGCATAAAAAACTAAATTTCAGTTGGCTTTTTTTTCTTGTTGTTCGCTTTTTTTGTATGCCAAGTGCCGGTCATGAAAAGTCAGAGAACGCAGACCCACATTGGGTGGGGAAACTAACAACAAGAGAGAGAGAAAAGCTCTCGCAACACGCTCTCGGCAATCAACGCGACGCGCATGTTGTGCCAAATATAGCAGCACCATACAGGGTGTTCCCCACCCCACGTTATAAAGACTTACGGAAGTTGTTGTGCTTCTGGCGATGGTACATTTCCAGCGTACAGCGACGTTGCACAAGACGATGCAGTATCACCTGGTACTTGGCATGGAAACCCTTCTCCGACTCCGTCGAGGCGCGACGCTCACGCGAACGATCTGCGGAGTGAGAGAGAGGGTGCTCAGTAGGGCGTTTAATTAAGCTTATACATTTATAACTTAGCGATGTCTATTAGTTGCTATAACATATATCTAAGTTATATGTTATATCTATGTATTGATATCGAGTCATTCTTGCTTCTTCTTACCGAAACACTGATGATCCAACTGCGTCCACAGATCGTCATCGGTGAGGCGGGTATAGCGACCTGCATCGTAGTGCCCTTTGTAGATTATGTGCTGACTCTGTTCTGTATTGATATCGGGCAGCACGCAGGGACTAGAGCCAGCGGGTCGTAGTATTGGCGTGTTGGGTAGACTAGGCGCACGACCGCGTTCTTCGCTCTGCAAGCGAAAGACACATGAGCTAAGTTAGTTTTTTATGCAAGTTTTTAAACGGAATCTTTGTGTATTTTGGAATAATGGGAATCTATGGGGGAGTTACTACAGCGTAATGTATTATAACTAGACTACCTTCTCGAGTGAGTATAGTTAAAATATACATGTATACTGAGCAGTGTAGGAACTGATCAGTGCTAAAACCCTTAGTATTGTCAGGTATATCAACCTTTCCTTCCCCTATCTCCCACTCACCTTAGCCCTTATGTTCTCCTGTCTGGTCTTGTAGTGCCTGCCGCGTTCGCCATGATAGCGTTCCTCGGAACGAAAACGTTTGTCCATCTTCTTGTAGAGACGGTGCGTGGTCTTTGTGGTCACCGGGGAGTCGGCAAAGTCGGAGGGTGGCTTAACAATGTCCGCCTCCTGTTCGATGTACGGTATGGACTCCACTGAGTCGCCAGCGAGTTCGCTAACCGTGTTGGTATGATGCTTGCCCTCCCTCTCCTTGCCACAGCGCAGGCAGTGAGCCTGCTCAGCACTTGCCGCATTGGCATCCGCCTCGCTGTAGAAGACCGAATCGGAACCAGGTGAAACGGATCTTAGGGATTCAATAGACTTGGCCTTAAGTTGTCCTGCCTCTGAAGCGGATTTCACAGTGGATAAGGCAGCTTGTGCCACCGGTGCTTTGGGCGATAACAGCGCTGTGGGCGTGGCACAACTGTGTGGCTTGCGCAACTGCAGAGGTGCCTGTATTTGCTGCTCCTGCTGCTGCTGTATGGCAGTACCAGTGGACGAGGCCGAGGTGGTTGTGGTGCCACTGGCCAGTGCAGCTGCTGTGGCAATGGCAGTCGCTGTGGGCACCCTAGGTCCCACTGTGGTCGTCATGCTGCCATCCAACAGCAACTCCGTGTCGCCACTAACACTGCTCAGGCCGTACATGGTGGGTGTGGCACGTGCCCGACGCACTGCTGCCGCCGCCAAGACATCCTCGCGTGAGCTCTTGCGCAACTGTCGCCTGATCTTGGGACGGAAGCGTTTCATTTTGCTGGGACTGCCACCCTCTGGGTGCACCTGCTGTTGTTCTGGCGAGGTCAGCTTGGAGCCGGCGCCTGTACCTGCTGGGAGTGGCTTCTTGATGGGACTCGTCAGTGCACGCATGTTTTCCTTCTCGATGTCCAGTTTCATGCTGGTCTTGCGACGCTTACGCTCGTCCTCCTGTCGCTGACGCCGTGCCTTACAGGTGGGCTGCACCTGATCCTCATCGTCCTCTTCGTGCGGACTCTCGTAGTAACCCGAGGAGGAGTAACGCACTTCGCTGCGTTCATCTTCCGATATGGATTCGGGTTTGGGTTTCGCTGTCGAGGCAGGCTCCATTTCGGCTGCACTCACCTTCATCTGGGAGCCGGGGCCGGTGCTGCTAACTGTCTGCGGTTGACTCTCGCGGGCGGGTGACTTGATAGCTTGCCCAGAGACTTGGCAACTGCCAGAGGAGGTAGTGCTGCTAATGGAGTGCGAGGGAGACTTGCGGGTCAGCTCGGCCAGTGAACCCATTGGTGACTTGAGTTGGCTCAGTGCAGGCTTCTCCTGCCTGTCCGATCTGTCCTGCTTCTCCTTCTCGTCATACTGCAGCAGTTCCTCGCGCATGGAGTACAGCGAGCTGGCACTCTCGAAGGAGCTGCCCGCATGCGTCTTCTCTAGCTGCGAGCTCTGTGTGGAAACTGGAAGAAAGACGTGGTATTAGTGTACAAATATTCGAACAGAATGCAGACTAGACAGCTAAAGCAGAGCGGGCAAGGCAACAACAACAAACACTAGAAGTGGGTGTGGTGGATGAGCTAGAGGCATGGGCAGTACAGAGGGCGAAAGACAGATAAAGAGAGTAAGAGAGGCATAGAGAGAGACATGAGAGAGTTGAGTATACAAGCTGGAAGCGTGTGAGGGAGCCGCCTTGTTGACTGACTGACTGAACGATTGATTGTTTGATTGATTGTTGGATTGTTGATTGGATTGACTGGTTGATTGATAGACTGTTTGTTTGATTGACCACTGTGTGTGGCGACTGTGGTTAACGGTGGGACACGCACAACATACACTATACACAATACTAGAGAGAGCCCCAAACCTGGCACTTGCGTGGTCGACGATGAGCTTGTCGTGGTCGGCGGTGTCTTAATACCTGGTGTGCGTTTCGAGGTGTCCGTACAGGTGGCATACTCATCTGTGTTCGTGCTACACTCCGAAATGTCTGCACTCCGTGCATAATCCATGACGCATGTGGGCAGAAACGAAGCGTCCGAGTGGCTAAGAAAAAATTGATAGAGTGGTTAGTTCCACTTCTTCATAGAGAAGGGAATGAAGTGGAGTGAACCTACCGCTGCTTGGGTGCTCCGGCAATATACATCAATTGTCGTGCATCCGGCACACTGCCTCTGGAGACCAGACTACGCTTGGGAAGCGGTGAGCAAATCAATTCCGGCAGCTGATTACCAGAGGCAGTGATAGATAGGGTGGGCACACTTGCGGGTATTAAAGCGGTCGCGGGTGTAGGTGCACCCGCTGCCTTGACAGCGGTACTGCTGGTGGTGGGCGTGGGCGTCCTGATGATCTTGGGCAGTGTTTGGAGGCCATAGGTGGGACTCTGTGCGTGAATGGAGAGCAAATTGGTAAGGTTAAAGAGCTAAAACCGGTAGAGGTTAGACACATTAGTTATACAATTGTAATTGAGGGTGCTATCGTTAACTATACTAGATTATCTTATGACAGTAGTTCATCTAGTTGCTCTACTACTCCTCCTTCTCTACCTGCTCTTCGAAGTCCAGTGCATCTGTGTCCACTGAGCTGCGTTGCTGATGCTGCAGCAGCAGGTTCTTGCGCTTCGAGGAGGGTGTCAGCAATAGGTTGGAACTGTATGAGCCGTCGGAGATATCACGATGCTCTGCAGTGAGCACCGTCACCTGTGACTCGTTCCAGATGCCATCCGAATGATCACGTGTGTTGTCATTGGCCAGCGAGTCTGAGGATGGATAAGTTGAGACATTGGCCAGAAGTAGTTCGTCGCGACAGGGACTGGCTGGGGTGGAGGGTAGCCGCAGACCTGGCGCTGCAGTTGTGGGAGCCGTCATGGCTGCATAGTCATCGTCCAGGCTAACCGAACGCTTGCGGAACTGAGCACGTTTATCAAGAACCTGATCCGGCAGTGGCTCTACCTTGCAGCTACAGGGTGTTATATTCTCGTAGAGTGGTTCCTCATCGTCCGGGTGTAGCTGTTCCGAGTCTGGTTCAGGCTCTGCAGACTGCTGTGGATGCTCCTCATCCTCCTCATCTTCCTCCTCTTCTTCGTCCTCCTCCTCATCCTCTTCATCATCGTCGCTGGGCGCAAGCTCAACTTTTCTAGCCTCAATCTCGACTGGCTGCTTCAGCTTGGGCAGCGTCAAGGCAGCCGCCTGTGCCAGTCGCTGCTGCTGCATCTTTCGCATGGCAATCTCCGCCTTGTGCTGCTTGCGATGCTTCAGCTGTTGCTTGGGACTCGGCTTGGGCGACACGTGTGGCTTGAAGTCAATGAAGATCTCCTTCTCATCGTTGCGTGGCGAACGTGGCTCATCGGCAAAACAGCTGACCTTGTCGCGACGACGGAACGAGGTGCGCGGTCCAAAGCCATCGATGAGCTTCTCCGTCTGCCCATAGACAGGCATTGACTGTCGCCTCAGATCATCCCGCCGGAAGGGAGAGTCATCCATGGGCAACATTGACATGCGACGATGCTGTGCATCGCAAACCTCCGAGCTGAAGCTTTCCGTTTCATGGGCTGCACCCCGTCCATCCTCTTCGTCTTCCTCGTCGTCGTCGTAGTAACCATGCACAACATCCTCATCGTTCTTGCAGTACTCGCTAGGTGGCGGTAACAGATGTGGTCGGGTGAAGTCAAGTGGAACGCTGTCTGTCATCAACTCGGCGCATTCTGTGATGTGTTTGCAGACATCGTGAGTGTGCAGTGCCTCTGGACGACGGGGCAAACTGTTGGAGTAGTAATCTGTCTCGGTGCGAGCGTGTGAGGTGCAGGAGCGTCGTGGCAAACTGTTGCTTTCATAGTCGAAACTCTCGTTGAGCGCCAGCGCGGCGGCATTCACATTCACGTACTCCACATTCTGCTCGCCACGTCCGCGGCTCAGATGCTCCATGCCCAAGCCATAGCTGTGCGCATCCAGCAATGGCGGCGGTGGCTTATAGTACATGATATTGTTCTGTGCATCCGAAAGTGTCTGCAGCGGTGTCACATCCTGCGACTGGGTGCGATAGATCAGTTCGTGCGGATAGGAGGGGCTGAAAAGGGAAAAGGAGATAAGATTAGAGTCAGTAGTTCACGTGGGAACAGCACTACCAAGTTAAATAGGGCCTTCCCTATTCGTAAAGTTGACTTACCCCTGCTGGTAGGGCTGATGCATTAGGTCCTTGCCATTTGGTATTTCCGACAGACTCTTGTGTAGTTTTTTGCCATTCTGCAAACCGTTAGTCTGAGCACCTTGCGACATAACCTTAATGCGGTGTGGAGTCCTGGGACTTAGTGCGAGTATCTGTGAGTTAGAGAGTCCTTCACGGCGTGCAGCCACATCTGTTTGTGTGGCCTGTGTCTTCATGGCATTGCGGAACTTCTTCTCCACAATGAGCACCTCCGGACTGGGTGGTGGTAGTGCCACAGGAATAGCTTGTGGTATAATTAAACCAACCATGTTGTCTGTGTGAGGGAGTTGGGTTAGTCTAGGAGAGAGAGAGAGTATGAGAGAGAGTTGGAAGCTCACCTGGCAACGGCTGGTGCAGGTGTATGGGGGCATGATGGTGCTGGCATCTCTGTAGCTGTACCGGAGCTGGTATCGATGCCTTGGGTAGCGTTGCGCTCTGCTGTGGCAGTTGTTGTTGTTGTGGCAGCTGTTGATGCTGTTGGTGCTGTTGTTGCTGTTGTAGTTGTTGCTGCTGCTGTTGTAGTTGTAATTGTTGCGGTGGCAACATGGGCTGCAGTGTTTCATACATGGAGCCGGTGGCAATGATGGGTTTCTTGCCACCAATCAAACGTTCCTGACTCCGTGCACTCTTCAAGCGGCCCGAGGATCGGAAACCAGCGTTGACCGTATCAAAACTGGTCAAGGTATGTGATCTGGCAAAGCTTACGTGCTTTGTTCTTGGCAAAAGAGAGAGAGAGAATTTTCAAAAAGCTGAGTTGCAATTAATCAAAGTCAACTTATTGGTTTATACATTCCTAGAGCTTTAGACTCTTTAATCTTTAGTTGGCATTGATCTAGGAACTAATAACTCCTGAGACTTATACCCTAGAATCCAATAATCCACAACAAGGTCTCCAAACTAACTTGGATATGCCATACTTTAACTTTTATACACTTTGATTTCTGAACCCACACAATCTTATATTTAAAGACTGTTGACCCAAGATCCTCAGGCTCATACATATATTTCTAGACCGTTTGACCGCAAACCCACAAGAATTGTACACCCCTAGATTCCTAGACCTTTAGGTCCCTAAACCTAGACCCATAGACCCTTAGACTCCTAGACCCTTAGTCCCTTAGATCTGTAGTACCCTAAACCTGTATACCACTAGATCCCTATACCTATAAACACTTAGAATCCTAAACCCCTAGAATCCTTGACCTTTGGGTGCGCAAAGCTCTAAACCTATAGAACCTTAGACCCCTACACCCCGAAGATCCCCAAGACCCCTAGCCCGCTCTTACACCCTCATTAGATTCGATCCGAAGTACCCAAGTCTCTACCCCCATAGACACCAAGAGCCCTAGACCCCTAGAACTCCAGAAGCTATATGCCTAGACCCCTAGACTCCTAGACTTCAAGAGCCTAAATCCCAATAGTCTTAGACCGCAAACTTACCTGGGAGTGCCAGTCTGTTGTTGTTGCTGCTGTGGCATCGGCATCGTGGCGTAAGTGGGGCAGTGGTACGAGCTGTGGAGCAGAGCACAGAATAGGAAACTATTAGGACCTATTGCAAATATTATCAGAGACACGTATACACTATACTATTGCTAACATTGCTCTCGTCATTGATCACGTGCAGACACATAGCATAAAAAGTAGTATTATATATAAATATATATTAGATATTGATAATCGTATTGATATTCTGAACAAGTCGCTTAGATTTAATTTAAGTTCATTGATTAATTAGGCATATTTTAATTTTAAGTTTAGTTTAGTTTAGTTTAAGGTTTGATTGTTTAATCACTTTACATACCAAACATTTACATTAGCGATTTGATTGGTGTGTGATGTTGTTGGTGGTGTAGGATGTGGTGGAGCGCAAAGCTCGACATAATAATTCCGTAGCAATATATCCTGGTAAAAGGATTCAAGTGGTGCTGTACAACAAGTTGCCCTTTTTACACATATTTTGGTGGTATTTTTTTTGATATTCATTTCATGGTTAATTGGTTTGGTTTTTTTTGTTGGTAGTTTTGTCAATTGTTTTGTTTTTAAATCGGTAATTGAGAGGCGGTTTTTGATATATATTTTTCAGAGAGAAAAGGGGAAGGTGGAATGAATAACGAAAAGTATAGGAAAATATTTTTACAGCATTCGTTTTTGGAGTTCAGTTTTTGCAGTAGGGTAAGGCAGGTTCAAATTTTCAATTCGGTTTTGTTGACAGAAAGCGGAAAGCAGTTTCTTCATTATGCAGAGATAGAGAAACAGATGACAGATGCATAGATAGTTGTTGTTGTACGTATTGTTGCTGTTGTGGTTGTTGTTGTTGTTGCATGAATTAGTCAAGAGGCAAGCAAAGTGGCAAGCGTTTACTTTGGTTTGGTTTGGTTTTGTGAGGCATATAGAGCGATATTGAGAGATAGATTGAGATTGACAGACTACAGATAGTGCGACAGTTAAGTAAAGCATGATCTCAAGCGACAGTTTGGCATAGCATTCTTTGTACAAATTTTGCAGGGATTCAGTTTACAGGGTGTAATTTGCAGAGAGTGTTATACTGAGCGGGGCGGGGGGCTTGGTCTCAGGACAGACTCGTACCTCGTGTCCGTTGAGTAGTCACTGGTGTTGTTGTTCGCCTGCGCCTGTGCTTGCCCCTGCTGTGCTATCCAATTGTAGCGACTTGGATCTGTCTCCGTTGGTTTGCTGCTGCCCGTGCTTAGGATCGAGGCCGGTTGACGGCGAAAATAGGAACTATCCAATTCGTTTGTGTCCGTGTAGTTGTTTTGATAGCTAAACAATGAAGAGGGAGAGAGAGCAAGTCAAGATTATAGTTTCAGTTAGATGCGCTTTTGCATACCGTGGATACTTCTCGAAGGGTGCATAAGCGGCCAGATTCTCATCGGACGGCACACGACGACCCACACAGCCGCCAAGGAAGCTGCTCGTCTGCGATGATTGGCCGCGTCGTGACAGACAACCAAAGAAGCGTTCGCGACGTGGACGTTGCTCGATGCTGTGCAGCTGACGATCAGTTAGGCAGTACTACAGCGAGAAAAGGAGAGAGAGACGTTTAGTTAATGCATTCAATAAGGAGTGCGTCTTCTCTCACCTGTTCCCTTATGTCTCCGCGCGAGTAGACTGAGGTGCGAGGCTGCAATTCGGTGGAGAGCGTATGCCTTAGGCGGCGACGACCGTGTGTGTGCTCGTCCTCAGAGTCGTAGCTGCGATCCATGTGGCTGGAATGGGTGGCCTGATGAGGATTAGACAAGTAACTTCAGCTCAAATGTGTCGAATGTTGGCAAAAGACTTGACTAACAGACAATAAGCTTAATTATTACTGATATTGCGTATACGCCAAGTGGCTGAGCAGTAATATAATTATAGAGTTAGTGTGCGTGAGGCGCTTTATGCAATAAATAAATAAATAGTATTAACACCATTAACACATCTCAACCAATGTAATACAATGCTTTGTGCTGTTGTTGCGTATAGCATAGAAAACAAAAATAAGAAAACAATTAAATACATGTATATAAATAAAATTTAATAAATATAAATTTAATAATAATAAAAACAGAGTGTTATATATATTATAATAAAAAATATATATATAATTTTAAAAATAAATTAATACATATTAATTGCAGAGTGTACATTGATAGTGCCAGAGCCGTTTCGCGGCATAGTTATAAGATCTGAACAGACAGAGATCCTCACAGGGGACGAACACAGGCTGGCGGCAATCGAAGGGATTGAATTAAGAGAGAATCCTAACAGGTCACTGTTAGCTAGATGTACCCTTTAGCACTCTAAGAATAGTGAATAGCAAAGTAACCTCTGTAGATTCTGATAGTTAGAGCCTTAGACAACAGAGCACATACTTATAGTATGTTTGGTTTTGCCTTATTTAAGAAGTGTGCCGCTAGCTAAGCATCTTTAAGGCAAAATGATGGATTTATTTAGAATAACTGGACTGTAAAGCAAGCTATAAGCCCAAATAATAACAATACTGCCAATGGAAATTAAATTCAGAAATGATTTAATGAAATACAATTATTAAAATTCATTCAACAAATATTGTAAATGCATAAAAATAAAGAAAATATAGTTAAATACTGCAAACTTATCGCAATCTTATTGTTGGTTGGATAATAAATGAACAAATTGCCAGCAACTTATCCCTATCTCCGCCGCCCTCCTTTCAGCTAGTCTGCCACAATAATAACGCCTAATTCCCAACTAAATCTGCATGTCATAATCATAGTTCACCCCTGGCAAGCCTCCAGGGCTGCTGTTGCTGCTGCTGCTACTCACCTTCGCGGAAACGCCAATGTTGCCCAATGAGACGGCATGATGTAAACCTGCGAATGAAGCACGTTGTTAGCACAAGCCTCGCCAAATAGACAAATGACTCAGAACACACACACACACACACACACACATACACACACATGCGGTGTGTGCTGTCTGTTTGCTCTGTCATGTTTGTGACAGGGCACACACAGTTTACACACACACAGTGCACACACACACACACATACAGTTCAGCGACTTCTCTCAAGGACTTACCCGTGCCGGAGACCGCGCCAGTGCCAGTTCGAGTTGTGCCGCGCGAGGCGATATCCATTTTGGCCCCAAAAATAACGACAAACAAACTAACACACACACACACACACGCACGCACACACACACGGACGAAGTGCTACCTTTGCTCAGGCTAAATATAAACTTCGTTGTTGTTGTAGTTGTTGTTCAGTTTGTTGTTGCTGTTTGTCTCTCTGTCGATTGTTTGAGATTCACTTTGCATTTGTTTGGCGCTGCATCAGCGCGTTGCATGCTGCACTGCCTGCTGCTGCTGCTGCAGCTTCAATCTGTATAATTAAAACTTAATCGTTGTTTTTGTGCATTCGCTGTGCGTTTGTCTGCCACTGCTCCTCCTTCTTCCTCCTCTTGCTGCTGCAGCTGCAGCTCCTCCTTCCGTTTCTTTAACTTTCTCCCACTGCGTATAGCAATCTCTGGACTTATGCAAGGCAGCAGCGCAATCGATATTCGCACTGCCCAAAAATGAAAGAAAAGAAAAGTGTGTGTGAGTGAGAGAGAGGGAGAGGATGAGTATGAAGGGGGAAAACGCGTAGGTTAAGCTGTGCACTGTGCGTGGGCTAAAAAAGAAAAGCTGCTGCTGCGTTGGCTTTTCTTTTCAATTTCCCTTTGTGCCTAATGCGTTTTTAATTGAATTTCGACAAATTTCTCGACTGAAAATTACTTTGCTTATATTTTTCTCTCTCTCTCTCACTGCGTGTGTGTGTGTGCGTTCCTCCTGCTGATGCTGCTGCTGCTGCTGCGTGTCTTGTGGCAAGTGGCAAGTCGAGCACGCTCCATGCGCGCTGGCGTTGATGCTGGAACTGAAAGCTGCTGCTGCTTGGGGCACGCACGCGAGCCGCATCCTGTCAGATGGAGACGCGTTGCCAGCAAGCTGCCACAGAGAGAGAGAGAGAGAGAGAGAGAGAGAGAGAGAGAGAGAGAGCGGGAGAGCGAGCGAGGCGAGTGCGCAACGCGCCTGGAAGCAAAAGGCAAACATAAAACAGATGTTTTTCAAGGCATGGCCAGAGGGGGAGAAGGAACGGTTTGTGGCAGCCAAAAGCGCAACAATGAACTCGTAGGACGCCTGGAAGTAGGCAACAGAGCGTGCGTGCTGCGCATGCCAACGCAGCAGCAGCCGGTCGCACTTAGCATCGCAGTCGCACTCTCAGTCGACGTCGCAGTCAGCATCACCGTCGCTGTGTCAACAAAGCAAACGATGAGCAGACAGTTGGCCAGCAGGCAGCAGCCCGTAAGCGTTGCGCGAGCTTTGTGTGGCACCTACAACCTCCACTCTCTCGCACCCTTCGCTCTCTTCCTCTTCCTTTCTCTCTCTCTCTCGTTTGGCTTCTATTTGCTTTGCACTCCTCACAGCAGCAACAGCAGCCCAAAAATTTACGACAATGCGGCGCGAAGTTGACTTTGCCATGCGGCTGTTTTCACGCGCCATGCGAACCAACCCCCGCCTAACGGTTAACGGTAGTTGTGGCAGTGTTGGGGAGGGGGAAGGGTCACATTTATTTCGGCCAAAGAACGAGTTGCTTATGCCCTTTCGCTGAGATTTTTGTGATTTAATTTAAACTTAATTCAGAAATAGTCAAGGGAAATTTGTGTACAATTTTTGTTGCATACTTTTGTGCGTGCGATTAAAGAAAGGAAATTAAGAAAGTGGACGCAAATAAAGGAAACTCATGTAGAAAACGCTTTACAAAATGGAAAAATATAGTAAAGTTGAAAACAAATTGTTCGAATTATTGAGAGTGTTTTAATGCAATATATTTCCAACTTATTATCAACTATTTGCAAAATATAATAATACATTAAATTATAAATTGAAACAATTATTTAGGAATAAATCTTAGGTAAATTATGAGCACTAACTGTATACAGTTGTCTGCAGCTCTTGCTTCTGTCAAAGGAAATTTTTCATGCTATATCTGTTGCATGCTTTTGTGCGAGCGATTTAATTTGCGACATGAGGAAATTTATAAATGACGTAAATAAAAACATTTTTTGATACTTATTAATTTGAAAAAACTATAATAATAAATTGCAATTAAGCGCGAATTATTTAATTAATTGATTTATTTATTTTAATGCAGTATCTTATATTGCAATTATTAAATAGCATTTGTGAATATCAAAGGGATTTTTCAAATTGTTGCTGTATACTTTTGTGCGGTAAATTTTAAATGTGGATTAATGAAAAAAGAAGAACACAAAAAAACAAAATTAATATATTCACATAATTTACATATATGTATATGTACATTCTTATATATTAATATATAATTCATTAATATAAATTAATTTAAATTTACCATTTAAATTGTTTCAATAAATTTCAATAAAAATAAAGTTTATTGTGCAAGAAATTTGAATATTTTTGCATTAATTTCCATCTTTTTTTGTCGAGTTTCTCAAATTTTATACATTAGTTGCAATATTTCAGAAACTTCTTAAGTCCCTCTGTAAAAGTTCCCCCTGGACTTGGCTGACTATTTTTGTTCATCCTCTGAAATTGATATGAATGCGAATTTTGGAAAATAAAAGCAAACTCATAGATCATAATATTGTGCGCAGTCAGCTGTAACTTTTGGGGGGGAAATTTGCTTAAAAAAGTTAAACAACATTCAAACATAAAATTTAATAAAACTCAAAAATTGTTTCCTGTATTAAGAGAATACTTATAAGGCGAGAGAAGCAATCTGAAAGGGAATAAATTAAGCCGCATACCCGCAATTAGAAGCTACTAACACACACACACACACACACACAACTGTAGTAGTTACTGTTGAATGTGTTTGCATATACACACACTCACACACACTCTCTAAATTGGGTATATAAATAGTCAGGAGTCGTAAGGCATTTATATAGACAGAGTAAGGCACAAAATTGTCTTATGCATTTCAGGCTGACTTTACGACTTCCCAGGGCATGTATGTGTGTGTGTATGTATGTGTGTTTATCTTGTGTTGCTGCTGCTTCTGCTGCTTACAGCGCAAATATTCGAAGCTTAGCTGTGCTTTGTGCTCGAGTCAATATCGAGCAAATATTAAGCATACGCACAGTGCGCCTCAGCATAATGCATGAAAAATTGAGCATGTCATTGACGCCAGCAGACGCTGCCGAGCCAAGTCGCTCCAGTTGCCATCGCTGTTGTTGTTGCCAGACTGTTTGCCTAGTCTAGGCACGTAGCACAATGACGCCTCGGGGTGTTGGCGGCGTGGGCGTGCGGGGTCACACGGGGCTCGTCTGGGGTCGACGCACATATTATAAAACGTAGCTTGACTTCGACGCCAAAGTTTTTAATCGCCTGCCCTGCCCTGTATTAGAGAGAGAGACAGAGAGACAGAGAGAATGTGCCACAAATTGACGCTTTATGTTAATGCCATTAATTAATTAATGAAATATGACATTTGCTCCTCTCTCACTGAATGTTGAACTTTGCCCCTTTAGCGAGTTTATTAATTTTTAGCACGTAATAAATGAAAGTTTATTGCGGTCCATTGCAGACATAATCCCCTGCCCTGCACCAGATCAAATGAGATTTCCGGCATTTTGTTTGCATGCTGCAAAATTTCTTTTGGTTTTATTATCAACATTTATCACTATCAACTACTAATGATAAGGTTAAGTTACAAATTTCATATATATATATAATATAGTTCTTGTCGCAAAATTCGCATATCTAATTTACGTTTGGAAATTTATTTAGCTACAATTTTAGATCTTAAATAAGTAGTTTGACAAATTGAGTTAGTATTTTATTTAAAGATTTCTTTTGTTTTTCTTTGAGAGTTTAGATTGGGCATTTAGATATGCATGATTTGTATGTGTTTGTGTGTATGTAAATTTATGAATAATTTATGCAAACTTTTCACTCGAATATAAAACGTGGCGAAAATTGTGTGGCAAAAACATAAAACAGGCAAGAGAAAACAAAAACGAAAACAAAGGGACAGAACTGAGAATGAAGAGGGAGAGTGATAAAGTAGAAGGAGGAGGAGTTGGAAGGAGAATGTAGTAGGTGCAGATATATATTGAAAATGTTTTCAGATTTCTTGAGTGAGGAATTTATGGGTAATTAGGTTTTATGAGCTGCTCGCCAAGTTTTAGTTTAGTTTTCCACTTGTTCCTCGTCTCATCTTTTATGTGCTTATCGTTTATGGGCTTCCCATAGTTAATTCATATATTTTTTTATTGCATATTATGGCAGTTAGTTGTAGTAGATGCTTAACAAGGCAATCGCATCATTTGTAAGACTTCGTTTCAATGAATAAACTTGCAGTGTTAATGGGGGCAGGGGGCGGGCGAAGGAGAAGCACATTGAATGGGAAAATTGTTTTTCATCATTTTGGGTCATAAAACGTTAAAAGGTGTGGCAAATATTTTGGCACGAACTTGTTGAAAGCAGACCGCAAATTACTCAGAAATACCTTAGTGGATACCTTGAAAAGATACCACAAATTACTTGGGTTATACCTTGAGGTATAATAACATAAAAGGATAACTGAAATTACTACTGGTTTACAAAGTATTAATCACCTGTCGGGATAGCTTAGTTTGTGGACAGGCTAATAAACTTGTAGAACTGAATATCGTAAACGATTTAGAGCATTAATTGACAAACTACTTAGAGTCTTAGAGTCTTTTAAATATGCATATACTCTGAATACTTATGAAGGGTGTACATAGCAAAATCTACAGCACTGAAAGAATACTTGGAATTTTATAGGAATAATTGAGTGCATATATATCGCATATAACGTAAACATTTGGAGGAATTATCATAGAAGGTTTAGTCAATTTCAATTTTTTAACATTTCGCAGCAAATTTTCTGTAAGTTGTCAGGAATTAAAGTAGAAGATTTAGATTATCAATTGCTTAGCTTGGACTCTCATAAATATGTATGTTCTGCTTATTAAGGTTCCCAATAAACAAACAGTAAATAAAAGGACTCTTTGCAAAAAGTAGGAATATTTGTGCTCAAATGTCGTATAATTTGTTGTAAAATTAACGTAATAACTTCGAGTATTAATTGAGACTTAGAGAACTGAAAGGATATTTAGAATTTTGAAGGAATATGTATGCACGAACACCGTAGAAATTCATGATAAAGACTCCGCTCGAACTCTCTTTAATATGTTACGTATGAACCCCAAGTTTTAATCGAAAATTTAAAGAACTCTCTGAATTCTTGTTAAAGAGTTAGCTCAGAGTTTCATGAATATGTACATATACTCTGAATACTCATACTGCAGAGCTTATGGCATATTTAAAGTCAAATAAAGTTGATTGCTTGAAGGAACTTGAATATAAGTTAGATGCAGGAATCGTTTAAAAACTGAGCTCAGACTCTCTCAAATATGTTTAAGCTCTGAAGAGATTTTAAAGTGCCTTGGGTTATTTAATATAAAAAGATTGCCATAATCCTCATACTCATAATTGCAATGTGATGCTGGCAATATTTCGTTTCATTTCCCTCTTGAAATCACTGCAAGTGTATCCGGTATTCGGCTTAGCCGAACTGTACTCTAGTATTTCTCTTCTTGGAAATTTCTCCACATTAAATGTTTAAAAATCTTGCTTAGTTATTCATTAATTTAATGAATCTCGAATACTTAATAGTTTATTTAAATTTAATTGAATTTTCGACCTTATTTGCACAACTCTCCCAGTTGCAGTTCATTCGTGTGTGAGTGTGTGTGTGTTTGTGATTATATGGTGTAATTATAGTGGGAGGTTTTTCAATTTGTTGTCGCCTTTCCTCACTCAATTTCGATTCATTTATTTATGCGCATTGTTTAATTGCCGTTCATTAATGCCCGCAACATGCGCAGTTAAAATGCCATTATATCATACGATATCATAGCATAAACACAGCATGCCATATCGCATTGTATCGCATATCGCATTATCATTATAAAAACGATAAAAAAAGGCTCAATCGCACAACGTGAAAGTGTTTCAATTTGCTTCGATTCAATTCGATTCATCTTGAGTTCCTTCTTCTTCTCCTCCTCCTGTCTCTATCTATCTGTATATGTATATAAATGTTTATGTGTGTTTGTGGAATACGTATTTATAATTTAAAAATAATACACGGCACGAGAAAGTGTGCCATGCATCCATCCATGGGGGCAATGTAGTATAAAATTTTCTCGCCGTATATCGTATTCATATTCAGTATCGTATCGGTGGATAAATTGTCTGTTCGTTCGTTCTTAAAATGGACCATTTAATATGTTTTTTCATTTCTGTCTGCTGTCTGCCCCTCTAGGCTCTCCTCCTCCTCTTTCTGTGCTTGTCTCTGCTGTTTTCTCTTTGTTTCGCATTGTTTATTCAATCGCAAAATATTTTTGTATGTGTTTTATTGTTGCGTTTTTCTTTTGTTCTCTCTCAATTTCAATATATATCCAGATAAAGCGCTTCCAGGGATTGTATCAGTATCAGCCTGTGTGTGTGTGTGTGTGTGTGTGTGAGGGTGTGTGTGTGTTAGAATCGTTAATTGGTTTATGGTTTTCCTGGCCTTAACTTTACGTGCTACGTAACTACGACAAAAAAAGACTAGAAAGACAATGTGACACACGACTCGAACTCGAATTCGAATCACGTATATCATACGATATATTACCGAGGCCTAGACAGAGGTGGTGATTTGCTCCACAAAGTGTACGGGTCGACAGAGTGACTGAGAGCGCTTGAGGCGGCATTGTGGCGTGCCACGTGGCGTGTGACAGCTGCCTCCAGCTCCAGCTCCGACTCCGACTCCACCTCCACCTCCTGCTGTTCCTGCTCCTCCTCCGCTACCACCTGCTGCTGCTGCTCCTCCTCCGGCTCTGGCCTGTCGATACGGCGTACGCTGCAGCGAGGCATAAGCATGCGGTACGTAGATAAATTCGCGTGATGGCGCTGCCACGCCTCCTCCTCCACCCCCTCCAGAATGAGTCCCGCCGTGCCGCAGACAGTTGCACTGCTGCGACATGGTCGACAGACCCTCTGGCACGCTGCGACTGCGTGCTGAGCTGCCTCCTCCTCCATAGGCGCCGTAGCTATTCGAGTTGGGGCTGCAGGTGCAGATGAGCGGTTGTCGCTCCTGAGATCTGTAAAGAGTGTTGAGTAAGGCATGAGTTAAGATAAATTAAGTTAAGGGATAAATGGGGTAAGCGACGATAAGTAGGTCGAAGTAGATCGTGAGCTAATAGCGCAGTGAGTTCACAGGCATGAGTTAAAAAGGGTTCATTATGTCATTGGTGAGGAGAAGGGGTAGTGTTAGAGGTATAGCAAAGGGTCCTCTGTTTCTGAATTAAAGGTGCGATTGAGTTGCATTGAGATTGGTTAGATTGAGTTGCGGAGTAGTAGTAGAGAATCTCCAATTGGGTAAGCTTAAGTGTTAGGGTTAAGGGTAAAGGTATAACAAGGGGGTCCTGCTGCGTCTAAATATTCTCAAAATAACCTTGGATTATGTAAAAGGTATTTCTAAGAGTGGATTACTGTCATAAGGGAATAAAAGAGGCACAGGTAGAGGTAAAGAAACAGAGTCCTACTGTTACTGAATATCAAAGGTGCGATTGAGCTAAGTAGTAGTAGAGAAGAGTAAAGGTATAATAAGAGGGTACTGTAGCATTTGATAACTGAAAGAACTTTGATTGAAGTAACAAGTCATTAAGGGAGGTTTACCGCTAATGATACAAAACTAAGTAGAGCAAGAGGGTATTGTTGCTCAGAATATCACAAGCTCATGCTGCAATGAATAAGACAGGCTTGAGCTACAAATGTACAAATGCTCGTATGAATTTGTCAGGCTTAAATTAAGCTAAGAGTATTCAGTTCAATTGTAAAGGGTATGGTATGAAGTGAAGAGGCAAAACAAGAGCCTGCCAATCCTCCTAAATATCGTTAGCTTACGGCAAAACAAATCAGATAAGATTGACTAGGTGACTAAGATGTATTACATCATGTACGATATGACAATCTTTAAAGCATAATGTAAGATCAAGACGGATCTGGTGCTCATCAGAACCATTAGTAAATCTTATAGCGGATTTGATAAGCTTGAGTTCAGTAAAGGGAATTCTTTGTCATCCAAGGGAGGCACTAAGGGCACCAAGGGCTAGATCTAGAGGGTTCTGCTGCGCGTGAATATCGTAATTCAAGGTGCAATGCTTAACACAGGTTGAATTAAGTATAGTGTATATCAGATGGCAAATATGGAGCCTCCTGTATCTCTTGAATATCGTAAGCGCAAGTTGCATGCAATACGACTTTAACAGGAAGCCGCACAAACAGCTGCCAATTGGATTTTGTGGGGCTTGACTGCGCACTCGATAATTGCACGTCAGCCCAAGTCACTCATCAGTATCAAGTGTACGATGCCATATGCACAACAGACATACAAAAATTACACATATGCAGATATATATGGAGCATATACATACATATATACCCATATTCCATATCTGCATATCGTAAACTCGTGCTCGATTTCATTCCAACTGAAGTGCAGTTGCCTATTGAGGTGGGTGGGAGGAAAATCCTCCGAATTGGAATCATATTTCATATTTATTTGCATTGTTATTGCTGAGGTTATTATTGTTGTTTTTGTTGTGGTTATTGCTGCTCAATTAGGGGCTCATTTCGTGCATTGTTTAGGGTTGCCTGCCAACGCAATCTGCGCAATTATTTGTAAATTATGATTCAGTTTTGTGATTCTCATTTAATTTGTTAGCAATTTGCAGCGTTCTGAATTGGAAGATTAGCGACGCCGCAGTAACAAAGGCAATTTGGTGTGGGAAAAACAGGTAAAGCAACATTTGAATACACTTTAAAAGGGAAGGGGGAATATTGTATTCCTTCTCTCTCTCTCTTTGCATTCCTTAGATGTCTAGCTCCTTATACGTCTCTATCACGTCTCTCTATCATTTCTGTTACATTCTTTAGTCCCTTATCCCTGCCTTTCCCTCTATTACTCCTTCTCCTCATTGTCCCTTTAGTCTATCTTAATTTTCGATTACATTCAGGTTTACACCCTATACCCATAGCCTGGGATCCCTTTGTCGTCCTCTTCACTCTGCATAAAGTGACTCATGACCATTGTAAAAAGATACAACTTTTGATTAAGGACAAAAACAGAAGTTATTTAAAAGTATGAACAAAAACCAAATGCTTCTGTCAGGGCTAACAAGGGAGGCGGGCGAGCGCAAAGCGGCGCCATCTCGAGCAAAGATGTTCATATGTATATGTGTCATGGCACCTCATGAGGGATCCCACTGTGTGCGCGACTGTCGCTTTTGAGGTTTTTACATGTCTGTCTGTCTGTCCGGATGTCCTGTCTGTCCTGTCTGTCCTGTCTGTCCTGTCTGTCCTGTCTTGCCAGTCTTGCCAGTCTTGCCTGTCTTGCCTGTCTTGCCTGTCTGTCCTCTGCGATCATATTAATCTCTCCCACGTAGTACAGTCCATTCTCTTCTCTCTCTCTCCACTTATCTCTCTCTTCTATACATCTCCCTCGCACTTACTTGGGTGACTTACGACATCCTAGCTCGTAGGTGCTGTGCCAGTTGCAGTAGACCTGCCCGTCGCAGCAGTTGTGCTGCTGGATGAACGAGAGACTCCGCTGCAGGCGCTTGCCCATCTTGGCTCCAATGCTGCCCTGGCCCAGCTGGTAGGGCGTGCGTGCCTGTTGCAGTTCCAAGTTGTGGCAAGCTAATTGCTGTGGATGCCCCGACTGCTGCTGCTGCTGGTGATGATGATGATGATGCCCCATATGAGGCGGGGCAGCGGCAGCATGATGCATCATATGACGTTGACAGCAATGAGTACTCGAGTTGGCTTGCAAGTAGGGCTCCATCTGATTCAGACTAATGCAGCTGCGACTGAGTAGATCCGGCGCAGGATACTCCCCATAGCCATAGTCCAAATGCAGATTAGGTCGATGATGTCGCGCTGAGGAGTGACGCATCAAAATTGGCGTAGGCAAATGACCATTGAGATGACCTCGTCCAGCATGTCCATGACCATGTTGTTGTTGCTGCTGTTGCTGCTGCTGCTCTGGAGGCTCACTAATGAAGAAGATGATGATGCTTGCAATGGCTGCAGCCGCAGAGCAGATATAGTAACCAGCACGGCCATACTTCAGTGAGTAATCGTTGAGGAACGAGGTGAGGGGCACGCTGATTAGCACCGGAACTGATTGCACGCCTCGAATGAAGCCTGGCAAGCAGAGAGAAAGGGAGAATGAGAGAAGTTAGTTTGAAATGAGAGGGTCTTCCTCATGTTACTCACCCCAAGCCTTGGAGAAATGCTTCAGCTTAATCCTCTCCAGCGCCAGTATCTTCAGTGAGTACTGGAAACCACCTAGACCTATGCCATAGAGCCAGCTGAGTATACAGAGGCCCTTGTAGCCCATGACGAAGGAGAGAAAGAGTATGGCCAGCGCAACAATTGAGATGAAGAGCTGAAGGTGTGAGAATAAGTCAGAAGATATCGATTTATCAAATTA
The DNA here is from genome assembly GCA_018903425.1 of Zaprionus nigranus. Classification (NCBI taxonomy): domain Eukaryota; kingdom Metazoa; phylum Arthropoda; class Insecta; order Diptera; family Drosophilidae; genus Zaprionus; species Zaprionus nigranus. Next base: position 933,391 of record JAEIGD010000025.1, read on the forward strand.
AATCAAATAAAAGGAGGCTAGGCAGGAAACCCTTTACTTACCTGTGTAACAATTTTGGTATTGATCACAAATTGACGTATGACAAAGCAGCGACGGAGTAGAGCACCAGCTAAGACAACGCCCAGTGCCATGGAGATGCCTAGAAAGGTTTGTAGCAGCACCAGTTCCTGCACATCTGAGCCCTCCTTGCCAGCATTGAGGGCCTGTGAAAGATTTAAAGAGAAAACAAAGGTTATCAAATGATAAAGAACTCTTTCCACACCCTCTTCTACCATTAGAAACATGGGTGTGTAGATGCCAAAGGCTGCCACGCTGGAGGTCATGAGGAGTATCTTAACAGTTACGGATTTCAGGGATGATATGTCCAGAAATAAATATCGTGTGGGTGATTCCACTTCGTGCGTCAGCTTAGGCTTCTTTTCGCGTAGCTAAAGAACAAAGAAAGAAAGGGTTTTAATACTTAAGATCAAATGTAGAACTCTCCCTCTCTCTCCCTCTCTTTCTCATTGGTACCTTCTTGCGCTGATTCTTCAGATGCTGTATGGCTCGACGCTGTGGATGGTAGAGCGAGGCGGGGCGATACATGAGGCCCATGAAGAAACTGAGTGCGGTTAGAGCAGCGACAATCTGCAGACCGAGGCGCCAACCCGCCTTGCCCACACCCTCCTTGAGTATCACTGAGAAGAGCGCAATGCCCACGCCCTCACCGGACATGGCGACCATTTCGACGAATTGACGACGCCGCTTAAAGTAATTGCCCAGCATCACAGTGGATGCCTCACGCACCATGGAGACGCCGATGCCGAAAACGATGCCTGCGGAAATGGGAGGAGGAAGGAGCAAGAGTGGGAGAGGGAGTGGGAGTGGGAGAAGTGGAAGTATATAATGGTAAGCAAGTTCCGGCAAGTTTCTCATATCACGTATACGCACCATAACTGAAAACAACCTGACCGAATTCCGTGGCAAATGATGTGAATAATATGCCCAGCGGCATCACCAGCCCGCCCACAATCGAGAGCATGCGAATTGAGCGTTTGCGACACAGCGACACCACAAACGGTATTGCCAGCATCGAGATGGACCAGCTCAGTGCTCCGAGTAGCTCTGCATAGGGATAAGGAAAACAAGAAGAGAAAGTAGTAGAGAATTTATATACAGTGCGAGCATATTATAAATTAATGAGCAAGTCGTAAATATTTATTCAGGCTTACTTCAAGTCAAGCACACCAAATCTAAATAAAGTAAGTGTGCAGTTAAGCTAAGCTCTTGTTTTTTTATCCAAGTTTTTCTTTTAATTTTAATATAATCAAAGCACTTTTGACTCTATTTAAATGGGATTTGATTTCATTTATACTAACCGTAAATCTTGGCTGCATATTTGAGATATTTAAACGAGAAATTATAATGATTTATAAGCTTAATACCAAATTGCTAGTTTAATCATGTTATAGACTACCTTGATTAAGAAGCCAACCCCATATTCTAATCATTAAATTATTTCTACAACAACACTTATTACTACATTTTCTTGAACTGTTTATTGAAATTGTATTTTTAAATTTCCACATCAATTGTCCCTCTCAAATAAAGTTCTTCTTTTTCTAATCAATCAATCATTGTAATAATCATTATAAAAAAGGTGTTGTCTTGTAAGATTTCCTTTTTTCACATAGAAATAAAATATAGTAAAATATGTAAACTCATGTAGTTATTTTAATGAAAACTAAAAATTAAATTAAAAAATTATTCTTCTATTTAATTGCAAAAATTGTTCTTAGTTGATTAGTGAATCTATAGCACGACCAATACCGAGCTCCGTCCAATATTTTCTTATGAATTATAATTATTTTTCTTGAAGTGTTTGTTCTTGTCTATTCAGTTTCGTGAAGGTGCTTCCCTGTGAATAAGTGCTGTGGCATCTCATTCAGATGAAATAATAAATAAAATACATTTTAAAATGCGTCTGCATAATGAAATTGAAATTAACTTACTTCTTCTCTTTGCATTTGCAGTTGTTTTTATCATTATTTGTTACAATTGCTTACTAAATATACATATATAATATATGCCAGTTTATGCAACTTTCTCGACATTTGTTAAATTTCTGCATTTTTTTTACAATCCAATAATTCAAATCAAATTGCAACAAATTAAATAATTAATTAATTCAAAACGAGAGCAACAGTCGCGCAAAACGCGACAGTGGGATACCCTTCGAGCTGTGTTCCCGTGTAGTTTAATTTATTAAATTCATATGCATATGCACATGCTTTGAAATTAATCCACTGGCTGCCCGCCTCTCTTGTTAGGTGACGAAGCACTTGGTTTTATGCTCATCCTTTCTTAAATAACTTCTGTGATTATTGTCCGATCGGATTGTATTTGGAGACTACGTAGATATTTCATTCAGCTTAGTATATGTTAAAGTCAGAAACATGTATCTTTTATAACGCTACAAATTGAGTATAAAATAATTTTTTGTGGGGCGGGGGCGGGCACCTAACATTTGAAATAAACTTGATCTGCTTATAGTACACAGGAGTCTTCCTGCCAAATTTGGTAACTCTAGCTTTTATAATAACTGAGATCTGTGCGTTCATACAGACAGACAGACAGACAGACAGACAGACGACAGACAAGGCCATCGAATCGGCTTGTGATCCTGAGCAGATTAATACTATGGTCTCCCAAGCCTCTGCCTGTTACATACATTGCACAGTTATATCCCTTTTCTCTACCATTTTCAATGGTCGAAGGGTATAAATATTACAAAATCCTGCGCGTAGTTTATTCCATTATGCTCATTCTAACAACATTCTAAATACCCTAATATAAAATATTTACAAATACACTGACACTATCGTGCCACAAAAGAAAGCTCATTAACCGCTGTTTGCCACAAGTCCTTTGTGCCTGTAAATTACTTGCTAAACTTTGCTACTATATAGAGTTCACTATCTGCCTCTCCCCTATACATTTCTCTCTGTCTACCCTATATAATATTTTAATTAATAATCAAAATCTGCGTGGGGCAGGCCTGGGCAAGGGCAGGCTACTCTTCATTCTGGCTGCACATGCAATTTGCACTGTAATCTAATGTCTTTTCGCACTCGCACACATCCTGCCGACAAACCGGTCGACATCCTGCCAACATCCTGTCCTGACAAGCCCAGCATGCAGTCGAGTCGAGTCGAGTGCAGGCGAGTGCAAGCAATTTCTAGACGGCGTACTCGGCCTTACGAACACACGAAAGCACTTACCGATGCCGCTTGTTTTATGCAAATGGTCTACGGCGTAGAACAACAGCAGGCCGTAGCTGAGCTGCAGCCCGGTGGTCAGGATGTGCACCAGAAACGAGACGCCACAGATGATCCAGCCCCAGCCGCCGTCGGGATAGAAGTACTGTCAGGTATTAGAATAGAAGAGGAGTAGAGGTATGAACAATAACACGAAAACAAAAAAACAAACAGCGTAAACAAAGCAGAAGTTAGCAATGCATGGTTGGGCAAGCACTGTGTACAGTTTGACATGCAGTGCGTGTGCTAGGGAGGCAAGTACAGACAGACAGGCAGAGAGACAGACAGACAGGCAGTCAGGCAGATAGACAGACTGATGTCTGTAGTTTAACAAGCACTGTATACACTTTGACATGCACTGTGTGTGCTAGTAAGTGAAAGGTAGGAAGACAAGCAGACAGACATACAGACAGACAGACGGACAGACGGACAGACAGACGGACAGGCAGACTTTTGTTTGTTGTACAATGCTTGTATAAAGTTTGGTAAGCACTAACACAGTTTGACATGCACTGCGTGTGATGGAAAGCAGACAAATAGAGAGACAGTAGCACAGACAGAAGCACAGACAGCGGGCAAACACTCTGCAGTTTGACAAGCACTGTATACACTTTTATATGCACTGTGTTTACTAGAAAGTGCATGCAGACAGACAAAACAAACAGACGGACAGGCAGACTGTTGTTTGCCAGTTTGACAAGCACTATATATAGTTTGACAAGCATTGCACTGCGTGTGCTTGTAGAAAGCCAAGTGCAGGAAGACAGGCAAACAGTCAGACAGACAGACAGACAGTCAGACAGACAGGCAGACAGACTGTTGCTTGCCAGTTTGACAAACACTTCACACAGTTCTAAAAGCACTGTTCACAGTTTTACAGCACTGCTCATGCAATACTACGCACTGCACTCACTCTGTCTTTGCTGCACCTCAAGCTCAGTTGCACAAGCACTGCCAGCACACAGTTTGACAATCACTGGGCTCACCTGTCGTATACGCGTCGTGTCCACGCCCGTACGCCGCAGCGCAGGAATATTGCGATGCAGCAAATTAAACTCACGATCAGCTAGTGCCGGAAATGCAGAGTCCTCCTCCTCGGCAATGTGTCCTGCATGTGCAGCGTGTGGCGCCTCAAATCCTGCAACAAGAACAACAACAACAAATGCAGAGTTGATTAAATGCAAACGGGGCGTATGAGCGATGGCATCATTACTCACCCAAGTAGCAGCCGCCATTGGCCAGCAGCGGTTTCGGTGGCGGCGGCGGCGGCATATGATGCGAATGCGGAGCATGTTGCAAGTGCTGCTGTTGCTGCTGCTGCTGCTGTTGGTACCAATTATCGCAGAGGCAGAGCTGCGGCGGTGCATAGTGCGGCGGCGTCAGCGTCGGCATCGGATTGTAGAGATAACAACAGGCAGTCAAATTGGAATTGGAACTGGGATTGGCGGCGGCACCAGCAACGGCAGCAGTGCCTCCGCCTGATGCTGCATACCAACGTGCCGCGGCTGGCGGCGCCGGTGGCTGCAGCAGCTCCGGATGCGTGCCACAATGCCGACTGCAGCTGGCAGCATGATGTGGCAGCTGCTGCTGCTGTTGCTGCTGTTGTGGCAGCGTGGCATAGCTGCCAAATGTGTCGCAATGTCGCCTGTTGGGCTGTAGTGGAAAGCGAGCCGGATTTGTTGCATGGCAATGACGCGTTGTTGCTTGCATCGCTGACTGCATCTCGGACTGGGGCTGAGGTTGCTCTGCTGCTGCTGCTGTGGCTGGCAGATTGGAGAGACGCGGACAGGAGAGCCACCAGGCGAGGGGTTGATTGTTGAAGCGGCAGTCGGGGCACAAGTAGCGCGGCGTACTGAGTGTGGCAGCTGCCTCCGCGGCCTGTTGATGATGATGTTGTTGATGTTGCTGCCTCTTCCTAGGGCTGCCAGTTGTAACAGTTGCTGCCGTTGCTGTTGCTGCTGTGGTTGTTGTTGCTGCTGCTGTTGTTGTTGTTGTTGCTGGTGTTGCAGTTACTGTTGCTGCTGCTGCTGCTGCTGGTTTGCTACGGCCTTGTTGTGGCTGCGGCGGTTCCAGCTCAGTTGCTGGCTGTGTATGGGAATGCGAATGTGGATGCGCCTGTGGATGCTCGCAGCTTAGATTGTATCTTCGTCACAGCGCACATTTGTTGCACAGCACAGCGGCGGTGGCAGCGTTGCTGTGCCGCAACAGACTCGAGTAGGGACGTGCCAAGAGGTCTTCCTGTTGCTGCTGCTGCTGTTGCTGCTGCTGCTGCTGCCCGTGCTGACTCTCTTGGCAGCAACTCGGCAGCAACGTGGGGCAGCTGCCGTAGAGCTGCGATGATGAGGTATTCGATAGTCGGCGATAGTAGTTGTTGTTCTGCTGTTGTACCATATCATGGTCATCTGTGTGGGCGTGTGGTCTGGGGGCGTGACGCAGCCCTAGCGCTAGGCGTGGCAGACACGAGCTATCACTGCAGTTGCAATCGCATGTGCACTGGATGACCATTGTCTACAGCAGTCTGACAGTGTGTGTGTGTGACAGTGTGTGTATGGGTGTGTGTATGGGTGTGTGTAAGAGTGTGTCTGTATTGTGGTCTCGTGCAGTGTGTCCCCTTTTTTTTTTCTTTGTACCGCACTCAATGCCAGCGGCGCATGTTCCTCTGTGCAGCGGCAGGATGAGGATGATGGAGATGGAGAAGGTTTCTAGGCCAACGCCAGCAGGCCACTGCATCCAGTTGCGACCATCATCGAGGCCATGTCGAGGTGCTGCTCTCTCTCTCTCTCTGTCTCTCTCGCACTCTCTCTTGGGGGGGCAGGCACTGTAAAAATTGGGAACATGGCAACACACACACAGAGAAACCGTCAATAAATAAATCAAAATCAATTTGTTTGCCTTACGCAGGCGACACAGCTAAACGCACACAACATGCTCCATCTCCCTCTCTCCCTCTATCTCTCTCCATCTGCCTTTCTCCCTCCCCCAACTGACACGTAGCATATGCAATGCATAATTTAATTTGCTGTTCAATTGCGTGTTTTGCCAATTTGCCTGTGAGGCATGCGGCAGCAGCAAAAAGATTGCCAGCCAAATAATGGAATTTAGTTGCGGTCACAGTTTGAGCTGCACTGCATTAGCTTGTTTGCAATTCAATTGCAGCAAAAACAATATAATAATTGATTCCAGATACTGCAAACACAATTTGTTCTAAAGCTTGTTGGGGAAAATCGAATATTTATGATCATACATGGAATATGAGAGGAAAAGTTTTGGGCATAGCAAGAGAAATTGGTTGGAAAATATGTTTGAAGTGCCTCAGGTTAAGTTGAGGGGTAGTTGCGAAAACAATAGGGAAAACACAGTAACAAGGCAATATTGGCATATCTATATCTCTCGGGGTACATACGATTCATGTACAATAAGAAAAAAATATAGAATACTGTAGATATCTTTATATCTATAGAATGTATAGTTACATATGTACCATAGTGCACCACTTGACCACACAAACACACTCACATACACTCACAACTAATAACACGTACATACATCAAATTGCCACTTGTACTTAGCAAATAAGTCAAATATTTATGTATTGCATCAGAATCAATTCAAGTCTGCTTAGATTTAAACATCCGCAGTCCCAAAACGGCGGGAAAATAACAAATCAGCCTTTTCTGATATGTAATCCACAGAGGGTCAAAACTAACGCAGCTCAAATTCTCAGTTGATCCGTTCCCATGCACAATCCACTTAAGAGAGTGCATAAAAATAAAAGAGAGCCTTATGTACACTCAATATAGAAGTTAATAAGACTCAGCCAAGAGTTAATTCGACCTTCAATTGTAAGACACTATTGATCTCCGCGTACCCCTTAACTTCTTTCGTTCTAATAAAAATATATTTTTTTTGAAAACCTTAAACCGGCAGCCGGTAGAATATTAGTTAAATCGTTAATTAGTATCCGCCTATACACACTCACTTACACCGCGAGTGATATAAAACCTTCGATTGCGTAGCTAATTAAAAGTTACTGGAAGGCGACAATCCGTGAAAACCAAATAAACACGATGCTTAGTGAAACATTCCAACTTAATAGCCCACTGTGAAACTGTGACCGCTACTGGAAGTGAACAATTTTTTACATTTTTACATAAAGAGCTGCAGTGAACAGCACTAAAGGACAATCGTTGTCCCAGGTCAAACCCAACAAACAACAACAAGCACAACTACAACCACAACTACATCAAGTTCAACTTCTGTCTGAAAACTATCTGAACCAAGCCCTTGGTCAGATCAAACAAATACCAACAATCACTGGTATCACATCGGAGTTAAGATCATTCATAAGACGAATAGAGTTTATCCTCTACCCAACAACTGATGCCCGGCAAGGACACATCCTATTCATCGGAGGTGAGGCTCAGCGAGTGTCCCAACTGAGCGCGGCTAACACATGGAATGATCTGAAGGAAGCCCTTATTTTGGAATTCAAAACTCAGACACCTTTTGAAGAACTGCTAAGACGACTCTACAATACACCATTTACTGGATCGATTCATAAGTTTATAGAAGAACTTGAAGAAAAATGTTTGGTAATAACGAATAAGCTAGATTTAGAACACAACCCATTCAATAACCACATATAGTGACATATTCATTCTCCATATGAAATACTTAAACCGATCTTTTGAAAAGCTACACTCTTCAAAACCCTAAAAGTTCTCTTAAGACACCAATCGTCAAACAATAAGAAGCTTAAGTTACTGATAAACAAAGATGTAAAGCTCTGTAGAACTTTAAGGTTTGCTGGTCCATGAGAATAATTCTCAGTCAGTTAGTTTATGAGTCACACTGGTGTAATAAACAACACATAAATCCATCAAATACAAATTATAAATAAAAACTATATTTTTTAATTTAAATGAACACCTAAATACTTAATTATATATACCAACGGCATGAATAACACCGCAAAAGATGTGATCAAAAGAAAACTCCCTAATAGACTTTCTATGCAGTTAGCTAGATTCGACATAACAACTGTAAGCAAGTTGAAGTAAATCGCTCAACAAGAGGGTTGATATGATAACGTATGGTCCGATTGTCCAAAACCACAAAACAGTCAAAATAAAAATAATACACACTCACAACCAATAACACGTACATACATAAATTTGCCACATGTACTTAGCATATAAGTCAAATATTTATGTATTGCATCAGAACCCATTCCAACCTGCTTAGACATAAACATCCGCAGTCCCAAATTCGGGACAATAGCAAATCAGGCTACTCTGCTAACGCAGCTCAAATGCTCAGCTGATCCGTTCCCATGCACAATCCACTCAATAGAGTGCATAAACATCAGTTTGTAGCTTAGATTCAGATTTAATTTCATTTTCAATTGTAAGACACGCGTACCGCTTAAGTTCTTTGGTTCTAATAAAAATATATTTTCTTGAAAATCTTAAACCACGGACGTGTAATTGTATATATATTGAAAATATATCATAAACATATGTACATCGACAATATTTCATAGATTTACTAAAGCTGATTACAATTTTAACATAGTAAACAAATAATAAATTGTTACAAACCATTTGGCATATTGTCTTCTGACATTCTAATGATTCATTAATTATATATCGATTTTACACTCAATCTGACACTAATGTGGCACAAGATAAATAATTATAAAACAAAAACGAGGAAGAAAGGCTACCTTCAGTATGCTAAAAGCTTTATACTCTTGCAGGTTCTTATTTTCAATATTTTAACAAATAACAGAAATTGACCGATAGTTTATATGGCAGCTATGCGATATTTATACAGAGTGTAGCAATAAGAAATATATGTGCATCAAGATAGCTCTAAAACTGTAAGACTCGTTTACGTTGACACAGGCAGACGGACGGACAGACAGACATTCCCTGGTGATGCTGATTAAGAATATATTATATATACTTTATGAGATCGTTGATGTCTTAAATTTACAATATTATTTAATTAATATATCCTCTACAAGGATATAACAACATTTTACAAATTATGGTATTTACCTTTTAATATTTCATTACTTTAGAAATAATTTTTTCCATATCTTTAAATATTTATATTAAATAATATTAAATAATTTTCATCCCTAGAACTTCGTCCATATTCCAATACTAATCAATTATATATATTAAATTAATTTATATCAAATTTGTGTCAATTTAAACATTTTTTTACTTTATTCCCATCCTAAAAAGCCCCTCAACTTTCCACTACTGCAACATAATTTACCTTATAAGCCCACACACACACACTAAATCACGTTCGTTGCACAATCTTGGCCAATTTGCCGCTAATAAATTCAGTTAGGCAAAATCTCCATGACACAATATGTGCCCTAATTTCAGAATGATTATTCCCGTGAATTAAATGCTTGTGTGTTAAGTCAAGCAAATAATATGTCGTTCAGTCACCTGGCCTGGAAGATGCGATACATACACTCATTCATTTGGGTCGAACGACAAATCAATCATCACTTATCAGTAATCAGTGAGCCGCACACTAAGAGCAAACCAGACACAGACAGAGCCAGAGAAAGAGGAGGAAAAAGGAAGAAGCGCCAAAGTTCGTCATAAACCACGTGATGGGGCTAAAAATACAACTGTCAAGTGAACCACATCATTCAATTTACACCATAACCGTTTGGGAATTACAAGTGGAAAATTGATTAGTGCCTGCGGTTGCCAACGACGCCAACGATGCGTCGTGCCATAGCGAAGAGCTAAGAGTCATTGATGAATTAAGTGCAAAGTGCAAACAAATGGTAATTGCCCTTTTTTATAGCAGGGGGAAGACTTGGAAGTACTCTGTATTAGGGTGTTATGTGGAGTAACACTTGAAGTTACTTCGATTCTTTATAGAAATTAGGGAATGGTGTGGGATATATATTCAATAGTTGTTTATTTTAATAGTAAGATAGACAGAACGGAAAGATAACAAGCACGAAAGAGAGAGTGTAACCAAAACGATTGCTGATATGTTTGACATTTATGCTTAACGTATTTTGTATTGCATACTTGCCGGCAGCACCTTGGAGTACTCCTGTTACATTTATTACATAAATAACTTCTATGTTAACTGACTGCACACAAGCAAATTTTCAGAAATCATTTGGATAGTGATAGTTCTTGTATTTTATCATTTTAAGGAGGCGGTAATGGGAGTGGCCAAATTCTAAAATGACATTAACATGCGCGTCATATTGAAACATATTATCATCAAATTTGATAGTTCTAGCTTTGAGATCTAGTTAGATTTTCACATGGAGGGACAGAAAGACAGACAGACAGAAATGGCTATATCGACTGTTTATGCTGATCTAGAATATATATACATTGTTAGTTCTTCCAAGTCATCTCATCTTCTGCCTTTTACATACCGTTCTAACTTAGGTGTTGCGAATATATAAATGGAAATGAAGTGGTAATTCTATAATGAGCTACGAATATATATACAATATATATTAGAGATATATAGTAGGTATGTATGTAACATATATTGAAAGCTAAATAATAGGGTATGTAGCTTATTCGAAGTTTAAAACTTGCATACTAATTAGCTGCCTTCACTCATACTTAGTCCATAAAAAGCATGTAAACATGGAGATAAGGTTGACAGGCAAATAGAAAATGAACTGCAATCTCTGTCTTTCTCCCTCACTCTTTCCATCACTTTTTATGTCTCTCACTTTCTACCCCCACACAAATCGTTTCTAATCCTGTCTTAATCCCATTTCATAAGTTTATTAAATTAAGGAAAATAGACTTCAATTAGAATGTTTGCAGACTGCAAACGGAGTTTAATCTGCGCCACAAAGCGAGCCAGAAAGTCGGTCCCGGACTCTAGAGCAAGCGTGGGATTTAATCATTATACAAGCGAGCTTGGAGACTTTGAGAAATTGACCAACTGATTGTTCCAGACAGTTTGGCACTTTTGTTGCGAAAACTTTCAGCCACAAAATTTGAATGGGAATATTTTGGAAAAAGAAAAATGAATTAAGAAAACAAAATTCAATTGAATTTTATAGAATGATTTTTTGAGGCCAAAAATCGCATTGTCAACTGCAAATAGAATTTCCTTTCAAATAAAAAATGGAAATCGCTTGTCATGACGATTTTTAGAGTGCCTACCCCATGCTGAATCCCTCCTCCCCTCTCTTTCTCACCCTCTCTCTCTGTCTCTCCACCATCAACATCATTCACCTCCTACTCTAAAATGTATCTGTATATTTTTTCGGTCGCTACACTTGTCTCGCTACACATGATTGATTTGTTGTTGTACTTGTTATTTATGGATGTTCCCCGGGCTCGACTTTTTGTGGGGGCCTGACGATTTTTATCGTTTCGATTAGCTCAGTGTCCTTGGGTAGCAGCTATAAAGATGATAAATGATTTGGTTAGCTTGAGCTATAAAATGTGGCAAGGCAAACTGATGCCGAAACAGGAACAGGAACAGGAACTTGCAACTGCAGCAGAAGAGTGGGGCAAGTGCAACACCCCAAGAGGACCCCTCCTTCATCTACCTCCTACCCTACCTCGACACCTCGATAACAAACAAGCATCAGCAACCATACATAGTGTAGCCTCATCCTGTGGCCCACTATTCCACTTTTTATGGCTTCACATTGCGATTTAGCCGACAACAGCAAAAGGAACTTTTTTACAATGCACAGCGGCGCATTTAAATTGATTGTAAGCAGCGGAGGATGGAAAGGAGGAGGAGCAGGAGGAGAAGAAGGGGCGTGGCAAAGCTGTACAAGAAGCTGCTGCTTCAGGAGGAGGCAGGAAGCAACCAAGGAACAGGCAACATCAATCAAAACGCATTGTAAGGATCCAACGGGGAGTAGTAGCACAACACAAACACAGCCATACAAACCACACACACACAAACACACACACCACACACATACAAAGAGGCAGCTTAAAATGGAACCAAACCCAATTCGCACACAACCTGTGGAAGCATAAAATTTAAGACAAGCCAAAGCAAAGACGGAGCAGGCACAAGGCAACAGACGCCCAGCAGAAGGTACAGGTAGTAGCGCAGGAAGGTGCTGGAAGTAGGAACAATGTGCACAAGAGGAGGAATCCAACCTGCAGAACCAATACATAAAGACATCCTCTACATCCTCTTCTAGCCCAAAACACTTCCTCTCCAGCGAAATGTGTGAAAACATAAGCACGCTGCAGCAGTTCGGTGTGACTATGAAATACCTGCATTCGCATCATAAACACGGTAACTAGCGATGGGTGCGTGAGGCACGAGGTAGAAAAAATTTTGTAGAATATTTAATGTATTGAAGTGAGAGGAAAGTGAAACCTTTAAGTAGTAATACATTTATGACTCTTGATAGCTTTCACGCCTTTAACCTGTACACGAATGTAGAAATACGCTTAGCGATGGGCACGTGAGTCACGATAGAGGGGAAAAATTCTGTTCAACTTGGAAATAATTAACGAAAAAAGCATTAGGTTCTCTAAGTGTCAATTATAAACAGCTTTTATAGGTCTATTGATAAAATTCACAGTAAAAGAATGTAGAAATGCACGTGAGTCACGATAGTGACTTTACATTTCTGTAAATCTTCAAATATAAACAAAAGGAAGCATAAGGCTCTTTAAGACTTTTTTGATGCCACTCACGAACTGAATACTTAAAATAAACTGGGAAAAGCAACAAATCACGCGTGACACGACTAAAAAATATATATTAAACAGGCAACTATATACGACTGAGAACATAATATAATTGAATTCCAGAACTTGAAACAAGAACTTCCGCAATCACCTACGATACATGAGTCACAATGTTTTAATTCTCAGTTTTCAAAAATCTATGAAAATAAAAGTATTGCATACTTTTCAGTGAGTACCCCACTTGAGCACGCGTGACACGCCACAACCCATTACACATTACACATAAAGTGGCATGAAGACGACGCCCTCCAGTCGATTTCAAGTATTTTCCCACGCTGAGCACGCACACTAATAATATAAATTTTTAAGTAAAAAAATGCGCCGTAAGTAGCTCAGCTCAAATGCCCCCGTAGAAAGAAAGTAGCTTCGAAAATGTCATACCTAGCATAATGGCCGCCGGGTGTCTTATGGGTGTACACACCATGACACGGTTATAAAAATATTTTGCGAACATTTTTGCCGTTGTTCACATTATTTTCTTTTTTTTTGGGTTTTCTTTTTTTTTGGCTGTTTTTTTTTTTTTGGGTTTTCTGTGTGTTTTTTGTGTTGCCATTCAAGTGTAAAACTGTTCACACAGCTCGAGACGCTGCTGCCTTTCGGCTTGGCTAGCTTTAGTGCGGTGAACTGCGCTCAGTCTCTGTCTCTCTTTGTCTCTCCCGTCTGTCTCTCTGTGTCCCTCTCCCGCTCGTTGTGGCTGCCCGCAGGCCACGTTTAATGTCAGGCGGAACATTTCAATAATATGCTAGACATGCTTGGTACTTGTGCCATATTTCGGTCAGGTCGCTCGCTTTTTATGTCCTTTTCAAAATGTTTTATTAAATTGTAAAGCGTTGTGCAAATGCAAATACCTCCTGATCTGAGCACACAAACCAACACCCACCCACAAAGTCGGAAGCAGCCACGCCCACTCGCCCCCAGCTAGGTTGACTTAACTGGTCATTGACTTTGGGGGCAACTTTATGAGGCACTAAAATTAAATATACAAACGTGCCATATAAATACATCCTAAATCGTACATCGCACATCGCACATCGTGCTTCGTGCCTGGGCATGTGGCTGCCTATAAAAAAAAAAGAGTAGCACAACTTTTATTGGGGACCGGGATTCCCAGGGACTGTTGCTCGGCCTGTGGCTCTGGCTGTGCCTCTGGTCAGCTCTCTGTCTCTATCTTCCCCTGGCTCTGCTGATTAAACATATGCGCAATTCGGAGCCAAAAAAATCCTCTTGCGAAAACTTTAAGCCACAAAATTTAATTCACACCGAGAAGTTTCTCATTTGTTTTTCACGTCGTTGTTCTTTGCCTTTTTTTTCACGAGCAGCTCGGGGTGCAAATTGTCCACCGGGTCCTGGGTCCTGAGCTGCACAGCAGCTCCTGCTCCAGGGCATGGTAGATAATGGATATCATGTTGCCGCCGGGTTTACATTTTAGTTTTGCACTTGGCATCGTAATAAACACACGACAATACACGATTCTCTGCTCTGCACAGCGCGTTGCCAGCTTGCTGACGACTCCCCTCAAGAAATGCCGCGGCGAAACGACCTTTGGCCATGTGTTCCGGCAATCAAAAACGCGTGAAATTCGACAAGCTGCTCTAAATTATCGCATCTACTTAAGCACAGTGCGTGACACTGATTCTGGTGTGAACTGCACGCACTTTTAAAGGCTACTTAGCAGATCTTATTCAGTTCCTAAGTATATTAAATCCTCCTACATGCGCATAACTTATCAGATTCTGTTGTCCTTAAAACTAAGAATCATTTTCTATCTTTTCTCATTCCTCATTTCAAGATTTGATAAAGCGTGTTTAATTTATGTAAAATAAGTTTGTGTGGACTTCTTTTAAAACTACACAAATTAAAGATATTTTGGATTACTTAATCAGGTAAATTGAACACACTTTGCCAGAATCTTAAGTATATTTTATTGAAGTCCTAAGGCGCATAAATATAAACTTTTAGTTGTCTTTTTATACCAACTTTAGATGATCTCTACAATGATTTAGGAGTAGAATATAATCCAACTAAAGAATTATTGACGTTTTCATATTTTCCTCCATTCTCTTTCAACGTTTGATAGAATTTTCTATCCTATCTTAATAAAGAGTCACTGAAAGGTCTGCTCTTAATCAATTTGCAACTGTTTTGTTAGTAATTATTCAATCTCTTTTAACATCTTTCCGTCCACACTGATACTTGCAGCTATTTATTACACACAGTAGGTGTTAAAGAAATTCATTACTAACTTGAGACCCAAATAACTTTACGAATTTGTCAACTCATTTGCTCAACATAAATTACTCTCAGTTGTTCTTACACTTCTCTTCTTTGTCTACAGAAACTTTTTTCCTCTTTATGTCTGTTCCACAAGTTCTTAAGATAATTCAATTTCCTAATAAGACCTTTTCTTAAGCTGGCGATAACGTTTGCTGGAACATCTAGATATTTTTCTATAAGTTAACTTTTTATTTCGCCGACTGCCGAAAGGGTACAAATTCTGATGTCCTTTTGTATGCACAGACCATGAGTGTGTTTGACTGCTTCTGCAACTATGTGTGTGTATGTGTCTTTGTGAGTATGTTAAATTCTCGCCATTCCCTGGGGGTAAATAATTCCAGCGGAACTGGCAGAACGTATTAATACTTTCTCATTTACTTGGGGTAGAGTGAAAACTTGAGAACGATTCAACTGAATTTGCTGCAAACTTTGCAAGTTGACCAAAAAAACGAGAGAGACAGCGAATGGAGACAAAAACCAAAGCAAATACCGAAATTTGTTTGCTTTATGTCCCCGAACTTTATACATATTTTATGTGCAGCATCTTGAAGTTGAATTCCTTTCCCAGTGGTAATTTTGGAACGCCTCCTCACTTGCTCGCATTCGACTAATGGATTTGTGCCAATTTACAAATTGAGCTCTACATGAACTTTAAATGTGCTTCTAATAAGCCGTCAAATCCCCCAGTATTCCCTTTCTGTCGGAGTAATCGAATTAAATGCCGAGGTCATATGCCTAAATACCTTTTGGAAAGTAAACCTTCTCCGCCTCCCAAAAAGTATGCAGTGAAATTTGTATAACGATTTGCAGATTGCGCGGAACACCCTTTTTGTTGGATTTTTTATTTATGTGCGTTTTGTCGTGCTTTCTTTGCGCTTATCGGAGACGGAGTGGGAGAGAAGCAAAGCCGAGCTTCGGCACCATTAACCTTACTCAAAAATCCTATCAGGGTGTAATTAGGTTGCCCGCTGAGCATCTAACGAAGCGAGCACAGCGAAGAGGGTAGCGGACTGCGAAAAGAAGGATGGTGAACGGATCCTTACACAAGTCATCCTTAATATTAATATTATTATAAATAAATTTAAAACGCAAACTTGCTTAAACCTCAAATTTCACACACACACACACACACACACATACATACAACGGACGCACACACACACACACCTCAGTGTTCAAACAGCAGGCCGACAAATTGGGGGTAAGACAGTAGGAACAGAAGCGAGGTGCTGTGGCTGCCTTTTGCGGCAGGCGTGAACCGCATCATAAAGCGTAAGCTAAGCCCTTCTCGGGCTGAAAAATGACACTTCCGCACAAAAGGCGACGAACGGAAGCCGGCGCAGTCAAGGACGAGGAAAGGCCTAAAACAACTGAAATTATAAGGAGCTAAGCTTACCTAAGGATCCAAAGCGACGGTTGAATACTCTGAAATGTGTTAATGAGCTAAGAAGGTCGCAGATTTGAACTATAGAACTATTCTGTTCTGTTCATATGTTTCCATCTTAAATATTTATTAATATTTAATCAATTCTATATTTCTTCAAGTGCAAATAGTCTGGGAATCTAAAATATATTTTTAAAGCTGAGTGTAAGAATCGTTTGCAGAGACTTAGGCTCTGCATTACTGGCATTAACACCTCTTTATCATTAATACCTCATTCAATATATGGCAACTATAACATATGAGCAAAAATCTCTTTCCTTTAAGTAAGTTCAATTCTAGATATCTTTTCTCTAACACAACATCACTATTTCCTTTCCTATTCTATTCCCCCCTTCTTTCCTTCCTAAATATCTCAGTCAACTATTTATAGTTTATCAACAAGTTCTCTCCACCAAGTGCATTATCCACTCCGTTAGAGTATCTCGAAATGAGCAACTGGACACAACTGAATTGGGCCTGAGTTAGCGCCTGCTATATTGCCTGAGGCAAGAGGGGCGACTGGTTGAGGGGTGCGGCTGTGGTGCGGGTGTGGGTTTCGGGTTTGGTCTGGATTTGATTTCCTGACTTGCTGCCGGCTTCAGGCTGTCTGCCTGCCTGCCTGCCTGATGGTTGACTGCCCTGCCTGGTTGCCGGCTGCTTTATCAACATCGACGAAGGCAACTCTGGAAATCGACACAAGCAATTTTATTATTGGCTTGCGCCCCCAAAAATGCTTTATTTCCCTCCACCCAATCTCCCCTTTTATCACCCCTCCGGCTTGTTGTATCCTCTTTCTTTAGGCTGCCTTGGTGAATCGAATTAGCATGCGAAATCTTTTGTTTGACTAACAATGTGTCAAAGTGTGTGACGAGAGCGCGTTAGTCTTTGTCAAGCTACTCGGCATACACACTCCCTCTTTCCCCTCCACTTCTATCTCCTTAGAGCCTCCGGAGCCTTCAGGCCATTAGGATGATAGAGTCACAGTTTCAGCATCAGCTGCCGTTCCCCCAAGGCGATGCATGTCTCTAGCTGAGTGACTTTTTGTCACATAGCTCTGGTCACCTAGCTGGAAACCACAAAATATCCATGGTATTTTTATAACAGCCCCACCAGAAGTACCCCTTTTAAGGCAGAGCAATTACCTGCAAAACTTCAAAGCTATTAAATTTATATGGGCTAATAGACAGCTAAAGGTAGAAAGCCTAATTAAAATAATATATGAGCATTTAATTTCAGCTATGTCGTTACTTTGGGGATAATCCTTTGATACCTTTTTGTGTGTCTTTAAAGAAGTGAATCATTCTTAAATTGGGGGTATTAACTTGTGAGCTTGCTTTCTATTTAAAGCTTATAAATTGGGAGAACTGTTAAATGAAGTGATAAGATTATAAAAGGATAAGAACTTATAAGTGGGTTCACCTAGATAAACAGATTACTTTTACTATCACTTTTATCTTAAGCTTAGAGCATTTTCCAGTCTTCGAGTGTCATTTCGCTGTTCATCTATTCTTTGTTTTACAGCCTTCCATTATTTATCATTTCCATTCTTTTGAAATATGGCTGACGTGCCCAAAAGATGTAAATAAACCCTAAAGACTTTGGTTAAGAAAACAAAGCACAGACGTTGTAAAATATGTTTTCAATTCGTATTAAATCTTCAATAGTCTAATAGCCAACATATAACCTTAGCAGTCAGAGATCTCAGTCGAAAGCACGAGCATAATAAAAACTCCGACTATGACAGTATTTATAATCCCAAACAACCTAAGCTAATCCCACAAAATGAACCTAACCCCATGGGAAAGTAGAACTGTGCATATTTCTCTTTCGATTTCTGACATTTCACTATGGTTTAGCGCACTTAATTCTCTATGAATTCCATTTCGATCCGAGTGAATTTATGTCGAGCCGAGTGTCAACAGTTAAAGTTATGGCCATGATTAATGGCATCGATAAATTCGGCTGACTCTTATTACAGTTCATTTTTCAAATGTTTTAGGAATTTCATTAAAGCCGCATTAAATTGCAAATGTGTTTCTTTGCCCCGGCCTAGTCCTCCTTCACCTACTCCTCCTTCGATCTTCCTGTCTTATTGTCAGTTGCCATTTGGAGCTAATTATTTATTCTTCTGGTCAGTTGGCAGTCGGTCCTATTGAATTGATGGGCACTGTGGCTGGTCAGCAAAGAGAAGTGGAGATGGTGGCTAGTGGAATGGGAGACAGACTTCAATCTTCGGATATTGTTTGTCATCTCGGCCTGCTTAATTAATGTAAGTTTGCTTTGATGATGTTGAAGCTTAGCATGCTGTGTTGACCTTTTAGCAAATGCAACTTGAACCAGTGTGTTGGGTAAGGCAGGCAGAGAGGCGGGAAGGGAAGCTCGCTAAGAGGGTATCAAGTAAGTAGTCCAACAGCTTGTGCTAAATTAGCAAATGACATAGTCAACATGGCCAACATAGCGGGGCCCGGACTCGGCACCCCTTACCCGTACCCATCCGCGTGGAGGCCTGCTAACCCACAAAAGAACGTGCAATGCCGACACCATTTGCAGCTGCTTCTCATTCCTCTCTCTCTCTCTCTCTGTGTGCTGTCTCCTTTCTCCCTACCCCTCTGTGCCCCCCTTTCTCTTCTGGCTTGACGCCTTTGCGCTGACACAAAACATAATGCCGACGGGCAATGCTCTTTTAAGCACGCAGTCTTTCAATGGGGACGGTGCAGGGTGGAGCAGGAGCTACCCGGACTAACCGTCTGCCCGGGTGCTGGGGGTGCTTGTCTAGCGAAAGTGCCTCAAATGCGCGTAACAATGATGATTACACTTATACATATACATGACTATATATACTTATATACTACACAGTTGCTATAAAAAACTGGAGGAGCGCATCAAAATGTGACGAAAAACAAAAACAAACAAACAACAGACAACAACGTCAGGCGACAGAGACGTTGACTTTAACGCGGCTTTCATTAGCCCAAGGTGCCCAACCCTTCGACCTCCTCAGGACCCTTCCTCTCCCCAACCTAGCTAACCACCTAGAAGAGCCCATAAACGGCCCACTGATAGCTTCTTTATGTCTGGGGTCCAGAGTGAAGCCAGCTGCGTTAGCTGACGCTGACGCTGACAAACAAGACTGAGTTGTCGCAACGAACCCTGACACCCTCCCATCTACATTTCGGCCTAGTCCCCTCTTCGCATGCCACGGAAATTATGCCAAGGCAGCAGGAAAAATATTTTAAATTGAAATTCTGTTTATCGCGCTGACAAAATCGTCCCAGAGTACACTCCAGCCTACCGAAAATCCCGCACACGCTGCAGACCTCTTCCTACTCCTTCTCCCTCTCTCCTCCCTCTCCCTCTCACTCTTCATTCCCTTCTTGAACCTAAGACTTGGCCTGGCTTTGCCTCGCTTTTCGGGGGTAATTCAATAAAGTGGAAAATGATGCTCATCGTCAACGTAATTTGCTCTCGTGGTTTGCACAAATCTGCCAAGAAGACCGAGAACTGACTACTGATAGGCACAGAACGAGAGAGAGACAGACAGAGAGAGAGAGAGAGGGTAGGGGGTACTCAAATGGGTCTGGGGTACTTTCGGTGCCCCGTTAATCGGTTCTTCATATCGCATCAAACAGACGACATATCGCTAAAAGTTTGCATCATCATCAGCAGCAACAGCAGCAACGACAGCTGTGCTTAGCGATGTGCCATCTGTGACGTGAGGGTCGTGCGTGACTGGGCGCCCAACGTGAACGCATGTTTGTTGGTAATTTATCAAATTGGCCAACGAGTCAGAAAGTTGGCAACATCATCAGCATCATCTTAAGCGAACTTCGCACAGATTTTCGCATGTTTGGCAAGTTGTCGCATTGGTGCCCAACGTGAGTGCAAATGAATAAGTGAATGAACAATAAATATGTATATTATATATGGGATATTAAGGAGGTTCAACGAAGCGCCATATTTGCAGGCGTATTTCAATGATTTATGCTCGATTTAGGATTTATGGAACTTGCCCCCTCGCAATACTATAAATAAAATAAAATCATATGGAAAATAACAACTCCATTTTTTTGGTAGCAAAGTTTTTGTTGTGAAAAAGGAAGATAAACATATGCAAATTTAAAGCTGACGATTGTATGCAGAGATTAATTGTGTCTTAGCTTTGTCCAGGCAGGAGGCGGAAAGGGCAGGAGGTGCTAACAGACTGGGCTTGCATCGCTAATACTAACAAAGCGCATTAGGAGTTTGGCATTAGCAGTTAGTTGAACGCGTCATCATCAAGTGGCAAGCGCGAGGCTCGGCTTGGCCAACTAAAATGGAGTAGGAGCAGTAGAGAGAGGGTTGAGGGGGGAAGAGAGTAGAGCAAAGAGGAGAGAGAGAGGGTATCCAACCAACCCGAAAGCAAGGCAACAAAACCAAAGCCAAAACCAAACAGAAACAACACACACAAAAGGCTGACTGAGTGGCCGGGACATTGTGTGTGTGTGTGTGTGTGCCAGTGTGTGTGTGTGTGTGTGTGACGACCCCATTACGTGCCAAAGCACTAAAAACAAGCTGAGGCAGCATGCCACACACAGCGACTGCGACAGCGACAGAGCATCCAGCAGCCACAGGGTGTTTCGTCGCGCTCGTAAATTTTGTCATATTTTCTCGTCTTTCACATTCAACTTTTTCCATGATTTGTTTGTTGTTATTGTTGTTGCCGTTGTGATTCTTTCTTTTTGGGCGCACATTTGCCTGTTAATGCGGCCGACTTTTCTTTCATTCTTTTCATTTTTTTTGTTTTGTTATTATTTTATTTTCATTGCATATTCTCGTTTTTTAGCAGCCCATTAAAAAATGCGGCCGCACGCACAGTTTGACATGCACTTTTAATCGATTACAAAGCAAAACGAACAGCAAGAACAACAACAACACCATATATACATATTTATACAAGAATACATGTGTATATTAAAGAGTTGTTTTTATTTATGCTACAGAAAACAAACTAAGATTTATTTCCAGAGGAAGAATTATATTATAAAAGTATCTTAATCTGCAGAAATTCCATTCAAATTTATTTAATATTGGAATATAATATTGTAATAATGAACGTTAAGAACTTATGATCATACACTTAATATTTATGGTATATAATTTTTATAGTATATATATATAGTATATATATGTATACTTAAGTGTTCCGATTTGTATTGTGATTGTAAGCAGACAGACAAAAAACAGCGTGACTGAACTTTTTCTTGGCACACGATTTTCATATTTACAAAAAAATCAAGCACGAAAGCTGCTGTCGAGAGTGCTTGACTGGGAGATACCCACTAGCAAACTAAATACTCAATTTTGTGTTTAGTGTATTTTATATTACTTACATACTTTACGGTGGCTGCTTCAAAATCTGTATCCCTTTACAATTATTTTATAATTTACGTCTATTTTAATTAACTGAACGCAATTAAATCTTCAAAAATCATTTGTACGGTGATAGTTATTATGTCTGCCAAAACGGTATTATCTAAACTAAAAACTACGCTTGAAATCAGGAGGCAAAAACAGGCGTGGCCTAATTCTAACATAAACTTGATCTTCGTGCAGTTATAAGACATGTCTTCAAACTTAATAGTCCCAAGTCTTAGTTTCTGGTCAGATAGACACACAGACAGACAGACAGATGGACAGACAGACAGGGCTGTATCGACTCGACTATTGATAAAGATTAAGACTATATAAACTTTGCCACGCCTCTTTCATTTGGTACAGAGTTATAATACCCTTCTAACCTATTGCTAGCGGGTATAATTATTTTCCAGCTTCCTTTTTTTTGGCACACATGAGTTTGTCTGTGTCTGTGTGTGTATTGTGAGAGTGTATGTGTTGTGTTAATGTGTGTGCTCATGCGTTATTTGTGCATATGTTGTTGTTGCTTTACTGTGTTGTCTTTGGGGGGCCTTGTTGTTGTTGCTTTACTGCCGCTTGCCACTGCCCCTGCTGATGTCTGTGGTGCGATTAAAGTTTATTTTTGCTGCTTTAATTGAATAATAAATTAAGCGAATGGGCCCAGGCACAAAGGCTCAGCTCGAGCTCAGCTCCAGCTCCAGCTTGAATTCGAGGCCGGAATATATCGAGTTATCGAGAAAGTAACGGTAACGAGCCTGACAAATGTAACTACTACGCTAGGCCATAACGGCACCAGGCACCAAGCATCAGGCAGGCACTAGTTATGCCGGGCATTAGCTACAACTATGTGTGTGTGTATGTGTGTCTCTCTCTCTTTGTTTGTGTGCCTGTCTGAGGCAGGTCGTTTCGCACAGATATAGCTGCACGGGGATGTAATTAGAATCGAAATTAGTTACAGTTCAAATTGGATTTTGAATTAATGGTTCTTGAGTGGCAGTTCAGAAGGGCAGGAGGGATGGGTAACGTGTAAGGGGCACGTTTTGAGATGGCTCATGTATAGATAAGGTAAATCTGTAAATAGTCTGCTACTAGCCTGGCTAAATTAAAGGGGAATTGTATTTTGAAGTACTCGATTAGGTACTTTTATTCATGCATAGCCAATATGAAATACATAAGTAGTTTGTAAAGCTTGCAGTATGAGTTTGTAAAGCAACTGATAGAGAGAAAAGAGATTGTAGAATAATTATGGAAGTGGAGAGGAGTATTTAGAGATTGGTTGTTTATTAGATACTTGTTAGATTAACAAAATAATACTTCTTGATAACTTGCAGTATTTAAAGCCTTAAATATAAATACATTTGTAAAACCCAAAGAAACTCACTGAATTCAATCATGTCAAGGGTTCGTGAAGTAGATGATGCAAAGATGTTAAGAAGTGTAGATAGTAGAGGTAGTATATACAAGTTATCACCCTCAGTCCCTCTATATTCAATATGGAAATTATAAACAGTTTTCATAGCCACTTGGGAACCCATTTTTGGCTCTTGCGCCAGTCTCTTAAAAGCCTGTTAGCGCTTTTCGTTAAACAAACAATCTTTTCCAAGAGGCAGGTTTTAAACTTCGCAGTTCAAAGACGTAAATATTGACCTCTTGGTCACTAATCACCCATTCTAATTAGAACTGTTCAAGTGTCAAAAAAATTCTCGATCAAGAGCGTATTATAAACAACGCTCTGACGAACTGCGTCTCCACGCTCCATTGTAAAATAATCCTATCTTTTAATTTCCCCAAGAGACGGAAGCTTTGACATTACTTTAGCTTAAGAATATATCTGTAACTTTAGTCTTAATTTTGCATTCAATAAACACGGAGGTTTCTTCCTACAAAAAATAAATTTTTTTCCATCACACGTTCGCGGGCTGATTAATTTACACAGATATTGAGGGCGAGAGTATCACTTCGTCAAAGAAATACCTAACTACTCTAGATCCTTATATCGAATAGTTAACAAATGTCTCCATAATCTCCTTCAAAGATTTCAAAGATTCTATCAAAGAAGACGAAGTTGAAAAGCCTTAGAATCACTCTTAATGGTTCTCTATTCAAAAAAGAATATGTTTCTCATACTGAATGTTGGTTTTCTCATATTCCAATTAAAGTGAAAAGTGGAGAAAGAAACATCTATGCAAACTAAAGCATAATCTACAAAAAACACCCCATTAAAATGCTAAATTCATATGTATTTTATTTATAATATTTCCAACAATTTTCAGTCTCATAAACCACATCTCCAACCCACACTACTCAATTAAAAAGTCTCACAATACAGACCACAATAAATTCCCCCAACGTTTCATTCAATCTGAAGCACACAACTTTATATCCCTCTATAATCTGAATGTACCATATTTATTTTAAAAAGCAACGAGAGTTTTAGGGAAAAACATTCAATTCATGTTGGAAAAGTTGCCAAATTGTAATGTTTCCCTCGAGAAAGGAAACTTTTGACGCTCCAGTGGTGACCAGAATACAGCTGCTCTATCATATGTGATGGAAAGCCACAAAATAACCGAATAATCAAAAATAAACTGACAAAATGTATGAAATATAAAATAAATAATCATTTTTTTCAAGTCCTGCGTCAAAGGACTCTTATGGGCATGTCGCAAGCATCGTTTGCATGTCGAAACATGCTTTGTTAACTGCCACACAAGCAACAAAGGGTAAACCCACAAAAAAAAAGGCAGCCCGTTAGAAAGAGAGAGAGAGAGAAAAAGAGGAGCAGTATGTTCACCTGCTGCATGTAAACTCCAGAGGGCAATGAATACAATCAAGAAAGAAGCGTAAACAAGCCATAAATAAAACAAAAGAGACCCAAAAAAATGAATAAAGAGGAGCATTCTAAGCGAGAATGATTAAAAGAAAAGCTGCAAATTTATCAAAGTCATAGTAATTGCGCAACGTTTAAGGACAGCGAGAGGAGGCGGGAAGGCAGAAAGAGAGTAGAACGACAACTCGAAGCTAAGCAAATGAAAAGCATTAGAAAATATGAAATTGAATTTTTTTACGTCAGGCCAAAACAATTTTACTCACTAATGGAAACGTTTCAGAAGCTGAGTAGGGGGGAGAAGAGTGAGACTGAGTGTGTGTGTGTGTGCGTGAGGATGTAGAGTGCTTAGTGCTGCATATTTAGCAGATAACAGATACCCTGACTAGATATACCCGAAAATACATATACAAAATGCATAAGCTGCTCAAAGTTTAATCGGTTTATGTGACAGCTGAGGAGTAAAAGAGACAAAGTGAGAAGGAGAGGCAGAGTGGGAGAGTGATAGAGAAAGGCTGGAGATGGGGAGGCAGCACACTGTCAGGGCTTTGGCCACTTGTCTGGCAGCATGAAACGCAGTAAATCATAAAGGATCCATGTCTATAAAGTGCTCCTGTTGCTGTTTCTGGGCCAAAGTGCAGCCTGTACCGAATCGAAAACTGAAACCGATACCGAAGCTAAAACTGAAGCTGAATGCGAAGTCGAAGCGGGCGCAGCAAGTGGCTGTCAATGCAGCTGGACGGTGCTTAAGATAAGATGCGGGTCTTTAGGTCCTTACACCCACACACCAGCAAAGCCAGTTAACTGTCGAAACTTTTGGGAGGATTAGAAAGCAGAGCATAAACTACAAAGAACAGTAGAGAGGTAGAGAGAATGAGAGTGCGATGCAATGGAGAACAATTTGGCCGGCGGTTGTGGACAGTGAAAGCAGAGCTTAGTCCCAAAATGAATGGAATGAAGTTCTTTGTCTTTGTTTCGGTATAGTTTATGGCATTCCCTTAGATCAAAACATCAAAGTGTTTGAGCCAAGCCATTACACAGTGTCTCAATTGCATTAAGGGTATTACTTCATTCAATCGATAGCATGTGTAAGGAGGTGCTTTAGATCTATCCATACTTCTCTTAGGCCTTTCGTTATTTATGTCCTCATCCATTATTGCAGACACAAACTATTAGGGACTCTTTTTATGGCCACACTATCAACATTATAATTTATACCAACTGCTTTTTTCTTCTACATAAAGTTTGTATAAAGCGAGAGTGCAAAAAAGTCAAAGCGTTTTCAAATCAATTTTACGCAAATGTTTCGAGCAAGGTCGGCAACAACTTTTTGCGGAGCCCTCTCTTGTTTTTTATGGCCACCCACAGCAGGGACTTTATTTTTATCTTTACGATAATTTATGCCAAGTTGTTTATTCAAAGTCCTAAAGAGTCGTGGCTATTTAAAGTGGGCTAGCGGTCCAGTCATAACTGATACCATACCAAACATTATTTCACGCATTTAACAAAAAATGATTTCAATTCCGGTCTGTGGATGCCGTTTATTGCATTGGAGGTATTCCCTGAAGTGCACACAATCCACTTCAATTAAAGTTTAATATGGCGCTAACCTCAATGACGCATCCAACTTTGCAATCCTTTGACAGCCCAACCAACTGAAACTAAACCAATTTGTTCTCATTTACATTTATATGATTTTCGTTTTTCCATTCTCGCTCTAACCGCAATCATCATATACAATTTTTGTGTTTCTCTACTATGCCGGATGGGCAATCAATAATTCGTTCCACTTTTCATTCATTGAATTTTTAAATACGTACCCGAAATATTTCACATAAACATCGAGCGAAGGTTCCTTTTTCGGTTCCGTTTGGATTGTGGTTTTCTTTTCGGTTGTCGGTTGTCGGTTTTCTCCGGTTTTGGCGTTGTTTAAATTAAAGTCCACAAGAGTTGTTGACAACACAAAAGTCGATGCTGAGTTATTTTGCTATTTGGAATACAAGAGAATTCTTGACTTCATTGAAATATTCGATATATTTTGGAGAGTTGTCCTACATCTTTCCCCCCACAAAGAGTTTGCTTTTAGCAACTCAAAAATGAACTTGTCAATGAAATTGCCTGGAAATTTGAGCAATCAAACTGGCAGGAGTAAACAAGTGCGAATTTGTTGCAAAAGGGACAGTTAAGAGACTAAAGTATACCCTGTACAAGTTTTCATATTTGTAATTAGACAAAATATTTTATTTCATACGAGATCTTTACATCACTTTTCTATCAAATTGTATCTATAGAAACACTCAACAAAAATAATCAATTAAAGGAAAAGTTAGGGGACTAAGATATACCCTGTAAATTTGAGCTGATGCTATAAATTTCATATATTATTTAATATTCATATTTGAAATTTTTACTGTATTTTTACTTTCAAATTTGACCTATAGGAACCAGTAAAATTAATGAACCTTTTAAATATGCAAACAATCTTGAAATCTTTTTCGACAATTTAAAAGAGTAACGGCTTAGATATACCCTGTAACTTGAAAGGTTCTCGCGCTACAAACTTTTCTCTTAAAGTTTGATAAGTTCAATAACTGAAAGAACTCTATGATAATTACCCTAAAAAACCTCATCAACTTGTCACAACACTCTGTCAAATCGTGTATACCCCACTAGGAGTCTCCTGCCCTTTAACAGGTATTACAAAATGTCAAATTGTGTTGTACTCTTGTTTTTGTTGTTGTAGTTGCCGCGCGTGTAAACAAGCAACTTTGCAGCGTAGAGAATTGGCCAATAACGTCGTTGGTCTTTAACGAACTCGATCTACAGAGAAATTGGCAAAACGAATGCAATATGACAAATGGGAAATGCGGTTGAAATGAGGGTGAGGGAGAGTGAAGGCGAGAGCGAGACAACAAGTGACAGCATCGATGGCACTTGAAAATTCAATTGATTTTGATTTTGGACAAATTCTCTCAAATTTCTCTTAGTCTCTCGTGTTTCTCTCTTGTTCTGCTCCCCCTATTGTTTGTCCAGCTGTGTCGAGTGTCAACAGTGGCGAATCCAAACAAAATCAAGCAAGTGCTATGCAAATTTCACACGCCCTCAACCACCCCTAACTCTGCAGTCAGTCAAACTTCAACCCGAAGACAAACAAAATGAAATCAACAAACCAAAATGTTAATTAAAAGTGAACGTGATATTTTTTTCTCTCTCTCTCTCTCTGTATTGCGGTTTTTAATTTATGTGTCTGTCAATGCGTCGCAATGAATGTAAATTTCATAAATGAAGTACCCGACTGACAGGTCACACACACACACGTACACTCGTGCACAGTAAATAAATATCATCAATAATAAAATGCAATTGGAAGTTGGGAAAAAATATGCGCGAGGTGTAAAAAATGCAAAAGGATCAAAAAGAAAAATCGTTGCATAGCGTCAGTGAAGCGAATTGAATGGAATTTGTGTAGCTGAAGCTGTAGCTATGTCTGTAGCTGTAGCTGAAGCTGTATCTCCATTTGCAAATGCAATTTGCAGTTAAAGAAATGCAGACACCGGCAGCAGTAGCAGCTGCAGATGCGCATCGAGAGATACAATTGCCGTAGAATCCGCGCTAATTGGCAATGAATGCGGAATGCAAAGTGAGATACTTCCGTTCGACGCTCATTTAGTTAGCATATCATCTTCAGTTCGGTGCAGGGGGAGAAGAGGCTGCTGCCCTGGACAACCCAGGGAGCTGCAGCCTTGGCCGTTTAGCATAATTTGCTTTAAGCATTTTATTCTTTAACTTTGACGAATTAACATAATGGTAAATCGTTAACTTTCTTGGCAATTATTACACAGATGTTTTGAATAATTTGTGAAAAATGAATGAACTGTTTTCGGATTACGTACACTGTGCCCAATATATTCACTTTCCAGCAAGCAATTATTCAAATTTAAACAGCGAAGCAGAGAGAGAGGGAGAGGGAAAGAGGGATTTGGAACTTTTTGATTAGCTTTCACTTCGAACTCTGATTTGGCTTAATAAAAATGAAAATCTCTTCTTTTTCCTACTTATTTCTCGACCTCATTTTATGAGTTCCCTTGGGGACAGTTGCTTTTATGACGTAAACTGAAGTTATTTAGGTCTTGCTTTGACACTTTAGTGCTGTTTTCTTTTAAAGACATTTTGTATTTAAGTTCAGTTTAGTTTAGTTTCAGTTTTCTCTATTCGAATATTCAAAAATATTTTAGATACAAGTCGAATTCCTTTCCGATTCTCATGTGAGACTTCTCTTTTTTAATTTTCTAGCCAAATTCCTTGTAGGTTCCCATATTAGACTCCTCTTTAGTGCAGTTCTCATTTCAATTCTTATTTTTGTTTAGTTTGGATTAGTTTGAGTTTGCTCATTAAGTATTCTTTCTAACCTACTTCTAATCAAAGTGAGAATAGATCAAGAATTAGTAATTTTTCTAAATCAGTAATTTCTTCTGACTTTTTCAGTTTCTAGTCAAGTTCCTTTCCTATTCTTAGTTTTATCTTTTGGTTCAGTTCAGTTTCGGTTGTCTATATCAGTATTCTCTATAAACTATTCCATTTTCTAATCAAATTCCTTTTCGGTTGTCATATAAGACTCCTCTTTAGTGCAGTTTTCCTTTAAAGCGATGTTCAGTTCAATTCTGTGTTCTCAATCAGTTTTCTCTCTTTGCAATCTCAATTGCTAGTCAAGTTTCCTTCCCAAATCCTCACTCCTGCAACTCATCTTCACTTAATTTGACTTGAATTTCTACGGCATCACTTTCCCTCTTTCATCTGGTACTGCTTCCTGCTTCCCCAACTGTCCTCAGTACTTAGTTGACCGGAAACCCCAACACAATCTCATCATCATTATCATCGTCATCATCATGCGCAATTAAAGGCAACATTAAGTATGACTAGATAATTAATACATCAGTCAGCCAGGCCCGAGAAGAGTCTAGCCAAGAATACTCAACTGTTCTGGCCACAAAGTGTTGTTGCGAAATTAGATATTCCAACCAACAACAACAACATGAAATTAAAACGTAACCAAGAGAAGTCACCTATTGTTTACCTGGCATACCTCAGGCAGGATACTTTACCAGATATTTGGTTACAAAAGACTCCAAACATATTAAAGAGCTGACGTTGATTCTAATTAGATTAAAGTTGTTTCAGAACTGCAACTGAAGTTTTTAAAGAGATTTTTTTAGATCTAATTGTATGTTGTTTGAGCCAGAATATTTAATATTTAATTACGAATTATTGAAGTCACACAATGATATAAAAATAGCTGACGTTGACTTTAATTAGTTGAAAGTTCTTTTGTAAAACAAACTTTTTGAAGCGTTGTACAAGGTAAACTTTTAGATTGTTCAGGATTTTTGTCGCTATATTTGTACATTTGTATACATATTTGTACAAAGACATTTGATTTCAGTAAATTGTCAAGGTATTAAAGATCTGACGTTGATTTTAATTAGAAAAAAGTTATTTGCAAACTGTAATCAAACTGTTTGATAAGATGTCCAAGTTCAAAACTTTTTTTAGATTTTACACTTTCTGTTCTTTATTTATCTTGACAAAAATATTTGATTACAAATATATTAAAAAGGTTGAGGTCAAATTCTCTCTATTCTATTCTAGTATATAAAATATTATAGTGTTAATATACTATACTATTTTATATAATAGAATAGAATAGCATTAATATGCTATATACAGTTTTTAGTATAATATACTTTATTTTTGCCAGGATATTTGAATAAAAAATACTCAAAATATATTAAAGAACTGACGTTGTCTTTAATTAGATGAAAATTCCTTTGGAAACTAAACTTTGTGAAGGGATTTACAAGTTTTTCCTCAGGTTTCTAGAATTCTACTATGGAGTTTCTAGTTTGTGATGTTTATTAAAGAAGAGCCTGACAAAATGCTGTCAAAATGTAGCTGAAAACTGTCGCAAACTTTCCCGGTAAACTTTTGTCAGAGTTATAACCCCACCGCAATGGCGACTCCCAGGCTGCCTGGCTCTCTCTCTCTCTCCCTCCCACTCCCTCTCTTTCTCTCTGCTGAAGGAGTTGCTCCAACTCAGCTGGACTCCCGCAGGGAGAACGCACTTAACTGTCACTTAGTTAACCACTGTGAATTTATTTATTTATTTATTTATTAATTTTGTTATGCTGATAGCGCCAATTACAATTACAACTGCAGTTGGAGCCAGCCGCAATATTTGTCACGAAATGTTATTAATTTATGAGTGGACTCAGAAGCCGCAGCCGCAGTGGCAGAGGCAGCGACGCGCGCCAGAGGCTAAAAATGTGCTAATAATAAAGATTCAAAACGGTGGAAGAGAAGTAGAAAGGGGAAGGTAAAGTAAAGCTGCAGCGCACACTTAATCTAGTTGGAAGTCAGTTTGCCCCCCTCCCACTCTCTGTTTCTCTCTCCATGGTACCGTTATTCAGTGGCGCTTATGTTTAATGCATAGCACAGTCAGCGCGGCAGTTGTAAACGCAACCAGGCAACACAACTACAACTACAACTGCGACGGCAACAGCGACGGCGACTGCGACGGCGACTGCGACTGGTCTTAATCGCCGCTTGAGACCTGAAGCAGAGAGACCTCTAGCGACTACAAGTGTAACTACAGGGGGGAGTAGGAGATGCGAGGAAGTGGGAAGGAGACAGCGAAAACTGTCGTCCTCGCACTTGGCTTTAATATTCAAATGGTAAACGAACCCAAAGCAATTGTGCGAGGAATGAACGCGCGAAGGAAAAACACAACAACAACAAAAAATTGAAACTGAAATGAAAATACGCAAAAACTTGTAGATGCGACCGCGACGCGCAACAGACGACAACGACGACGGCGAAGATGGCGACGGTGACGGCGACGTTAGCTGCGACGGAATGTGGCGAAGATTCCGTTGACAGCTGGAGCACGACGTAGCACGACACAACACACACACACAACCACAGACAGAGAGATAGACACGCACAGACGTGCGATTGGCAAATTCTGTTGTCCCGTTTTGTACCCAGTTGGACCGTGGAGCACCAACACCAGCACCGCCGCACAGCCGAAATTACACTGAAAGCATCTGCGAGCCGAGCAGAGCCGGGAGCCGGCAGACAACGGGATCACACGACACGAGGCGAAGTATCTATGGCAACCGAAGGCGAAGAGAGGCTGACGAGGCTAAGGCCGAGGCTGCTGCGCCTTCGGCTGGTGGGTGGGCAACGTTAGAGTGTGAGAGAGAGTGGGACAGCGACAGAGGGGAAGAGGAAGGTTGCCTAGCAAGGGCAGTTGTCCATGCAAAATAGGCAAATGACCAGAGAGAGAGAGAGAGGGAGAGCACCAAGGCAACGGCACACTGTGCGAGAGCAAGCTTCATTCACAACATGTGCTGCAGAGAGAGTGACAATAGCAGAGAGCCAAAGAGAGCAAGACAGTGAGAGAGAGTGCAGGCAAGTGAGCTTTTTCCAGGCAACTCTCACTGCGCATAGACCAATAATAACAACAGCAGTAACAACAACAAGTGAACTGAAAAACTGGAAAAACTCTGTTAATGTAAATGCCTTTCAAACTCTCACGCAATGTCGGCATGAGTTCGCTCTTGTTGTTGTTGTTGCCTTTTGCTGCTGTTGATGTTATTGTTGTTGTTGCTGCTGTTATTGTTGTTGTTGGTGCTGTTGCCATTACCTGCTCCCACAACATTCCAACAACTGAGGAGCAACAACAATAAGAGCAACTTTGATGTTTATGACGCTTCAAGCTGTGTAGTACTACGAACTCATAGATACACATATACACACACAAATACAGACATACACATACAGACGGAGACCAGGGAATCGCTTCACATAGATACTTGGCCTGGCTTATGATTTTCAACAAGTAATTGAAATTTCATGCATTATTAGTTTTGGGTTCCTGACCCCGAAAATGAAGTCTGGCCTACCCTTTTGCCTCCTTAAACATACTGCACCCTGAATGTGTCTTCCCCTTTCCCCCCATTCCTCACCAGTTTATGACATACAGCTGACTGGGCGCCCAACTGTTGATTGGGTCGAAGTCGAAATGGCCTTTGGGGCATAGCCAGAGCTGGTCTGTATTTAGTAACTTTTAAGTATTTCCGTTATCAGTAGCCTGCTTTGTAGTTGTTGTTGTAGTTATTCTTCTTCTTGTATTGTTGTTGTTGCTCTCTTGAAGTTTACTTTGGGTCTTGAGCCGCAGGCTAAAATGGCCAAAATAGCCGTCAAGCGGTCAAAAAGCCACTCCACTTCAATGGGGCAATTGCTTTGGTGTTACCTTTGCCTGCCTAACGGTACACGTAATGTAATTGCTTTCACAATTGAACAATGAATGCGAGACACCTTCAGGTTGACCTCCCTTCCACCCCTCCCCATTGCCTCTGACACCCGTACATATCGTAGTTTCAAGGTGAGAAAGTTAAGCTCAGTTATAGCTACACCCGATGAAGACGATGATGATGATGCGGATTCGGCCTTTTGGCTATCAGTTTAATGACTTGACAACAAAGCCGTTCTAGATACCAAGGCTAGAAAACTAATAACAGAAACAAAGCTGAAGTGGTTTTTTAGCGAGAAATATCTGCAAATAGCTAAATGTAATCCGGGTAATTAAAATTAACAAGCACCGTTTGTTATAAAACCAAAATTTGCTCGGTTTAAATCTAATTTTTAACAAGCTGTTTGCAACTTTTTGGCAGTTTAGCTTTTTTGGCCAACATTTTCAGTAAATTTCTGTTGCGAACAACAAGTTTCATGGAACTCACTAAACACGAAGCGTAGATTATCGCTGAAATGGAATAATCTGCATCAAAAAATGTTAATATACCAAATAAATTGCATGGATATTAAGCAAAAACTAAATTAGAGTGACCATACATGCGTAAAAATATCTATTTTATATACTATCAACTAACGAACTGCTAAAACACGATACGATTAAGGCAAATCGAATAAGTTGTACCGATATAACTAACGCACTTTTTAAGCTTAGGGTTACCATATATTCATTAATATAGTGCTTACATGTATTAAACCATTGTTAAAATGTTTTCAAATTGACATCTCCTGGAATTTCGTCAATTCCCCAAATTATCTATCAGTTTAATGTCTGCATTTTATGCAAAAACTAAATTAAAGTGTCCATATATGCATAAAAACTGCTAAAAATACTGCTGTATAAGCAAAATAAACTTCATTAATTTGTTGGTGTTCAATAGAATTGTTTATTGCATTTCAGTTTGAGTTTCGTATATTTATGTAATTAAATTTATTCTTGTTCATGAATTATTGAGAGAACAGTTTTTTTTTTTTGTAGATTTTATATTGTTTTTTTTAGTTTTTGTTTTTCGTTTAAATAGTATACAATTCGCTTAACTATACAATTGAAAATCAGTTTTAAACATTTGAAATATAACGCAAATATCTAAATGAGTGTGAATCGTGAACCTAAAACGATTTATAAACAATGTGGGGCGCCTCTTCGCGCATAGATTCGTTTTGATATATAATGTATATATAGTATAAATATGTATGTTTGTGTGTGTGTGTATGTAGATTCGAGTGTATATGTGTCTATAGTCGTATATTAATTATAGTTCTCTTATTAATGCATTCTCCATTGTAAAAACTTAACAAATGTTTTGCAAACTTTATCATTGTTTTTGTTGCTTTTCTTTTGTTTTTATTTATTAATGTTAATGTTAATGAATTATTTGTTGTATTTTTTTTTTGCAAAGCGTTAGAATATTCTATTTTTCAGTATCTTAGAAATAATCGTAATTATAATTATAGATACAATATATGGATATCAGTAAGTTTTTTATGTAAGTTTGTATAATGCTTGTTGAGAGAAAGAGAGACAGTTAGATAGAGATAGCTAGATTATTCAAAATGTACAAGAGGCTTGGATCCTAACGATTTAATATCCAGGAGAAACATTTTCATATGTATTAGCTATGTATGTATGCTGCATGAACTCTGTCCCCTGTCCCCCTATTTCCACATCCCTTTAGCCGGAAACAAGCTAAGAACTAAGCGCGTCGTATTTACCGAAACTAGAAAGAAAAACATTTTCCAGTATGCAATTCAACTCGTACTTCTGCAGATTTCCTATGCAAATTTCACTTGTTTGCATAAGTAACCCCCTTCACAGAGCCCTAGGGTATGGCCCCTGTGCCTGTCGATTTCAGGTTGAAAATAATTAAAGTTAAGAAGCTTCTTTTTGGTGTGATTTTAGAATAGGGTGAGTGAAGGGGGAATGGATGGGGCCAAGCAAACTGACAGCCGAAAATTTCATTTGTTTTTGTTAAGTTAAAAAGTTTACACAATATTTTTCCTCGGGTGTGGGTCGGAAGGTCCTCGTTTATACACAACACCCACTTGTTCTTGTATTAGCTGGAAAGTTAACACGTGCCCTTAACAAGCGATTGGCTGCGTCTGCTTGAATGAATTTTAAACAGTTTCCCCAAAACGCACAACGAACTTTTCATTCTATATATATATACAAACATAACATATATATGGTATATGCTTAGACTGTCTGGAGCAGCAAATTTCAGAGTCCTTCTCGTCTCTAATTAGGCAATTACAAAGCTTATAAGAAAAGATTCAGTTTCGTTTGCACATCACGAACCAAAGTTAAGCTATTTGAGTTAGGAGTTGGCGCGAACTTCAACGGAACTCGGAACGCGAAAGCAGCTTAAGGAACTCATATATCGTCTAGGATCTAGATGAAATTAAAGCTTTCGCAATTCGGAACATGCTTAAGGAACTGGTGAACCGATCGCTGATACTATGAGAGGTCTAAAACTCTTGGACTTAAGCAGTATATACAGTGCTATAGTAGTTGGGTGTAAAAGGTCGACAGTGATGAGCTACCAATGTGTCATATATGTGTCTTATACTTTATACGTGCCATATGATTCCTAGTTGTCATACACATACATAAGTTGTAACTTTTATATCGTATGTATGGGAACAGGTTGACATACAACTAATTATCTGCCTGTCTGTATAATTTTTAAATGCAAAAGTCACTCAGTTATGCCATATACATGCGAAATGTCATATCACTTGTCATTTAAATATTAAATTCCTCTTGCATTCTATATGACACGTTTTGATCATGTATCTTATAATGATGTCATATATATGTCATTGATATGTCCCCCTAAAAACTCAAACTACCTTCTTCGTAATCTCTACACTGCACTGTCATACGTCAAGTACGACAAACACCCTTGTCAACCTACTATCAAAATTTCCATTCAATTACTTTGCATATGACACACGTATGGCCACCCATCATTACTGAAAATTGGATCGATAGGCGTTATTTCCAAACAAATATAAAATACTATCGCATGGCTCATTAAAAACTTGTTTGGGGCTTCTCCGAAAATAAACCTCGAAACGCAAAAGCATAAGCGGTACCGATGCATTATTAATCGTAATAATACTTATATAGCTAATAATAATATGTATGTCATGATATGGCTGAAATGGGGGAGTTTATGGTAAGATATTGCGTGATATAATAGCTCGATAGAGTACAGTTAAGTACAGTACAGTACCCGGATACATATGCGAAGGTTATGATAGGTAAGGTTCGGTTAAATATTGCTTTAATGGGGGGAATACACAAGAATCGATTTAGAGGAACGCCTTCTTGCTGGCCTCCAGAGTGGTAGTGCTGGTATTGATGGTGGTACCGGAATCCTTGCCCAGGCTGGCAGTGGTTGAAACTGCTATGCTCGGTACCGCTGGCAGGGTAGCCGACGCAGCAGCTGCAGCAGCACCCACTGCAGTCGCTGTGGTCGGTGTGACAGCTCCCGTTGCCAAGGTCACCGGAATGCAGCTGGGCACCAGAGGAGGCGGAACTGTTGCCGAGGGCATCGTCATCGTGTTGGGTGTCATTGTGGTCGTTGCAGCTAACTGGGTGGGGAAACGGGGCTGAAAGTTGGGCTTACCCATGGCCAGGGCCGGATTCAGATCCAACATGGTGCGTGGACTCATCGCAACGATGCTGGCGCCCAGAGGACCTGCGAAGAGTTGAGCAACTGTATGGTTTGAGTGGAGTGTTCACAGTAGAGTATAGTGTAGAGTAGAGTAGAAAGACAGCAGGAAAGACAGATTGAAGAGAGAGAGAGAGAGAGAAAGAAAGAGTAGAGAGAGAGAGAGAGAATATAAAGCAGTTGATTATTAATTTTTGTCAAGTTTAGATTGAGGAACAAAACCAATTTCAATAAACTTAGTTCAAATTTGTAGGGTAGACGCAACGCTATTTAATAGTGTGGGTTAATACAGGGTGCACTTGATAAACTACACATTACAGGTTGTGGGGTTGTGATTCGGGGGGAGGCAGGTTACATACGAGTATACACATACAATAAGGCACATAACACAT
The DNA here is from genome assembly GCA_018903425.1 of Zaprionus nigranus. Taxonomy (NCBI): domain Eukaryota; kingdom Metazoa; phylum Arthropoda; class Insecta; order Diptera; family Drosophilidae; genus Zaprionus; species Zaprionus nigranus. The sequence continues at coordinate 970,796 of JAEIGD010000025.1, forward strand.
ACATATGACGCACACACACACACACAACATCTTAATTAGTTGACAGGCAATTCATACCACTTAGGTCTATGTTAGATCCCATTTGGGAACGGTTTAGGTATGGTTCGTGATGGTGCTCGAACCATAGACTCGGGCAAAAAAAACATGCAACATGCAGCATTAAAACAGAACAGAAAACGCTACTCTTTGGGATCGGTTTCGTATCGGGGGTACTTGGTAGGGCAAACTTGTCGATCGAAGAGGTTGTGAAGGTTGGCGGTACAGTACAGTATGAAGGTTTCTTGAAGGTTGCTACAAACTATAGAGATTTTAGAATCGATTTTGATTGTTGGAAGGGTTTCTATAGTTTAGCCAGCACCTACGCGCTACGGATAGTTGTAGATATAGGTATCGATTAAGGGGTTAGAGTAGAGTAGCACGAATACATAGAGAGATTTATATAAGTAGAAATATGTAGAAAACCAACACACCCGCCCAGCTTAATCCGTTAGATTTATTGCATTTCAGCCTGAGAGAGCATGAGAGATGAGCGTTTCTTACGATAACGATAACGATTAACGATGCAATTGCGATTTTTTTTTTCATTTTTGTTTTTTCTTATTCAAGTTCTTTGATTTTCTTTTTTGATTTCGATTCATTTTTTGTAGTTTTCTTTTGATCTGTTTGTTGTCTTTTCTTGAAGCTTTCATTTTGAACTGTGTTTACTGTTTCATTACATTTCTGGTTCTGTTTTTGGAATACAAATTACAAAATATGAACTGGTTCTATCTTTTAGTCGAAACTGAAGGCCATATCTGAAATACAAAAGTTCAAGATAATAATACAAAGGTTCGTCAGCATATGATCTGGTTATATTACAATATGTGTATAACTAAATTTATGGGATATATCATGTTGGAACACTTTCTGAACACTCGGGATAATATAAGAGGAAAAAGTACAGCATAAGGAGTACACACACTCAGACACGCACAAAGATACACATCAATATTCAGATAGATAGAGAGAAAGAGAGATAGAGATATATATATATATAGATATGTATAGGATAAAATTGTAGAGTATATAGTATAGAGAGTATAGGAACGAACGAACGAACGAGCCAGAACTGATGAACAACACGTATATCAATATATCAAGATATGTATGTATATAGTAGAAAACACGTAGAAAATTACATATTGTATTTATAGTATATAGTATAACATATATACGATCATATATAGTGGCATATACGATAGTTGCAGTAGCAATACGATAGTAGTAGTAACATAGTAGTAGTATAAGATGTTGTGGTAGTACATAGTAGCAGACGCCGCCGAGTTGGGCACGTGTACGAGTATTTTGAATCCATGGAGGCCAACGTACCACAAGAGGCTTCTTGATCCAGCGGTTCCTGATCAAAGTCCTTTCAATTGTACGTATTTTTGTTATTTTTTAAAAGATTTATAGAGTTTTGTATGGGTTTATAGAATTGTTGGGTAGTTGCCTCTTAGATATGATCCGTTCAACAAGTTCCTTTTGCATTTTGCTCTTTGCATTCAAATTCTTTTGCTTCTTCATCATGTTCTTCATTGGGATATAGTTCTTAACTTATACTTTGGTTCGGTTGGTTCTTTAAGTACGTTTTGGCTTAGAGCAGCCTGCTCTTTTTGCCTTCTCTTGGTTTGCCAATCATGGTTGTATATTCATCTAAGTATTTACATAAGATTTTTGGTTTTTGGTTTGGGTTTTATCAAAAAAATAAATTATAAAAGTATTTAAAATTAAGTTCGAAATAGGTTCGGGATCGCAGTATAAATGTAAATATAATTCAAATATATGAATAAACCTCATTAAGTCTGAGCTTAACTGTACAAAAATGGTTTCGGGAGTTTCTTAGAAAAAACAGAAATGAAAATTGATTCAAAGCGTTTTGAAAAGAAGCCATTTAAAGATGAGTTTGGATGGGGAAAAATACTGAATGTCGATATGGGAAACTCAAGAACAGTAGAGATCTCCAATCTGCACTCAGATGATCTTGGGCTCGGGTTATGAGCAGCGTTAAACGAAAGTCAAGCTTGAGGATGAATCGGGTAAGAGCTTTCGATGAGGGGGTAGTAAGTGAATGATTATTGAATGCATTCATTGTAATTACATAGAGTACATATATACACGTACATTTTGCGGTATTTTTTTTTGGTATCATATTAATGCAACGCTCAAGTAGAGCACAAAAAAAATAATCAAAAGAATAAGAATAATAAATCAACTTTTCAAGGAGCTTTTGAGCTTTTGTTGTGCGAAAGCTTTTGCATTATTGCTTAGAGTATTTACTCGAAGTGGGCGGGATAGAACAGGACGCCACAACAATTGCTAGAAGGTACTGTTGGTATTTTTCGGTGTATTGTGGTATTTGTTTTTTTCAGAGATCTGAAGTGCAGCTGTGCAGAGCTTTGAGCTTGCATGTGAGAGGGCGGGGCAGAATTAGGAGCAACTGATTGCCGCGCGGCAAAAACTTTAGAATACTACATTGAGGCGTACGTTAGGTGTACCCGGAGGGTGTTCCGGAGGTGTTGAAGCGCAGCTTGTGTTATAGTAGCTTGTGCCTCAGTTGATCGAGAGGTGGCCGAGTGACGGACTTGCCACAAAACACTCACCTGACTTGGGACTGACCAGATCCTTGGTTTTATTGTTCATGCGGCGTGGTCCAGTGCCGCCAGAGCCCATGGGACCCGAGTGTGGACCAGAGCCGGGTGTGCCACAGCCACTGACACCGCCAGGAGCACCTTGCAAAGAGACAGACATTGGTATAGATTAGTCGAGGGTATTTTATTTTACTATTTGGGATACTTACGCTCACCTGGCAGGCGCGGCTGGCGCGGCTGTTCTACGGGAAGCACTCGTCGTCGCTTCTTTGGCAGTTTGGCCCGGGCCTGCGTGTGCGAATAGTACATGGCAAAGTTGCTGACAATGACGGGCACTGGCAGTGCAATGGTTAGCACACCGGCAAGGGCGCACAGGGCACCCACAAACATGCCAATGTAGGTCTTGGGCGCCATATCGCCATACCCCACCGTGGTCATGGTAACTAGGGCCCACCACAAGCCAAGGGGTATGCTATTGAAATCATTGTGCGGATTGGGCTGGATGCGTTCCGCATAGTAGACGAGGCTGGCAAAAATCACAATGCCCAACACCAGGAAGAAGACCAACAGCGTTAGCTCCTTGGCCGATGCCCGGAACGTTTGTATCAGTATCTTCAGGCCGGACGAATGGCGCGTCAGCTTGAACAGACGCATAATGCGTATGATCGAGAAGAACTCGAGTATGTCAGCGTTCTCCAGATGCGATGCAAATCGCTGAAGCACTAGATCGATATAAAAGCTAAGCGTGGCTATATAATCTATGATGTTAACAGATGACTTTAAGAATTCACACTTGTTCGGCGACGAGATGAAGCGCACCTAAAAGGAGAAAACAGAGAAGAGATTGGTTAGTCTTATATAGAGAACTTATATCAACAGAAGTTCACTATATCTTCCTAATTTCTCAACTTATTTCTATTCGTACTTTGATATGAAATAGAATAAGAGCTAAGGATGAGAGCTTAGTTAGGTCACAGGATGGTCAGGTTTTGGTTAGGTTAGCTTAGGTTAAATTAGGTTAGGTTAGCTATAGATTAATTTGCTAATAATATTGAGTTCGATATATTTGTTTGATATTTAAACTAGTTTTGTTTCGTTCTTTTATATCTATAGTATCTATATACCACAATCTTTATCCCTCCGCCTATCCCTCCTTTATACATATCTGTTATGTAATTAGAAAATGTTCTGGAATGTAAATACATTATCTAAATATTCATTCATTCTAATTCTTTCTAATTTATATTTTTCTAATACTCGTATATTTATCTCATTCATTTTCCGAGTATTACTTTTGTATTTCTTTTATCCACCTACCTTAGCTTTACTCTCTACGTACTTATACCATCTAAGTTTTGACATCGCTCTTTCTTTTCTAATTCTTTCTAATTTCTATTATTTCTAATACTATATATTCACCTACACCAACTTTCTGTAGTCTCTAGGGATCCCAAATTTCGGATTCCAAACTGATATCATCTAAAACTCGACATATTGTATTCTTAACTATTCTCTTTACTTCTCTTGTCTCTTCTTGATACTAAATATCACTTAATTCCGTGACTCACCAATATCTCGAATGTAAACCAGGCATTGCAGACGCATTCAATGTAGAAGAAGGCAATGTGCGCATTGGTCATCGACTTATCCAGAAACCAGGCGGCACTACCGTTCGCCGTCTTCACAGTGACATTGTGCACAATGGGTACACGCATATCCGGATGGGTTTTCAGGCAGAAGGACAAGATCGAAATGCAGATGAAGAATACCGAAACGACGCCTATGGTCTGTGAGGAGAAAGAAGATTGATTGATTCTATGGAATGAGTTATCTTCGATTTGGTGTAGCTCACCTTGGCGGCATTGGAACTATAGGGCTCGTCGAACAGCGACCAGATGCGCGGCTTCATCTCCTGCCACCAGGATATGGTGCCCTTATAGTAATCCTCCTCAAAGCCAAATTTGCGGGCCAATTCCTCTTCGGACGGTTTTTCCGTATCCAGATCCAAGCGATCCAGCACGGCAAGGGTTTCCTGTGTGTCACGATGCTGTAGCAGAGAACAAGAAAAAAAGAATTACTTTAATTTAAAGTCAAGTTTACAGGGTATTTTACACACCTGTGTGTAGGTCATCCAGCAACATGGCTCCACCTGATTTGAGTCAAGACCCCAAAATTCTAATTCCTCCTCGAACAGTGGACCGCACACATCTGTGGGATAGTGCAACTTGCCGGTTCTAGCGATAAAGATAAAGATAAACAAATATCGATCAATTTATTTATATCTCACAGATCATCTTTTGTAAACTGCACACTCACCTGTAATAGTTGAGCACTTGTGCGAATACGCCCGGATGCCGATCGAAGAAATACTCATTCAATATGGGATCATAGTTGGCCAGTGCCTCCGTCAGGCGGGAGAGGCGCGTCGCTGGTATCTTCTTCAGCGTCGCCTTGTATGTCTCGTGCCTGATGCCGCCCACATTGAGAACGACACGGTTCTCCGAGTCCATGTTGATCAGATTCATGGCTGCATGCGCATAGTGTTGCATTCTTTTTAGGTATATATGTCATGATCACAGGGTGCGTGGTATGTGGTTGGGGGGAGGGGGAGAGTATTATATACTAAAGGGTTCGACTATGATCGGTGTTTGATGTTTGCGTTGTTCTTGTTGTTGTTGTTCTGGTTGTTGCTGTTGTTGTGGTGCACAAAGTTGTGTGTCTAGACTAGTCGAGTTGTTTTTCTTTTTTGGGGTTTGTATGTGATTTGTGCCGCAAACCTGAATGTTTATCGTATTCCTTGACCACGTTTCTGGTTTTGTTGCTGTTGCGTGTCCCGCCACCAGCAGCACCTGGTCACGCCCACTGATGTCACCCTCACGCACCCACTCCACTGTGCTCCACTCGACTCCACTCCACTCGGACTCGACTCACTCACCGCTCACCAGGTCAGTTGGTCAGTCGTGCCTAGCGCGTATGCACTTGAAATTTATCTAGATGTTAGCACGCCGACAGCATTTTGGACTGCTCTCGTGTGGCGTTGAGGTACTCACTAGGTTGGGGTCTGGTTGGACAACATTGTGCTGTAAAAGGGAATTAAAGAAAAAGAACATAAGTGAGTATTCATGTGTGTACTCATGAGTGTATTCATGAATAAATGAGTGTATTCATGATTAAAATTGACGTATTTATAGATAAAACGGATGTATTCATGAAATAAATAAATATATTCATGTATAAAGTAAGTACATTCATGAATAAAGTGAGTGTATTCATAAATTTACTCATGAGTGTATTTATGTATAAAGTAAGTGCATTCCCAAATAGAGGGAATGTATTCATAAGTGTATTCATCAATAAAGGGAGTCATAAATAAAGTTAAATAAAGGAATTGTACTCATGAATAGAATGGCTGTATTTATGAATAAAACACGTATAATTTAGTGTATCCATAAATAAACTTGGTAAATTTATGAATATATTGATGAGTTCATAAATAAAAGGGGGTGTACTCAGGAATGAAACTGGAGTATTCATGAATTCATTATTAAAGTAGATCTATTTATGAATAAAGTGAGTGTATTCATGAATAAAATGAGTGTACTCATGAATAAAATTAGTGTATTCATAAATAAAATTGTCTATTAAAGCATTAAGCAAGTGTACTCATGAATAAAATTAGTGTACTCATGGGGAATACAGTTGTATTCATGAATAAGATGACTGTAATCATGAATTTATTAAATTAGTTAAAGTAAATAAATCGCGTATTTAAAAATAGTTTAAGTGTTGCCATGAATAAAAGTTCTGTTGTTGTATTCGTAAATGCAAACACACTTTTCATATAAATAATGATATATTCATTCTATTTAACTAAGCATTCGTAAGTTCAATATCCAATCCAATAAGAATTTTCATCAATACACTAAGTATAAAAGTGAAAGTATATATAAATACGATTTAAAGTTGTTGTCGATTGGATGTATTCACTTACATAATGAGAGCTAGGATTGCTTATGTAGAGAATGAATACATAAAATAGTTGTAATTGCATTTCCCAAAAACATTGTATTCATAAATACGTGTACATTCGTTGGAATGGAGAGATTCAGCGAATCTTTAATCTTTATTTATTTGTATAATCGATTCATTAATTTCGCCATGAATTAATTCTCACACATAATTAAGTGCAACCATAACCTTGCGCTGTCGCCATTACAAACATGAATAATGAGCATGAATATGTGTGAATAAGTGAATTTATATGATAGCCTTAATCAATATTTTTGTGTATACAATTCAAATGGCATTCATATTCATATTTTATATCACTTCAAATGAATTTCTCGCACACTTTCTCGCACATCCTCCTCGAATTTATTATGGAAAACAAATGGATTATTGAACGATTTGTTATGAATACACAGACTCTCATGTATGTAGAATAAATATCTCATGTACGATCAAAATAATCGAAATAGTTAAATGATTCAATTCGAACAGAATCTGAATCTGACTGGTGAATCTCTCACTGCGGGTTACGATTCGAAGAAACCCAAAACTGATGGATGCCTTCCCATTTCCCGATGATTCGGTGATTTTCCTAAGCAATCACAACAGTGAGTACTATCGTGAGTACTCGCACGCACACCCACACTCACTCACATTCGTTTCAATTGAAATGACCCATTAGCAGCTCGTGAAGAGCATCCCACAAATTGTTGTTTTGCTTGCTCCTAATGACTAAATATAATCGCCTGTTCAGACCACGGATATATATAGGACTATGTTTATATATGTATGTATATATATATATATATGCTATATACTATAGATATTTGTATATATTTGTATCTTTAGTAGATTTGTGTATACAACGTATCGATAGCGTCATTAAGTTTGCCTTGTGGGGGCCCACGAAGTAAAAGAAATCCCTGTATTCGTGATTTGCACAAAATCCAAGCAAATATTTGTTCTTAAACAATATTTAGTTTTAACGCTGCATTGTTTACACGCACCATTGTATTCACAAATACATACACTCAGATACACTCACACTCTCATACACACACCCACATGCAGACAGACAGCAAGCAACAGTCTTTTTCAACGTATTCTGTCTGTCCAGTCCGGTTCAATGCGGTTCTCTCGCTGCCTCTCTTTACCCCTCTCTCCCTCTCTTGCTCTCTCTTTCTCTCTGCTGTCTATCGATTGCCGGCAGTCGAAAGTCTTGTCTGTCGATATTCGATGTTTATTTGCTGCAGCGGCTGGGCATAATGAAAAACATGAGCTTTATAAACAAAACAAACAATCGAAACACACGTTCGAGAAGGGATACCTCCCTTCCTCTTGCTGCCCCTATAGCCACAGCCTGCCAGCTAATGCGTTTTTGTAGAGCACAGAGAGGGAAAGAGGGTAGTAGGGGGTGGCAGGGGTAGGCAGGTAGGTGTCAGGGGGAGTGTTTAGTGTAGAGTGGCGAGTGTAGTACTTTGCTTTTGCTGTGGTTCGCAATTAATGCTAATGATTATGTTGTGCACACACACAGAGGCCACAGGCATACATACAGGCACACACAGACTGCCTGCCTCTCCCTTTCCACCACTCCCTCCCCACTCCTCCCCGCGCACTCACGCACCTTCTCACGCACTCCCTCTGTAATCAAACATTCATTGGAGTCAACGTGCAGTGCTTGTCAAACTGTACACTCAACTGGCCCATCAGCTTGTATTATTTATCAAGCAACTCTGTGCCTATAACCTTATTAACACCACACACACACACACACACAAACACAGATACCCTACATAATTTATGCACTTATAATGAGGCTAGAAAACTTCAAACACATATTTTAAATGAGTTTTCCCTGCACTTTGCCTTCCTCCTGTTTTCTCTCTCTTTCTCTCTCTGTGTTTTTCTGTGGCGCCTTGTTTGCCTTTTTATACCGAATTTCCTTCACGCACACACACACTGGCATACACACATCCTGTCAGCAGACACACTCACACACCTACACAATGTAGGCGCTAAGGCGTTGGGGGGGCGTGGCCGGGCAGTAGGTCAGGAGTGTAGTAAGTAGCGTGTGTAGTAAGTGCGGCATGCCTCCGTTTCGTTTCGTTTTACTCGTTTTGTGCTCTCTGTTTTTTGTTGTGGTATGAAGTCGTTGCTGCTGTACACACACACAAATGGAGCGAGTGTGCGTGTGTGTGTGTGGGAACAGGCGCACGCATCGATTTTTCCGTTTGGTGTAGCACAAAAACTTCCTGATTGTTTGTTGGCCCCGCTGTCACTTTAAAATCAACTGTCACACATCACACACACACTATATACACACAGATACAGGCACAGTGGTAACTCTCACCTATTTGCTGGACTTGCTGCTGCTTGTGTGCGCGCTGCCAATAAACATAATCGAGGAATAGTTTTCCTTTTGCCTTTCCTTGCCTTCTTCACTTTTCTGCTTTGAACTTTTTGGTGTTTAGCGTAGGATTTATGCAAACGAAAACTAACAAATCCAACACTCACACACACACTCACTCACTCACACACACACACACAGAAAATAGCAACAAAAACCGCGAGGAAAGTAACTTAAAACGTGGTTGGGGTAGCGAAGAGTGGAAGGAGAAAGGGGAAGAAAGGAACCGAAAAAAAAGCCTAGAACTACACTACACTTTAGTGCCGTCTAACGTGCCCCGTCTCGTCTCGCGCGACACGCTGCTTCACGTTGTGGGCTACACACACACTGCTCTCGACTCTCGTCTCTCGACTTCGCTGTTTGGTTGCTTTTTCAGCGCGTTCCGAATGGTCCAAAGCGATTTAACAAACTAAAACTAAAACCCGAAAAACTGATGGAATTTTTCATTAGCCTTTCCCTCTCGTTGTTGCGGCTCTTCGTGCCTCATTGTGTGGCGCATGCGCTCCACTTGCATTGACACACTCTCTCTCTCTCTTTGTTTCTCTCTCTTTTTATGCTGACATTTCGTATTGGGGTCTTTAGCAGCGAATGCAACGCTGCGTATACGTGATTTTTTAGCTAGACATTTTAAAATTTATTTTAATCAGCAAGTTTTGTTTAGAATTTTAAATTTAAAATGTAATATAATTTATAACAAATTAAAAAAAATAAAAGTTCTAAAATTTAAAATGTAATCTAATTTATAACAAATTAAAAAAAATAAAATGTGAAAAACAACCTTACAGTTTGACAGCCACTATAACTATGAAAGTGTTCAAATTTGGTTTTATCCATTGAAGGATTTCCTATCAAAATAGTTCTAAAAATTCTAAAGTTTTATTTTGCTCCAACGCTGCGTATAATTAATTATATCCAAGAAATTTAAAACATTAATAATACTTTGTTTTCAGTTCATTAAATAATATTCCAATGTTAAAGTGTTATCGAAAAACCCAAGCAAACTTTACAGTTTGGTAGTCATTGTAAAACATACTGTGTAAGATTTCATAGAGGTAGCTTCGTGAAGTGTTTAACGGGAAGGTTAAATACGAGCATTAATTTCTGGTTTGCAACCGATCCTGTCTTCGCTGCAATGTCCTTCCGATCCAACGCTGATATTTATGAACGTTCTTTCACAATTTAGTTCAAAAGACTGTTAAATATTGTATACAATTGTCACAACTCATTGTGAGTCTTATAAATTCTGAGAAGATCCATTAAATAAAGCAAAGTTATTAAAAAACGAGAACGAAGGCTACCTTCAATATGCCGAAGGTTCTAAATCCTTGCAGGTTCTTATCCCGTTCGCTTGTTCAAATACTTGTTATATATAATGGTGCACAATACTTTTTCTAACTTTGATTGGCAATGATGTATGGAACTTTACGGTTGACACTTAAAGTCTTCCGAGCAGAGCTGTCCTCGAAGGATGTGATTAGCACATCTTGAAGCAGGTTGGCAGCAAGTTCTATCTCACTGATAGAATTTGGGTTGCTGATCAACAAATTTGCTTTAAAAGCCACAGAGGCTTTGAAAAGTACCCAATTGGTCTTTTTGGGACAGAAGGAATTCTGACGGATCTCGACTTGGCCAGGTAGGTCGAACCTGATGTGCTGATGGTCCGACAAGGTGGCTTCGTCTGTGACCCGCCAGTTAATCAGCGAACTCCCAATAGAGTTACTGACTAGGGTAAGGTCCAAAACCTCTTCCCTAATGGCGTTAATAAATGTTGGCTTACACCCTATATTAGCAACATCTAATTGACAACACAATAGATACTCTAAAAGGGACTCACCACGTTTGTTTATGTCGCTGCTACCCCAGATCGTGTGGTGCGCATTGGCATCGCAGCCGATCACGAGCGGCTTGTTGTGCAGGCGGCAGAAATCATCATAACCACTAACCTCTGAACCTCTATGGGTCCTCTACAGGATAATAGTACTGCTGTCCTCGCACACAAGGAGCAGCCATTCATTTCGAGGTATACAGCCCTCGAAACCTGGACCGACTCCAATTGTGGAGGGCAACCGCATCGCCATAAGGATGCTGTCTTGCACCGTAGCCATCTGCTCCGGTGTAAGCGGTTTGGTGGGATCAGCCGAAGTGAAGCCCAATTTCACACTGCTTGCCACTTGGCTGAAGAGTGGCTTTGTGGACTCCACATGAGTCTTCTTGGACTTCTTTGAAGAGCCTTGGGGTTCGGGGAAGGTATCGTCACCACGCGCCCGTTTAGCCTTGGTTTCCAAGGGGGCGCAGTGGCGATAGCAAGAGCCTCTGCTCTGCTCGAACCCTTTGCGAGTGCAGCTTTGAAGAGCTTCTTCTCGCGGGTCTTCATCTTTACGAAGGCGCTTCCCGAGTCCAGTCGCAGTGTCTGGATTTGGGAGCCTGCTTCCGTGAGGCCTGACCTCTGAGAGGCCACGGAAGCGTCGTCAGCAAAGCTGATTAGGTCACAATCAGCTTCTGCGTCAGAGGACATCACCTCGACGTTCTGCTGCGTGCCTGCACAGTTTGTGGACGAGAAGGCAGCACTTACGAACTCAGTGTCCAAGGGAGTTCGAGGCCTGTCCGAGTCCCCTGTACTACTAGGGTCGAGACCCGTAGTATTGGGGGTGGAGGCCAGCAGCCCAACAGCTGCAGTGCTGATGTTGGGGTCGGCCGTGAAAGCCTCACCCTGGGTTGATGCTATCAAAGTCGCATCAGACTTATCTAAGTTTTTCGAAATCATTAATGGGCCCCGAGAGGCGGGAGGGCACCCCTAACTCGGTATCCAGGCTAGAGACCGGGCTACCCCCCAGCTATGCATCCATAGCGTATGCTGTTCCGCCTTGGATTGGGGTGATTTATAGATTCACGATCTTCGCCCGACTACAATTAGTCAGCACCCCTAGCAGAGACATGACCGTACTAGGGGCCTGCTTCCAGCCGCCCTCGCGAGGAGAGTATAGCCGCACTTCCGTCAGTAGGAGTAAGGACGGCACGTACCGCAGCCAAAGCTGTGGTTACATTTGGTTCCCCTTACTGTCTCTGACGGCTGACGGCCTTATGTCATAGTTACTCTTACTCTAATAATACAATAGTTACTCTTACTCTAATAATACAATCCTACTCTCAGTTTGTATCTTATCAATGATCTAAAAGCCAAAGTTGCTATTCTCATAAATCTGTCAATAATCTTCAGATTTTTGTCAATTAAGTCATTTTATTTCTGGTTTTATCTCTACGTTGCATGAAGTAACTTCTGAAAATATGGTTGAAAGACACTTTCTTATTGGTTAAAATCAATTAACTTTAAGTTAACCCCTTTATGGATTTCCACTGAGTTTTCGTTTGGCTTGTTGTGATTTAGCGGTTTTTTAAAACTAAATTCTGCGCACTTTTAAGTAAAATGTAACTCACTGTTGCGTTCTTATTGGTTTTACTTACATATGTTTTTAATTATTAAATAAAATTATCTAGTATACCTTTTAGATATACGAATATTTTCCAATCTGTTGATAGATGTTTTATTTATTTAGAATTCTTTATAAACTTTTTTTTTTCATATTCATTTCATAGCTTAAAGATTTGCTTAAGGTCCCAAAGTAAAAGCAAAATAATGCATTGGAAACGTACAAAACTGAAGTACAGAGAGCGCTTGGTCAGTTTCAGATTGAAGCAATATAGTGTATAGGATTGTTACAATGCAGCAGATATATGTATGTATATTACAAATAGATATAGCAGATATATGTGTAGATGAATGTGTAGATGTGTGTTTGAACTTAGAGATACATAATAAGATTTACTAGAATATGCAGATGCTATTGGCTAGATGAAATTATGTTTGTGTCTGTATGTGTTGAGGTTACAGTCTGGGAACGTGCAGAAAGTAAATATAAATAAATGTACTATAAATTTTGATGGACATATCTCAGCTGTCGTTGCTTCAGGCCTGCTGCTCCTCATTGCCCGAGGCGGAGGTGTGCCAGACGTGTCCCATTTCGAGTGCCTGCAGCTTGAGCATTTCCTTTTGACTGTCCTTGGCCTGCAGCAGGAATACACTTTGCTGGAGAAGGAAGGAAGACAAAGATAAGATAGTGTGAATCATTATGAATATATAACAACTACTCACTTTGACCTCCTTGCTGGTTAGCACATCCATTTTGTCATAGATGATGGCGTGCAGACCCAATTCCTTGAGCAACTTGATGGTGTCTTTGGAATTGTTGTCATCGCCCCAGCAGAAGAGAACCAACCCGCGCTGCTTGGCCAGATTCACCTAGAACCACCCAGCATGTCATGTCGTTTATGTAGATGAAAGTCCCCATCATCAGTTCAGTAGTAGTAGTAGTTTACCTGGCTAGGATCACGCAGCAAATCCTCTGTATGGGCCACAATCCCCAGAAGCTGCATAGCCACTGCATGCCACACTGCCGTCTCCATTGAATTCCCTCTCGGATCCAGATACTTCTCGTATTTTGTGGTGTGTCCCAAGGTGAGAAACATTACGGGATAACGATTCTGTTTGTAGCGCAACATGGTGCATATATCCGGATCGAAGCAGCTGAAGACAATGCGACGACTTCCAGCCTTTCGTAGCACCACATCCAGTATGCAATCGATATACAGATTACGATCGACAACATGCTCAAACTCCTCCTCCATGCGTCCATCCTGCAGACGTTGTGACCATTTGATTTCGATATTGAATCCAATATGCTCATCCAGTGCGTCCAGCACATCGGCAAGTTGTGGGAACGGTTGATGCTCTAGCAGATCATCGTTGTGAAAGGAGCGTGTCTCACGGGACAATCCCTCTGCCGTGTGATACACCTTGAGTTTCTTTAGCTGCTCCAGCGTTAGTTCACGCATGGGCAGCGCTAGGAAATCATGTTCCTGCATACTGGACTTGCTCATCAGTGATACATAGATCATGAAATCATGATATACCACCGGCACCAGATCTTTGCTGAGCTGCACATCGAACTCAACCATGTCGGCGCCATGTTCTGCAGCGTTCTTTAAGGAGGTAATGGTGTTCTCACGAATCACTGCATCCTTGGCCTATAAAGGAAAAGGAAATGCTTCAGATGGATATAGATGAAGTGAAGCCACTTGGGTACTCACCTTAAAGCTGGTGCCGGAGCCACGATGGCCCACATCCAGGCCTGTCCACTTGTTATTCCAATAGCGCGCATAACTCACCCGCATGTCCATGTGGGCACTGTGCGAGGAGGGACGCACAATGAGATAACCCAGTCGCATCATGCCCAGCGGGCGATGGCCCTTGGCGCAGGTAATAGGTAGCTCAAGATTGCCCTCGGAACGCTTAAAGAGATTGGGCAGCACATAATGATAGCCCAGATGCAACGGTGGCCCATCATCCTTGGCCACGCGTGAACTATAGCTGTATAGATCCACCAGGTAAGCCGTATTATCCAGATCGGATACAGTTAGATGTAAGATCACCAAATCACTGGCACCACATGCTGTGCCAAACTGTTCCTGGGCACGCACCTCACACTCGTCGGCACTGAGAGTGACGACCTCACTGAAGGCAAAGGCGCTGCCTTCGTTGCCATTCTCCCGGGTGTCATGCGTGTCATTCGAGAGGGAATCCTCCAGCGTCGTTGATGTGGCAGGTGCAAAGTCAGCAGTGCCTGCGCCAGGAATGCGCAGATTCATTGGAGTGACCTTAACATGGACGAGGCGACGCTTCATGCGCTGCTTCCAGGTGAAGGGCGCATAGAAGAACTTCAGCTGCACCAGAGATTCCTTGGTGAGCCAACCATGATCCACTTTCTGTTTGCCTTGCACATCTCCGAATGTATCCTGGCACTGGCCTGTGGGCTCATCTAGCTCCGCTATGCGACGTGGTTGCAGTTGCACCTCCCAGCGACGCACCAGCAGCTGCTCTGAGGCGGCATCTACACCGCATACCATATAACGGTACTCTGTGGCACATTGACGTGGTATATACACCTGAGCTGTCCACACCTGCGCAGTCCGCTGTGACTCCTCCGCCTCATCCTCCTCCGACTGCTGGGACTCATCCTCAGCCTCCACCTCTTCTGCTGCCTGCCTCTTCTGCTCTGCTGTCTGCCCCTCCTCCTCCTGCCGCGTCATCAGCGCTGCCCCGCTATGCTGCCAGTTGCCCAGCGCCTCGCAGCTACCCACTATGGCCAACTGCTCATTGGCCGCCAGTTTCTCGGTCATCAGCACGCGGAACGTCCACAAACGATTCGCACTGATATCACCATAGATGCGCTGTGTGGCGGGGGGCGGAGGGTGCCGAGGGCGCGGCCATGGCATCGTCCTCGCCGTCATGTGCCGACAGCAGCCACCGTTGCATTGTGTGTGTGTGATTATATTTTATCTATTTACACGTTGTCAATAAACTTTCACCTCACACCTTGTTGTTCTTGTTGTTGTTGTTGCTGCACGTTATGAGGGGCGAGGCAAGGACAGGGCAAAGTTCTCTTTGCCTTCTTGTTGTTATTGTTGTTTCTGTTTTTGACGCTGTCAAATTTGTATGCACATTTCGCTGTTGTAATTAGATGCGTTGGCTTCGCCGAAGAAGAGCACACGAAAGCGGAAAAAGAAGCAGACAAAGAAAACAGACGATTTATACGAAGGCGAAGGCTCAGCAAATTATCCGCTTGAAGCTGCCGTTGTTGTTGTTGCTCTGCTGCGGCTGCTGTTGCTGCTGCTGATATCAACGCACACAGCTGATTTGTTTTTGTATTTTATGAGCGCATGACGGCGATAATTTAGTTTACGCTATATGGGCTCCACTTGATACCGAATTTATTATGGATTTTTATCAACTTTGTAACGAATTAGCGTGGTTAGCGCTGAAATTATAACTGGCAGTTTGCATTGCGAAAAAAATGAGCTGGGTGCACATGGTACAATGCGTGAGGGTTATCAAACAGTGCAAAAAAACATGACTGCTCGATAAGAAAATAACAGCAAACAATTATAGCTATTGCCTATGCAATATTTATTTGTAAGAATTAATTTTTTAATTTATTAAACATATATATGATATAAGTGGATCCTAAACATCAATATCATGTAACTTATTGCTATTCGGTACCTTGTGACGTCACGCTGCAGCAGTTCATGAACCAGTCGTTGGCAATCTCAACATATGTTTTACCATGTGTAGCCATTTTGCGCAGCGTTGCCACCTGGCATGATTTTCTGCATATCAAACAGCTTTTGAACGGACATAGTCTATTTTGGCGCGAAGTTGCCGCACTTGTTTATTATTTTGTTAAATTTTGCGTTGATTTGTTTGGAGTGTTTCAAATGGATCAATATCCCGATGAGAATGAAGAGTTCGAGCTACAGTACCAGGATGAGTTGGAGTTGCTCGAGGATATTCCGCACGAATACGATGGCGTCGTTGTCGACGGGCCGAGCACATCTCGTCAAGCACTCGAGAAGCAACAGCAAATGCTGTCAAAGACACCAGGACCAGTTGCTGGTCTCAAGGATATTTCCCGCCTTAGCAACTCCACACTAAACTCGCCACAGTTGTCGCAGATTACATTCGGCGCCAGTCAAGGTGAGCCCGATATAGGAGGTGGAGGACCTGTGAATCGAAGGCTCTTCGGCACACCCCGTGGTCAGCCAGCGGGACGTGGCTGCTCCACGCCACTGCAGCGCATGCCGCCGATAGCAGAGGTAGCCTCCACTTGCAGCGACAGTGCTGCACCAATGCTCAATGCAGCCGCTGAGCAGCTGCAGCAGTTGGATATGCGCAACCCGAGCAAACGACGCCTGGAGCGAGATCTGTTCGGTGACATTGATGATCTGTTTCACGAGAGCTACGAAGATCCCATGGTGAAGAAGGCACGCACAGAGGAGCAACGTGACAACGAAGCCATCGAACGCATTCTGGAGCTGCGACAGAAGATGCGAGAGACGAGCAAAACGGTGCGACACGACGAAGTGTCGCGTCTGAAGGCGCTGCACGACTTCAAGATGAAGAATCTCTCTTATAACCTGCCCTCGTGGCCATTTCTTGCCCTGCAACGCAGTGATCTGGAGCGTCTCTATGTGCGTTATCACTCCGAGGATTATGAGAGGCGGCAGCTGGAGCTGCTCAGCGTGCGAGGCGATCAAATTGGCAGTCTACTAGGGGAGGCCAAGGAGCAGGTGTGGCGCGAGGCCAATGAGCTAGTGAGTGGAGATCTATCCAGGGTTTTCTTCTGGTCTAAACTGATACCTTGTTTCAGGTACTGCGTCGCCTGGCGCCCGCAACGCAGCCGGCAGTTGTGGCAGCCGTTGAGCCAAGTCCAGAGATAAGTCGCCTCTGGGTGGATAAGTACAAGCCAAGGAAATACATTGATCTGCTCTCGGATGAGATGACCAATCGTAGTCTGCTCTACTGGCTTAAGATGTGGGATAAAGTCGTGTTTGGCAAAGCATTTCACAGCAAACAGGAGCAGCATCAGGCCATAAATGGAGCAACTGCCTCCTCCACTGGCGGTCAGCAGGGGCAGCAACAGCAGTTGAACAGCTTTAACAAACGCACTGGCAAATTTGAATCCAACGGCGGCTGGCGACAGCGTAAGTCGCGTCTGGCTCTAAATACCAATGTGGATGAGCTGGGCAGACCCATGCAGAAGGTGGCACTGCTCTGCGGTCCACCTGGCCTGGGCAAGACAACGTTGGCGCATACAATTGCCACACACGCGGGCTACAATGTGCGTGAGATCAATGCCTCCGATGATCGCAGTCCGGAGGCCTTTAAACTGGCACTGGAGAACGGCACACAGATGTCTTCGGTGCTTAACCAGGACAAGCGACCCAATTGCATTGTGCTGGGTGAGTTCAAGCCTCCCTTTATGTGAATTACAAACAAATCTTTCCTTGCCTTCCCCTGACAGATGAAATTGACGGCGCACCACGTCAATCTATTGAGTATCTGGTCAAATTCGTCAGCGATGGCATCTATAGTAAGGTCAAGGCCAAAGGTACCAAGGCAGAGCACAATGTGCTACGTCGTCCCATCATCTGCATCTGCAATGACATCTACGATCCCGCACTGCGTCCGCTACGTCAAATCGCCTTCGTGGTCAGTTTTCCGCCCATCGATTCGGCACGCCTGGCAGAGAGGTGAGCGGCACTGAAGTATATCAAGTATATATACTTATATCTTATGTATGATCATGTCTTCTGTCCTTATAGACTGCTGCAGATATCACGTAAGGAGCATCTCAAGACGGATTTTGGTTCGCTTATTGCACTGGCCGAGAAATCAGGCAACGATGTGCGCAGCTGCATTTCATCCATGCAGTTCTTTAAGTAAGCAGAGTATCTATATACACTTTGATTACTTCTTTAACCTTTCCTAGACAATCATAGAACCATGTAGTATTCATTAAGAACCAAGGTGGCATAAATTTCTCTATCCCTTGTAGAATTATCACTTACTTTTTCTAGCTGTAACTTGTTGGCTGGAATGTTAGAATCGGACTTTCTTCCTACATATTATGGTAGACTTCTAATTTACATTGCCTAGTCAATCGTAGAATTATGCTTGGAGTAGTATTCATTACCGATTAAACTTCTCTCTCCTTTGTTGAATTACCCATCCCAACTTACCACTTACTCTTCCTTATTGTCCCTAACCCGTTTAGTATTCTTTGAGCAGTTAACTCTACTTAATTTTTGCTAAGACAAACACTGTAGCCCCCATAGAACTTTTAATTCTGTTCCACCTATCTAGAAATTAAGTAAACTTTCCAAGAAACATCAATTCTATTCCTATTCTATCGGCTTGTGTCATCTCTTCGCGGTTTTGAGTGGACCCTTTGTCTGAGATTGAGTTGCATTGTATTGATATTCCATGCACCACTTTATTATACATTCAATTTCAACAGCCAGATGCATAACTAACTTCCTTTTCTTGCAGTGTACAGAAGCACAGCCTCACGCTGCAGGATGTGCTCAACAATAATCTGGGTCAAAAGGATCGTCATCAGGGCCTTTTTGATGTGTGGGGTGCCGTGTTTAGGGTCAGTACTGTGGTTACCTCTTTACCACATTAACCTAATTCTCTCTTTTTCTGCCTCCACTTAGATACAACGTCCTCGCAAGCAGTTGCAACAGGGCAGCTCCAACAGCAGCGCCGACGAGCCTGCACAGGTGACCATGACAAACATGTCGGTGTCAACACGCGTGCGCAATGTGCTCGATGTGGTGCACTCGAGTGGTGACTATGAGCGGTCTGTAGTTGTCATAAGTGTACTCTGATTGTATATTAACACCCCCTCTCTCTCTCTTTCTCTCCCACCCTTTCAGCCTTGCACAGGGCATCTATGAGAATTACCTGCAGCAAAAGATGCCCGATCCGAATTTTATGGGCATCTGCGAGGCTCTGCAATGGTTTTGCTTCTCGGACCTGCTGCAGCAACAGATCTCACGGCAACAGAACTATACCATCTATCCGTATTTGCAGTACGGCTTTGTGGTGTGGCATCTACTCTTTGCCACATTGGCCTGGCCGAAAATTGCATTTCCCACGCGCGGCTTTGAGGTAGGTAAACGAAATGATGACATCGCCACAGAGAGATGGTCAGCAGCAGCAGCAGCATCAGCATTTCTTTTCATGAAGATGCTTTGAAATGCAGGCTTTGAGGCAGCTCGCAGTTCATGTATTATGCAGACCTCATTAGCTGAGGCAAACAAGCCTTGCAGCCTGCTGTGCGTGGCAAGGAAGGGCCACCAGGAAAGTGCATAATCAACACAATCAAGCCATGTAATTTCTTGTGCATTATGTGCCTCAAATGCAATCACAAGATTAATGAGAGTTCTGCATAGATTCCCGCACTGTTTGCACTGTTGTACCCAAACCCGCATCTCTCACTCCCTGCTTGCTCTTTCTCTTTCTTCCTCTCATCTTCTTTTGCAGTTCCATCAGAAGAGCACGAACCAGCGTAACATCTTTCTGTCACTACGTAAAGGTGTCACCACATTGGCACAGGGGGTGGGTCAGGGCACAATTCTATTGCTGGACACGGTGCCACTGCTGAAGCGTATACTGTCGCCGCAGTTGCGTTCGGTGGCGGTGCAGCTACTCTCGCAGAAGTGAGTAGGAAGGGGATATCTATATGTATTTGTCTATAATTATGTATTCTTATATGGATATTTATATGTGTGTCTATCTATATATCTAATATATACTACTATCATACTTTACACCTATTTATACATCTATCATCTGTCTATCTTTCTATAACTTGTGTCTATCTCTATATACTATCTATCTTCTTATCTATTCATCTGCATATCTAACCATCTTAAGATATATACATCTATTTTTCTCAGTCTATCCATCTATCAGTCTATAGATATATCTGTTCATCTACATATATTCTATTCAGCTATCTCTCTGTCTACCTGTCTTTCTATTTGCTAATTTTCTATATATCTCTTCATCCATTTATATACACATTTATCTATCTATACATCCATCTATCTATATACATATGTATTTATATTTATACACATATGTCTAACATTTCTCTTTCTCTCTCTCCACAGAGAACAATATGATCTACGTCACACCATACAAGTCATGGTAGATTTGGGTCTCAATTTCGTGCAGGTCAAATCAGCCGAGGGACATTATGTCTTTCAGCCCGAGCCCGATCTGGATACGCTCTGCTCATTTCCAGGTGAAGTCGCAACTCATTTTTACCTCATTAAACTTAGTAATTAATAAATGTTTCTCTCTGCAGGCTTCAGTGGACTTACGCTGCCTTATTTCAGTCGCCAGCTCATTGCACGTGAGGTGGACCTGGAGCGCATACGTCGTGCGGCGCCCAAGGGCAGCGATACAGATGCAACAACGCAGCAGCAGCAACAGCAGAAGTACGCAGCTCCTGCAGCAAAGAAACGGCAAGCAAAGGATGCGTCGCCACGGTTGCCGAATCATTTGCAAACATTGAAGCCAAAGCAAATTACTGAATACAATGGAACCAATGCACCCAAGCAGCAGGTACGCATATCAGTTACCCGGCCCCCCTTTCTACTGTTCTTCATCCATCATCCTTTTCCATTCCCCTATCAATTTGCATGCCTTGCATTTACTTAGCAGCAATTTTGTTGCAAATTTCCTTTTGGCTTGGCCACAATTTGGGGCCACCATTCGTGGAGCTTCTCCACTCCGCTTTGAGTCAGGCAAATCCTGTAAGAGCTAATACCCCATAAGGGGATTCAGCGGGGTCGTAATGTGGGATCAGGCCAAACGAACATTTATTGCCTTCCTTAAGCGAATCCGACTGCCATTTGGCTTGGCTAACGAGGGTTGCTTTCTCTCTTCTTCTCTCTTCTCTCTCTCCCTCTCTCTCTCTCTCTCTCTCTGTGTGTTGACACTTTGTATAAAGCTTTATTATTATTATCAAAATTTGTGCGCACCGCAATGCTGTGTATATAATATTGTATAGTATTCTTTTATCTAATTTGTCTTTCTTTATTTTGCCTCTTCAGCTTACAAAGGACTTTTTCGGTCGCGTTAAACACAAAACAACAACTGCAACAGGCCAGGAAGAGGGTAAGCTGAGATACTTTTTTATGGATCTCTTTACTTATTCTGTCAACTGTTTCCTTTGCTAGCAAAAACCGATGCAATTGTCAAGAGTCCCATATGGTATCGCTATAAGGAGGGCTTCAACAATGCTGTGCGCAAAGATGTGCATCTCAACGAGCTGCTGTAGTACATTTTATAGTTGTGTAGTTATAGTTTATCTATTTATTTACGAAGTAAAAGTTAAGTTACTACGATTATACAATATATAGTCCACAATTATTCTAAACTGTTAGTTATTTTGTGGCTTAAAGTATGTTTGCAAAGTGGAAATGTTAAAGTTAAATTAGAAATGCAATTAAGCAGCTACAGCACAAAAGGGCAGTCGGGAGTGGACACCATAACAGCTGAACATCTTCAAGTTGACACTCAGCTGATGACTGATGCAATTAATCCATATTTCTTTAGAGGAAAAATATTTCGAGACTCTTGAAAAGACGGAATCATTGTAAAGCTTGTAAATAAAGATGGTCTTAGTGACTGCAACACGTGGATAGGAATAACATTGCTAGAAACGAGCTACAATATTGTAGCCACTACTAAACTAAACAAAATTTAGCCTACAATACGAGATGAGCAGACAGGCTCAGATCACACAGAAGTTGTGTAGACCTGGCATGCGCACAATGTAAAACACATACCGCAAACCAGACAATGATGGTCAAAGGTCCTTAATCTCGGAGTAGAATATAATAAGGCTTTAAAACATAACACCAGTAAGAAATCTCTTGCAGGTTCTTATATCCTTCGATCGTTCCTATGCTAGTGATATACCATGGTGCAGAATTTAATATTAGTGTGTGTATTCAATATTATGTCTAACTTTGACTGCTTTCGTTATGTTATGTTATTTCTTAAATCAAAAAACCTCATTTAGGTAGATTTTTTCTATGGCAACTATTGCATTATTATAAAGGTCCAATTTTGATGAAATTTTATATTCTTAATATATTGTAGTATAGTCAATTTGGTTACAAATTCTTGATATCAAAAATTAGGCGATAGTTTGCAGGACAGCTATACAATATAAAGTTCCAATCATGCTTGTTCCGACTTAACTATATAGAGCGTGCTGCAATAAGAACCATGTTCGCCAGGTTTTATCAAGACCGCTTTTAAACTAAGAGAATAGTTTGCGTTGCAACAGGCGTACAGGGCTATTTCGATTCCTGTTTTGATGCTGATGCAGAATATATATACTTTATGGGGTCGGTGATGTTATCTAAGGTGCAGTGCAAACTTCTAGTCAAAATTAATATATCCTCTGCAAGCGTACAAAAGTTTGCCATATATATACATATATAAATATTCTGACAAAAATACAGATAATATACAATAGTATATTGTATATACATTACGAGTATAATTTGAAATTGTATAGCGCACTGTCAAAGTGATGATTAATATTTGTAAATACGCCCAATATTTTGTAAACATGCGATGAGCAAACAAAATTGCACTGATCAGATAATAGATCGATGCGTCGAACGATCGATCATCTAGCATATATAGGACAGCTGTAACTTGTTTGTTGACTGGGCAGAAATTCATCAGAATAATCAGTTTGAAAAGTAACTGTAGAAAAGGACAGACAGAGAGGCGGATTTTAAAAATTGCTTTTGTTTTGCTTGAATTTATTTAAATGAACTGTTCAGGTACATATTGATTGTTAATTATGTCAGTCATTGACTTGGGCGAACTGTAGCTGAACTATAGCATATATATGCTTAATCTACAGCCTCTGTCTGCTGATAAATAAAAAGAAAGAAAGAAAGAAGAAAGAAGTCAACATACTTTCAGAGATTCCATAGGTCAACTGATCTAACAGCTAGACATGCTGGACAAGGGTGCGTTCAAGCTTCCATTAGCTTTGTTAGTATTTGAACATTCAAGGTCGCATTACTTAGGAGCTGATTCAGCTTAGTTTCACCCGCTCTGCTGCTGGCATTGATAAAGCACACTCACCTTCTTGCTCCTTATCGGAGTCCAAGTACAGCCTCTGCCTCTATCACGTATAGTAGTTTCTTCAGAGATCTTCGAGCTTTGGGCAGCCATTGTAGGGCAGGCAGGCAGCTCACACAAACATAACGCGGGCTTATCGCATCCGTTCGCCAGCTATCGGCAACTGTTGCTGACGTAGCCGCCTGCCCATGCTGCTGCCCGGCTGGTGTCTCCGTCTGTCTTCATATGTTCTGGTGATGAGAATCACTTACTCAGTTGCCGGCGTGTGTGGTGCCAGTTGTGCCAGTCAGATGTCATCGCCGAGTTCCGTTTTGCGTTTGTTGTTGTCGCTGCTGCTGCTGCTGCTGCCGCTGCTGATCGAGGCACGCTATGTGCCAATACCAAGTGAGTTGACACCACCACCAACATTCATTAAGCAGAGTATGATGATTCTCACTCATTAATTTCTATCCCAATTTTGTTTTAGGAATCTGTAGCCAACCGCCGCCACGCTCCGATGGCATCTGCACCATTGAGATCGAGGGCTTCTACTATGATCCGGTCACACTCGACTGCCAGATGTACACCATCGGTGCCTGCCGCCTCACGCCGGGCCAGAGCTTTGGCAGCCAGCAGGATTGTGTGAACAAGTGTGTGCGGGGGCTGCAGTCGCAGCGTCGCAGTCCGGATTACTATAGGAATGAATAATGAAATAAAGCACAAATTGACCTGCCAGACATATGTATATACACACACACACACACACGCACGCACACAAACTGAGAGAGATTACATATAGCATATTAATTGCGTCTGATTTTAATCGAAAATACTTCTGACCCGTGACGTAATTGTTTATTTCCAAATGAGATTTTCACCGAACTTGCTCAAAACGTGTTTGACTTTGCCTCCGCGTGTGCCTTGCTCTCTATATGTGTGTGTGTCTCAGTGTGTGTGTGTGTGTGTGGCGTGTTCCAAGTCGCAGCCTAATTAATTAGTTTACTTAGTTGAACAACGTGCAGGCGCTTGCGTCAGCGATTAATACACCCCAACTGGGTATCTTCACTTGTCCGCTGGGAAACCTGATTGATTCCTAGAAAATTTATATTTTAGAGCTATTTATAATAATTTTTATTTTAAAAGAGTTATTAAAATGTTTTGCTGGATTTTTTAAAGTTATGTCTTATTTTGAAGATTTTTAAATACCAGCAATATTCTATATCTGTATATGGTCTATTATATACATGTATATCTTTATATTCCTTAAAACCATAAACTCTGGTTAATATTAAAAATTCATTTTATATTTTTTTAATACCTGAAAAATATTTCTTGAATTAAATATCTATAAAATATTTCCAAAAATATACAGTCTTACTGTTTCTTAATCAATTAAAATAATCTAGGCATTTTCTTAAGATCATTTGATATCAGAAGAAAGTCTTTTTGCACATTCATCTTGATTGCGTTTCTGATCTACGTTGGTTTAAGTTCAAATTAATTAAAAGTCTCGTATCTTTAACGAGTTTGAACTTCAAATGATAAAATTATAAAATTAATATTTTAATAATAATAATTTTTTTAATTCATTAGAATTTATAATCTGTTTTAGTTTTGATAGTATTATAAATCTAATGCTTCCCAGAAGATTCCTATATTTTAGATATTTACATAATAGTAAAAACTTGTTTAGTTTTTAGATTCAATTCAAGTAGTAATGGCTTATTTAAAATTGAATTCTTTCAATAACTATTTCAAGTTGTAGCTTTATAATTATTATATATATTATAATAAAATACTTTAAATCCCCACTTTAAATCTAGAATCTTCAAAATGTTTTAACTTTAAATGGATAAATAATGTAATATTTCCAACACTTCATCAATTTTAACTTCGAATGATAAAATCATGTTATAAATTTAGTACCTCTTTCAACATCAACCGGTTTTTCAATATCAAGATCGTGAGATCTTCTTCAAGTTTGATAGTTTTAGAAATCTTGACTAATCTGAATGATTTTCAGATATCTATATTCAGTTAGTTATATACCAATTCGTCTTCTAAGTCTCCACTAGGGTATACCTTAGTCAACATAGTGTACATATGCTCCACCTGCCTCCGGCTGCCCTGACTAATAATGTTGGGGGATCTGCAACAGGCACACGCCAGTTAAAGCCGGAATCGGAGGCTGAAAGCTGCGACATCATTGCGAGAGCAGATCGCAATATTATAATGCATATAATAGCATACATACAGTACATATTATCATTATATAGGGACGTCGTAGTAAACCGATGTCGATGTCGATGTCGATGTTGAAGTGTTATTGGATCGTGCGCTTGCTCGTTTGCCTTATCAGTACCATACGGATAATGTCGACGTCAGC
Organism: Zaprionus nigranus; assembly: GCA_018903425.1. Lineage (NCBI taxonomy): Eukaryota > Metazoa > Arthropoda > Insecta > Diptera > Drosophilidae > Zaprionus > Zaprionus nigranus. The sequence goes on from JAEIGD010000025.1 coordinate 996,787, forward strand.
GTCAGCAGCGGCATCGGCATCGACAGAGCGCAGCCTGATTACGATTGCTGTGTGTTTTGGCTTTTGTTCGAGGTTTCGAGTCGAGTTTGCGACAGCCCCAAAGCCAGAGCAGCAACTTAGCCAGTGACCAAAAGTGTCGCCCTAACTCATTTGAAGACTTTGCCAATGAAATCAAACATAGAACAATATAATCAAACATAAACAGCTAAAGATTGTCGGTGTTATGCCCACTTTTTGAAAGGAAATAATAATAATAGGGCCATAAAATTCACAATAAAATACCAATTAAAAAGAAAAAGAAACATATAGACAAATTTTGTGTGGAATATTTGAAGTGCCTGAACTTTTGTCGAGTATAAAGAACAGTGAGTGAGACATACATATCAACAGATCAACGGTATATATAGTATATGCCAGTTATAAGTCTCTCTATATATATGGCGAGAAGCTGCGCATTTGAACACAGCGATTCTATGGAAATACAGACGATATCTGTGGCAGCCGCAGTACAGAGCTGAATACGGGAAAACCAAAGAGGAGGACCCTGTCAAAAATAAGAAATAAAAACATAACAAAAGGAAATCCAATCCGGAATTAAGGATAATTGTTCCCCCTACCCCCCATTCTAGCCAGAAAGTATTTGCAAAATGAGTCGTGCAACTCAAATCTCTACACTGATGTGGCTGCTGACGCTGCTGGTGCTGACACTGGCCAAGACACGTAAGTGAAGAAAGAGAAGACTCTCTCTCTCTCTATCTCTCTCTCTAACTGCAGTGGTTAATCTCCCCTCTTCCTTTCAGGTGATCTGTGCCAGGTCAAACCCAGCACCAATGCACTGTGCGTGCCCACCACAGTGGGCATTTACTATGATGTGGAGACGCAACATTGCCACTTCATGGGCTGCAGCACGAAGCGCCTGTTTGCCACACTGGAGGATTGCGAAAAGATTTGCAACAATCCGCGGCATGTGAAGCGACGCAACAACAACAACAGCAGCAGCAAGGCCAATCAGACAACGAATTGAATATAGAAAACACTAGATAATATTGACTTGTGCTTCTCTTATTGATCGGTCTTAACTATATACTATAACTATACTATATATCGCGGCAATTGTACTCGCACTCGGCCTTGCTGTCGAAGCGATTCTCATTGCCACCGCAGCCGCCGTAGATGAAGGCTTCGCAGCGACGCTGGACGGGATTGTAGGCATAGCTCTCCACTTGGCCAAAGCAGCGTCCGCTGATCATCGGTTGCAGGCATAACTTAACTGCAATCGACAAGCAATAACAACAAACACCATGGAAACTGCTGTGCAACCTCTGCTTACCACGTCTGGAGGCACCTTCACCCTCGCCGAATAGGAGAAGTAGGAGCAGCCATTGCCAAGGCATTTTGCCTCGTGACTGCCTCGTTCTTTGGCCAGCAACTCACTGAACTCAACTCACTCTGCCCAAGCTGTCACATTTCAAATGTCTCTCTCCAAGATTCAGCTCAGCATTGACCAAGTTATCGCGCCTAGCCCCAGTCTAGACTAAAATCACCTCGGCCAACGCGACTCTAGCATCACCTTCTTTCTCATTCGCACTATACTAGCTACCTTATATAGTATATAGCGTTTAGTATAGGGTAGTATATGCTAGCCTAGTTCACATCTATTTATTTTGCATAATGTACAGATTAGATTCCCTCTATATGATATATAGATTATGTATATATATTTCTAGTATATTAAAAGTTGTGGGTTAAAGGTTGAAACTGAATTAGTTTTTGAATGGCGGAACTACGCAACGACCCGCTTCATAATTAATTTTTATAACCTTGTAGAATTCTTGCGCAAATCGTAATAATTTCTAGAATTCTAAAAAAATAAATAAATGAACGAGTTTTGATGTTTGATTCCAAAATAATTTGTAAAATATATAGAAAGATATACATATTTATAAATATAACTGCTGTTAATTCTTTTCTATAATAAATGCATCCCTCATTGTTTTTATAAACTGATAAGCCTTGCTTATCTTACTGTTGCCCTACCATCAAGTTGCCTATTCTTCTTTCAATATTCTTCGGCTTCTGTTAATATCATGCAATACAAAGGTTCTTTTTAGGTATTTTATTTCCGTTGTCATATATTTTGAATATAACTAATTGTTATTCAACTCACATGCTTTGTCTACTCACTAATAACCCACGCACAAAAGGCTTAATGGTTCTATAAATACCCTACTCAAATATTTTACGTTGGTCTTGAAGAAACGTATTATATTAAACCTTAAACTAGTTTTAAGAACCGTTACAAATAAACAAACAATTCCTAGGACTCTAATTATTATGCCACATTTTGCTATGTTACGCTCACACACATATGAATAACTTAGGTGCTTTTTGTCCGATGGAATTGAAGTTTGCAGATTAGTTAGACATTTAATCCACCTAAGTATATGTCAAAGTCAGAAAGTTTTATCTTTTATAATTCGCTTACAAATTGAATTGTAAAATTTAATAATTGATTTGCAGGGCGATAGGCGTGGCACCCAATATTTGAATTACATTTTTTCTGTTCAAGAAATACAGAAACCTTCATGCCAAATTTAGTATTACTAGCTTTTATAATAAATGAGATGTGAGTGTTCATACAGACAGTCAAATATGTTACTTGTATTTACACTAAGCTATGGTACCCTAATTTACCATTTTTAATGATTAAAGGGTATAATCATATTGACTTTATATACATTGAATATTCCTGCTACTCAAATCCTCATTTCTTTCTTTTTTCCTTCTCTCTCTGTCTTTTCCACTACTCCTTGAACTCATATGCCTCACTTTCTCAACGATACCCTACACTCAAAATGCTCATAACAAACGGCGGCGGCGTCGGCGTTCACATAAAATGACGTAAAGCTTTTTGCAGTGGCAACAAAAAACATGTTCCGCATATCAATGAAAACAACAACAGTAGCAACAACAACAACAACAACAGCAACAATAACGACAACTTGCGAAGCAAAACCACAACAAAAATCCAAGTTGATTTAACTGAGTGCGAAAAAAAGAACTAAATGTTGTCGTAGTTGTTGTTGTTGTTGCAGTTTTCGATTTCAACTGACGTTGTTTACAACCAGAGTCATATGCTAAACGATTTAAATAGATACAAATACAATTGTGGATACATTTGTGAATGGGTGTGAAGTAGAGATTGAAATTATAGAGATACGTTTAAGCAAGAGTTACAGTTGCCTTACGAAAAGATAGATATGCACATTGTTGATATACGATCAAGTTTGAGCGATCGAGATATGGACGAACGGGCGGACAGACAGACTGGTTAGTTATATATATTCTTATTCAGCATTATCAGCCGAGTCGATATAACGATGTCCGTTTGTCTTTTTGTTTGTCCCTCTATCTGTCTACTTGTTAAGTTTTATAGACAAGAACTGAGATTTCGTATACACTTGAATCCGCTAAATACTGCCAGATACATTTGATAATGATAACATTTGATAACATAGCATTTACAGATACTTAGAGGCATTACTCAAGCAGCTCATGCATTTATTTACTCACCTACCATGTTACACAGGCATCCTTAGTCAGTTAATTGAATGAACTGAGTGAGTCTATTCACTTTGCTCGCCCTTCACTTGCATTCGTCGTCGTATTTCAGGGGCCTAACGTATCTCGAATTTAGTAATTAAACGCAGTTTCGCATAGCGAAGGGCGCAATTAATGTGTAGCTCTAGCTCTCTCTTTCCATCCTTCTCTCTCTCACTATAGTTCTCTCTATCTCTCTCTCTCTCAGTTGGGCAGCATTTCAATTATTTCAAGCAAATTAAACAGTTAACTGAATTGTCACCACAACACACACACAGACGCATCAGCTTGGCCATTCAATCAGGCAAATTTGCCTGCCACCCACACTCGATAGTTGTGACTGGGAGTGAATGTTAGTGTGAGTGCGAGTGTTGAGCTAATGAATAAATAGCACGACTGTGTTTGGGTGCGCACACAGCACGCAAAGCGATGCGACTAATCGTCGGCATCATCGAACTTCATCATCATATATGTTACAATCATCATTCCCATCATCATCATCATCATCATCATAATCATCCTGAGTACTCACATCGTTGAGTGATAATTCAATTGAGCTGCCCATTAACACCTGCAAACGGTTTTTGCCTGCCCTCAGTCTCAGTTTTGGCCACGTCTTTGTCCCTCATAAGACTCTAATTATCACTCGCCTTGAACCACACACTCAAGTCTTCCCGTCTCTCTCTCTCTCTACTATCTCTCCTTCTAATTCCCTCTTTATATACATCTCTCAGTCTGTTGGTAATGCAATTTTAATGAGTCCATAAACTGCAATGCATATTTTAACTGGGCCAACTTATTCGGCCAACTCGTCATCGTCGTAGTTTGTTATGCAAATTACTTACTGACAAATTGCCTACTGTATCTCTCTTTACTAGTACTCTACTGTGTCTCTCTCTCTCCCTCTCTACTAGTATCTAACATATAGTAATATAGAAATTAGGCACATCGTTTTCAGGCATTGTCCTCATTAGTGCCACTTTATTTGCTAACAAATTAATACAAAATTTATTTAGTTGCGATGAAAAAATAATTAGAACAAATTTCGTGGTTTAGTTGTGAAACTAATACGCATACTCTGTTAAACGAGGGGTATATTAGCTAGAAATATATATTTAAATGGAGTAATAACATTGGAATAGGATTTTTTTTGGTTTACAAATAATTTGATACCCTTGGAAAGGTATCCTAACTTTGTGTAAGGCATGGCATACCCTAGAAAATATGCAATATATTTCTTGCTGAAGATCAATAGTCTAGTTGATTGAGCCTTGGTTGTCTTTCCCTCCGGATGTCTGTATGAACAAACAGATCTCAGCTATTTTAAAAGCTAGATATACCAAATTTGGCATGAATGAATTTAATGAAGTTATTTCAAATATTGGGTGTCACGCCTACTGCCGCTACAAATTAATATTTAAATTTTACCATTACATTTGTTAGCGACATATAGAAGATAACAGTTTTCAACTTCAACATATAGTTAGCTGACTATAGTATTTAGCTTTCCTCCGTAGAAGTTATTCAAGTCAATCTGGTGCATATAGGGACAAAAGACTTTTATTTTGGAATTGTAGTGCATTTTTAACGGTTTTTCAAAACAGAGCGAAGGGCATTTAACTGTTTGACGCGCCAGACTATTAATTTAATCTGCTTTAATAGTTCTTTCTATATTTTTCAACCAATAAAAAGAGTTTATGTTTTCAAGGCTGACCCAAATACAACATTTAATTCACTTGACTTTCGATCATCAGTTCACTTAGATTAATGTTTTGAGATTTAGCTTTTATTTTGAATGATTAATATGATTTTTTTAAATTATTTAATACATATTTTGTGTGATCACAAAACACGCCCAACCTAGCTCGAACTCCAAGCATTGCTCAGTTTGACGTACAACAGATGCGTTGGCTGTACCTACTCAAATAAACACACACACGCACACACACACTTATGCACAAACAGATAACTGTATATAACATAAAAATATATATTATCTATAGTTTATATTGTGTGTGTGTTTGTGTGTGTGAAACTGATAATTAAGCTCGCTCGCGCTCAACGCGTCGTATGCGCAATTTGCGCTAAACGCCTCGTTTAACAGCATAGACAGACACACACACACTCACCAATAGACTGTGTTTATATTGTATATTAATTTTTTAGTAAGCTCGTCAGCGAAATCATAACAAAGATTCAACTACAGCTTCAGCTTTCAGTTTCAGAGCGCAGTTATCGGCGATCACATTGAGAATCGGACAGGGAAATCGATCGAAATAATGTTGAGACTGACCCAATTGCTGTGCTTTGTACTGGCACTGTTTCTCTGCCAGCTGACAGTGCAGGCAGTGACCACACCCCCTGCCAAGGTGGCACTTGTGCAGCCCACACAGGCGACGACGACGTCGACCACAGTGAAGCCCAAGACAAAGCAACAGCAGCAGCAGCCTGCGCCGTGGAAACAAGGTAAAGATGCAAAAGTATCTTTTATGCAAATGTATCTAAAGTAAGCTTTATACAGATGCCAAGTGCCTGCAACCACTGGAGACTGGACCTTGTCGCATGAGTCTCGATCGTTTCTACTACAACAAGGAGAAGAAGATCTGTGACACCTTCAAATATGGCGGCTGCAGGGGAAACGATAATCGCTGGGGCTTCAAACAGACCTGCGAGGAGGCCTGTGTGGGCAAGAAGCGATGAGTCAAGCGACACTGATTCCCCCTGTTACTCTTCCCCCTTCTCTTTTACTCATTCCTTGTTGTATTAACGAGTAAATAAAAGAACTAGCTGGAAATCATATTCGACAATCGCATATATAGTCAACAAGCCTAGTGGATCTATTGATTGTTCACTCTGTTTATCTGTTTTAATATTTGTATTCGTGACACGCATCTCTCTATAGTCGGGGGAATAACTGAAGTGGTTCCAGGTAAACAAATGAATTAAACAAAACAGTTGCATAATTTTGTTGTGGTTGCAAAATAAGCAAAGGTTTTCCCAGAATGAGAATCAATTTATGGTTTCTAGATTCAAGTTTGCATAAGTATTATGAAATATTGTAGAAAGTACATATTTACCTAGCTATTTATTTGATATTATATCGTTACTGTGCTAGACAGTCTGTCTCGATACCTTTTTCTTCTCATTTGTTTCTCTCCATCTCTTAATATATATCTAATTGTTAAACACTCTCTAGCATTCATCAAATATTGGTATTCATATTGCTATCAATATATTCATAACCTAATCTAGCTGATTTTTTTGTAATCGTTCTACAATATATCTTTATGCGTTACGTCCGCTCACTCTTTCTGTGGGGCTGGTGTCTTCTCTATGTAACTGGTTCTCTTAATTAAAATCTATTAGATACGTATGTATTTACTCTGATATTATTTGATTGTAAATCTGCTTCTCCCTCTCTCTTTTTTACCATATCATCCTCTCACTTACACAGTATTTATCGTTGTCCATTTATTATTATTATGCAAACACTCTTATACCCATTACATCTGTAGTGCCTTTTTCATTCACACTGTAAGATTTATGTAGTTGCTAGTATTTATGATTATATATTTTCTTTGTGGTTCTCTCAATTCGATATACTTCCGCAAAATTTTTGCAATATCCATTAGCTTTATATAGAGCCATTTGCACTTTCTTTATCTGTCTTTTTTCCTCAAACCTCTCTCACCTTATCTATAACTCCCAACGATCTTAATTACCAGATCTATTGTGTTTCTCTCTTTATATTTTAGTATAATATATTTCCTAGTATTTACAATAGTACTATTGCCATTCAGGTTCTTTCAATTCGATCTACTTGCGTAAGCACTCTGTAATATCTTTCTGCAACAATTAGCGATTATCTTTATCTGTATTCTTTCCTCACATCTCTCGTACACTATCTGGCTCTGCTAACATTCCAGTTCCGTAATTAATATCCATGTCAGACCCATTAATAGAACCATTAGCTTTATTATATCTTAACTTGGGCAACTGTCAATATACTTCGTGATACTATTTTAACATGATTGACGGGGAAGTTCCTGTCAGCTGTGCGGAAATAGGCGTCAAACGATCGAGTTATCATAACGCACAGTGGGCAGTATTGCCAGTATTCACGGGAGCGTTGAACCGATGCTCATTGAGCATATATTGTACGTCAGCAGCAACAGTTGACGAGACGTGATTTACAGGTGAGCCGGCAAATGAGACAGGTAAATACAAATAAAACTATGGCTACGTGAGACACATCACGGTGTATGACTCACTCACCTTTTGCTGGGGTACGCTTTAATAGATGCTTTAATATGTTGTGTCATATATGACCTAAATTTGTTTTAAATCTAAAAATGTATAACTAAAAAAAATGTATAACATAAATATCAGTTGTTTTGTAATTGAAAATGTTGAATTATAAACTTGATTTATATAAAATATATTGAATGTATAAACTGTAACTGTGTTAAGAGTATGAACTCATTAACTTTCTATTGAGATAACTTTGAGACTGTTCTGTAGTTTGTCAGTAAATGCTCTCTTATTTATGTATCACCTGTATAACCTAAATGCAAGAAACATTTTTACTAAATGGTGACCTAAATGTAAGAAAGCTACAATACAGTGTGATCGACTGTAAATTACCTACTATTATTTAATTTCTATGTATATTTTGTATTGCATACTTGGCTGCGCCTGTGAAATCTGTTAGCTTAATAAAATTCTATCCGAAATAATTTATATGTTTATAATACGAGCATAATTAAATTTTCTGAAGTCATTTAGATAATCATAATGGTGATAATGCATTCATTAAAATATACATAAAATAATGTATATTGTCACGTTTTATAGTCTCTCAGATCCACCTTTTTCATAATGACAGATGGCAGACAGAACTGACTTAAATATAAAAGAAAATATGTATATACACTATGTGAAGTCCTAGATGTAACCTTCCTGCTACATACATATTCTGTTGACATAAAATAATAATACCCTTCTACTCTTTGGCTAGCGGGTTTTAAAAAATGACACCGAAAATACTCTTGAGTTAATTCTACACTTAAATCTACAGAATATATACATATATACAGAAATGAAGTACGCTACTGATAATCTAACCCATTCAATTGTGCAATTTAGTGATTTTGTTTCACTTGCAGTTGATAATGAACCTCACAATACACACATACACTGAACATCTAATCAATTGTGGTGTGTGCCTGGGAACTCTATAAAGCATAGTGTTTTACAGCACAATCCAGTTAGTCGCTACTTGGAACTAAACCCATTTAAATCACTTCAAAATGAAATTCGCCGCTGTAATTTGCGTGCTTTTCGCGCTGATCGGAGTGTCGTTGGGTTTGAAGCATGGTAAGCAAACGAATGAGACCGATTTCAGGACATGATTATCCTATTGAGTGTCTTCTCAGAGGATTGTGGCCTGCCCCCTGCTGTTGATGGGGACGGCGTAAGAGTGTGCTTTGCCTACATACCCAGTTTCTCCTATCATGTTGACAAGAATGCATGCAAAGAATTCATTTTTGGCGGATGCGGCGGTAACAACAACAGATTCGGTAGTCTGGAGGAGTGCGAGGCCAAGTGCAAGGAATAGATTAATGGAATGTGAAACTGCTGATTTTTGAGCTGAATAAACTATTCACAAGAATCTATTGAAAATGATATGGCTTTTACTTGATTTATCTTTTGTTATACACTTAGTTTTTTTCTTATTTTTACCTTCCCTGTAGGAAGGTACCATCCATATCTACATGTATAACTGGCATAGATACCATTCGTATGTACATGTATAACTGTCATAGGTACCAATCGTATTTACAAATAGCTGGGTTAGGAAACACCATTCAGAATAAGGATTTTCTTTAAAACCTATACTATTATTCAGGTACTGCAAATAATAGAATTATAATGATTAAATTGCATAGAAACAATGGATTAAAAACTAAGATGTCTACAAAAAATATCTACTTTTCGACAATAAAGATTCTTATAGCCGAAACCTAATCAAAACAGACTAAGCCAGACTCATGCACACATTCGATTCATACTCAATCATACATTTATAACTAAGCTTGGGCTAGAGAGCAGACAACACACTTTAACAATAACCTTCTATTTAATCTGACACTACAAATAATTAATATTTTTACAAAGTCGCGGTAAATATAAATGCTTATACCGTAAAATCACTCAGAGGCGGATTCCTCTCCCATTCAATTGCTAAATATAGTGAACTTTATTTCACATGTAGATGATAATGAACCCCACACACACACACACAGAAAAAAACAAACCGATTACGCTGTGAGTACTTTGAAATGCTATAAAAACCTGTGTACCATAGCTCCATCTAGTTAGTCGCTACTTAGAAATCGCATATATAACTAAAGAATCAACATCAAAATGAAATTCGCTGCTGTGGTTTGCCTGATTTTCGCGCTGTGCGGTTTGGCGTTGGGTCTGAAGCATGGTAAGAACAAGGACATGGAAACTCTTGGGGCAGGATGATACATATTATATTTTTTTCTCCACAGATGATTGTGGTCTTCCCGCTGCTGCCGATGGTAATGGCCTGATCAAGTGCGCTGCCTTCATTCCGAGCTTCTCTTATCATCCCGAAAAGAATGCATGCGTTAACTTCGTCTATGGCGGATGCGGTGGTAACAACAACCGATTCGGTAGCCTGGAGGAGTGCGAGGCTAAGTGCAAGCAATAAACTGTATAATTATTGACCCTTTTGATACTTAAACTGAATAAACTTATGTATATGATCATGGAAGATGAATAAGATGTGACCCTGGGTCTATTTTATTTTCATTGGTCAAGCGATACAGATTAGCCAAAGGTCTTCAAAGGAAACCTGCAATTATCAGTATATTCGATTTGCAGCATTGGAGAAGTGTTTTTTATTAATTCAATATTTTAGTAAGTTTCCACATGGTTTAACAAGAACTGAGTCATATAGTAAGTAAACCATAGGTATAGTACATGAATATATAATGCGTATGTATATATGTTTGTGTACCCAGTTATAACTGAATCCCACCACATATATACTAAGCATATATATTGACTCACTTCGTCAAGCTTTTTGTTATCACACGAAAACCAACGAATCGCCTAATGAGAATAATTGTCAGAGCTTCACATAGCAATTTGCACATTTATGATATTCACAATATTCGCTTAACATTCTTTCAGTTAAACTTTTATTGTCAGTTATCTAAAGGATCGAGTTTCTCGATTTTACTACTCTTCTTTTTTGGAACTATGAGATAATTTCGGTTAGTGATATGTACTGACATATGGTACATACATTTAATAAAGTTTGTTTGTACAGATTGAACTAAGCGGATAACACTATCATTTTACAAATTAACAATTACTTCAACCGATACTTACCGGCATAGAGATATAAAAATATAAATACCGTGTCGGTTGTTCACATAACAATGTAACCGAAACGAAACCTTTATCGTACTATACTCGCTACCCAAAGGGTAGTTAACTTATAACTGTGTGCCAACCGAAAATGTGTGTAACAGGCAGAAGGAGGCAGACCCCACCGACTATGTACATTCTGAATCAGCATCAACAGCTGAGTCATGTCTGTCCGTCTGTCTCTCTGTCTGTCCGTCTGTCTGTCTGTGCGTCCGTATGAAAACCAAGTTCTCAGAGACTTTAATTGCCAAGGCTTGCAAACTTGGTATCAATATGTGTTATTCTTGCACGCAGATCAATTATGTTTTAGATCAATTTTGTTTTATTTTACAACGCCTCTTTCCCCCCCCCCCCGTAAATCGATTAAAATGAATTCAACGCGTAATTTTAATTCAGGACAGTTCATTTTTGGTAAACACAATAATTATAAACTTCCAAATGATTTCTGAAAATTTGGTTGCGATCGGATATTTAATATAAAAGTAATTTAAGAAATAAATTTTTGTTACGGACTTCCAAGTCGCTCCCTTAATATATGCAACACAAAATAAGCTTAGAACAAGCAAAACATTCTCAGAGTTCATTTCGAATATCTGATTTCTTTATATTTATATATGATTTATGCATTCTCAATTTAAAATCAATTAAAACTCAAATAATTGAAATATAAGTTAACTTCCAAGTTAAAGTGATTTGTTCTTGAACCCAATATTATCTCAATAAAGATGAACAAACAGCTAAAAGATAAATGTAAATATTAACACACATGTTTAGTATAAACAAGCGAAGTTCCCCCACATTGTATATGTACTTAATCGCATGCGTATTGCTAAACATTGACTCAAATAATTATGAATACAAATATACGTAATGGGTTTATATATAAGGTCTACGGCAGTCACTCTCTATAACGAACCTTAAATGAATCAAATATGATTTGCCAGAAAGAACTGTGAAACAAGGTGCTAAGATTTTATTTCAGCTCAGCTAGTTTTCCTGGCGACTACGATTTAATTCGATGTTCATTATAGAATGTTAACTCTGTACGTGTTGCAATATTGTTGTTTAAAAATGTCGAGCGATAAGCGACTCTGTTGAAGCTACACAAATCGTATAAAATTGTGAGCTTGACTTTTGTGCAGGTTAGTTCACATTTGTCAGAATTGTTGGCGTCAAGTTCCGGAGAATAGAATTGAAAAACAATTCTCGGAATCAATATGAAAGTCGTAGTACTGTTTGTGCTGTTTATTGCCTGCATTTCTCAATGTCTTGCTATCAATAGGGGTACGTACTTCCCCTGGGAATCAATCAAAACATAACCTGAATCCGAAGATAATGTCGTGTGTGTTTGTTCCTTCTTTTCTCATAGATGTTTGTGGTCTGCCCCATTCTCGGAACGGTGACGGACGTATTTCCTGCGAAGCCTACATTCCTAGTTGGACTTATGATGCACAGGGTCGCGAGTGCATCAAGTTCATCTATGGAGGCTGTGGCGGAAATGATAATCGTTTCTCAACGAAGGAGAAGTGCGAGGATACGTGTTTGTAGAGTAGTTCAAATGCCATGTCTAATGAAGCAATTGCAAATATAATATATTAATATTTTTGTACAAACACAAGATAATAAATCAAATGAAGAAATTAAAGAGAAATGTAAATGAAGAACATATGATTAGCCAAATTTATTTCACTGCAAGTGCTTTGAAATGCTATAAAACATCGTGTAGCATTGCCCAAACTAGTGAGTAGTTTCTGTATTGCTAAAACTCAACATTCAAAATGAAATTTGCTGCTGTGGTTTACTTGGTTTTCGCGCTGTTTGGTTTATCAATGGGTCAAATGGGTAAATACAACAATTTTACAGATCTAAGGATGATGCATTTGAGTGTAATCCCAGAGAATTGTGGTCTTCCCCCCTGCTATTTCTGGAATCCGTCAAGCAAGTTTTCGGTCATTCACTTACTATCCAGAGAAGAATTCATGAGAATTATTTATTTATGGCGGATGCGGAGGCAACGATAATCGATTCTATACACTTGAAGAATGCGAGAAGTGCGTGGAAGATGAACAGATTATTGATTATATATAATTAATTGAATTCTATTCTATTCACTGTGTTGAAAGACGTGTTTTTCTTTATATCCCTTGACCGTTTAGAAGGTACTAACTTTATGGTATGTGTGTGACATATCGAGAGGACCCTACAAGGAATATAAGTGCATATATATTCGTGGTTTGCATAGATTGCCAAATTGATCATTTTTTATTCATCCGTTTATCTGGAGTGAAGGTCCCTAATGACTGAGTATACTTCGAATGTAAAACGACATAGTCGTGCTCATACCTCCAGGACAGGGCCGTATCGACCGTCTTGGCGGCCCTTGTACAAAACTTTTCGGGGCCCTTAGCTTAATTAATGTTCATAAATATAAATCTAAAGCTTTTGCATGCATGCATTTGTTATTACTAAAAACATTGAATTGTCCTTCAAAAAACACTTTTTGGTAATAAATAAATAAATTATTTATTAGTTATAATGCATTACACACTCAGCAAACACCCAGCTACGGTCCTGCCTTAGGTCACTATTCCATTTAAATGTTAAATATAATCAGTGGAATTTCATCTGTAGAAAGAACATTATAAAACACAAACATATAGAAGAATGTAATTGATTACGCTGCAAGTGCTTTAAAATGCTTTAAAACATCTTGTTTCAGCTCAGTCTATTTAGTCGCTATTGAGAAATCGCAAATATAATTCAACAATCAAAATCTAAAATGAAATTTGTTGCTGTGGTATTCATGATTTTTACGCTTTTCGGCTGCTCTTTGGGTCTGAAGAACAGTAAGCACAAGTACTTCATAGATCTTAGGACAGTTTAATACTTTGGAATCTCTCCACAGAGGATTGTAGCCTGCCGCCTGCTGGCGATGGCGTCAATGGAATTAGGTGCTTTGCCGACATGAGGGTGTTCACTTATTATACCGAGAAGAATACATGCGAGCGCTTCATGTATGGCGGATGCGGGGGCAATTTGAACAGGTTCGAAACCCTGGAGAAATGCGAGGACAAGTGCAAGGAATAAATTAGTAAAATGTTCAAGTTCTTGATTTTCTACTACATCAGATGAATAAAGTTCTAACTTTGTAAGATATGGGTTATCCTTGGGCGTATCTAAGGTAGATTTTCTGCAGATCTGCAAAAGATATCTGTACTTACAGTATATGTCAATTGTTGCATAAACGTAACGTTCCATGTGTATTCGAAATATTGCTATAATTTCAATATCAAGAATGTAATATGCTTCGGTTTAATTAATATTTACTAAGACAGCGACATGAATATTTAATATACTATATGCATATATGTATGTATTTTGTCTCTACAAAAAGCAATACAAAAATTTGGTTGAGAATAATATAGGCATCGAACATATTTTAATAGGAAGAACTGATAATAAGAGTAATTAGTGAATCGAAAGTGATTTGATATACTCTGTGTAATGTGCTATAAAAGCTAGTTAGAAGCTGTAAAGAGTTCACTTACGATAAAGCATTTCGATACAATACGATGAAATTTTATTTAGTCTTTCTGCTATCTGCATCCTTTCTAAGCAATTCATTTTGCCAAAAACATCGTAAGTTCTATTATTGGTATATAACTGATACTTAACTTAACTTATTTTACCGATTGTGTATATAGGCGGCTGCGGTGTGCACTTAAGATTAAGGACTGATCCTCGGGGTTTATCAATATGTGGTGAAGACATTAGTACATGTTTTTACTACGATGAAAATGTTAACAAATGTGTGCCATATCCCGATGATCCTGGTCCAACTCCAAACATAGACTTAAGACTAAAATTCATGGAACGCGAGGTGTGTGAGGAAAAGTGTGTAAAAAACATAATCGCATGAGGAACTCATTAAAAATGGAATAAATTTTGCTTGAACCTGATAAATAGCTATCTTATTCCAATACTATGTATATATATGTAAATACATATGATACTAAGGTTTCTGTATTGCATTTATATCTTAAACCATATGCATAGTAAATTTTACGCTTGTCGTGGGCTTGGCTTGGGTCTGAAGAACAGTAAGCAAAAGTACTTCGTAGATCTTAGGGCAGTTTTATACTTTGGAATCTCTCCACAAAGGATTGTAGAATGCCCCCTGCTGGCGATGACGTTAATGGCATCAGGTGCATTGCCGACATGAGGGTGTTCACTTATTATCCCGAGAAGGATGCATGCGAGAGCTTCATGTATGGCGGATGCGGTGGCAACTTGAGCAGATTCCAAACCCTGAAGAAATGCGAGGCCAAGTGCAAGGAATAATTTAGAAAAATATTCAAGTTCTTGATTTTCTACTACTTCAGATGATAAGAAATGGGTTAACTTTGGGAGTATCTAAGGTAGATCAGATCTTCAGATGATATTTGCACTTACAGTTTTTGCCAATTGTTGCATAATTGGAGCGTTCCATGTGTATTCGGAATCTTGTTATATTTTCCATATAAAGAAAGTAATATGCTTTGCTTTAATAAATATTAACTAAGACAGAGATAATGTATATGAATATTTAATATAACATATGCATATATGTAATTTGTGTCTACAAAAAGCAATACAAATATTGGGTTTACTCTAAAGGTAAACTCACAAAGAGAGAGAATAATAAAGGGAGTGAATATAATTAAGCATGAAGAACTGATAATAATAGCAATTAGTGAATCAAAAGCGATTTGGTATACTCTGTGTAATGTGCTATAAAAGCTAGTTAGAAGCTGTAAAGAGTTCACTTACGATAAAGCATTTCGATACAATACGATGAAATTTTATTTAGTCTTTCTGCTATCTGCATCCTTTCTAGGCAATTCGTTTTGCCAAAAAAGATCGTAAGTTCTATTATTGCTATATTACTGATACTTTACTAAACTTATTTTACCTATTATGTATATAGGCCGCTGCGTTGTGAACTTACTCCCATGGGGTGATCCTCGTGGTTCACCAGATTGTGAGGCAGATGCTGAATGTGTGTTCTACGATGATAAGGTTAACGAAGGTGTGGGTTATTTTGGCCTAAGTATCGCAGAACTAAGACTAAAATTCTATGATGGAAAGTTGTGTGAGGAACAGTGTGTGATATAATCGCATGAGGAACTCATCAAATATAGAATAAATTTAGCTTGAACCTGATAAATAGCTTTCTTATTCAAATACCATGTATATATACATATGTAAATACATAGGATACTAAGGTTTCTGTATTGCATTTATGGTAGGCCATATGCAGAGTAAGTTTTGAAGATTCAATTACAAACATTCGGATTGTATTCGTTTTATTATATACCTTGGACTATAAAACCACGTTGTCGTAAAGATAAAGCTTTAATGATGTCACATCTTTTTCTAAAAAAAACTACAGAAACCTCATACCTTTAAAAGGCAACTGGACGGCCGAGCAATAACGATCACTCAGACCTTCCCGAAAGCATTATGTACTCATATGTTTCTATGAATGCATTAATAAAGAAATCAACTATTAATACCACATATAAATGAATCAAATTCATGCTCATGTTGAGCTTATTAGACAGTCAAACACACTAGTCAGATTTATTTCTACTTATATAATCGGTGGCACACGTAGACAATATGCGACAGCTGTGCTGATAACGTGTATCAGGCTGGACTTTCTATTCTGACCTACTATGTCTAGCTCAAGAAGAGTACAGATAAGCTAGACTAGTATCTGCAGATTTCTTTGAGTATATACAATATATAGCGCCATTAAATACCACCGATGTGGCAGTTGCAGTAGCAGTTACAGTTACAAGTATGAAGTGTGTATATCTGTGGCAAGTGACAATCGTATTGCTGGTCTGGTTCCAGGCAAGCAGTCAAGCCAAGCCGGGTAAGTAGGAGCTAAATACAGAGACAGAGAGGGAAGATTTAAGTATGTTCTGCTCTCTCCCTTTAGCCTCCTGCAGCGAGACACCTGCAATGGCTGGTATGCCTCAAGATGGGGCAGCCTGCATGGCCTTCATGCCAACCTACACATACAATGCGGCTAAAAATGCTTGCGAGAAATTCATTTTTGGCGGTTGTGGCGGCAACAACAACCAGTTCGGGAGTCGAGAGGATTGCGAAGAGGCCTGCAAGGATTAATCCAATAATAAACATCCATGGGAAATCACTTGAAACCTGACTACATAAGTGGGTAAAAGCCCAAGAAACAAACAAACAAGCGCAAAATCAAAAACAACTTTACAAATAATTAAAACATATTATTTTTGAGATTCAATAAATTTCACTATAATTTCAAGGTTTGTTGTTGTTGTTTTTGTTGTTGTGTTGCTCGTGTTTTGGCGCACAGAGAGACGCATCTTGACCCTGGCTGGATCGAGCTCTTCTCTCTCTCAGCGTCGCGGCGATAAGCGGGCCGGTTTAGCGCCTATAAAACCCAAGTTGACAGCGTGTTTTGCGATCAGTTGTCATCGTGTTGCGTATTCCGATTTAAGCATCTTTAACCCATTTTCAAAATGAAATTTCTGGCTGTTTTCTTGCTGATGTGCACCTTGTTGGTTGCAGCACAGGCTCAGCTGAAGAATCGTAAGTTGTGACGAGGCAGAGAACCCAAAGATAAACTCTAATCCATTCTTACTATTCTACTACTTTCTTCAGCTGTTTGTGGAGAGGAGTTTGGCAAAATTGGCACCTGCCGTGCCCTGCTGAACAAGTGGACCTATCGTCGTGACACTAACGAGTGCATCAATTTCAACTTCAGTGGTTGCCAAGGCAACAACAATCTGTTCGACACCAAAGCAATCTGCGAAAGTACCTGCAAGAACTAGAACTATGTAGAATATGCGAAGATACCGAAAATAAAGTTTAAATTTAATTAAGCAAAAGTTATAGAGGTTTGACTGAGTTTTTATAGTGAATGATTCGGTGTGCTGGCTATAAATCATATAGAATTCATATCGTTACTGAATGAGTAATTGAGTTCACTTTAACCCCATCGGAAGATATTTGAACCTGCAAGGGTATAAAACCTTCGGTATGCCGAAGGTAGCCTTCCTTTTCGTATGCGATTTATTTAACTTAGGCGTTTCTTCTTTGTCACACATATATTAAATTGATTGGGATATGCACTTAAGTATGTGATTTGCGCTTAAATTACAATCTAATCGGACAAAGAGGATAGTAGAACTTCAACTTAAAAGAGTAAAGAATTTTTGCAGATTTTTCTGTAGTGAATTATAAGTGTGGTGTGTTTGTAAAGGTCTTTCGGTATTGAGCGGAGGATATTTTACAATTGAATGGTCTAGTTACTTGTTTTCATTTCCAGTAATGCATTTCTAAAAACATTCAACAATGGCACTTATATAGCAAGGCTTGTTGTAATTGTTGTTATAAACACTCTCATCTTTACCCTGTCGCAGGTCTGACGATAAGCGAGGCTATAAAACCCGAGTTACAGCGCGATTTGCGATTAGTTCGTTGCCTCGTGTAGTTTGTTTCGATTTAAGACAGTTTTTATTCAGCAACTTCTTATACTATATTCAAGATGCAATTTCTGGCTACTTTCCTGCTGCTGTGCACGCTGTTGACTGTTACGCTGGCCGTGCTGAAGAATCGTAAGTTTTGAAGAACTTCAAGCTAAACAGATTCCATATTTATTTACGTACTTTCGGCAGCTGCCTGCGGCGAGGAGTTTGGAAAATTGGGAACCTGTAGATCCTTTATGAACAAATGGACCTATCGTCGTGATACTAACGAGTGCATCAGTTTCAACTATGGCGGCTGCAAAGGTAACAACAACCTGTTCGACAACAAAGAAAAGTGCGAAAAGACCTGCAAGAACTAGAACTATGTAATATATACATTATATAAATTACATATTACAATTAAAATTGCATGAAATAAAAGACTTACAGTCTAGACTTAGTTATAGACATACTACTATATGTCATAAGCGCTGGCAAATTAATCATGAAAGCCCTCAGGTACTTTTTCACTTCTTAAGCATGAAAAAGGTTATAAAAGCAAAAGAGAAGCCAGTTCAACTTATGGATACAGTAACCATTTTAAAGCCATTGAGTAAGTTTAAAATGTTTTTCTAGGATTCCATTATCAACTCCAAAACCAGTTGAGAACTGTGTTTATACCCGCTACCCTTGCTAGGAGGGTATTATAAGCTTTGTGCCAACCAAAAATGTATGTAACAGACAGAAGGCGGCATAGCAGAACCCACAGATTATATATACTATGTATTCCTTATCAGCATCAACAGCCTAGTCAATATATAGCCATGTCCGTCTCTCCATCTACCCATCTATCCGTCTGTCTGCCTGTCCGTCTGTTTGAAAGTTTAGATCTCAGAGACTATAAGAGGGGACTCTTGAAAAAATATGAAACAATATCTAAATTGTGCGCGTAGAGTTTATCTTATATTTGTACCACGCTCCCTTCTGCCCTCGTTTAATCGATAAAACCCGTATTCAAAGTGTTATTTAAATGCAGGACTGTTTATTTTTGATAAACAAAATAAATGTCAACGGCCAAATAATTTCTCAAAATTTGCTGGCAATCGGATAATTAACATGGAAGTTTTTTAAGAATTAATTTTAAAGATGTACTGATTTCCAAGCCGCTACCTGCAAAGTATGCAACACAAAATACGCTAAGTGTATAATTTATAATATATATTGAAGAAAAATGTCAGACGGGTAAAGGATGTATATGTATATGTTGTACACCTTGTTTTCTTTTTAATGTTTGTGTTTTTTGCATAGGTTCTATATATTACTATCACTTACAGCGCTTGTTTTGATTATTGTAAAGCGCACCCTCTGGACCCTGTCACTTGGCCTTTTAGATCCTAGGTGATAAGCGATCCTATAAAACGCAAGTTACAGCGCGGGTTTGCAATAGTTCGTTGCATCTTGCACTGTGTTCGACTTAGCTCTGTTTGATGTTTTGCCAATTTTGAATCCACTTTAAAAATGAAATTTCTGGCTGTTTTCTTGTTGCTCTGTTGTCTGTTAGCTGCTGCTGCAGCTGCTACTGCACCTGTTACTGTTGTACAGATGAAGTTTTAAGTTTTAAAATATAGCTCAAGCATAGCAGATTCCGTGATAATTTACGTAACTTCGACAGATGGTTGCGAGATAACATTTACCGTACCACTCTCTTATGAAATGTGTGTTAAACAGTGTAGACATGTGTTTGACGCTTTTAATTCAAACCTATAAACAGAAAGCTGTATGGAAACCTATAAATATGATATGTGGAAAATATATGGAAAACAGTAAGAAAAGCAACAGTCGCGCAGCACGCGACAGTGGGATACCCTTCGACCTATGTTCCCGTGTAGTTTAGTTTGTTAAATTCATACACATGCTATATGCATAGGCACATGCTTTACAATTATTCCCAACAGATGGCGCTCGCCCGCCTCCTTTGTTAGCTGACAGAGGCATTTGGTTTTATGCTCATACTTTCTTAAATAACTTTTGTGTTTATTGTCCGATCGGATTGTAATTTGGAGACTACGTAGATATTTCATTCAGCTTAGTATATGTTAATGTCAGAAAGTTGTATCTTTTATACAGCGCTTACAAATTGAGTTCAAAAATTAAATTATTCATTTGTGGGGGCGGGGGGTAGCACCTAACATTTGAAATAAACTTGATCTGCTTGAAGTACACAAGAGTCTTCCTGCCAAATTTGGTAACTCTAGCTTTTATAATAGCTGAGATCTGTGCGTTCACACAGACGGACAGACGGTCAGACGGACAGACGGACAGACAGACAGACATGGCTCAATCGACTCGGCTTTTGATCCTGAGCAAGAATATATATACTTTATGGGATCTTCCACGCCTCCTTCTGCTTGTTACATACATTTGCACAAAGTTAGTATACCCTTTTTTGACCATTTTCAATGGTCGAAGGGTATAATTATTTGTTGCATAAATAAAAATTGCATTGGTGTATTGTATGATCATTTATTGTTTTGAATTAACTTGTTAAACTTTAATTAACTGGCTTTATTCGATATATAGATATATGTTTTGTTATATATACTATGTTCTTTATTTCTGGGCTTTATAATGTTTATAATGTATGCTGACTTTCGCTTCACTGTGAGATAATCTACTTAGTTGTTAGTACTAATTTTCTAGGCTCTGCTTCCACTTGGATTATTATTTATTGTATATATTTATATATATTTATGCATGTGTATGTGTGTGTGTGTGTTTTTATATACTTCATGTTCAGTGTCTGTAAGTATATGCTCATTTATTGATATATTCATAATCTTTTCTTGTTGTTGTGGCTCTGCTAGCAGCAATCTTTCAAATATGATAAGGTTAGTTTCAGGTCAGTTTTAAATGCACACAGATTGTAGTAGAATTTTAAGAGATAATTTTAATCTACAGAGTCATTTCTAATTGATCTGAAGTTGAAAGAATTTAGAAAGAATTTAATTTGCATGTGAAGAGTGAAGCTTAAACTTTAGATTTCAAGAAAAATTATACTCTAAAATTGAAATATGAAGATCTATTTATAAATGGATCTTAATTCTTAATTTCTTCTTTTAATTTCAATAAACAAGTCTTTCTTTCCATCAATCCTTCAATAAGCTTTGAAAGTTTTATGGAATATTTAAAACATAACCAAAGTTTTAATTTTAATGAAATATCTTAGTAAAGAACTAAGAAAAAGAGAGCCTAATTCTCCTACGTTCTTTCTGCTTCTGTTCTCTTCTTGAGAATCTCTTCGAAGTTAAGATTATCAGCTGCTCGCAGAGCTCCAGCAACCAGTCTGCATCTAAACCAACATCTATCTACGTAGTCTTTAATCTATAAGTGTGAGTTGTTGTTGTTTTTATTGTGTTGCGCCCTCTACTAAACTTATAGCTAGAATTGCCTTATAGCACAAGTGTCTTTTTTCTAGGATTCGATTATCAACTCCAAAACCAGTTGAGAACTGTGTTTATACCCGCTACCCTTGCTAGGAGGGTATTATAAGCTTTGTGCCAACCAAAAATGTATGTAACAGACAGAAGGCGGCATAGCAGAACCCACAGATTATATATACTATGTATTCCTTATCAGCATCAACAGTCTAGTCAATATATAGCCATGTCCGTCTCTCCATCTACCCATCTATCCGTCTGTCTGCCTGTCCGTCTGTTTGAAAGTTTAGATCTCAGAGACTATAAGAGGGGACTCTTGAAAAAATATGAAACAATATCTAAATTGTGCGCGTAGAGTTTATCTTATATTTGTACCACGCTCCCTTCTGCCCTCGTTTAATCGATAAAACCCGTATTCAAAGTGTTATTTAAATGCAGGACTGTTTATTTTTGATAAACAAAATAAATGTCAACGGCCAAATAATTTCTCAAAATTTGCTGGCAATCGGATAATTAACATGGAAGTTTTTTAAGAATTAATTTTAAAGATGTACTGATTTCCAAGCCGCTACCTGCAAAGTATGCAACACAAAATACGCTAAGTGTATAATTTATAATATATATTGAAGAAAAATGTCAGACGGGTAAAGGATGTATATGTATATGTTGTACACCTTGTTTTCTTTTAATGTTTGTGTTTTTTGCATAGGTTCTATATATTACTATCACTTACAGCGCTTGTTTTGATTATTGTAAAGCGCACCCTCTGGACCCTGTCACTTGGCCTTTTTAGATCCTAGGTGATAAGCGATCCTATAAAACGCAAGTTACATCGCAGTTTTTCAATAGTTTGTTGCATCTTGCACTGTGCTGGACTTAGCTCTGTTTAATTTTTTACAAATTTTCAATCCACTTTAAAAATGAAATTTCTGGCTGTTTTCTTGTTGCTCTGTTGTCTGTTAGCTGCTGCTGCAGCTGCTACTGCACCTGTTACTGTTGTACAGATGAAGTTTTAAGTTTTAAAATATAGCTCAAGCATAGCAGATTCCGTGATAATTTACGTAACTTCGACAGATGGTTGCGAGATAACATTTACCGTACCACTCTCTTATGAAATGTGTGTTAAACAGTGTAGACATGTGTTTGACGCTTTTAATTCAAACCTATAAACAGAAAGCTGTATGGAAACCTATAAATATGATATGTGGAAAATATATGGAAAACAGTAAGAAAAGCAACAGTCGCGCAGCACGCGACAGTGGGATACCCTTCGACCTATGTTCCCGTGTAGTTTAGTTTGTTAAATTCATACACATGCTATATGCATAGGCACATGCTTTACAATTATTCCCAACAGATGGCGCTCGCCCGCCTCCTTTGTTAGCTGACAGAGGCATTTGGTTTTATGCTCATACTTTCTTAAATAACTTTTGTGTTTATTGTCCGATCGGATTGTAATTTGGAGACTACGTAGATATTTCATTCAGCTTAGTATATGTTAATGTCAGAAAGTTGTATCTTTTATACAGCGCTTACAAATTGAGTTCAAAAATTAAATTATTCATTTGTGGGGGGTAGCACCTAACATTTGAAATAAACTTGATCTGCTTGAAGTACACAAGAGTCCTCCTGCCAAATTTGGTAACTCTAGCTTTTATAATAGCTGAGATCTGTGCGTTCACACAGACGGACAGACGGTCAGACGGACAGACGGACAGACAGACAGACATGGCTCAATCGACTCGGCTTTTGATCCTGAGCAAGAATATATATACTTTATGGGATCTTCCACGCCTCCTTCTGCTTGTTACATACATTTGCACAAAGTTAGTATACCCTTTTTTGACCATTTTCAATGGTCGAAGGGTATAATTATTTGTTGCATAAATAAAAATTGCATTGGTGTATTGTATGATCATTTATTGTTTTGAATTAACTTGTTAAACTTTAATTAACTGGCTTTATTCGATATATAGATATATGTTTTGTTATATATACTATGTTCTTTATTTCTGGGCTTTATAATGTTTATAATGTATGCTGACTTTCGCTTCACTGTGAGATAATCTACTTAGTTGTTAGTACTAATTTTCTAGGCTCTGCTTCCACTTGGATTATTATTTATTGTATATATTTATATATATTTATGCATGTGTGTGTGTGTGTGTGTTTTTATATACTTCATGTTCAGTGTCTGTAAGTATATGCTCATTTATTGATATATTCATAATCTTTTCTTGTTGTTGTGGCTCTGCTAGCAGCAATCTTTCAAATATGATAAGGTTAGTTTCAGGTCAGTTTTAAATGCACACAGATTGTAGTAGAATTTTAAGAGATAATTTTAATCTACAGAGTCATTTCTAATTGATCTGAAGTTGAAAGAATTTAGAAAGAATTTAATTTGCATGTGAAGAGTGAAGCTTAAACTTTAGATTTCAAGAAAAATTATACTCTAAAATTGAAATATGAAGATCTATTTATAAATGGATCTTAATTCTTAATTTCTTCTTTTAATTTCAATAAACAAGTCTTTCTTTCCATCAATCCTTCAATAAGCTTTGAAAGTTTTATGGAATATTTAAAACATAACCAAAGTTTTAATTTTAATGAAATATCTTAGTAAAGAACTAAGAAAAAGAGAGCCTAATTCTCCTACGTTCTTTCTGCTTCTGTTCTCTTCTTGAGAATCTCTTCGAAGTTAAGATTATCAGCTGCTCGCAGAGCTCTAGCAACAAGTCTGCATCTAAACCAACATCTATCTACGTAGTCTTTAATCTATAAGTGTGAGTTGTTGTTGTTTTTATTGTGTTGCGCCCTCTACTAAACTTATAGCTAGAATTTCCTTATAGCACAAGTGTCTATATGGTGTATATATAGTGTATATATAATTGTATAGCTAAAACTAGCTGTTAATTGTTGTTGTGGAATGTTGATTTAGAAAAGAGAAATTGCACATGGGGCATGCCACGTTGCGGCATCTACTCGCTCTTGGTGAGCAGTGGAGCAGCTGTGGCCGTTGTTGGTGGCGTATCCTGACGCACTGCAGCCGCGGGCAGCTGCTGTTGCTGCACCTGAGTGGGCGTGGTATGGGGGCGACAGTGTGGCATGATGTTGCTGCTGCTGCTGCTGTTGTTGCTGCAACTGTTGCTGCTGCTGCTGATGATGATGATAGGCTGCAGCAGACTCGGCCAGATCAAGCAGCGCTGCCGAAGTGGAGCAGCTGGACTGCGCTGCAGCTGCTGCAGAGCCCAATCCGTTCATGGTGCTTGCCGTCATGTCCTGCGCTTCGTGCTTCAGTCGCAGCGCATTGTTGTTGTTGTTGTGGTTATGGTTGTGATTGTTGCTGCTGCTGTTGTTGTTGTTGTTGTTGTGATGATGTCCCAGCGCCGGATGATGAGCGAACGAGAGTGGCGGCAAATGGAGGCCAGGGAAGGCCAAACCAGCCGCAGCTGCAGCATGCAACGACTGCAGCAGCGCCGCCGAATGTTCCTGTGCCTTGCGACGCAGCTCGGCCACCGAATTGGAGCGTGGATCATGCACAGATGAGGAGCCGGCGCCACTGGACTTTGGTGACTCCGGCGAACTTGCTGCCGAGCTGCTGCTGACGGGCACACTCAGCGGCGCCATCACGGAAGCCACCGACGACGAGGCCGACGAGGAGGGCGGCAGCGGTGGCGGCTTCAGCGAGCAGCACGAGCAGAGACTCTGGAAGGGCGATACACCTGCAAAGCAAGAGCAAGAAGAACCAGTAAGAAAAGCAACAGTCGCGCAACACGCGACAGTGGGATACCCTTCGACCTAGTATGTTCCCGTGTAGTTTAATTTCTTAAATTCATACACATATGCATATGCACATGCTTTGAAATTAATCCCGACAGATGGCGCTC
The DNA here is from genome assembly GCA_018903425.1 of Zaprionus nigranus. Lineage (NCBI taxonomy): Eukaryota > Metazoa > Arthropoda > Insecta > Diptera > Drosophilidae > Zaprionus > Zaprionus nigranus. The sequence goes on from JAEIGD010000025.1 coordinate 1,022,671, forward strand.
GTGCTACGCGCTCGCCCGCCTCCCTTGTTAGCTGACGCACTTGGTTTTATGCTCATACTTTCTTAAATAACTTTTGTGTTTATTGTCCGATCGGACTGAAATTTGGAGACTACGTAGATATTTCATTAAGCTTAGTATATGTTAAGTCAGAAAGTTCTATCTTTTAAACAGCGCTTAAAAATTGAGTTCAAAAATTAAATTATTGATTTGTGGGGGCGGTGGGCGTGGCACCTAACATTTGAAATAAACTTGATCTGCTTGATCCACACAGAAGTCTTCCTGCCAAATTTGGTAACTCTAGCTTTTATAATATAATCAACAAAGTAATTAATTTTTATTATCTTGCTATGTTGTGATTTCTCAATCAAAATTCCACAATGGAATGTTATATACAAGATCAAGTTGCTGAATCTTTAAACGTTTTTACTTTAGATATTTTTCGGCTCTGTTAGATCATTAATGTTTGTTTGGTTAACTCATATGCTAATTTCAACAATTATATGCGCATACACTATATACTACGCTGTAGCAGATTGAACTTCATTAAAATTCTCAGAGAGGGATAAAAATGACAGAGATGGGGAGAAAGAGAGCGCAATCTTTGTTTACTTAGAGAATAAGCTGATAATATGAGTAATTAGTGAAACAAAATAAGTCGATTTACTGAGTAATGTTCTATAAGATCTGGCTAAGGCTGTTAAGTATTCAGTTGAGATTAAACATTGCAAGCCGAAGGTTCTTAATATATTAGCAATGAAATTGTTATTGATTTTCGTAGTGTTTGCTTTATTTGTAGGCAATTCTTTTTGCAAGCAAGATAGTAAGTTCTACAATTGAAATTGGACAGAATTGTTAATAAAATACCGAACTTTTTCCTACTATTATGTAGAACTCTGCAAAGTGGATTTAGACAGTTATGGTGATGCTCGTGGTTCCCCACAGTGCCTGGCAGATGCTCCATGTTTTTTCTACGATGATAAAGCGAACAAATGTTTGCCATATTGGAAAAGACCTGATGCGGAACTAAGAATCAAGTTCCATATACTAGAGGACTGTGAGAAGAGGTGTGTGAATTAAATGCTGGAATTTGGAGACTACGTAGATATTTCATTAAGCTTAGTATATGTTAAGTCAGAAAGTTCTATCTTTTAAACAGCGCTTAAAAATTGAGTTCAAAAATTAAATTATTGATTTGTGGGGGCGGTGGGCGTGGCACCTAACATTTGAAATAAACTAGATCTGCTTGATCCACACAGGAGTCTTCCTGCCAAATTTGGTAACTCTAGCTTTTATAATAGCTGAGATCTGTGCGTTCATACAGACGGACAGACGGACAGACAGACAGACATGGCTCAATCGACTCGGCTTGTGATCCTGAGCAAGAATATATATACTTTGTGGGGTCTGCCACGCCTCCTTCTGCCTGTTACATACATTTTGCATTTTGCACAAAGTTAGTATACCCTTTTTGACCATTTTCAATGGTCGAAGGGTATAAAATAGAAAAATTATAAAAATTTGCTAATCAATTTTCAAATTGATTTCCATGAATTATTTTTATGGCGGCACCTGCTGCTGATTTGATTAGCATTTGCTTTTGATTTGCCGCCACTGATTGACAGCGCATCCATCGAGATTATGCCATTAGCACCCCAACCCCTCTGTGAACACATCCCCATCCCTTTCCCCCTTTTCGACCCCTCCCACTCACCTTTCAGTCCCGGAAAGAGCGGCTGGTGTGAGAACTGCGCCGCCAGATGAGGTGGCAGGAAAAGCGGTGGATGATTCGCTGCGCTGCGTTGTGCTGCTGCTGCGGCGGCTGCTGCTGCCACCGCGCTCTGCTCGCTGAGCACTGGGCGAAAGCCGCAATTGCTGCAAAGACAAAGAGGAAGAAAACAGGTTAGAGAAATATGTTAAGAGAGCAATAGTTAAGTGTGCTTGACTGTTATATACCCGCTTAACACTTCTTAATTCTGTTGTTTCAATGCCTAAACTTTTTTGTATTGCATACTTGCAGGCGGCGCTTGAAAATCCGTGCACTCATTAAAATTATATTTTATATTATAATATAATAATTATTTTATGTATTATAATATAATAATTTCTATATATAATAATAATAATAAATTCTATGTTAATTTTCTTTTTCAGACACAAATTGAAGAGTAAAATTTATTATGCACACCAAATATGGAGGTACTCGCATTAAATTTACGATTGCAATTTAATTTGTATTGCGGTAAGGGGCGTGGCTAAGATCTAAAATTAACTTATTCTTTGTACAATAACAATACATATTATCACCAAATTCGGTAGTGTTAACTCTTAAAGTCATTGAGATATAGGATTTCATACAGACAGACAACTCGTTGTTTATGCTTGTGAAGAATATACTCGTATACAATATAATATTGTAGTAATATTCAGTGTAGTAATATTTTAATATTCAGGATCTGGTACGCCTGTGACATACTCAAAGCCGTAATACGCTTCTACCTTATGTGTGACGGGTAAGAAAAGGTGATAAAATGTTCGAAAATAGATGTTGTATCGTTTCTTATATCGTATCTAATCGAATATCTAATCTTTAGCTGAGAAATTCCATACCCAATCTATGAAATACCTTTGAATATGAGCAAATTCTTAATGATGTGTACGTGTACCATATTTAATCAAGAATGACTTTATCGTTTGGCGCGTGGACTCTGTCAGCAAAGTACACGTATGTGATTTTAATATCACTTGCAGTTTATATATAATTGCCATTGGTTGCTCTATATATCACCGTGTCTCAAAGCCCAATTCAGTCAGTTGCTACTGGGAACTAAATCAATTATAATCTTTTGAAAATGAAATTCGCCGCTGTAGTTTGCGTACTTATCGCGTTTTTCGCTTTGTCATTGGGTCTGAAGCAAGGTAAGCACAAAAACTTGATTGATTTAAAGGAAGAATAATATTTTCGAGTGTCTTCACAGATGTTTGTGGTCAGACTCCTGGTGCCCAAGGCTTTTGCTTGGCCAACTTTACTAAATTTGCTTATCACGGAGACCGAAATGTATGTGAAAAATTCATTTATGGCGGATGTGACGGTAACGCAAACAGATTCGATACCCTAGAGGAATGTGAATCCATCTGCAAGGAATAGATTGTTAGAATTCTGAATTGTCAAATTCTGTTTCTAATGTTAAATAAATGAATGATCTTGAACGATATATATCAGATGAAGATGCTTTGAAGAAATATGCATTTATCAGTATATTCCATTTGAATCATCAGAGGGGTGTTCTACTAAACATTTTTGTTTATTTGTACATTGAGCTCTAATAATTTATTTGCTTTTGTTTAACATGAACTACATACACGTATGATATTAGGTACAAGAATATCTGTGCACTCAGCGTAAGGTGAATCCAATAACAATATATTAAATCATCTCATGAAACTTTTTCTTATCAGACAAAAACCGAGGAATTTCCTAACCACTTCATAGTTTACCTATAGTCTAGTTATCTCTCTTCTAGAGAGGAATATGTAAATTGAATTTAGTACAAAAGCAAGCTCAGGGAAAATTCCTGATTCTAGTTAATTATTATTCTGGCAAAGTAAATGAAAAATATTTTCAATTACTTAACAAAACCCCTATGAAGGGTAATTCATTACAAACTAATCACATACATATATGAGTAATTTATTATAATATAATCAACAAAGTAATTAATTTTTATTATCTGCCAATATTGTGATTTCTCAATCAAAATTCCACAATGGAATGTTATATACAAGATCAAGTTGCTCAATCTTTAAACGTTTTTACTTTAGATATTTTTCGGCTCTGTGAGATCATTAATGTTTGTTTGGTTAACTCATATGCTAATTTCAACAATTATATGCGCATACATTATATACTACGCTTTAACAGATTCAACTTTATTTAAATTCCTAGAGAGCGACAGAAAACACAGAGATGGGGAGAAACAGAGCGCAATCTTTGTTTACTTAGAGAATAAGCTGATAATACGAGTAATTAGTAAAACAAAATAAGTTGATTTACTGAGTAATGTTCTATAAAATCTGTTAAGAGTTCAGTTGAGATAAAGCATTGCAAGCCGAAGGTTCTTAATATATTAGCAATGAAATTGTTATTGATTTTCGTAGTGTCTGCTTTATTTGTTGGCAATTCTTTTTGCAAGCAAGATGGTAAGTTCTACAATCGAAATCGCACAGAATTGTTAATAAAATACCGAACTTTTGCCTACCATTATGTAGAACTCTGCACAGTGGATTTAGCCAGTTATGGTGATGCTCGTGGTACCCCACAGTGCCTGGCAGATGCAGCATGTTATTTCTACGATGAGAAGGCGAACAAATGTTTGCCATATTGGAAAAGACCTGATGCGGAACTAAGAATCAAGTTCCATATACTGAAGGATTGCGAGAAGAAGTGTGTAAATTAAATGCTTGAAAAAACCATTAAACATGGAATAAATTTTGTTGCGAAAAATGTCGTTGTTTGAATATCTTTGGAAAATGTGTATATACATATAATAACATACGATATACAAGATTTTGACTATAATTGAATTCCCTAATTATACTTTAAGTTGTTTTCTATTTAAAAGATTTCTTCTTCCATTCAGATTCCAAAGCAAGATTAGTCAAAGTTTCGCTCACTTCAATTTTAAGTGGCAAACGTAATGAGTTAGGGTGACCATATCGCAAAAATTCATATCAATTTCATGTAAATTGTTTAAATATTAGAATATTTTTTTTAAATCACTTTTTTAACTAATTTCATTGAACTCTTCATTAACTATTTCCATTATTACACCGTATATAATCATCTTTAGTTTTACGAACATTTAAGTATAAACTTAAGAGTTCTTCTTTATTTGAAACTTTCCTTTCAACTTGACTTTACTTTCTAATCAGCTTACTCATAATGAATGAATCATAGTGCGATTCATATCTCTCGTCTCCAATTGCAACTAGCAATTTCAGCCCCTTAGGGTGACCATATGGGAAAGTGTTGACCGCTTTGGCCTGCCATTTCATTTAATTTCTCGTCTCATTTATGCATTTCACCACATGCAACTGCTGTGTCTGCCTTCTACTCCTGCTGATTCTCAAATGTTTCGTTTTTTTACTGGAATTATATCACAAACACCCAACGCAAATAAACAAACAACAACAACAGCAACAACAAACCGAGTTTTAATTAACGCTTAATTGAAATAAATTAAAACATTTTTATGCATAATTGCATTATTATTCATAAACCTAAATATTTTGTATATCAAGCGTCAGTTACCACAGTTGATGTTGTTGTTGATGTTGTCTAGTCCCATTCTCATTTTAATTGAATGAAATATAACGCTTAGGTCGCATACCAGAGGGCCGTACATCCCCTCCCTCTGCACTGTACAGTCCCGGAATCCCCGCAAGCGTACACTTAATGCAATTTACAAATTTTAATTGATAAGCGAGCCCAATAAAAAAAGAGATACAAACCCAGTATACACCATAGTATAGTATAGTGGATAAATGATATGCCATACATAATCCATTAATAGAATTATTATCGTTTTTTATTGTTCATAATTGTTGACGCAATTTCATTTTTTAGCTCAGCCCAAGGCTGCATTAGAAGAGTTAACATTCAATACGTAATTTCTATGGAAATTTAATATCAATTTGTTTTAATTTAAAGTGAAATTGTTTTAGGCAAAATTAATATTGATGTTTTCTCATGGTATTTTCGATTTTAAGTGTGAAATCTTTCTGTGAATTGATAAAGAATTGCTGAAGATTTGATAGGAATAAGTTGAATATTTGATTAATTAATCTTCAGAGAAGCTAAAATAGTTATGATAAAGAAATAAATATAAGTTTTATTTATGGATCTTTTTTAGTTGGGAATAACTTTATCAACTACTTGTTTCACCTCTCGAAAATACCATCTCTCTTTCTATTCCTAGTCTCCTTTTTCAATTCTAGATCCAATTATGGATTATTTTTAGAAATATTTCAAGTATTGTACTTCGAGTCTTCACTTTTCATTTCTCTCTTTCGAGCACTCAAATAAAACCTGATTACCCTCAAAGGCAGAGTGGCCTAACAAATAATAAAAAATAATAAAAAACGCAATTTCCATTTGTTCCAATTTGCGTTAAGCTTTTTAGCGTTTAGGCCATTTGGTTGCGGTCCTTGGGGAGAACTTTTTGGAGCACATGATGCAAATGTGTCCAAAATTTAATAATTCTTAGTGCGGCCTAACTCGACACGGAAGTGAGGGAGCCAGAGAGAGAGAGAGAGAGAGCATGGCAGGTGAGACAGACACAGACAAATCTCTGAATGCTAATCGAGTTGGGCTGCGACCGCGACGAGGCAGCACGACACGCGGGCAAGGACAAGCACTGGGGAAGGGGACAGTGGGACACAGGGTGGGCTGACTGAATGTCGCGACCACAGCCATTGGGCCACAGTCGTCGCGGCTGCTGCTTTTAATTCTTTTCACTTTGTTTTCTCTGTGTGGGTTTTTTCACTTTTCCCTCCCACGCTTTGTGCGTCTAAACTTTTAACGATTTTTGGCTTTGCTTTTTCCCTCCCACATTTTCCACGTTGTGATTTTCGAGGCTTCGCCGTTTTCCACGCTAGTTCGGACGCTTGAAACAGAATTTTCTATTTTTTTGCGATTTTTCTATTTTGAGTTAATGCATATTTCAGGGATTTATAAGTTGTTATCTTGTGGGGCACTGATTGAAAGGGCATTAGATAAGACAATGGGGAGATGTGGTCAAGTTGGGGAGAGCTAAGTGCAATTTTAGAATATGATATAAGCCAGGGAATTGTGGACAAGAGAGTATTGGGAGTTGGAAATATAATTTGATATACTGTTAGGCAAAGCTGGCGAACAGAACAAGACTGTGGAACAAACAAGGTTATAATTTAGAAACATTAGGACTTTGTAGGTACACAGTTGATAACCTATGCGTTTTTGCCAGATTAATTTAAGAAATTAGCCTTTGAAATTAGTCTTTTACCCAATAACTTCTAGTAGATTAAATATTTCGTGTAGAGATGGTAATGATAATGGGAAGGGGTTTTATAATTATGTCCTGTACATATTATAATATATGTATCTAAATAAATACTTTAGTTTAGGTTTCATTAGAAGTAAGTTATCCTTTTAAAAAATATATTCTAAAATATTCTAAAATATTTTAAAGTGTCTCAAATCTTTATCTACGCGCTGTTAGAATATTCCGTTTTTCTTTATGCTCTTCATTTGTTCTTCGGATATCTTTATAGGGAACTCTCATTATTTTGATAATAGTTGGTATATTATGGTATTATAGTAGGCACATTTTGTTAATCCAGTACATTTCTTCCCATCTGTGTTGTTCTATCTAATTTCTCTTTTCAACATACAAAATTAAATTTATAATTCCAAAATTTCGTGTTTTCTCTCTTTTTCTTTCCTACGTTTGCTAGCAATTAGGCCCCAAGCAAGAGGCAAAAAGCAAAAGTCCTAGCTGAAGAGACTGCGCAAACAGCACACACACAAACACATAGACACTTGGAAGCACTAACATATAGTAACATATATAGTATATATGTGTGTGTATATATAGTATTCCGACTGTGCAAGTTGGTGAAAAAAGCAGTAAACTTAAATGTTTGCGTATAATTAAGCACTCATCCTTTGGTCGTAATTAAATTTTGCATGTGCACATCCAACAGCTGCCTCTCTGCCAGAAAGAGAGAGAGAGATAGAGAGAGAGGGATAGATGAGAGGTAGCTGTGCAGACTGTCTGAGACTCTGGGCAGGGCAACGTCGCTTTGGCCGCAGGCAACGTACACACATAGCATGCTGTTTGACAGCCCCGCCGCTGCCCCCTTACTTGGTCTGTCGCCGCCTTAATTGCAACACTCAGCAACCACGTGCCCAGTCAGAGGCTGGCTGCTCTCGCACTCCTAATTAAGACATTCAGAAGCTCGAGTGTTGTCGTTGAGCTCGTTAGTTAATACATAACTTTTGCTCTCGGCCAAGAAGGGGGCTAGCATATAAAGAAGCAGTGGAAGAAGATGAAGAAGTGTCAGAAAGGGTGTGCAGTGAGAGGAAAGAGTAACACGTTTGTCAATGTCAGACTCGCTCTCTCTCTCTCTCTCTCTCTGTCACTTACCTAGCGCATAAAAAGTTGTCTTTAAATTTTCGCACTTTCCACAGATTGCTAAGGATAAAGTTTTTCTCCTACCCCCTCCATCAAGCTCCCCCCTCCCCATTCCCCTCGTTTAACTTGGCTTAATGAATTTTTACACATGCTGGCTTCAACCGTAATTTTTCAGGCAAACATTTTAATGCTTTACGCAATTCTAACAAATTAAACTCAAGCAATCAACACCTCGACGGCTTAGCGCAGTGCCACGCCCCCTTCTATTTGCCACCCACAGTTGGTCCACACTCAACTGAGAGGCAAACCCAAATTCCGTAAATTGTTTGCGCTGGCTAAAGTTTTTTCTCGCATACCCTATATGAATTCAGAGCGGGTTAAGGGGGTATTATAACTTTTGAATATATAATAAGAGACTATAATTTTTTTTGATTATTTGTGTTATTCCTTTCTATCTTATTTGATTAGTATGATTAAATTTGGTGTGCGTTTAATGAACATTTTGATTTGATTTTTGTTCTTTGAACAATTTTAAACTTTTTTAAATAATGATTAATATTTTAATATTGAAACAATCATTATTATATTTGGTGTGCTTATTTATTGATACCTTAGCTATAAATCTCAAAAGTTTCATCATGATTTTTGAATATTTTCAAAAGTTATGTAAATTTTTCAACTCAACCTTTTCAACCTTATAAATCGTTGGTATCTCTAACAAAGTATTCACGACTGTCTACAGGGTAGCTGTGACTCCATCAGTTAAGTCTCTGTCCTTCCATTTATGCTTCGTATTACCTTTAGCTGAAATTATTTCCTACTTCCGACCCAAGCTGCCAAAATCAACAACGCGAAAGCTCTGAACATTATATGCTTATTATATTAGGCAACCCAGAAGTTGTTCTTCTTCATGTTGTTGTTGTCTCTGTTGCTGTTGTTGTTGGGGCTGCTGAGCGAGGCAGCGGCTTATTTTAATTGCATGATGAATATTAAAATATTTGCCTAATTTATTATTCAAGCATTCGTGCGCGCAAACATCAGCGAGGCAGCTACGAAATACGCTTATACATAGGTAAATAAATAACACACACATAAAGTGCGTACATATGTGTGTATGCATATTGTATATATTGTGTATATACCACACATATATCGGCATATAGCTACTTAAGTCGGGTACGTCATTGGATACAGCTCTTCGAATACGGCTGTTTACATGTTTAGGTATCCAAAATGTTGCATGAATCTTCTGTCTTCTTTTGCCCAAATTACGTATTTAGTTATTTGTGCATAACATATTTGAGCTGCCTGTCTCAGTTTTTGGCTAACATTTTCGGGCTAAGTAGTTTCGCGTTTTATTAACCCAATTTCCTGTCTTCTCAGTTTAATGCACTTGGGTTTTAATGGGCAAATACCAGTACAAGCTTGGAAATCGACTATATAACAAAGTTAGCTTTCATCTGAAGAAGCCATAGAATTTTAAAAATGTGGTTCTATTCACTTTACAAATTGATTAATTGAAGAAATACGGTTTGAAAGAGATAGAAAACAAATATAATACAATATAAAGAATAATTTTTAAAGAATTAAGTTCAGTTTTAGTTAAATAATTTGAGCTCAAGTATAGCTAAACTAAATCATATTAAACTAAAGTCTCAAGCAACTTCAAATCAATTAAATAGCTTAAGAACTTAGTGACATCATATCAAATATCAGTTAAACTTGAACGCATACATATGAAGAAGTTTTAAGTTCTACTTTATAACAAGGTAAACCTAAAGGAAACTACTATGCACTCAATAAGACTCCACGCTATATTGTACTACCATCACTTCAGACCTCCTTCTTGACCTTCTCTGTACTTGTTGTACAATATTCAAGTTCAGAGCTTGATCAAACATTGTGAATTGTTCGACCAACTCGCGAGATTCAATCGAGACTCAACCAGTTCAATTGCAGTACAAAGCTTTAGTGTTTTCTCGTGTTAATTGTTTATGCAAATTAATGATAAAACTCGTAATTAATGTACCTCAATAAAAAAAAAACAAAACGCTGAAAAAAGGCAGCTGCCAGGTGAGTTTTGTATTGTATACGCAGAGTAGGTCAAAAAACAATACGGAGAGAGTGTTTATACAGAGATTACTTTAAATATATTATATATATATATATTGATATAACTTTATTAATTCATTTATGTCACGACAAGTTCATTAAATAACGTTGCGGTACTTTTAGCTTTGCACTTTACGATGTAGATAACTATTTAGGTATTTTGTTTGTTTTTCCTTTTTTATTTTGATAGATCTCAGCTATGGAATTCGCCAGAAAGCTGAAATTTCTTGTATAGCTTTAGATGAATAAATCAAAATACAAACAATTTTGAGAAGTATTTAAGGTAGTTTACTTTTAATATGAAACTAGAAACAAGTTGTGATCTTAAGCTAATTGAACTGACGTCAGTCAAGTTGCTTTCCCTGCTCTATTCGTTCTTACTCTATCGAGGGTGTTTTTTGGGGGGGGTTTTTTTGGTAAAAAATGGGGGGGGGGATCGATGTGTGTTTTATGACAGTGGGAATGCCCTGTATTTTGCACACTCACTCACACACACAGGACATCCGGTCGAAGGCATTTGAATAACAATAACGGAATCGAGAAAGAAAGATATCAAACGATATGGCAAAGTGTTGAGTGCATGCATCGAAGGCAACGACAATTGGCATTAGCATATAGCGTAAAGTCGGAATTGATTTGGTCAACCGTCACAACAACTACAACAACAATAACAACAACACAAGCAGCAGGACTAGGCAGAGCAGAGAGCACAATGATTCAGCAGTTGTGCCACAGCCCAGTGGGTTGTCCCCTTTCCAGTAGTGCTATTATATCCTGATCCACTCCTTATCCCTGTTGTTTAGTTTTTTATTGTGGCTTGACGCTTTGTTATTGTTGTTGTCTGGGCGCGTTGACATGTGAGAGAAGAATTGAGGCCAAGTTGATGTTGAGTTCGAGCCCGCCCGTGGCCTTTTTGCCGGCCTGATGAGACCGCCCACTGCTTAGCGGCACACTCCATCACATCCCCTGTTCTGTCATCCTGCCCTCTCCCTTTGCTTATCATCATTTTGCAAAAAAAAACCCGCCGCCTTTTGTCGGGCATGGCATATGGTTACAAAACACGCGAAAACACCCTCGTTTACGCCCAATTAAATTCTCGATTTGCTTTTTATGAACTTCACTGCGCAGTTTTCTGATTCCTGCGATAGATCGACAATGTGTTAAGCATCTCTTAATGGATGTACACAATGCAAATGTGACAAATTATTCTATCTATTTATATTCATATTTGATCTGAAGTGTCTCTTAGATGATGCTTGATGTGGTAGCGTATGGAATGTGTTAATGGTGAAGAGGATTTTAAATAAATATTATAGAATTTGGTTTCACTAATACTTAATTCTCTTATGGAGTAGTGGATCATTTTTAAAAAAGTTTGGTCAGCCTATTGTGAAGGGGATAGACTTCAGATTTCGTGTAAAGAGATCAAAATAATAAATCTAAAACTTAAAACTAGAATATATCGAACTTCTGCAGTATTAAACCATTTTTAAAACTATTTAGTCAGCATATTAGGCTTAGAATAAACCTTGGAATACTTGATTTTGGTGAAAAGAACAGGAAACAATGAGAAAATATCAAAATAGATTAAGCCGATCTATGATCGGACTAGATCTTACATATTTTTTGAGCAACAAGGTGAAATTTCTTTCAAGAAATTTTTTCCAATAAGTATTATTGAATATATAGAAACTTCTTTGTCCTTATGAGAATATATTTTACTCTAAGGCTCAAAGCAAATGTAATTAACACGATAAATTAAAATTGTTCTATAATAAGTGGAGATTTTTATATAATAAACTCTTATTATTATTTGAAAGATCTGTTGTACCCTTGCTGTGTGTAGAGCTCATTATCAGTCTATTGTATCTAATGAATTCACAGTTAACCTAGATTAATTGACCTTATCTTGTTAACTTCAAGAAGGAGCCTACAGGAAGTAAGACATCTCTTACGGTCCTCCTTTATTTAAGGCTTAGTAGAGATGCTGAGAATTCTTTCCCTCTGGTCACTTTTAGAAAGAATTAAAAAAAAAGAGTTCTCTTTTTTTAGCTTTTCTTTTAGATAAAAATACAAGAATATATTTAAATGTAAAGTAGGTTCTTATAAGTATTTCTCTCTCGATATTTCACGTTCAGAAGAGAGAGAAACCAAGCTAAATCCTCTCCGCCTTCTAGCTAATTTGAATCATTCTTTCTAGACATCAAATCGATTATCTAGCTGATTTATCTATTAGCTGGAAACTACTTCCCCTTTGCCGTTCCCTTTGCCTTCCGCTCCTTAAACTTGTCCTAAGACAAAGCGAACTAAAGTCATTCAGGCGCTGTTCCGCTGGTGATTAGAGGAGGCTGCTCCAGAGCACGTGTCGCTGCTATCAATGCGGCATCATTACTCCTGCTAGGAGACTGAGAAGGAGAGAGAGAGAGAGAGAGAGTGGAGTGTCTCTCGATCTCTTAATGTTTCCGCTGGCGCACACGACATCCGCTGACCGGATGTGCGCCAATGGAATTTAAACGTTTTCATCCAAAACATTAACTGAATCCTCTTCCGTTGCGCACGCCTGTTCAATAGCCCGTGCCGGAGTTCATAGCACCACAGGAGTCGTACCAAAAAGTCGACCCGCTATACCCACCCAGACTAATGTCATTATTGCTCTCATTGTGGTTGTTTACCTCCCTCTCCGCACTCTATCTATAAGGATTTTTCCTTGCTTTCCACTCGTAATCAATTGCTAATTTAGTCATCGTCACCAACTGCTTCTCCTGCTTCTGCTCTGTGTCCTTCTTCTCTAAGGGTTGTCCTCATCTCACGTCTGTCCTCCTCCTTTCCCTTTCCCTTCTCATATCTATCTCCAGCTCAGATTTGTAAATATTTGTTTGGAAAATTGTTTTTGAGGGTTGACATTTGCTCTGTTTGTTTGCTCTCTCCTCTCTCTCTCTTTCTCTCTTTGTTCGTCCTTTTTTCTGGCAGTTGTTTTTGTTGTCAAATTGACGACAAAATGCGACACTTGGCATAAATTTATTATTTGTCTGTTTGTTTCTTGCTTGCCTAATTCGCCATTCGCCAAGTGGAGGCTTAATGACACGCGGGCAATTAGCAGATCGTTTCAGGCTTTAATCTTCCCCTGCTACCCACTACCCCCTACCCACACCCATCTCCATCCATACAGGGGCGTCTCGAGGGTTGACACTCATTTGGGTAAACACATGGGCGGTCGAGTGATTGCTACTGCTATGGATAGTCCGCGATTTATGCTGTACTGACAACTAATTGGCTTGTGACGAATTTAGAGGGGGAATTCTCGGGCACAATTGGCGGAATATAATCGAGAATACTATTTGGGTGAATTTGTCTGACTTATGATATTATTAATATAGTTGTTTTGGGGTTCTTATAGTGGCATGTCAAAATAATAATAGTATTATTATAGTTTACCTAGGCTTCTTTTAGAAGAGAGTTAAATATATTTATATTTTTTTAGGGTTTTCCCAAAATAGTTTAATTATTATACAATGATATTGTATATTATATGATATGATTGTTTCTATGGAAGGATATACCATATGTAGTTGTCCGACTTTTATGAAATGAAAAATGAATACTTTCGAACTTCGATTAACACTGAAAAGTTTCAAAATCAATACTCATACAAATCCAGAAAGAAAGGCAACCTTTGGGATGCCTAAGGTTCTGTTTCCTTGCAGGTTCTTATCTGCTCCGATCGTAATTTTATATGTAATGGTATACAATACGTATATATACAATACGTCGATTACTGTCTAATTTTGATTGTAACTGATAGTTAAGTTAGTACAAAGAACCATACTGGTCTTCATAGCAAAACGATTTTCGACCGCTAATAATATGTTAAAGTGGTCCAATTTTATTGAAAATTAACAGACATACTATTTATTTTAAAAATTGTCGAAGTAGTCAATTTAGTGGTAATATCTTAAATATTAACAAAAATATGCCGATAGTTTATATGACAGCTATACGATATATCGGTCCAAACCGTCTCGTTCCTACTTATTTGCAGCGTGCAGCAATGAGCGACATGTGTACCAAGCATTAACAAGATAACTCTAAAACAGAGGGACTAGTGTGCGTTGCAACAGATAAACAGACGGACAAACAGACAGACGGACAAACAGACAGACGGACAAACAGATGGACCGACATGTCTAGAGCGAATGCTCTATTGACGCTGATTGAACATGTGTGTAGGATATGTATATAAGGTACAGGTCAAAATTGATATATTCTTGCAGATTATAAATATGATATTGAAATCAATTTCATTAAATGTCCTAAAAGCCCTTCAGCATTATCCATTGACTATGCATTATCCATTGATTCATTGACATATGTTCATCATATCATTACATATAGAATTTTATACATTTTCCCCTTAAATTTCTTAAAGATGTTCTTCTTCTTTAACTATTTTAGTTTTAGTATTTTGTTTTAATACCTTTACTCAGTTATACACAGGTTAATATAATCATGTCTACTTACGTCTCATTGGCAACACTGCCAGCACCAAAGCTGCCAAAGATGTGGCTACCAAAGGCAGCTGCTGCTGCTGCCGAATGCTGAAGCTGAGGGGCATGCGGCGTCGTCGGGGTGGGAGTGGACGACGCAGAGTTGTTGGACGAGCCATGAACCATGCGAGAGCCCGTGGTCAGCGACATGGGGCCACCCACCTCGATGGGTGAGTCAGTGTTGCGCGAATTCGAAGGGCTGCTGGGCCCCAGACCGCCGCCGCTAATGGAGGCGAGGGGCGTGTGCTCGCGCATGCCCGAGGGTGAGGGGGAGCCGGCACTGATGGAGCCCAGCGACTGCGAGGCGGAGTGTGGTGTGGCCGTTAGCTGGTTGGACGACAGCGGACGCTCGTTGTCGCTGGAGTCGAGATGGAGATGAGCGCCGCTTGGACTGCGCGAATGCTGCTGCTGATCCATGGGGCCGTTTGTGAGGGGACTATGCGAACGCTGACGTGGCGGCAGCTCGTCCATGTCGTCGTCGATCTCGCCGGTGATGTCGGGCGACGATTCACGTGAGTCGTGAAGCTGCACGATGGAAAGAATGAAAGGGTAGTTGGAGTTAATAAAATACAGTAATAAAAGAAGTTTCGGGGAATAAAATAAATGGAACTAGTTTATTTAAGAAGGTTGTCAATTTGCACCAATCTAGTTTAATAAAACTAGCAAAGAACTAATTCTTTTGAACTTTACTGATGATAGAAGCTCTGGCGTTATAAATATTGAGAGTATATAAATATATACAAAACATATAACATAAGCTACATATTGTATGGTAATTGTATAGGTAATATGTATAGGTAATTTTCAAAAATTACAAGAAGTTCATTTGAACAATTTAGTACTGCCTAATTGGGTTAATAGAACTTGTACGTTCGGTCTCAAACTTCACTTGATGGTTATTTAATTCTATCATATATTTTGGCTAACTAATAATTATCATAATTAACTTGCAACTAACTCATTTCTACTAGTTTAATTTCAAAAATTAATTTCAACTAGTTCCCTGGAAAAACATACAATTTGCACTTTTTAAATCTATGTAAAACTTGTTCTTTGAAACTGATACATCACTAGAATGATATCACATTCGATTTATAATTTCCAACACCACAGTTAATTTTCACTCGGAACTAGCTCATTGCTTTTACTTTAAGTTTCATAAAAACCCATTCTGAGCTTACTTCATCTTTAATAAATTAGATACTGCGATATTTTATAAAAAAATAGTGTGAACTAGTTCATTTTAGTATTCGGAAACATTGCTGTGCATTTATTTAAGTAGAGCTAGTTCTTTTGCGCTGAAACGTAACAAATAAAACTATCCGAAGTCTAAAAAACTATCTCAAATTTCAAATTTGTCATAGTTAATTTTTAAATCGGAACTAACTCATTTCATATTGTTTAAATTTGTTTAGTTACATTGTATATAATGATCTATTTTGCAAGAGGATACTTTGAACGAGTTTATTTGATTATTTTTATACATTACTCTATGTAAACCGAAATTTAAACTAGTTCCCCTGAGTATTTTGAAACTTAGCTCCATATGAATCGATCTATCATATACATTAAACTCGTTCCTTTGCTCTTTTCCATATATTTTATTTTGAAACGATAGTTTGAACTAGTTCATTTGATTAACTTTATACTTTTCTCTATTTAATTATATCTGGAACTAGTTCCATTGCCATGAATCTTTACTACAAGACTTTTTCCATATATACATTTATAGTTCACCCCAAAAACTTTGAGTCGCTTAGTTCCTTTTCTCCACTTTTATCTCACCAAATTCCCCACACCCGCAACTCACCTTATCCAGTGAGCTGCTGCTCTCGCCATTCTCCCGCTTGCGCTGCTCATCCTTGAGTCGTTCCGCCTTGCGCCATTTGGCACGTCGATTCTGAAACCAGACCTGAGTGTGAGAGAGAGAGAGAGAGAAAAGAGAAGAAAGGTAAAGTTAGGTTACAAAATTGTTTGGAGTAGCGTTATTTATGCCGACTGCCCTCGCTTGGCTGCCAGCCAATTGAAAATCGAAAAACTTTGCTCACACACACGCACACACAAACACAAGGAGTAGAAGCAGGAAAAACAATAAACGAAATTTTCCACCTCAGAAACTTTAACAATTTGCTGTGCTCCTCCTTCCTCTCCTCCTTCCTCTGGGCGCGCAAGACATAAACAAACAAAATCTGATTTTCAATTTTGCGCAGGCACACAAAACAAATTTGGCCTGTAATCAGCGCCTAAATTGGTAAGGGAGCGGGGGCAGCAGCAGCAGGAGTAGGGGCACACACACACACACGCCGTCACTAATGAGGTACAATCAAGACAATGGCGCTGGCATACTTCGTCGTGCAGAGATACTTGGCACATCCTTCGTCCTGACTCTGCCTGCCTGTTTGCTTATGCGCGCGTGTTTCCTTTTGCTTTTAGTTCCGGTTACGCTGATTCTGATGCTTAGAGCGCCCCCCTAATGGGATTTCGCCATCTTGAATGTCTGCACTTGCTTGCTCTCTCCCTCTCTCTCTCTCTCAATCTTCCTTTCGCTCTCTTCTGCCTGGCAAAATTTCCTAATCAAAATTCAAATTAGAAATTGTGCAAAAGTTCGCATTGTTGTAATCATAACGCAACATAAAACAATTTCAACATTTTGCGCCTCGAGGCGTTGTTCCCCCCCCCCTCCCAACTGCGCCAGCACGACTTCCTGTGCCGCCATGTTGGCACAGACACAATACACTCCCGCACACACACACTCACCCACTTAACCAAACACTAACCCAAGCTCCAGCGAACAATAAATTGCGCACAATCCAACCCCCAAAGCGGACCTGTGCTTGGGCCTGGGCCTGGACGGGCGCAACCACCCCCCAGCAGCAGCTACCCCCACTTGCCACCCTTCCCCTGCTTCTGCTCACGAAGCTGCTTCGGGGTTCTTTTTCGGTGGCGACGCCCACCAGTTACTTAATACAATATTTATGCCATAAGCACATTACCAATAAAATATGGCTGGGTAAACTTTTTTCCAAGTGCAGCCTCTCCCCTCCACACCCTCACAGGCCCCTTAGGGTGTGCGAAAGAGACAGGTGGTTGAGGGCGATGGAGCAAGCGAGATAGACATTGTATGCTCGTTATTATACTGACAAAAATTGAATAATGAAAAACAATTGTGTGCGTCTGCCTTGACTTTTCCAACCAATTTTCTTCTCCCTCTGCCACTCATACTCGTGCTTTCTCTCTCACTCTCTCTCTGCCTTGCTCTGTGTGTGTGTGTGTGTTTTCCTTCAATAATAATTTCATGTACAATTTTGCTTTGTTTTATTAGCCTCCCTATTGCCCTGTAACGTGTTTCTTTATTTATTCAATTCGCTTGGTTTAGTTTCTTGATTGCTTCCCTGGCTGATGATGTTGGCAACTCTATTTGAATTTGACTCTAGCAAGAAGGAATCTTTTTTGCCTTTTGGCAAATTCATTTACAACGTTTGCTAACTCATTTCGTTTTTGCATATTTAATTGACGTAAAGATACATATATTTATATTTTATCTGTATTTTATTTAGATTTTTTCTTGCATTTTCTGTGTCATTTTTCATTTATTTTATTTGAGTAAATTTTATTTTATTTTACTTTGCATACTTTCAGGCGTTGCGCTGAAATTGTCGTTTTAACATGAGAGAAAAGTTGTGATTTTGATTTCTTTTTCTTAGCTCTAACCTGGTTATGTATGCAGACTTTCACTTAACATCGATTAGAATATTAAGAAATGGATTTCAATTTTCTTAGAACGCTTTATGCAATTTGCTTTGATTTTCCACTCCAATTTCCTTGCATAATTTTGTTTGATAGAAGTGAAATAAAAATATTGAATAAATAAATGAAATTCTATTAGTGAAATGGAAAAACTAAATGGATCCTAAGTTAACGGCGTCGTACTATTTACTTCTTTTATAAGTGAACAAATGCATAAATTTATTAAATTTGTCAAACCATACAGATATCGTACAGATTTAATAAATATATTCTTTGAGATATGATAAACAGAAATATGTTTTTATAAGCTTTATGTAGCACAGGTTCGTAATAGTAAAGAAAGTTAAAGTATATAAAAACTTAACAATACTTCCTAGACAACTCTAGTTCTTTAACCAATCTGAGAACTCCTATGGCATACCTAACATACAATAAACTTTAGCTAGTAATCTCAATTATATTTTTTAAAATTTTTTCTAGAAACTTAAAGAACTATCAAAAATCTATTTGTCAGTTACCCTATTTTATCGACCTATTTTAAACCTATTTTACATCTTTCACATCTCTTCCACTCTCTCTCCCTTCATTTCTTTCTACGTGCGCTTCGTCATACACGTCACAAGACATAACCCAACCCAGTCTTCAAGCCCGTCTCCCTATCGAGGCGGCTTCCGTGTTTCAGGAGCCCTACTTCATGTAATTTGTTTACCGCTATTGAGAAAACAAAACAAAACACAACAAAAGAGAGTTACCATAATGCTGAAGAGAGAGAGAGAGAAAGAAAAACGCCTGAAGGCGACAAAAGTGCTCATAATTTCGATTCATTTCGATAACAATGCGCAGCAGGCAGAAGGTAAACAAGATGAGAGATGAAACTGTAACATATAATATTATATGGGATATACAAACATAAATGGAGGAGGTGCTGCTCGTTGTGGTTACAAGTAAGCAAAAGCGATTTGCGTTGAAAAGAAAAACAAACAGGCGAAATAAAAAACCCAAGTGGAAACAAAAGGTGAAAAAAACGAAAACACCCTACTGCTCATACCCCACCCAGCGGGTGCTGAAGGATGTGGTATGTGCGGATGAGGTCGGCCGGGTAATTATGGCAAGTGCGGACCATTAGCTTCCGCAAACAGCCAGCTCAAGTGGAATGAACGAACAGATGTGTTAATATCAAACGCATTTGGTGAACCCTTTGCAACAATCATCGCAGAGCTACCGCAAGAGGCAACACCCCTTGGTACCGCAACCGATTCCGATTCCGATTCTCTCGCTCCGGTAGTGCCCATTGCCGACGGGCAAACATATGCAACAGCAGCAGCAGCAGCCCCTGCGCTGTTGCCATCAACTTGGATCAGCATTAAAGGATTATTGAGGCAAATGCAATTATTTGACAGCCAACCCCTTTGTCTTGAGAAGTCTTCGGTATAAGTTGGTGGGTTAAGAGGGTGCCTGGCTGGTATCGCACCAGCCAAGCTAGTTTCTCGCCAAGTCAGCCCCCAATTCCCAAGCACTGTGATTATAATAAATTATCAATTATTGGCATTATATGTGCTCTCTACTTTCTCTCGGGTCTGGGGGCGGTGGGTGTGGCGAAATTGTTATGCTACCCAGACATAATGCTAAACGAATTATGTATGAAAATACTTTTGTAATGTGAAACGTGAGACGGACTAATCGTGGCAGCATGTGACGTAGCAGGTTCATAAATATTAATATTAATGTTTTTAGTTCGCATAGTTATAGAGAGAGTTGCTGCTTAACCCCCAAGGGTGGATTTATTTCTCATTTTCTTTGGTATGGGAGAATTAGAAGTTGATTAGGTCTAAGCAAATAAGAGGAAAGGGGTTTAATCGTTGATATTTCTAAGAAAGCAATTCTTAAACTGTTTAAGGTTTAGGCAATTTTGCATGCAAAATGTGGAAGTTGAATTTTAATAAATAAGAATAAGGAATAAAGTATCTAGAAATGGAATCATCAACAAAAGCACAAAGTCATTTGAATTAAGTCCAGCATAAAGGTACTCTGAGAAGTTAGGCATCCTATATTTTGATACAGATTCAAGTAAATATAAGTTAAAAAAAAAGATATTACCGAGAGTAATCAAATATATTTTGTCAAAGTTAAGATAGAATGAAGTAAAGAATTTTTAGAACTTCGAAAGAGGGTAGCAGTTAAAATATACAAAAAATATAATAATTATTATTTACAAGTAGACAAATAAGATAGATACTATGGACGTTGATACAACGAATGTACATACATATAATGAAGTGGTTCATGTTATACCAAATCAACAAGTGCTAATCTAGCTATACTTCTTTTACTTCTAAATATTCTTGACCCTCTACCTTAGCTCAATTTCAGCTGAAGTCATTAAATTGACTATCATCCAACATCATAAAGCATATTTACATGCACTTGCATTCATTCATTCTCATTCATTCACAATTTCCTCTCATATCATTGTCAAATTGCACTCAATGCGTCACATTCAAATTGATGGGCATACTATATATACCCAGCATTTCTAAGCAAGCTCAACCTGAAGCTTGAAAATGCAAATCGAGTCAGGGAAATTTCCCAGAGGGAACTTACAATCGTTAGTTGCGGCAATTTGTGACACTGTGCGGGGGTAGTCAGTGACAATTAGCGGATCTACTTCCATGCCAGAAGGCTAGTCTTCTCTCTCTGCCTCTCTCTCTCACACACTCTTGAGATGTGGGTGGCAGGCACTCAGGCACGTTGCCCACGCGCGGCAAAGCCAAAAAGATTGAGCGAAGACTGAGCAAATTATGTATGTGGCAAAAAAAAAAAACTTAATGAGGATGCAACGCTAACTAGACACGTATAGCCCCCGATCTAGAGACACTCTTTCTACCTCATTCCTCTCCCCTCTCTCTCGCTCTCTCTCTCTCTCCCTTGCACTAACGAGCTGGCTATTAAAAATCACTTTGGTGGCGTTAGGCGCTGACAATGAGGCGCACTCGCTTATTTCCGGCACAATTAGCAGACCGCATACACACAGCCAGCAAGTTCCACTTGCCACACGCAGTACCCAGCTACCCTCACCACCCACTCGTACCCCTCATTCTCGAACAGTTTCCCAGGCGCAACCTGATACTTTGAATTAAATTTGCAGCAAATTTCCATGTCAACTGTCCGACAATGGGACACTTGTCGCAAACACGTGTACGTTGTCAGCCATACAGAACAGAACAGAACAGTCAAACCGAACACCCTCCCGGGCAGTACCTGCCACGTACCCCCACATGCCTGTCAAGCTGCCCTGTCCGAGTTTAGAACTGAAATTCGACTTTGAATGTCAGACAAACAAAAAATACATTGCAAAATAAGTAGAAAATGCCACAAAAAGTCTAAAGCGAGAGGCAGAGAGAGAGAGAAAGAGGGTCCTGGCTTAGTCTGGGATTTCGATAATGGAATGAATGCCAAATATTTCTGATGAGGGTGCAGCATTTCTTCTCTCTCAACATTTTCAGCGACCGCATTTTGACACATTTCTTTTTGTACCCGGATATAAATTTTATAATAAAATTTATTATGTACTTCGTTTGATTCCCGTCTGACACAAGGTCTCTGTCCTGCCCTGCTCTACCTCCCTGCCCAAACTTGTTTGCCGCTCACTTGGAGTCAAAGTCGCAGGCTCAACGCGGTAACCTGATATGTTTTTCCACTGTCAATTGCTGATGTTCGGCGTCTGTCGCGACGCAAAAATCATTTACTTAATGTGTATCGAGAGAGAGGAGGTGAATGACTACTGGGTAAGCCCGCCTGGGTCCAGCCAAGGTCCCAGAACTGGGGGATATACCAGGGATTCGCTTGGATTCGCCGCCATGACAGAGACAAAGTACTTTGAAGTCTAAGCTCATAGTAAGCGATATTGATTGATAAATGAGCTAAAGATTTCCACATCGATTTCAGATGGAAGCAAAGGTAGATAAGAAGAAATCTCTTTTCAAGTTGAAGGCACTTTAAACTGGAAAGACAGAAGAGTGCGTATCTATCAAGTGAGTTTCTTCTGAATTATGAATATTCTATCTAAGCAATATCTGACTTCAGACAGCATGCATAATGTATTACACATTTGAAAAAGAATATGAGGAATATGATTTAATATTGTTGGATTGAAAACTAGAGAGTAGAAACTACTCCACTGATTCGAGGCATTAACTTTCTTTTGTGCACATATTTACATGAAACAATGCCTCTCCCTGCGATTCTCATCTACAATATTTTCAAAATTCTTTCTCATTTTAGAGCATAGATAAAATAGAAGCTATGGCAAAACTCGTTTCTAACAGTGTATTGAGAAGTAAATTTGATTTACTACGAGTTCCTGTAGCAGTACTCCCCTCTTCCTCTCGTCCCCCCTCTCTCCCTTGTCAAGTTGTAAGCCAACAAATTGTTGGCCCACAAGTCATCGAGCCGAACGAGAGTTGAGTGAGAGTTTGCATATTTTGCCTCATTCAAAATGTATATAGAATATTTTTAAAGGCCCTTATTGCATTAGGTTGGTACATGACCCCAGTACATCCCACCAACAAGCCCCCAACCCTACCGTTAGTACCCTATTTCCCCTACCCCCCATCCCACTCCGTTCTAAGACATGCATATGCATTATTAATGGAGTCGGGGGCAGTCACAACTGCTAGCTTTGATCAGAATGCGTGACCGGACAGAGGCTAGGGTTGCCACACCTCCCCTCGCCACTCTCCTTCCATGCTCGCTATTCTTGTGAAATTTGATACAATTTATGAAACTGAAATTCTGTTTTATTTCATTTTTCCTTCGTTTGTTTTCCACTTTTAACCTTTTTCGTGAACGTGGGGCGTGAGTATTTTGCATAATTTTCGGGCAAAGGGTTGACCCATTAGCCAAATCACAGTGAGTCGACGGCTAGAGAAGGCTATCAGTATCCGACTTACCTGAACTCGTGCCTCGGTTAAGTTGATTTTCATGGCCAGATCCTCGCGCGTAAATACATCCGGATAATGGGTCTGTGCGAATGCCGTTTCCAGCTCTTCCAACTGTTGTTCCGGTGGGACAGCAAGAGACATGAAAAATGCACAGGAAATTGGGGGAAGGGGGTAAAGTTTTCATCGTAAGTTGAGCGCTTTCATCATCAGTCATCGCCATCGCCATCGCTTACCTGTTGCAGTGTAAAGGTGGTGCGATTCCGTCGCTGCTTGCGCCGCACAAAAGTCTCATCGTGTATGGCAGGATGATACGAGTAGCTGGTATCTATATATATATCCAGGCAGCAGAAAGATGAAGCACAGCAGCAAGGACATGCAGAAGAAGAAGAAGAAGAGAGGTTACACTGGAGGTATTAGCCATCCTAAGGTGTTTGCATTAGCTGGCATAATTAAGATAGTTTTCAGCTTCCGCTACCTATCTCTCTCTCACTCTCTCTCTCACTCTCTCTCTCTCTTTGTGTAACTGTCTCTGTCTCGGCTGACTTCTGTGCATGCTGTGCACAAGCTGAGGCAGCATAAGCGCCAATAAGCTGACTACAGATTTGAGTTGAGAGAGCTCAACTAAAGGGACTTACGTGTTTGTAATTACGTAAGCAGAGTGCATAATGCCCAAGCAACTGCATAAGGCATTGGGGAATTTTCCTTGCACTATAAATTGCAGGACGAAAGAGTTTTTTAACATAAATGAAACTTCAAGCCAACAAACTTGTGTTAAATTGAGTTTTTCAGTATTTCTGTTAATGATTAAGATTTACATATATCAGTAGTGTTAATTGATTCCTATGAAACCTCATTGAACTCGGTTATTCAAGTAGATAGCACAAGGTAATTTGAGTAGCCTTAGAATATTAACCAAACTAGTTGGATTTACTAAAGAACTGAGTCGAATTTGTATTCTGCTGAATATTTAACCCAGAGACTATAAGAGATAGAGCCATGAAATTTGATAGATATCACATGAATAACCTAAATATACATAAAATATAAAAAAATCCATAAAATTCTAACTCATTTATACTATAATCGAAAGTAACCTTCCTGAACTGAGTTACAAACAGACCTAGAGCTATGAAACTTTGTATATAGCCTAAAAATATATTAAATATAAATAAAAAAATAAAATCATTTATGAAATTCCTACTCATTTATAATATAACTGCATTTCACCTCATTGAACTCGGTTAAGAACAGAGCCAGAGTTATGAAATTTGATCTACATCTTACGAATCGACTTTATATAAATAAAATATAAAGAAACGCATCAAATTCCAAGTCGTTAAAAATATAATCGCATTTTACCTGGAACTCATTGAAAAACAGAACTAGAGCCATGAAATGTATGATGTTCAAGCAAAGTTATCAGACAGTGCTTAGTTGCATAGTTTAGACAAGCCAATTTCCTGGAAATTTGAAGAACACGTTTCAAAATTTGGTCTTGAGATACATAAACTGTATTTATGTTCACTCAAAAAATGTCCTAGAATACTTTGCCAGCTTTTACATTTTTTATGGCCAACTCTTAGTTTGCCTTTCAAATATTTACCTAAAAATGTGCCCCCCCCCATTCCCACTCTATGGCCAAGGCTTATCAATATGCCCCAGAGAAGGGGCGTGACGTGCCCCATTGCTGAAAGGCAGCTGTTGCCAAAAATTGCAAAATTTGCCAAGCTAATTGAATTTTCAAGCAGGCAGCGCCATTTTCTATGCTACGAAATATTTTATAACAGCCTTTTGAGCATGCCAAAAGGAGGGAGAGAGAAGGAATGAGATAGGGAACGAGAGAGAGCAGGAGAGACAGCGTTGACAGCCGCACTTGACCTCGGGTAAATGGCGAAAGGCTAAAAGGCAACAAGAAACGAGGCCAAAAACTTGTCGGACTTGGCATTGTTGCTGCTCTGGCTCTAGCTGCCTTTGCCTTCTTCGCCTTTTTGGCTTGTTGTAAAATTAATTTTCAATTTGATTTTAAATAAATAATTAGGCTAGCAAATTGCAAAATTTAATTTTCATTTCTTCTGCCACTCCCACCGACGCTCAACGCCCACAGTTGTGTCAACTTTTTTGGGGCAACGAGCGAGGGCTAATCGGATTAGCTGGAAAATGTTGTTAGAATCGTGCTACGTGTTGTTATCGAGGGTTAGCACTGTGTGGGTGAGGTGGAGGGGGGAGCTATGCGGGGATCTATACTGGGATCTGTGCAGGTTCGGGCCCTGGCTTTTACTCCTTGGCCCCTCGGGAAAGCGCATATAATGCGCACTAATATTGTTTGCTCACACACAACTTGCCGGCGGCTTATCAAAGTGTCGCTATGCAGCGCATTTAAGTCTCGATTAATATTTGATTACCAAAGTAATTAGAAATTTTGCAGCAGCAGCTACTTGCCACATGCCACATGCCGCACATGGTCATTTGCTGCTAATAATAAGACACGCATTTAGAGCTCTCTCTCTCAGCCTAATCGAATAGTCATGGAGCCGAATTACGTGTGCACTTCCGTTTGAGTTTGAGTTTTTCAGCAAGAGGGAGTCAAGTTTGTTAATCAAATTTTTTTGGTCCCCAATAATTGCTTGAAATGCAAATGGACGCCTTCGGCATGTGCCGCATGCGGCATGCGGCTGAGGCCAAAAAGTAGCAGGCAAAACGGCAACGAGCCAAACTGGCAACCGGCAACGGCAATTAGCACAATTAGGTTGCCAGTGCAAGTCCCCAAAGCGTTCATCAGGCTCAATTCCACGTACACCAATGGGCCTCCCTGTGTCTGTCTCTTTCCCCCTCTCTCCCCCCCCTCTCTCTCTCTCTCTCTCTCTCTCTGTTTAACCTGCTTTAACTCAGCTCTTTTCTATTTGGCTTTCCTGCTCCGCCAATAAGAATTTCATGCTGAAAGCATCGAGCAAACATTCTCATCCACAAACATCAAATGTCAGCCGTGCCCCAGCAGCAGCAACAGCAATAACATCAGGGGCAACAACATCAGTAGCAGTAGCAGCATCAGTGGCAGCAACAACTCAACTAACCGCACTTGTCAGGAAGACAGGATTAACAAATCTTTGTTGGCAAATTGATTCAAAAAGTACGCAGCGCGCGCACAGAGGGCAAAACACAACGTCAATGCATAAGAATGTGCCAGCAATTGCAGGCACGACTATGTAAATACCTTGTAAGCAACTTTATTTCACTGCAAAGAACTTACAACTGTTATATACTCTTAATTGAATACTCATAGCTGGCTTAATTCATTCATGATATGATATAGTTTTGGCTAACCAATTTACACCTATTTTAAGCTATTTTAACCAATTTCAACCTATTTTAAACCTTTTTAACTTATTTTCCATATTTATAGCTATGCCTTGGACCGTTAGAAGCTACCCTTCTATAAGTAAGTGGGGTTTTAAACCAGTTAATAAACTAAAAGGTATTCTACCAAGCTTCGTATAAATCGCAACCTATTTTAGCCCATTAATTTAACCTATTTTCTTTATTTATAGCTAATCGCTTTAGAATTAGCTAATTTTTAATTATCACAAATTTTCAATATTTTTCGCTATAACCCGCAAAGTAAAAGAGCTATATTTGGTTTTTAAATCAATTATCATACTTAAAAGTATTGTTCGTAGTTGTATATTAATCACTTAAGAAATACAATACTTATCATATATTTATTTTTTTTCTTTTTAGATGTATTAAGCACAATGAAAAATTTGTCAGTATAAAATTTTGCATACATATCTAGTAATATAATATAAAGGGATCCCACAAGTTTCATGAATATGCATTAAGAAACTTAGTAGTTGTCACATAACTAAAACCATAACCCACGTTTAACTTCATTGCACACAATTTCTCAGCTTTGAAAGCCACACACACCCGATCTGCCTCTGTGCTTACAGGTCATAACAAGAGCTCTCTAAATCTACCCTATGCTCGCCCTTATAGCCCTGCCTTCTCTCTCTCTCTCTGTCTCTTTCAATCCCCCTTCCTCTCATTCTTGCTCTGGCAATGTCTGCAGCCCCGCTCGTTAGCTGCACCGGTAATGGGAGATAATTCAATTTTTAAACATTTGGCATAACAAGGGAAACCATCATTAAGGGATTTTTGGTCCTCACTGGAGTCGAGAGTCGAGTGAAGTCGAGAGTCCAGTGGAGACGAGTAGAGTCGAATCGAGAGAGAAGAGAGATGCCAGAAGTTGAGGCTGGAGACCAGGCTGGAGTTGATTCTCTGCAATCAGCTACCCTCTCCTCAACTGAGTGTGTCTGTGTATTTGTATCTATAAGATACTTGTCTGCAACTTCTGTCTGTCTGTCTGGCACTTGATTGGCACATGCAGCTCGACTTTGTCTCGGGGAAAATCAATTTTCATTCGATTTTTAGCATACTCCAGAGTTCTTTCCATGTTCTCTTGCGTAATCTCAGACGAATTAACATTTATTATAGTTTTTTTGTGGCACACTTTACTCTCTCTCTCTCTCTCTCTTTTCTCATTCACCTTGCAAATTGCTTGCGACACTTTGCGCTTAAGTTGTTACCCCCCGTCTCTTTCTCTATCGTATTCCCAATTCCCCGTGCATAGGGCAGCCCTTTCCCGTGTCACGCTCTCAATTTCAGTTTCCCGCATTGAGTTCCCAGTTCTCTGTTCTCACTTCTCAACGTTTGTCGCACGCGCTCGAAATTTTAAATTAGTTTAGCCATCGAGCTGACGACGATGCTCTACGGTGTCGAGTGACGGAATCACGAATCACGAATTACGAACAGGAATCCCAGCAAGAATCACGGAATCACGAAACAAAACTAAATTGAATTAGCCATGCAAATTTCTCATGCTTTTTGATTTTTGTCGCAAAAGTGTCGCAGTTGATACCTCAGCTATTTGGAGTGATTACGTAGCACATAAGCTTTTATGTAAACGCATTTATGTCTGAGTTTTTAGTTAGAACTTTGGCTTTTAACTTGGAATAAATTGATTTGAAAGGTTTCCCAAGTATTTGTGTAAGCAAAGGAAGAGTTTAAGTTTAATTTGATGTTAAGTTAATTGAAATACAAGAGAGATATAGAAGGGATATATAAGCAACTGATCTGCAATTCTATTTAAAGAGAACACACAAAAGCGGCAATAATAGCTGGAAAGACCTATGTTCCAGTTTATATAACTTTCTTGAATAACTTCTGAGTTAATTGTACGATCAAATTTAAATTTCGAGATCAAGTAGATAAAGCAATCAGCTTAGTAAACGCTAAAGTCGTAAAGTTATATATTTTATAAGTCATACGAGTTGAAAAATGTAATTATTGATTTATTGAAATAAACTTAATCAGCGAAGAGTATATAGGAACCTTCATTTCAAATTTAGTGACTCTAGCTAATATAATAGCTATGATTTGAGGACATGGCTCAATTGAATCGACTAGTGATCCTGACTAAAAATATATATATACTTTGTTGAGTCTGCCATGACTCCGTTTGCTTATTACATACATTTTCATTTTACTATAGTATACTCTTTTTTACCATTTTTACTCAATGTATGGTCGTAATAATGTTTAGATTTAGTTTAAAGACTTTTGAATTTGTGAGCCTTTTGTAAATATCAATAACAATCAAGAATGATATTGAATTCCTTTGAGAACCGCGTCTTAAATCCCCTGTGGAATCCCTTATGGAATTCCTTCTAGAATCTCTTTCTGAATTCCTTAAATCCATTCTTGAATCTCTTTATAAATTCCTTATTGAATCTCTAACTGATTCTCTTCCCTACATCAATCACATTAATATCCAATTAACATTTGTTATTCACGACTGATGCGAACTCATTAAAAGTGCCTTCCGTTGGACTTAGTTTGCATTAGGCAAGTAACTCGACTAGACTCGATTCAGCTCGACTTGAGACTGAGACTGAGACAATTTATAAATTGCATTAGTGACACCTGCCATAAGGATGCCACATAGAACCAGTTGTTGTTGCTGTTGTTGTTATTGTGGCTGAACTGAAATCAAAAGCGACAGTTGAATTTGTTAGCTAATAAGCCGCAAATATGCGTAGCCTGTTCATGAGTCCCAGCATAAGTTAACTGTCTGTCTGTCTCGCTTACTTCATCTGTCTACTTCGCTTATTCTCTCTCTCTCTCTGCCTGTCTCACTTGTCTGTCACATTGAATAAGTCAGTCAGTAAATGGAATTTGCACCTTCTGGGCAGCTGATTAGCAGCAGGACGTGAGCAGGACGAATCTTGGCTACGTGTACAGGCAGGCACCTTCTCATGCATTATGGATACACAAGTGGAGCACAAGTCTCCCTCTCTCTCCCTCTCTCTCTTTCACTCTCCCATGAGGCTAATGCGTTCGTAAGTCCTTAGCTAATCCCATTAGATGCTGTAGGAATCGCTCAGGCAACCCGAAAACTAAACTCGACTTAAATGCTTCGCTATGTGTAATTTGTGTCGGTGTCGGGTTGTGCCTTTTGTCGGCACCTTTTAAGCCATAATCAATATGAAGTGCACAGTGCAGCCTTTTGGCGGCAGGTGGCGCTTTGATATAGCTAAAATTTTCAGCTATGATTTTTTTGGTTTTTTTTTCTGAAATATTTCTGA
Source organism: Zaprionus nigranus (assembly GCA_018903425.1). NCBI lineage: Eukaryota > Metazoa > Arthropoda > Insecta > Diptera > Drosophilidae > Zaprionus > Zaprionus nigranus. The sequence goes on from JAEIGD010000025.1 coordinate 1,052,826, forward strand.
TTGCTGCCTGACGAAATCGTGTGTCGTTTAGACACTTTCGCGCGACACATTCAAAAAAAAATTTGCATGCCAAAAGCGAGCGAGATAATTGCATGATCCAAAATCCAACCAAACCCAAGTTGACTCTGCTGACTACTCAATCTACCTCCCTCCCCTCTCACTCTTTTCATCTCCTCCCTCCGTTCCCTACTTGGAGCCACTCCTTCGCTTTGCGCTGCCTGTGAATATCGATTGAGTTGCCGCCTCGTCTCGTCTCGCGTCGCATCGCATCACATCGCGTCTCTTTTCGATTTTTTTTTTGTTTTTTATTTAATTATAGTTATATGTAACTGTGTGTGTGTGTGTGCTGGTGTGCTTGTGATGGGTAGTTGCTATGGCAAAGGCAAAGTTTATTATGGGCTGGGAGTAGAAAATCGAATTGCTCTGGTGGTTTTCTTTCGACAGCTCGACGAAATGGCGTTTAATGGAATTTTTATGCGTTGCCATTCCGCGAATTCTGCCAGCAAGTGAGTGCGAGTGCCCCAACTGGACGGACAAAGGGACGGACTAATAGTGGCATTGATTGACTGCCAGATTGACTCATTCTCCAGACGAGATTCATTCCACGAACTAGAGTTATGACATAACAAATAGTTAAAGTGCATCTACAGAGTGCAACCAATTCTTGAGAAGTGCAATCAATGCTAGAGAATTCTGTTGAAGCCTAAATTTGAGGTTATGTTGTCAACAGTTGAGGTTATGTAAACACAATTTGAGGTTATATAAACACAAGTTGAGGTTATGTAAGGTTAAATTGAAAAGAGTTTACTTATATGATCGAAATGCTCCTTTAATAGACAAAAAACAATGAATAGACTATTTTTCCAAGCTTATGTTGAGGTTATGTAGAAAGAAAAGCTATTTGTACATTAAATCAAGTTTATGTAATTGAAAAAACTAATTATAGAAAAACCCTTATTGCGGTTATGCTACCTAACGAATATATTTCTTTCTATTTTAAGGTTATGTTGAGGAATTCCTGTAGAATACATAAAACACTTTCTAAAGTAAGGTTATGTTCAAAACAATACATGCGTTTTACATTATAATTACCTTATTTGAGGTTATGTTGGACTATTGAGATAAAAATCAATCGAAGTTCTGTCTAAACAATTGTTATATTGAAATAACTTCGCTAAAATGCATATAAAACTTCTAGAATTAAAACAAAGAATTGTAGTTCAAGCCTTATATTAGTGTTGAGTAATTTCGCATCCATAATTTGAGGTTAGGTTGCAGAAAGTAAACATAAATACTTGAGTAATGTTATGAATGATGAACCTCGTAAAATGTCTAGCTACAACTTAATTTTATTTCAATTGCTGGCATCTGGGCTCTCCCTATCTCACTCTATCTCTTTCTATCTGTTTCCTAATGCATATTCCATTCATGTAGATCAGATATTCGAAAAAGTATTATTGAAAAACTTATCGCAGATTCAATTAGCAGTCGAAAGTGAGCAAAGAACTCTTGCTGTCTCGCTTTAGCTCACAGCTAGCTAGCTTTCTCGTCACCTCCTCTGTTGCTGTCTCTCTCGCACGCACTTACCCTCTGACCGTTCGGGCACAAACTTCTGCGCATAATTCGAACAAAAACAAACCCTCTCGACATGTGCGAACATGTAATCCGATATGCGACACAGTCCCCAGGCACCCCGCCCCTTGCCATGTCCATTGCCTTGCCTTCAATGGAACTTGCCACCCCGTGTAGCATGTTGCGGATTTTCGTGCCACTAATAGAATAATTCGTTAATGTAACTACAAGATACAAGATACACACAGCAGAATATAATCCGTTGCTCGTTGAAGGCGATTATCATTGGCTTTTTATCTAAATTCAATTCGTGCTGCTGCTGCTGTTGCACTTTTGGCAGTCACTGTAAAGTTACAGTTGCTACTCACATGGATGCGTTGCGGCAAAGGGATAGTCCAGTGTGGGCAGGCGCGGCGGATGCGGTCCGCAGGGATGCAGGGCGGGCGGGCATTGATAGCAAAACATTCCTCTGCCCGCGGCTGCAGGACCGAGCTGCAAGTAGAAGAAGAAAATAAGCAGATATATGAGTTACAGATACCAGATAAAATATATATGATGGTGCAGATGCAGATACAAATGTAGCCACAGTTATAATTGCAGCTAGAGTTGAGCCAAATAATGCAAGATACATTTGAAGTTGAATATACTGATACAAGATACATCTGAAGCTGCACATACAGTCGCATTTCAAACTAAAGATACATAAATATGCCAGATACAAGCTGCAGCTACAGATGCAGATACAATTCATGGCGAAGATTGCCAGTAATTTTGATTAATTTGCTTCCCAATCACGTTCCGATTCTCCGACTTGTACTTTAACTGCAATTCAATTGAACATCAAAAATAAACGCTAACTGCGCTGCGACTGCGACGCGAACGGCGACAGCGACAGCGACTGCAACGCATGCGGGCTTGGGCTGTGGCTGTGCCTGGGGCTGTGGCGACTTTGCGTCGCCTTTAATGTTGTCATATGCACCTCAAACTCAATTCGATTCAATTAAAGACAATTACAGCCTTATGACAAATAATCTACAATCGATTTGTGTTGTCTCTCTCCCTCTCCACCCTTCTCTATCTCCCTCTCTCCTCTCTCTTTTGTTGTCTCTTTTGCATTTCTTGCTGTAGTCTGCATACAATTAAATTGTCCTCAAACGAATCAATTGATTTAAATTAATTGCATTTGCCGCAAAAGAGTCGCATCAGCTCTATCTGCCTCTCCCTCCCTATATTCCCTCTCCATCTCTCTCTCTAGTACTATTCGTCATGCATTTTGATGAACTGACAACAGTTACGAGCACAATTGCCCGGTCCCGTTGGCGCCTTTGGCATCTTTCAACTCTTAATTAGTCCAAGAATTTTCCGAGGCGAGTGGAAATCAAGTCAAATGTCAAGCGAGGAAAATGTTGCAACCCAAAAAAGACACCGGCCAACCATCAGGAAAATGCATAGGGGAAATTGCAAGATATGAGATACAAGATCTTTTAAGACTCTTGAGGCGCAGTGTAAGCGATACTTGTGAGAAATTGTGGTTGAGAAAAGTCTAGGAAGAATGTTGTTGAAAGCGTTTTCATGGCATTGAAGGCACTCAGAAGGTAGAGGGGTAAACTTGAAGAGGCATAAAGAGAAAGATTCACTCTACTAGAAAATAGATAATATCTTTTGATACGATTCATCTTGTAATCTATAACAAGAAGAAAAGATCTTTTCAGTTATGTATTGAGAAGATCGAAACAAGAATATCTCGCAGTAGAAAAGTTCAATAAGAAGAATTTGCTCTATTTTAAGGAATCTTCTGAAATTTAAAACTTGTTTAATTTTTGGTAAACACAAAGCTCCAAACTGGGTGTTGATTTCTTGGAATTTGGTTGCGTCGGATCGAAATCGATGATAATTAACATAAAAGTAATTTAAGAAATAATTAAAAAGTACTTATATTCGAAGCGGAACAATCCTCAACGTATGCAACACAAAATACCCAAAAAAATTTTTAAGAAAAACGTTTTGGTCAGGTAGGTAGCTGGTATATCAAATTGAAGCGCGCTCCACTCTACCTTTTTACAAGAATATCGCAAAAAATTGTATTTACATAAACATTAAGATAATTGTTATATGGTATATATATAAAGATAATATTTATTTAAATTAACTGAATTACTTTGTAGCTAAAATTGCATAGATTTTAATAATTGTTTTATATACAAGCAAACTATATTCGTTTAAAATTTCAGTACTTAATCATCATATTTCATCAAATGTCATTTGAACCTACAAGTTATCGCTAGTATCAATATAGTATCAATTTTTCCATCTTTTATTTGTGTACAATAAAAACAATATGAACTCTTATGCTTTTCTCAGCTTCTACAACAGTATTTCATGTTCTCTTTAAGTCATCATATATAATATCAAAGCTAAACTCTTTACCTCTTATTATTCAAATCATATCTTACTTACTATCGTTATCTCTCAATTCAATATTTTATAATATCTTCTCTTAATCCTTTCACCTACTTGGCATTTTCTTAATCCTTTCGTCATTTTCCGCTTCACTTCTAGTGATATTTGTAAAATGTCCAATCCTAGGAGTGTCATTAATATTTTAGAACCCAAAAATCCCCATAAAAATGTTCGCCAAATCGCGCAAACAGTTTTCCACTTGATTTTCCACGCTCTCTTCATATTTGGCGTGCCATTAAAATTTCAAAAATCAATTTCAGAAATAGCATTTTGATTTCATTTACATTTAACACCCAGGGGTCGGTCAACACACACACACACACACACACACTAAGGCATGACTGAGCACTGCGCAGGAATGTGCAGGATTGTGCACGACTCTGCAGGCATGTGCAGGCAGGGTACCTCGATTTAATACTCCCAAATAATTCAGCATGAATTATTCAGTGGAAATTAATTCACTAACAACGCCGGCAGTGGCAACTAACGGTAGCGCGTCACCTACCAGCACGGTCCCAGCTCGGGCGGCACTAAAACTTTAGCAGTACCTTTCTAGGGGGTAAGTAGTACGTCGAGGGGAGAGGTGGGAAGAGTGTACAGGGTGCTGCCCACGGGCCGCATGTGCAACATTAGACACGAAATGGCAATTTTCCATTTGGCAAATGAGTTTTGCGGCCGACGGACTCCAAATACAACAATTATGCAAAATTACAAATTCTCACAATTCTAATGGAATGCGCTGGTCACACAGAGAGGGAGAAAGAAGGGCAAGGAGAGAGAGAGAGACAGGTAGCCCTAGTTGCCTGACTAAATGGGAATTTATTGGCGACGCACACAGGTCGCGTCGACCCTGTGGGGACACAGCTGCTGCCCAGAGAGAGAGACTGCAAGAGAGAAAGGAGAGAGAGAAGAGTGAGAGGTAAGTGGAGAAGGGAGATGGCATGCTGTAGCGATGCTGTACCGTTAAATTATTTTGCGTGTGTAAATTTGGCGGAAATAGTCTGTAACATGATATGCTAACACTTGTGGTCCACACAAATGGACGCGCGGGGCGTGGCAGGCAACCGTGTGCCGCGTGTGCGGGCCATAAATAAAATTCATAAAGTTTTTTAACAAATTTACTCAAATAAATTAAAATGGCGCAAGGAAGCGGCAACAAATTCGACTGGTTGGTCTTGGGTTGGTCTGGGGTCTGTCGCATAATTATATATATATATCTGGTATATATATAGTATGGTTCACTGTGCATGGGAAAGTATGCACACAATTAATTTTAATTGCAATCGGAATTGAAAATATAACTAGAAATGCGAGTAGTGCACACAGGAAATTGAAAGCAGAAAGCAAAAGAAGCGCGACGTGAGCCCCCTAAAAATGCCTGAAAGCTCCAAAACATTACGTAATTCTATTCCCAAATGTGTGCACAAACATCATAAATTGATGGAAAATACATATACTAACATATATGGTTGTGCTGTGCAAGGATTGATGAATGCAAAAAGAACAAATTCATGGGAGGTATATTTGATTGGAGCTGTCATTTAAATGAGACTACTCACTTATGTTGCATTTAAGGTTATGGATTTCAAGTTTAGAATGAACTAGAGCTGTATATATGATTCTATATACCAAGTTACATTTCTCTAGTACTAAATTTGAATTAAATGGAGCTGATATGTGTATAGGTTCTTATCCCATTTACGCCTTTTTTAATAGCTGACCAAATTGTATAGCTCTAGCTTATATAAGAACTGAGATACGCAGTGCTTTATACAATAAGGTGTTGCATTTTCCACTTTAAAAAAGCCTAATAAGCCAAAGTTATAGATAAATACCTAAGTATATATTTTATTTATTATGATTTGCCCACAACCGCCTTTTTACCATAATTTACCATAAACTTAACCAACTGTCTAAGGAAACAAAAACCGCTGCCTACTTTCGGGCGGCGCCAACTAATTAACGCACGCACCTGAGCGCTGCTTAAATAAAGCTGGCAATGCCGGCAACCGCTGCAATGCCGGTAAGTGTCGCCAAAGCCAAATGCAATTATCCAATTGCAGACAGTACTCACGCAGCCTGGCTAGGCACAGACAATGCCACACAATGTGGCAGCAAGTGACGTTGCAGTAGCAGTACACGCGGAATTCAATTAGCTGCGCACTAAACAGCGCAACGATTTCGATTTGTGCGAGAGCAGCAGGCAGAGACTAATCGTGGTAGCAGGAGAAGGAGAGAGGAATAAGCAAGCAGGAGAGGCGGGCAACGGCGTTGCCAGCCTGGTCAAATCTGTGTACTAAGCTCGGACTCGGCGCGGCCTTTGTTGTCACTCACTGAGTGCGTAGGGTGTGTGCGTGTGTGAGTGCCTATATGTGTACCTGTGTATATGTGTATGTAGTGTGTGCGTCATGTGTGGGTTGCACGCTGCACGCGGTCGCTAGTTTCTGCCACGAGCCGTCGCCAAAACGGGAAATTCAATCAGAGCTGGTAGGATTAACCCGACGACAGCAGGCAGAGTGAGACAGAGAAGGAGAGGGAAACAGAGATAGAGAGCACTTGCCCTCTCCCTATAATCCTACACACTCTATGTGCGCTCTCTCCCATTGTCTGCACTGCACATCCGCGTCTACGCGCTGCGTTAATGGAATTAAAAATTTAACAAATTTTTACAATTTTTTTTAAATTTTCTCCCCGTTTTTTCCCCCATTTTTTTGTTTTTGTCGCTTGTTTATTGTGTTCGCTGCGCTTTTCATGCCAATACATTACTGGAGTTGCTATAAAACAGCAAAATGGGAGCACTGCCAGCTGCACTGCACTCTCTTTCATTTGATGTTCGCTTTCTCGCCCCTCTCTCGATCTCTCACTCTCTCTCTCAGCACAGGGTGTTGCTGCCGCTGATTGACTTGTGTTTCGTTTTAATTTGGTTAATTCAAATTAATCAAGCGAAGTCGACAACTCTTTTTTTTTTGTGTCGCGCTGAAAGTGCATTTGTTTTGCATACCCTAGGACCAGAAAAAGGTAAATGGGGTATATTTATGTGAGGAAAAAGTAAGAAATTAAGTTTGTATGAAGAAATTACTACACAATTTCTCATGTTTGGGCTGCTAAGTGGATTTATTTTAAGATCTTTTTTTTTTTCTCTTATATTCTATTTTTGTTTTGAAGTTCAGCACTCTGAACTTATTTAATAATAAAAAAATAAATAAAAAATAAAAAAATATATATTATTTTAATAATCCTTAATTTATTTATCCAGTGTTTCGTTTTTTAAACCTCTCAAAATATATAATAAATAAGAAAATGTGCACTTCATATTATTATACATTTTTTATATTTTTCAATATTTCTGCTTATCTTATTCTCCCTTTTCAAGTCACTTATGAGGTATCTGCTTGTCGTGCAGTATTCTCATTTTGAGTAAAGTGCATTGGCATATTGATGCACATGAATATGTATGCAGCAGACGCAGTTCCAGGCATGGACAGACAGAGAGACGGACAGACAGACAGAAGCTGTCGCAGACGCATTTCCACTTTGTTGTTTGCTCAATTAATGCAATTGCTCGCCTCGGCTGATATTCCTGCTGCTCTTGTTGTTGTTGTTATTTTTGTGACATTATTAATTTATATTTATATTACTTTTTTCCAGCTGGTGCTGTTGCATAATGCGCATCAGACGAGGCTGCTGCAAATTGCATTACATTTTGATGCGTTTTAATTAATTTTGAGTTAATTTTCATTTTGTTTTCCTCTCGCTACAATTTTCATTTGTTTTTGTTATTGTAGTTGCTGTTTTTATTAACGTTGCATTTCATTTGAGCAAAGCACTCAAAGCACACAGCCAGCTGAGTGTCTGATTTTTGGCTGTAGACAGCAAATTCATTCATTCATTCATTTGTGTGAATATGGCATGAGTGCAGTGAATGAATGGAAGGATACGATATAAATGTTTGTTTTCTTTTTGATTTTGTAATTTTAGTTTTTTTAATAAGTTAAGAATTCATATATTTAAAGTAACGTTAAACTCTTTTAGGGTCTTTCAAAAAGCAATAAAATATATTAGACGATATTATTACGATACGACGATACGACGATATATATTATTATGTTGACGATCTTCTGAGCAAAGAAATTGATTATAATCAAAAAATACCTTTTCAATTTTTTCAGCTTCTTAGCACAATCAAAACCTTATACAACTTGTTAGAATTAAATTAATATATGATATACATATATTGTATATAATATACAACAGATAATCTGCTTATATCATTCTTCTCCACACTTTACATAACCTTTTTATTAACTCTTCTTCCAATGAGATGTTATGTCGTATGACATTATAACCATATTCTATTGCCAGTGATGTGAACAAGATCATTTCTTTTTACTAGTTTCTTCATAAAATGTTGGTTTCAAAAACTCCCTAAGTTGTTCTTCCAATTTCTAAACTGTTCTTCAATTTAATATTTTAATTTTCCATTTTCACAATCCATAAACCCTCTTGCTTAATTGCACTTTATACAGCATTCTCTATCGCTCTCCTTCCATGTTTCTCTTTCAAATTCTGTTCTTCTCTTTCCAGAACTATGCAAGTTTATAAGTCAATATCTTTTCTCTCTCTTGTTCTACCTCTCTTTAATTTCTTTTCTTTTTCACTACCATACGATCTTTAAAGTCTTTATTTTCGTCTCTGTCTCACACTCTCTTTGTACTCTTCTCTCATATTCGCTGCTCTTCCCCAACACTTATGTATGTTATTCGTCATATCTGTCAGACTTTCATTCCATTTTCATGGTGCACCGCCCACAACTAACCCACTTATACTAAGATCTATGCCCGCCTTCACACCACCGCCTCTTCCCCTAATTGGACTGCTCCAGTAAACCACTAAATCCTCCACTCAAGCTACACAAGGTCAGGTCATAGTCACAGTCTGACATCACTGCTCAGTGCAATTTTCGGTTCAGTTCAGTTTCGTTTAAGTTTCGGTACTCTCAATTTCCCTAATGGACTTATCGGCACGCTGTAATCTCGGCGACTAAACGAGATGAGAGAGTGAGAGAGAAAACGCGAGAAGAAAAATAGAAAATTCTGCAACGTGGCAGCTGCGGCAGGGAGAGGAGAGAGGGGCCTGGGCAGGCAATGGCGCGTTGTATCCACGTGCGAGCATAGCCCGAGCCGGAGCCGTAGTCGAAGCCGATCCCGGCTTTCTGTAGCTCGTCGCAGCCCGCTGGCATTAGAACCACTTAAACGCATTTGCGAAATTGCCCGGCCACCCACACAACAACAACTACGGTAGCAACTGCAACTGCAACCTATGTTTTTGTTTTTATACCCTTTAGCCGTAGGTTAGAAGGGTTGTATAACTTTTTAGCAACCGAAAATATATGTTACACTCAGAACGAAATATATAACCGTGTAACTACACACTATAAAGTAGATATATTTATAAAAAGCATCAACAGCCGAGTCAATATATCGCTATCTGTCTGTATGACCACCTATACTTCAGAGACTATAAGAGCTAAGATTACCAAATTAAATGACAATATGCCTTATTATTGTGCAAAGATAAAGTATACGTCACTATTTTGCCACGCCTCTTTTTGTCCCCACAAATCGATAAAAACCGAATTGCAACCATAATTTAAATGCTAGATCGTTTTTTTTTGATAAACTCAATATCTATCACTGTCCAATTAATTTACAAAAATTTGCTTACGAAGGGATAATTAACATAGAAGTTATTTGAGATATAATTTTAAAGGGGTACTACAAGGTGCCCCTGTAAAGTATGCAACACAGAATACGTCATGTATAGAAGTTTAACATTAAAACAGAGTGGTCAAGTGGGTAGCGGGTACATCACAGTCCAGCAAGCTAGATTGTAACTTTCATGCTTGTTGTCTGCTGCCTAAAAGCGCAATAATTTTGCAATGGGAGGGGGGAACGGGTACTACGGCCTGGTGTCAATTCTCTCTCGCCTGCTCTCCCCCTCTCTCTATCTCGCTGAGGAGGTTAACACTTTGCGAAAAGTAAAGTGCATCCGTTTTTAGAATTGTCCGTCCGTATAATCAAACTAAACTGGCGCAGAGCCCACATCTGCCTGTCCCTCTGTCTGCCTGCCTGTCGGTCTGTCCAACTGTCCGTCCGTCTGTCCATGCACTTCTCTGGCGTTGATTGCAGTTTTTGGCTGCTGTTTTGTTTTTGCTGTTTGCATTAAGCACATTTGATTGCGTCAATTGGCTCGCGCCTAGCTCAAACCTCAAAAGTATGGGGAAAAAAGCACAAAACTGCAAACTGTTTGTGATTTAAGGTGATGTTGTAGCACTAAGAAATACCCTATAGCAAGAAAACTTTACATATGACTAGCAATAGGCTTGATTGGCCTAAACCAATTCAACATTTAAGGCGGTACGAGCTACGAAATGAAATAACAAACCTTGAAGAGTGTTGAGACGTTTTGGGAGAACAATAAATACTTAAAAATTATAACGAGTCATTAAATATATTATAGTTGTTTGCCTTGAATAAAGAGCATAATTTATATTTATTTAATATAATTTTAGCAATAATGGTAAAAAACGAGTAGATCTTTCCAAAAGAATCTCGCACTATGTTAAAAGTTTCTTCCTACTAACCTACATACTCTAGAACTCTGCATAGTTCTAATGATAAAATCAGATATTTAAATATTAAGAAACAGAGAGTTCAAACATACATTAATAATATTTATGTATAAAAGATTCATAATTGATCTTTTTTTATTAATTTCTCAATAAAGGAAAAAGAAAAATCTCCTTAAATTTCCTCCAATCTTTTAACTTTTCTTATCTCTAACTCTCTAAATATCTATTGTTTCTATTTCTTTCCATTTTCTATGTTAAATTTCATTTCGTTTTTTCATAGATTCTAAACCATCTCCTTTATTCTTTTCTATGTTTGTCGACATATTCTAACATATACCTATGCAATTTTAAACTTTGTAACATCTTTAGAAACCCCTACTGTCCTTCGCGTCAAATACAACTCATCGCTTCCTAGGCTTCTACAGGGTATCTGCGAGCAAAGTCAGACTGCAGCTATGAAATCTCTGGCTACGAAAAATACCTTCTAAATTAAATTATGCGCTTGGCTCAGCTGCCCACCCGCCGTGAGCTGCAGCATCGTGTCGACAACGATCCGTGTCCAAGTGTCGCCAATTGTGCAACACGCGGCAGTTTGGAAAGAGTGGGTTAGGAGAGGGCAGGCAGGGAAGGAGGGAAAGCCGTTGTACAGCGGGCGATAGGCAACCCTTCAATTTGAATACGTCTTCGGGGCGCCCGCATGTAGGAGGTCTGGCAACACATACCATATACCAAATACCATATAGTATATTCATATTCGTATTTCATATATCTCGCTTGACAATTGCATGCCTCGTGTTATTGTTGTTGTTGCTTTGTTTTATTATAAATATTTTGATTGAATTTTCTGTTTAATTAAAGCAAATAGCTTATTGTGTGCATTTGCCAACGGGCTCTCACTCTGCAGGTTCCCATACCCTCACAGAGGGTATTATAATTTTGATACGCTAAATGCAACACGCAGGGGCGTAATGGAAACGAAGAACAATGAGAATCTAGACATATCTGACAGTTTATAAAGTGTTTTTATTAATTTCTTATTTAATTACTGCATTAAATTTATAATTTCCCTGAACATAAATATGAATAGATCATATCGGTATACCTTAAACTGATCTACAGTTAATTTCAGTTTATTTAACTGTAGCACATTACTTTGTCTACATGAAAGTTAAATTTGACAAACTAAAATGGATTTTATGAATTGTTAAATGATTTCATAAAGATTTACTTTATTTCTCTTTATAGAGCATTTAAACATCGATGTAGCGCATTTTCTCCTTTGATTCTGTTGTCAATTATTGTTGTCGCATGCTTGGGGGGCCGCGACTTGATTAACAGCAACTGAACGTGGATTTTAGTGTTTTGATATAAGAAAAGTAAAAAGACTTTAAAAGAAACTGAATATTCCAATCAATATGGAATCGTCTTTAATAATATTCAACATGTTTTTGAACTAAATGAAGTCTAAACTTCCTTACGAACAACAGAGATAAGATCTTAACTTGGTTTAGCTAAAAGAATCAACAAGAAAATAAATGCAGATATCTGAACCAATTAAGTTATATTCACAAATTATTAATAAAAACATGTTCTTCAAATACACAGCAACAATTTTCAACTTAATTTCCACTAGATTTAAAAGCAATACAAGCGTTTTTATTTTCCATTTATTTGCCCCACATCGCTTCCACTCAATATATTCCAATTTCCAACACTCAATTTCCCTTGTTTTCTATATGCTAATTCTATTTATTCCGCTTAATTGAATCAGTCTATTTTCAGTTCAAATAACACCTAAGCTAACCTAACCAATATATAACAATTTCTATATATTTTCCAAACGTCTCGCGTTGCCAGACCGCACAGCAATTGCCCCAGTTGATTCAAAAAATGTTTTCAATTTGGCAATTTTACAATTTCGACAGTCAATTCAATCAGGCAATCAATAAACATGCCAACTAACCTCCAACTATTGCACGATAATTCTATTTACTAATTTAAATATGCCAAATTGTGTTTTATTTACTATTTTTTGCCGAAGTACCCTAACGTGGTACCCTCTCTCTCTGCCTCTTCTCTCGCCAATTCCCCATTCCCTAATTGAGTTGAACGAAATGAAAACGAATCGAAACTGAAAAAAATGAACGACAGCGACGACTGCAGAGCAACATCTCTGGCAACACCCTCCTGCACCCACTCAGCACCCTTACTCAATGGAGGAGGTATCCCCACTAGGGAGGGTAGCTCCAATGGAGCGCATGGCGTTTGCATGGCTGCCAATTAATTTGCGGTTGATCAATTCAATTTCAAGGCTTTGCCCTTTTTTTCTGCTTCCAGAGGTACCCGGTACTGTCTCTCTCTCTCTTCATGGCACCCTCTCTCCCCCGCTACCTCGTTAGCTGCAGCTTAATTTGTTGGCGCGTTACGGATTCGTTTGGCGAATTATTGGTCATTGATTTCGTACTCCCTCACGTGTCTGCAATGCTGAGGTTGAGGAGAGGGAAATGGGGAGAAGGAGAAAGGGTTGCTTGGGGCACGAGAAGCACCGAGAACGGCGCAGCGAACTCTAGCTTTAATTATTCGCAATTATTCAAACTGCATTTGAAGTGATCCATTTGGGGTCGCTTGGCAATTAAGCTGACGAACTTTCTTTTCAAAGCTGTCTGTCGCACTTCCTCTCTCTCCCCCTCCTTCTCCCTCTCCTCTTCGCTCTTTCTCTTCTCCTTCCTCCTTTTCTTTTCCCCAGTTCTTTTGAAATCCTTTTGCTGAAGTGCTGGACGAATTTTATGCGATTTCTCACAGGAAAGGCATGAACACAAACACTTTTGGTGTGCGAGCACTCAAACAATTCACACACACTCACACACACTGGCACACACTCGCACAGCTTGTGCGCACTTGAAGACACTTGTGAAAGATTCTTATCGCATCAGAACTCATTAAGAAATTTTTAATGCAAATTAAAAGCGTCTAAATAAATTACGCTCAAAATGTTTGTGCCTTGAAATGAATTGAATTCGGGCAAGAGAGGTTAGAATTGAATGGATAGAGGTAAAAATTATATGTGTGTTTGTGGTTTCTATGCAGATTTATATCTTACGATTATCATATCAGCTTTTTCTGCAAATGCTTTGATTTTTATTTGAATTAAACTTTTTCAAAAGTTTCCTTTCGTCTCTTAAGATTTTCTGTTATATTTGCTTTTTTTAAAAAGCTCATGATTAAGCAGATTTAATATATAAATATATAGCTCAAATCAGCATTACTCATTTTTAGAGATTAAAAGAATAGTACGGTTGAAATTTCAAAGAAAGGTCCTCATAATATTCATTTAAAGATCACAAAAAATAATACAATGTTTTTGAAGTTAAAAATGGAAACGATAATGATTATACTGAAAGCTTGTTTTGGAACTTTAAATAATATAAAGGTGTCTAAGTTACAATACCATGAGTTATGTTGTTATAAAGAGTCTAGTTTACAGTTTCTAATTAAACTTTTAGAACTTATCAAATATTAAAGGGAATTATGTGGCATAGATACTTTGACTTAGTTTTCTTAAAAATCTCTTTAGTCTTAAAAAATGGAAATAGTTTTCTAAAGGATTTGCTAATCGTAAAGGTTTAAATCGATATATATATCTTAATAATTCAATATTATTCCCCACTCCACCTTCTTGACTGTAAATAAATCTAACCAAATTGAAGAAATCCAATTAAGTTCACAATACATATTCATTAAATCCCGTACTATCCTCGGTATTCTTTATTAAAATAATATTTAAACCATGAAACAATATTATTTAGTTTATTTACCTCATATGCATGTATTATTGATTTCATCTTTCTTAAGGCCTTCCTTAACCTATAGAACTTAAGAATTTCCATATTGATCTTGTTTTATCGACCATTATTGTAACATTATTGTAGGCAGCTTTAGGTTAGAAATAATAACTCTCTACAATCAAGAAACCCCCGCACAAAAGTTAATTATAACTATTTATCTATCTACCTCCTCTTTTCCTTTTCTTTTACTCTGTGCCAATGTCGCACTTCTTCCACAAACTCTTCCTTGTTCTCTCTCTCTTTCTTTGACTTACCTTATTACCGTCCGTGAAAATTTTGGCAGTAATTCTTCAAGCGTGGCGAAGAAAGAAAATCCTTTCTGTTGCTGCCTCAAAATGAGCAACTTTTTTGTTGGGTCTGTGCAAAGAGCGAGTAAACTTTTCTTGGCGTGGAGTTTACCTTGTTGCGTGTTGCAAAGGCAGGTGCAATCCTTCAACTTTAACGGGACTTTAACTTGTGGCAAACTTTCCAAGGGGGGGTCACACTCAATCAAAGCTCTAATTTGGCACAAAAGCGAGTTGCGAGTTTAGAAGTTCACACACACGTGACGAGCAGTAACTGTTCTTCTATATATGTGGCATTTATTATTTATATTATTGTTTTTGATATATACTCATATATATATATATATTCTTGTTCTCTCTGAAATCCTCAACTGATTTCAACCGACGCGCAAGCACACACTGCAATTTGCAATTGTTTTATTGTTGTTTTTATTGTCTTCAATGCACACGTAGTTTTGACTTGGAATTCTGTTATACTGTCATACAACGTCCACACTGTGCTACTGCCTATATGAGGTTAGAATTGCTCTGTACCGAACGCGTGCAACGGCCGATTGCGAATGATCTAACAGCGCGCACAGAGGCTGCGACGTTGTTTCTGCTGCTGCTGCTGCTATGACTGCGCTGTCTGCGTTAGCTGCGCTGCGATATGTGTTGCGCTCGCTTCAAGATGGCCGCAATCGGGGGTTGGGTTCGGCAAACGGCTTCGGCTGTGCCGCCTTCGCGACTGCGCTGCCTTTGGCAATGGGGGTCCCCCCTGACTGCGTAAGCGCCGCCTTGCTGCATTTCCCTGTATTTTTTGTGCGCGGCGCAGGCGCTGCGACGCCGACCAGCCAAAGCAGCGCACTGCTATTGCCGACTCACTCGCACAGCAGTCGACTTCCTCGCACGCACAAATTGTTGTTGTTTTGTTTTCTTCTTTCATTGTCAAATTGAATTTTCGGCATGGGAAAGTCCAAGCGGCGACGGTGACTGCGAAGTTGACGTCGACTTGACTTCTAATTTCTCCACACGGCAGAGACGGCGACGGCGACGGCAACGAGGCTACTTTATTTTATTACAGAGAGTGAGAGAGAGTTAGAGAGAGTCTGTGTCAGAGCAAGAGGCAGTTAGTGAGTAAGTGAGTGTGTGTGTGTGTGTGTGAGCGAGAGAGGGAGAACAAAGGCGCGTCTCACTTGCTGAGGCAGCCTTAAATTGGATTTTCATCGTTATGCTTGGCCGTTAAGTGAGCGCCGCGCGAGAGGTTGTGCTTGCGGCGCCAGCAGAGGCAACAGCAGCAGAGGGAGAGAGAGCAGCAGAGGCAGCAGCAGCAGTGGGAGAGCGTTAGCACAGTGGAGTGGAAGAGTGGGACAGCTTTGAGTGGCTTGCAGCCATTGTGCTTTGGGTGGTCCTCTCTGTGTTGTTGTTGTTGTTGGTGTTTGTGCTCGTGCTGCTCCCTCTCTTGTTGTTGTTGCTGCCTGCGCTCCTTCTCTTGTTCTCGTGGTGCCTGTGCTGTTGTTGTTGTTTGTGCTCGTACTGCTCCCTCTCTTGTTGTTCCTTCCTTGGCTGTGCTGTGCTGCCTCTGCCTCTGCTGCTGCTCTGTCCTGGGTAAAAGCGATTACTCAGCGTTGGAATTTATTTGGCATATCATTTTTGACAACTCAATTTATTTTTATTAATTTGCAGCTGAGCAGCGCAGTCGACGTTGCCACCTACCAGGAGAGGAGAGAGAGTGCGCTGCACAAGCCCTTGCCATCTCTTTTCCTCTCGCCCTCTTTCTGTCTCTTGCTTTCTCTCTCGCACAGACAATAGCAAATCCCTTGCAGAATTTAAGTGAATTTCAGTTAATTTATTATCATGCATTATTGCCTTGATGGCTGCTACTCTCTCCTATTTCCCGCCCTCTTCCTCTTTCTTGCTCACTCTTTTCCGTTCCCTCAATCTTAGTCTCCTCTCTATCTCCCTTTCACTATATCTCCCCTTCTCACTCTTCTTTTCTCTCTCTGTCGTTCTCTTTCCCTCCTTCTCTCTCACTCTTCGTCTCACTGACTCTCTCTCTCTCTATTGCCCAATTTCAGCACTGATCCATTTATTATTGTTTGCTTTTGGGTCGTTGGCTACAATTACCAAATGAATTTGCTGCCACAGCTATTTCTATTATCCACTTCTTCCTCCTCCTACCTCTTTCTGCCTACTTCTCTCTCCGCTCCTCCTTTTCCCCCTTCTTACGCCTTTTAACTATTTCGCCTTCAGCTGCTGCTGCTGCCTTTTTGTTTGCCTCCCTCTGTCTCTCTCTATCTCTTAACACCTTCTTGCCTTTCTTCTTTTTGTACCCTTCCTGTTCCCCTTTTCCTGCTTTTTCTTATGCTTTGGGCGCCTCAGCCTGTCAGTCTCGCAAATTGGCGCGCTGATTTATGAGTTTGTCTATTGTAAGTTTTGGGTCCTACTCCTCCTACTCCTCTTGTTCTCCTCTTGCTCCTTCCTTTGCTCCACTTGCTCCTCGTAGTCCACCTGCTCGTTCTACTCCTCCTGCTCCTCCTACTCCACCTGCTCCTCCTCTTGCACCTATTGCAGATCCGCCTCCTTATTCTCTTCCTCTTCCTTTACTTCTTAGTTCTATTGTAAGTTTTGTTTGCTTTTCACCCTTCGTCCTCCACCTTCTCCTTCTTCCTGCTGCTTCTTAGTTTGCGCCTTAGTTCTATTAGTATTTCATTTCATTTCCTCGCTCTCTTTCCCTTTCTCCCTCTCTCTGGTTTACTTTGTTCTACTTTTGCTTATTTCATTTCACATCATTTTATTTGCCAGCTTCATTTTTCTCGTGGTTTTAGCGGAATTACCTGCTTAATAATAAATGTACTGCAAACTCTTCTCCCCTTTCTTCTTCCCCCCTTCTTCCCTAACCATCCCCTTCTACCACCTCTACTTCTGCAACTGCAGTTGCATTTTTGGAATGGGAAGGAAGGAGTGAGGAGGGGGGAGTTGCTCTGCGGAAATCCTCGATTTCTGCAAAAGATTTTTCCTTCTCGCTTGTTGCATATTGATTAAGTTGGGGGAATTCCACGGGGTTGCATTTGATTTCCCGGGGAAGAGTGTAGCAAAAGTTTGCAGTAAAATGAAAATATGATAAACAGCAGAGATGCAATTAATGAAACACTAATATAATCAAAATGTTACCCAACATAACCTCAAAGAGCGCAATTTAGTGTGCGATCAAAATGAATTTATATACAAAATAAAAGAATATAAAAAGAGACTACAATTTATGAGATAATAATGATACCTATAATAATATAATTATATTTTATATTATTAACATAAATATAAAGAGTGAAAGATTAAACTACAAAAAATGGAAATAAAGTATATAGTATATTATTAATTATATTATAATAGAAATAGTATATTATTAAAATAATATACATATGTATTAAAGAAAATAAATGATCAAAGTACATCATTAAATTATATAATATTTTAAAAATAATAAACAAAAATTCTTAAGGAAATTGATAAATAATATTAATATTGATAAATAACATACAAACCACAATTTATTATTATATATAATATTCCTTTCTGATAATAATATTATAGAATGAAATTTAACTTAACGGCTTCCTATTATAAACAATAAACAAATTAAAACAATAATATAAAATAAAAAACAAATCATATTTTGTTATAGTATTCGTTTTCAGATAATTAGATTGTATATTATAATTAACACTAACTTCTTTCTATTATAATTTAAATGGCAATATAGCTTAAAATATCAGGCAAACATAGTTTTAAATTTCATTAAAAAGATCGTTTTATTATAGTTAAAATGGTAAATTAATTGAAAAATGTTAAATTCCATTAAAATATACATAATAAAAGAAAATGTAAATTAATAAAATATATCCAATTATAATATAATATTGCTTTCAGATCAGTTGGATGGTAGATTATATAATTAAATTTAAGAAACTAATAAAATAAATAAATAAATAATAAAATAAATAATTAGATAAGTGAAAAATTAACAGGCCTTTTATTTCAAATTTAAATTTCTATGTCTACTATAGTCATAATAATAAAGACTCCCAACAATATAAATACTTTAATTAAAATACTTTATGTTGAATACTAGTTAACTTAAATGAATTCAGTTTATTAAGGGGTTTTTCAAATGTATATTATATTAAATACATATATGTTTATATGTTTATATTATCTATTACTTTATTTATCTATTATTTTATTTATTTGTCATATACATACATATATTATATACATTCTTTAATATTATATAAGTCCTTTATATATCATTCCTTTACTCTATATATCAATTGCTTTGACCACTTTGGGGATTTCAATTTTACGAGTAACCCGCTAAAAATTGCATCGGCATCATCAAATTCGGCAATTTTAGCTGGGAAAAAAACATTTGCGATAAACGACAACTTGATGGATGAACGCATAACGAATCAAGTGAAGGAGTGTGAGAGAGAGAGAGGCAGCATGAAGAAGAGGGAGAGAGAGAGAGAGACGTATCAAGTTTCGCACACTTCTATTGCCTGCTCCTTCAGCTTCTGCTCCTTCTTCTTCGCTTTAGCGCTTTATCGTAATTCTGTTTAGTCATTTATTTTATTATGCGTTTTATGCGTAAGATGGCGAAAGCAGAAAGAGAGAGAAAGAGCGTGTGCGAAAGGGCGGGGGAGTGAGAAAGGGGGGAAGCTCTCAACAAAATGATGCGTTCGTTTGGCTATAAAAAAGGCCAAAGTGGCCGACGACACGGGCCAAGCAAATGGACCGCAATAGAAACAGAGAACAGAGAGAGAGAGAGGGAGAAGGAAGAGGAAGGGAGAGAGTGGTATAGGTTAAGGAGAAGGGGGGAAAGGCAGCAAAGGGGGTGTGGCACTTTGGGCGTACCCCTGGAAAAACAATTTGATGGCGCCAATAAATTTGTTTTCATGCCGCCAATTCCAGCGAAATGTCGCGCAATAAATAAGCCTGGCAACCCTTGAGGGGAGGGAAATGAAGAGGACAGAAATTGGAGAGAGAGGGAGTGGGAAAAGGAGAGAGAGGGAGAGAGAGAGAGAGAGAGAGTGAGACTTGCCGAGTGGCAACCGCAATGTAATTTGGCCAACAACTTTGGCTAAAAGAAGTTTAATAACATTTTGCGCAGACTGTGCGTAGAGTGCGGGGAGGGGAAACAGAGGGAGCAGCCAGGAGTGGCATACAGAGAGAGGGGAAGGGGGCAGTGTGGAAGAGGGGGGGATGAGGCAAAGCCCGCTCAACTGCGGCTATTCATTTCACGTTGCGCCATTTTTGGCTTGAGCCAAATTTATAACGGTAATTGAGATGACTGCCCTGCTGCCTGCCACGCCCCCTGCCTGACTCCCCTCGCCCCCTCACCCCCTTCCCATGCTGCTGCTGCCTGCACGTAAAATGCATTAACTGCCTGTTTGGCTCGGCCTCAGCAAAGGCAGAAGGGAGAAGAGGAAGCAGAGGAAGAAGAAGGCGAAGGCACTCGAAAAAGAAGCAATTTGTAAATTGAAAATGGAGTGGAGAAGAAAGAGGGAGGGGGAGGGGGATGGGGATAGAGGGGACAGCCAACGTTAGATGACTACGCAGCTGGCCTCGTGGTCAGTGGGCGTGTGTGGGGGGCAGGGGGGCGTGGCAACGCGGAAGCATGAAATTAATTATTTGCCATTAGGGCTAAGTAGATGATATAAAAAGAAAGAGAGGGGTGGGAGAGGGAAGAGAGAGAGGAGAGGGAGAGGTAGAGGGAAGGGAGAAATGACAAAGAGGAGCCACGGAAGCAACTCCATAGGCAATTTAGACAGTCAGAAAAGGGAAGAAGAAGAAATATTGGGAGTATAAAGTGAGAAATGAGAAAGAGAGAGGAAGGGAGAGGAGAGAAGAGAGAGAGAGGAAAGAGAGGAAAGAGAGGGAATTGGAGACAGTTCAGACAGTCAAGAAGAGAAAGAGGGAGGAAAGTTTAGCGACTAGAGAGAGAACGGGAGGGAAGAAGAAAGTGATAGAGAGAAATGCAGAGAGAGAGATAGGGTTAGAAGACAGAGAGAGAGAGGAAGAGAAACAGAGAAGGAGAAAGACGAGAAATAGAGAAGTAGGAAGAAAAAAGAGAATAAGAGAAAGATATAAGGTAGGAAAGGAGGAAATAGAAAGGATAAAGGATAAAGAAAGAAGAACGAATGATAGAAGAATGCAGAAATAAGAAAGAAGAAACAAGAAATAAGAAAGGAGAAAGAAGAAAGAATGAAAGAAGAAGAAAGAAAGAATGAAAGAATAAAAAAAAAAAGAAGAAAGGAGACAGAAGAATAATTGAAAAAAAGAGAGAGACTGAAAAGAAAAAAAGAGTTAAATAGAAAAGGAAAAGAAGACGGAAGGAGAAAAAGAGAGATTGAGAAAAGAAGAAAAAGAGAGACAGAGAAAAAAGAGACAGCAAGAGGGAATTATAGGGAAATAGAGAAAGCAAAAAGAGAAGGCGGAGAATGCAGAAAGAAGGTTGGAAAGACAAAGAGAGAGGAAGAGCTAGAGAGAGAGAAGTGCAGAGAGACAGAAGGGCAGAGAGGGAGAGAGCTACAGAGAAAGGTAGGGCAGACAGAGAGAAGGAGAATAAGAAGAGATACATTAAGAAGAAGAAGGCAGTCAACAGAGAGAGGGAGAGGAGAGCTCAGCCGCAGGCAATTTAGACAGTCACATTCCAGTGAAAAGGAGAGGGAAAACACGAAAGAGCGAGAGGGAAGGTAGAGAAGTAGATAGAGAGAAGTAGGGAGAGGGGGGGGCAGAGAGGGGGTCAGAGTGGGTCTGCTGCAGGCAATTTAGACAGTCAAGTGCCCATATAAATTACATAAATTTCACCCAGAGTGCGCCCCCCTGAGGGCGTCTCTCTCTCTCTCTCTCTCTCTTCCACCACCCTCCTGCCCGCCCCCCTGCCCCAACGGAAATGGGCGAATCGTTTATTTTGCTCTGGCGCTACTTTGGCGGTTTACAACTGCCCCCTCCCCCTCCTCCACTCCACACCTTCACCATCTATATATCTTCTGCTGCTGCTTCTTCTGCATTCCCTTTCACACGCTGCTTCTACTTTATGTGCCTGCCTGCGAAATTAATGATGCAAAATGAAGAAAATTCTATCAAATGCGGCAATAAAGTTTGTCCTGCTTAGCTGCGGAATGAAATGGAATGGAATGAAACGGAAACAGAAAGGAGGGGCGAGGGGGGAGGGGAACCTAATGAAATGTTTGCTGAGTTTTTGAGGTTAGCTGAGGTGTAGATGGAAGAATTAAAATGATATGCAAGTTATGAGATCAGGAAAATAAAAACTGATTTGAAATTGGAAAAGCGAAATTGATTTGATCAGTTATAATGGAAAGCAATAAATAAATAGATAGATAGAGAAGTAAAATATAATATATAATATTAAATAATAAATAAATAATATCAAATATAATATTAAATATATATAATTGTCTGTCTATGTCTCCCTTACTCTTTTACCCCTCAACCATTGAAATTCATCAAAAGAGAGTGTTCTTACTCTCTGTAAATGTATGTAACAGGAAAAAAAGAGGCGTGGCAGAGGCTAAAAAGTATTTATATTCTTGCTCAGCAGTCATATCGGTCTATCTGTCTGTCCGGATGCCTGTGTGAACATACAGATTATTATAAAGATTATAATAAAAGCTAGCGACACCAAATTTGACATGAAAGTTTCTGTATTTTCTACACAACTACTAACATTTTCTACTAACTTCTTTATATACAATATGCAAATAAAATTTCATAATAATCGGATCACTATAACATATAGCTGCCACAGGAACAATCGGCCGAAATTAAAGTTTTTGTATGAAGAACATTTGAGAAGTAAGTTTTCAATGCCAATCAAGGTGAGACATAATTATATTAAATATACCGAGTGCCATTCAATTCAGTTAGGACACATATATCGTAGTATGTAGTATTGAAAGAAATTATTATAGAAACAGCACTTGCACCTGGAGGAAAAACAAAATTGCTAATTATGTACAAGCACTATATGCATGAAATTGACATCACATAGAAGGTTGATAACTGTACTTTAATATGCGATCTGTTTTGGCTCGATGTGACCTTTCATACTTTAGGAATCTTGCTCTAAAGGGAATGACCCCATGTTTGAGCTAGAAAAATAATAAAAACAAACAAGCCACAATTATGCGAATTTTTGCGTTTTTTTTCAGTGAATTAAAAAAACAAGGCATGTATTCAATACTTCCAGGTTAGTTTAGCTAAAAATTACCAAATTTTTTAAAAAATTCTTTTCATTAAACAATAAAAATTAAGAAAATGTCACGAAGGTCACTGCCCATTTTTACAGCGAAATATTTCCAAAGTTCATGATTATTTTTGGATTTAGTCCCTCCAATTCCTTTCTTTTAAAACTTCTCATAAATGCTCTATCAGATTTAAGTCCGGGAATGGGTCAAATCTCTCTAAATTAATAAGATTTTGATCTTGCACCCATTTCCTAGGTATATTTGGGGCATGTTTGGGGTCATTTTACTGCATGAACCCCCGTTTTGTATCCATCTGTTTCAAATTTCAATCTGAAACTATAATTAAAAGTTACTTAAGTTATGTTTCACTTTGTCTTTAGAATTGTTAAAGGGTTTTCAAAATATAGCGTAGGGTATCTGACTGTCGGGCATGCCCGTCTGTTTTTTTTTTCTAACTTTCGTTGATTAACTGTTTACTGTCTCCCGTCTTCCTTCTGTCTACCATTCCTGTGTTAATTCAATCTCTCTCTGTATTATATCGCTCTCCTCTGCATCTTCATCAATAGACTGAATTACATCTGTCTCTCTCACACGCTCTTTTTGTATTAGTTATTTCCCTTTTCTCCTTCTTGGCATCATTTCTTTCTATTTCTATGTCTGTTACTGTATTTGTCTAGTCTAGTCTGCCTCTATTTCTTTCTCTTTTTTGCCCCTAGGGTTTTTACATTAGATCTCATTGGAAACATCTCTCTCTCTCTCTCTGTCTCCCTCTTTTCAACCATTCTTGGCAACCTTATTCTTGTAGTTCTTCTCCAATCACCTTACCACTGCCTCTCTTCTTATCACCCTCTCTCTACCTCCTCTCTCTGCCTTCTTCTCTCGTGCATAATTTCATTCTCGTTTCTCATTTGGCCCAGAAAATCAATTAAAAGCGCAATTAATTTGTTTGACAGCTAAAGAAAACAGACGCCGCAGCAAGCAGAGCAGAGAGCGAGAGAGGAGAGGAAGAAGAGTGTAAGTGAGAGGGAGAGAGTGGGAAGAGCGTAATTCGCTGGACAGGCAAATGAAATGAAGCAAAAGATAGACAAATGAAGCAGACGTAAGAGCAGCAACAAGAGATAGAGGGAGGGAGAGAGAGAAGAAAGGAAGCAGAGAGGGAGACAGAGCAGCTCAGCCGGCAGCGCGCAGTGCGAGTTGTCATAATAAAAGTAATTTAATTTTAATGAAATTGTTAATAAGAAAACAATTTCATTTTGTAAAAAGTTTTACAGCAAGTGAAGACAGGGAAAGGGAAGTGGGTGTGGTCGAGATGGAGGGGGGCGTGGCAGGCAGGC
The DNA here is from genome assembly GCA_018903425.1 of Zaprionus nigranus. NCBI lineage: Eukaryota > Metazoa > Arthropoda > Insecta > Diptera > Drosophilidae > Zaprionus > Zaprionus nigranus. Next base: position 1,077,201 of record JAEIGD010000025.1, read on the forward strand.
AGGCGGGCGTAAATTGCTCGTGACAATGAGTGAAAAATTCGCACACAGCGAAAACATTTGCACACAAACAGAAAAACAATAATCAAAAATGTGTGAAAAAGGGAAAAAGAGAGAGAGAGAGGGAGACAGGAGGGAGAAAGATAACAACAGCAAAAAACAACAAAAGTAATGTCAAAATGCCGTCGGTAGAGCAGCAGCAGCAGCAACAACAACAACAACTCAACAGCAGCTGAGCTAACGGTAAAGCAAAAAGACAGAAAGAGACAAAGAATGGTAAGGGAAAGTAGAAGGAGAAATGAAATGCTGATGCGAAGATTTAATAAATGAAATTGGTGTGTGATTAAAAACACAAAAACCAAACGAAATCCATCTAATCAACTTTTGCTGCCTCCCCCCCCCTTCACACAACCCTCGCTTACACCTCTGCCTTGCTGCCCCGCCCCCAGGTTCACGACGACAAAACATGCAAGCAGCGCAACAGCAGCAGCAACAGCGCAGCCGACGCACAGTGGGTGGTTGTCTTGGAACGCCTACCAGCGGGGCATAGTGGGAAATTATGCCAAAAAGGGGGAATTACACTGAGCAGCAGATCGTGGTAGCCTTAAAATATCTTTAAAAAAATACAAAATAACAAGCCAAATTATTGCATTATTATAAATATATTTTTCTTGATTTTTCTCTATATTTTCTTAATTTTAAATTGCATTGTTAGCATAATTAAAACACATTTCAACTATTTCCCCATTTTAGGATTTACCCCTCATAACGTAAATTCCCTGTTATGTAGCTCCTCCCCCATTTGTGTGCAAAAAATGGCTGTAGCGCAGCATCTCGCTTGCACTTGCTTGCGTGCGGACCATCTGGCGTACAAGTGCAACAGAGATGCAGCTAGCTAGAGTTCTGCGTAAGTTGCATAGTCAAACAGCTGTTGTCAGTGAGTACAAGTTAAAATGTACCCTGGGTACTTCTTTAATTTTGCCTTAGCACGTGCAGCAACCGCAGCCTAGAGCTTTTACTGTTTGGGGTCGCTGTCTCGGCTATACAAAGTGATAAGAAGGCGCCAAGAAAAGGCGTTTTTGAAAAGGAAGTCAAAGAAAGGGAAAAATGAGAAATGCCTATCCCAAAGAAACCTATACCTATGAAATGCTAACAGATTTTGTATTAAAAATAAAATAAACTGCCCTTATTTTGTTTCCCAAGACACACACCTATGTGTGTCCCGAAATAGTCCGATCACAAAGGAGTCGCCGTGTACTGCATTACCGACAGCGTTTCGACTGCTTGAAATACAGATTTTTCTATTCCTTATCGTTATACGTTAAATTTTACTAAGATAGATAAACCTTACAATTTCCACCAAAATTTGATTAAAAAAGAAGCGCTACAATTAAAATGCCTTGCCAATTTTCAGACTTTCGTGTGTTTCCCATATTTGCTGTTGTTGTTCCTGTGGGGTCGTCTATAATTGAAATCGGTATATTTAGAAATTTTCCGGATATTAGTGGTTCAATTTAGCTCCCCACAGAGATTCGCGCGCGATTCTAAATACAAACTTGACCTATATATGTGTGTTCGGCTCGTTTAACTTTAATTGGCTCTGAGAGTGAGTACCCAGTATTTAGATAATAATTTAATATAGGTTCTTTATAGTTCGTTCCACTTGATTTACAATCACGGAAGGGCACAAAAAACTCCCGCCCAGCATCCACATGTCCTTGACCTATATATGTGTGTTCGGCTCGTTTAACTTTAATTGGCTCTGAGAGTGAGTACCCAGTATTTAGATAATAATTTAATATAGGTTCTTTATAGTTCGTTCCACTTGATTTACAATCACGGAAGGGAACAAAAAACTCCCACCCAGCATCCACATGTGTTCCAAATTGCAAACACACAGACACAGACTTGCAGCTACGCAACTGCAACGGCGAGAACAACTACCTGTTGCCAAGTTACGCTCTCCACTTCTTTCTCTTTCGCTTGCTCTCTAAGCAAAAGCCACTCTTAGCAGCACACAGTGGTTCAACAGGCAATGTTTTTGGCGACTTTTTGATTTTATTTAACTCTATTATAATTAATGATGCATTTATTATATTCATTTAAGAACGACTATGATTAGGCATTTAATTACAAATGTGATATTTAAATTGTATTAAGTAAAACCTTAACAGTAAAGTTATTTTATTTTATATGTATTCTATTTAATCTGCGATCCCGATTAAATCCGGCGAGTTAATATTTAATATAAAAAAAATAAATTAAAATAACTATACTATTTTAACTGCTATTTTTATGGTGGGATAGAAGCCAAGAATTTTATTTCGAGGGAAAATTGTCTGATTTCTAAAAAATTTGGAATTTTAAGTAGGCACCGGAATTTGTGTAAGTAATAATAATTTATCATTTTATTACATCAATATAAATAACTTATCAATAATTAATTATATAATAGCAATTAATAACTAATCATTTAAGTAGGCACCGGAGTTTGTGTTAGTAACGATAAAGTAGATATAGTTAAGACCGAATAATAATGAACAACAATTTAATAATTAATCAATTAATATAAATAATGGGTAAAAGTTAAATATTTGCCCTCAACACCGAATTTTTTACAGATAGGCTTATATGTACATATATCATATACAAAATTTAGGTAAAAGAATTATGCTTTGGTGGCTTCTTGTTTGTTTTAATTGCATTTTAAAATTTAATAAATTCGCATGTATTAATAATAATTAATAATTTAATAATTATTAATTATTTAATTTAATAATGATTAATTATTGAATTATTTGCTTTACTATTAATTATAAAGTTACTTATTTATTCACTAACCACAACGGACCACAGCCCACTGTAAAGTCGCGACGTGAGCGAGCTTAATGCGCACTCTTGCTGTTTACTGCTCTCTCTCTCTCGCATTGCGCGCAACTCTCTGCTCTGCCCGAACGGTTTTGCACGCAGCGGCTGCGCTCGTCGCTTAGTTTGTTTCTCGATTTTGCAGTTGCCGCACGCAAACTTCGCTGTTGCGGTCACCGTCGCCGTCGCTGTCGTGTGCTCGTTTTTGTTTTTGCCCAACGCTTTTTTACTCGTACGATCTATCCGCATATCGCGCGCCGTGTGCTCAATTCTAAGCAACAACAACTACCGTAATAGCAGCAACAACAGCAACACCTTAGTCTGCCATATGTGCAAATTATTCAACATGCAGAACAATTAAAAAATGCTTTAATAACTGTGAAACATATCCAAAAACAACAACAACAACAACATTGATAGTTGAAAAATGCACTTGTCAGCCTCGAGAGAGAGGGAGAGAGAGTAAGCGCAGCAGCAAGGCAGAGAGAGGGCGCGCACGAGAAGGAGAGAGAGTGAACGCACGCTCATTTGACATTTTAGTTAGTCGCTGCAACAACAAAAACAACGCACGTTGCTTAATTTATAGTGGAAAATTAATAAAAAATTGTTGCTTACGCCGTGTTCTTGTTGTTGCTATTGTGGACTCCTTTTTTGTGCATTAATTAAAAGCTTTAAAATATCGCAGGCAATTTGATTTCTGGCACTACTAGTTCTATCTCACTCTGCCGCATGTGACGCATAAGTATGCGCCATTTACTTTGCATAATTTGCCGCTGCCGACGTTGCTGTTGTTGATATTGTTGTTGTTGCGTGCGCCAAATGAAATGAAAATCAAAAGCTGCTTCTACACATCAATCAAAGCTTCACTTACACACACACAGAATATGTTTTGTTGCTGTGTGCTCTGTCTCGCTTCCTCCCTTTAGAAGAAGAAGTGCTGCCCACGCAGCTGGCGTCGCTGCTGGCGTCGCCCTGCTCGTCAAATTTTGCGTCGCATTTTCCTTTTTCGTAAAAGTTTTTCCCATTTCAGCTTCACAGCTGCTTCAGCTTTTCTTCTTGTTGTTGTAGTAGTTTTGCCACACACACACATGTTTAGCTAGCTGTTGTTGTTGTTGGTTTTTTTGTTTCCAATTTGTGCGCCGCAGTTCGCTTCGTTTCTGTCTCGTTTGTTATTTCTGCTGCCCGCGCGCGTCTATTTTTAGCAACAACAACAATTGTTGTTGTTCTTGTTGTTGCCTGTCAAGTTAACTACGCTACGCTGGCAGCGAGGCGGCAGAGCAGAGCAAGAGCAGCACAAAGCAAACAGCAACAACAACAAAGCAAAGCGAATGCAGACACAGTCCAACTATGCGAGAGAGAGAGTGCGCGCTCTCTCAGGTGATAACGGAAACTGAGGGCAGTGAAGAGAGCGCGTGAGAGTAAGAAACGGTCACTCTCTCTCATGCGTGCAGTGTGTTGTTGTTCTTGCTCCCTTTACAGTGCCCGCGTTAAGCTCAATTTAATACACATACACACGCACACCAGCAAGACAACTGCAAGGAGAATAAGAAGAAGAACAACAACAGTGTGACAAAGTTCCAACTGCAGCGGCGTTAGCGTCGGCGCAGCAGCGTCGCTGCCTTAATTTTGTGCTTCCTGTGACGAACAACAACAACAAAATCAATCTGAGAGAGTGAGTGCTTTAGTGAGTGTAAAAGCAACAAGTGGAACAACAACAACAGCTTTCTTTAAAAGCCGGCTGCGCAGCGCAAAGAGAGAGTGTGTGCCGTGAGAGAGAGAGTGGGAGAGAGACAGAGAGGAAGACCGCGAATAACGACACTTGCCTTTTTAGCGGATTTTTCAACAACTTGTCAAAATGTGAGTATTAATATGCAATTATATTATTGTTTACCGCTGTATGATTTATTATTTTACAAGTGTATGCAAATATATGCATATCTGTGTGTGTGTGTGTACGTGTTTCCAAGATTTGTTATTTATGGACTACGCCTACGATTTGCGATTGCACAATCGAGTGGAAAGTTGACGGAGGCTATCGCCATTTTGAGCGCCCTTAAGTCGCGACTCTGTCAGTCTGTGTGTGTGTGTTTGTGCTTGCCCTTGTGCCTGTATTGAATAATCAATGAAGAAGCTCAGCCCTTGTGCGTCTCTTAAGCTCTTGTTGTTGTTGCTGTTATTGCATTACTTGCATATTCATGTTCTTTGCTGCGCACTCCACACACACACACACACACAAACGCACACAAAGGCGGTGCCTTGTTGTTGTTCTTGTGTTTTATTTTTAGACTTTTGTCATAAAGTTTAGCAAACAAGCAGCAGAAAGCAACAGCGAATGGCGGAACAAATGCGGAAAAAACAACAAAAAAGAAGAAAAAAAAATAAAATATAGCTGACAATTTGTGCCATAAAATAAAATTGTTTGTCGCAGTCGGCGTCGATTTACAACTGCGCAAAACTAAAGCGAAACAACAACAACAATTGTAACTGTAACTGTAAACTAAAACCAAATTGCTTTAACGGTAAAGAACAACAGCGTAGCAACAAAGAGATCGACAACTAAATGAATAAATTGCTAATTTATTGGTTTAAAAAAAATCACAAAATATTGAAATCGTTTGTGGAAATTGTTTGTATTTTCCTGACTCTCAACCTGTTCAATTTGGTTAAAACCCAAAGTGACAAACTGGTTATAAGACGTTAGAAACAGAATTTATATTCCTATACTTAAGATAAAGACTTGATTAATATAGACTATCTATTTTTTGTATTCCCTTTTCCTCTTTTTTCCTATACTCCTAACTAACCTAATCCACTTTTAACTGCTTGTAAATGATAAAAACTGGTAAACACCATAATACAATCATTGATCTTATCAGTAAACACATCATTTAATTTCTCAGTTTCTTCTTTTCCCTCTCTTTTAATTTTGATAACTCCAATGAATATAACAATAGTTTCTTTAAAAGGAATTCTTATCATTTGCAAAAATAACTTTAAATGCATTAAGATTATTTGTAGTAGAAAAACTATAAAATCTAGACTTAAGAACTTGTAAATATAAGAAATAGTTAATAATGTTCTGCTTGGATTCATCGATCTTATCAGTACATATCATTTTTTTTCTTAGTTTGTACTCCCCTCAATGAGATTTGATAAGTTAATAAGCGTTATCATTTATCATATGTAAATAAATCTAAAACCAGTAAGAAAAGCAACAGTCGCGCAGCACGCGACAGTGGGATACCCTTCGACCTATGTATGTATGTATGTATGTTCCTATGTATGTACCCATATACATATGCACATGCTTTGAAATTAATCCCGACAGATGGCGCTCGCGCTTCGCGCTCGCCCGCCTCCCTTGTTAGCTGACTGAAGCACTTGGTTTTATGTTCATACTTTCTTAAATAAATTTCTTAATGTAATTTGGAGACTACGTAGATATTTCATTCAGCTTAGTATATGTTAAAGTCAGAAAGTTGTATCTTGTATACAGCGCTTCCAAATTGAGTTTAAAAATTAAATTATTTATTTGTGGGGGCGGTGGGCGTGGCACCTAACATTCGAAATAAACTTGATCTGCGCCGAGTACATAGGAACCTTCATTCCAAATTTGGTATCTCTAGCGTTTATAATAGCTGAGATCTGTGTGTTCATCTGGTCAGACGGACATCCGGACATCCGGACAGACAGACAGACATAGCTCAATCGACTCGGCTAGTGATCCTGAGCAAGAATATATATACTTTGTGGGGTCTGCCACGCCTCCTTCTGCCTGTTACATACATTTGCACAAAGTTAGTATACCCTTTTTTGACCATTTTCAATGGTCGAAGGGTATAAATACTTTACGATTATTTATAGTTACTTCTATTAGCGAACCTCATAATTAATACCATAATCCAAATATTATAAGCGGTTGTTCTACTAGACTCAGCTGGAAGACATAAAGATTAGAAATATTTAAAATTGATCTGTAACTTTTATGAATCTTCATCGATCTTATCAGTATATATAATTTCTTTTCTTGAGTTCTTCTTCCCTTCCCTTTCAATTGTGATAACTCATATAAATAAAACGATAGCAGTCTTTATAAAAAGAATTCTTATCATGTTTGTAAATAGATCTATAAACTCTTTAAGTACTTAAAGTCAAATTGTAGCTATAACTTCTTTAATGTGAAATTATTATACAAAGTCAGGTGAAGAAGAATAAGAGCATGAAGTGAGCTTTGAAGCAATATAACTTGCAGAATCTTTAACTATTTCCATATTTTTGACGTCTTCCTAAAGCCTAACCTCTGTTTTCTAGCCAATCAAGTTAAGGCTGTGCGATTATAATATTTGGATTATGGTTTTATTTATGATATATATCATATATATGTATGTATATCCATATATCATGATATAGTCGTATATCATAAATAAAACGATAATCTAAATATTATAATCGCACAGTCTTAACTTGTTTGGCTAGAAAACAGAGGTTAGGCTTTTGGAACACGTAAAAAATATGGAAATAGTTAAAGATTCTGTAAGTTATATTGCTCAAAGCTGGTTTACACTTCATGCTCTTAATTTTCTTCTTTTTTATGGTTAGTCTGGAGACATTTGCCACAGAAATGTGAGTTTTATAAGGTAGTCGCGCCCCTCTTTTTATTTTTTTTGGAAACATTGCAAAATTAGTGATCTCTGCTTTCGTCTCTCTTTTCCACTCTCTCTTTATCCCTTCCAAATTGGTCATTAGCATTTGTTGCGCTTGTATAAGCCGCATATCAAATTCTTGTCGAAATGGCACAAATTCTTATACCGCAGTTGACGTCGCAGTCGGCGTCGCTGCTTGTTTACGTTTACAGCTTGTGCAGGTCGTCTTTCTAAATGTTCTTCATCCAAGAAAAAAGAGAGTAGCAGATAGCAGGCATGAGAGAGAAAGAGAGAGAGAGAGAGCGTGAGAGAGAGCGTGGGAGAGAGCGAAAGGGAGAGCAAAAGAGGGACAGCGAGACTCGAAGAGAGCGTGCGAAAACGAAATGTCAAACTTTGCACTTTGTGGAATGCTGTCAGCAGTGTTGCCAGTATTTTTGAGCAAAGAAAATATTCAAAACAAAGAGGTAATATATAGCTGAAACAGTTAAATTGTAGTACAAAAATTGCTGTACTATATACATATATTTACATAACATATAATACTAGTATATTTAACATCTGAAGCTCCAGAGATTCTCAGAGTTTCATCTTCTAATCATTTAATTTGTTTGCAGACCTTCCCTAGACTATTATCACTGGTGCCTTTAAGAGTAATCTGAAGAAATGTAGCTTGTTAGTAACTACGAAAATAATCTAACGAAATAGAATTTACCGATAAGTGTTCTATCCCTTCCTCTTGTCGAGTAATTGCCGAATTACCTTTTTATTATAACATAATAAGTTATGAAATATTAAAAAAAACAAATACTATAGCAAAAACCCGACAAAGTATAACCAATAGAAGCGTCTGTTCTCCAGTCCTTTTATTTGTTATTTTAAAACCCGTATTTAATGAAACATATAAAACATATAAAAATTACTTTCAGCCTGATTCGAATTTGTTAAGTATTGCGAATATTTTTTAGTGGAAAACAGCTAGGAAAACCTTAAAAGATGTTGCAAAAACTTAAAAAACTGATAAATGATAAATTCTACATATTTTATTATATAATAAACAAAATAATACATAATATAAAATCATTCGGTATTAAAATAAAGCTAGATTTCACTAATTTCGATTTCATACCTTTCAACATAAACATTTTTGACGGGAAAAAAGCTATGTTGGCAACACTGTTTGTCAGATCTTGGCAGCGGTCACTGCAGAAGAGCGCAGGGCATCGAAAGAGAGCGAGAGAGAGAGTTGGCTGATTGAGAGAGGCCACCATAGAGAGAGCATCAGAGCACGCAACATAATGTAACGTCACGTAACGCGTAAGGCGACGCAATACGTAGCGCGTTCGCTCTCTCCTTCTCTCTTGCTCAAACAGCTGTTGTTGTTTTCCGATGTTTATTAATGAATCTTCTGCCTAGCTATTGACCTATAATAAATAAATTAATAAAATAAATTTAAGTATAATTTGTTGTAGAGTTCTTTGGCCTTCTGTGTTTTGTTTCTGTTTCTCTATTTTTGCAGTTGTTTACAAGAGTTTTTTCGCTCTTTCTTTTGTGCTTTGCATTCGGAGCAGATGCTTATCGGCTTGTGTGTGCTTTACGTAAAGCTTTTGCTGAATAAGCTGCAGAGTGTTGCACTGAAAGCTCGCTCTGTAAAGCGAAAGCTTTGCTGTTGATGTTCAGCAAGTGTGTAACGGAAAATTGATATTGAAAAAGCTCACAGAATTCATATTAAATGTAATTATATAATAAATAAATGTATATTATTATTTTTAAATTGGAAATTATATGTTTTTCTACTATAATCAAATTATTAGATTATATTTAAAAATAATATATTTTGTTGTTAAATGTTTCCCATACTTTACCGGTATTCTCGAACCCTCTTTCAACTTGTTATCTACTTTCACGAATGCAAAAATAGTAATAGACATAAAGAGGGCATCGCGTGAGCTGTTACCATTGTTGTTGTTGTTACTTTTGTTGTTATCGCCGCCGCCCAAATAACCTTTCGATTACGTCAATTAAACAAATATTGCATGCACACATAAATAACCTAAATACACGCATACATACATACATATGTACATATAAAAATGTATAATTACATAAGTTCCCCATGTGCTTATCAATGTCGCTAAATGCAAACAGACAGCAAGCAACAATAACATTATTATTATCGATAATTATCGAAGTCAGTCGTTGTCGCTGTCGTGCGATCATTTACTCAACCTCATGAAGTACGGCCCACAACACGCACACAACCCTCTCAATCCCCTCGTAAAGCTGGAGAGCTTTGCGTGTAGTTCACAATTTGCCAATGCGAAATGTCTAAATAAATAAATAATGCCCCCTGATATATTTATTGAATTCGTTTCCTACAACAACTGCATTAACAAGAGCTATAGTTGATAAAATCACGACGAGTGGGCGAGGGGAGGTTGAACAGTAGTGAAGTTGTATGGGAAACAAGTTGAAGTTATACAGATCTTCAACTTATACGAATCTTCAACTTATTTCCCATACAACTGCTTTAAATGTAATGAAACTTCAAAAAGTACTCAAATATTTTTCAAAAGACAAAAGATTTAAAAGTTCTGTTGTTTTGATGAACTTACTTTACTTTTCCGAAAAGGGTATTCTTCATTTTTAATGATCTTAACATTTTTTACAAGAATTTGTGTATTATTTTTTAAACTATATATACATATAAATTATTCGCAATTTATCTAAATTTGCGAGTAAATCACAAATAGAAAATAAATTTAAATTTTGATGAAAAATCAATTTATATTTATTGATTTGTACGTGACCTAACATTTAAGATCTATTGTACTCTTGCTGAACTTAGAGCGGCATTACCATTTCAGATTTCCTTATGAATTCTTAAATATTTTCTTCTTTTCAATGATCTGAAAAAAATACTTTAGGGTTTTAATATTGTATGGAAAAATATATACATTCTTCTAATACTTAATTTTCTTTTAATTTTTTTTTAATTCCTTGAACTTTCCTTGGTTACTTGCCAATCAGCCCTCGCAGACAGCTTGAGTTTTCAACGAATCGCTTTGTTTACATATCCCGTAAATATTATTTAAATTAAATAAATCACTTTTCCTAAATGCCGAGCACTAAAAACACGCTTTTGTAATTATGGCAAAGACGAAAATAGAGTAAAGCAAAGGTAAAGTAAAGCAAACCAAAGTAAAAAGGAATCTAAACTCAACGACAATTGGCTGTGACGAAATTTCTATGAGGTGCACAACTTTATATTAGCATAAACCATTCAGCATATACATACATACAAATATCGATAGACATACATAAATATATAGCATGGCAATCGATATGATTTATGGGCTGGCCAATAATAAATCAGTTGTTGAAATTGTTGGGTCTACGCAGGCAACTAACTTGGTAGCACGACAATTGAGCGTTAATTTAAAGACAGCATTAATCGATATAAAAATCGAGTTAAGGCTGAAATATGCGTACGATAATTGTTTGGTTGACGTTAAAGCAAACTACACATGGTTGAGATTCATTGAAAAAGTATTAAAATACAGAAGAATTGAATAAAAATAAGTCAAATAAAATATAATGATAAAATAAGTATAAAAAAGATTTAAATAAAATAAAATTTAAAATAAATGTACAAAATTTGTATTATTGCGAAGTAAATCACATCTAAAGTTAAAGATAATATGGAGTACAATATATCAAGCCTACACTGCGTATACGAAATGTATGTTTACATTAGTTTATGCTATGAAATTTATAGATATTTAGTAGTCAGTTAGTTTAGTTGAAAAGTAGAACTCTGCAACCCACTCAGACAATTAAATACTATATTTAATTTGTACACAGTTTATTTACCTTAAGTTCCCGATAAGCGAAGATCTCACAGTTATCCCCTGGGAGTGCGAGCACATACATAGTTGAACAATTAAGATATTCTCTCCCCTTGCATCTTCACTAAATTACGCGCATGTCAGCGCAAAATGCTCTGATCCCCAAGCGACTCATAAATATGCATGTGCTAGGAAATCTCTCAGAGCAGGTTCAGGTGCCTCTTGTTTTGCGCTACTATACAATGCGTGCCTGGAAGTGAATACCCTGTAAAAGGGTATATGCAACTGGTTGCTTGTCTCGTCTGATGGTATAGCTATATTTTACTGATCTGTTTTGGCTTTATAGAATACTTTATTTATTATGAATTTATTTTCATGCACATCTATGCCCAAAAGTATGCTACGAGGTAGGTGTATCCATTATTTTTCTATGATTATTTAAGAAATTTAATAATATTTTATAGATCTTTGTTTGATACAATGAATAATAGTCATATAATAATAATAAATAATACATTAAAATCAAATATATTTATACGGAGATCTTCGGAGAAATTTCTTCTCCAAATTTCTACAATTCTCTACACTTCGATTATATTTCCATTTTTGTGTTGTTTGTTTGTAATTTATTAATTTACAAAGGATCTTTAATATGATATTAATTATAATAAAAATAATAAAAAGAATATAGCATATATAATGTATTATTAAGGAGGTCTGCACTGCCCCTTTTAAGATGTGTTGTACCCCTTTAAGATCTCTTGTACCCCTGCTGAGCTTAGGGTTTCTTTATCAGTCCAGTGTTTGTCATGGCTTGCAAGATTTTTTCTTGTCTAATTGAGCTAATCTCAATTTCAATAATACTTATATAACAATCAAATTTATTTACATAAGTTAACAAATATTTAATATATCTTACACGAATTTATCAATCTCTTTGTTCACCCCTTGAAGTTTATAAATTTATAAAGTAACTTTACAAATATTCTCTATATCTCATACCACTTTCAATATATCATTGTACCACTGTGCCTTTAGGATGCAACATTATAATTTGTTTACGAAAACATAAATAAGGCTTCGATTTTGCATTTTGCATTCATCGATATCATCGAACGTGTCGTTAATTGTTCGATTGCCTCGAGGCGCGGGTATTAAAAAGTCGGTGGCGCGATTTAAGACTTCCATACTTGTTTCGCCTGCTGCCTTGTTGTTGCTGTTGTTGTTGATGTTGTTGTAGCATGCAAGCGAGCAATTAGATCGCAGAGGCCCCCAATGCAATTGTTGTTGTTGCAACCATTCTATTATTTTGTTAAACGAATCGAACTGAAAACGAACGAATCACAGCAAAGACGCAAAGGCGTCAACAAGTTACGTTCAGGCTGCGATCGTGTGTGTCTCAGTATGTGTGTGTGTGTACAGTGTATGTGTGTGCGTGCAATCAACTGGTTTCAGCCAAATTCCGAGTTTTAATTTAAACGACGTACAAACGGCAGCAGCAGCAGCAGCAACGGCAAAGGCGACGCTTCTGGGGGTTCACTTCGATAACAACAACGTCGCTGCCTCTGCCGGTGTCTCAGTTGGCTGCGCTGCCAGCGTCAAATTCAACTACTATCGATAGCCCGTCTACGGTCTACGCTCTCTCGCCGTGCTGCCGCCCTGCCATCGCAGCCAACGCATTCCCTCTCTCTCTCTTCTCTCTGACAGAGTTAAGTTCAGTTCTCGATTGTCGCTCATTCGATGCGGTCGTGGGGCAGAGTCGCAAAATACAAAATACAATATTTCGTTAAGTTTTTATTTACCGGAATTTCCCAGCAATTCTTCAGCAGTTGGAAGAGCGGGTAGCGCGCCGCGTCTAACAATTAATTTTCTTCTCGGATTCGCGAGCTATAAACGAGAGACACACGCATCCCGAGACTAATTACAACGTTGCGAGTCGCGAGTTGAGTGTGTGCAAATTGGAGTCTTAAGGTAATGCCCATTTACGGTGCCTGCTACCCGTTGTCGGTCTTGGTAGTCTCGGTCTTCGTCTCGTTCCCGTTCCCGGTTCTCGGTCCCATGTGTGCACTTTCTGTCCAAATTGGCGTTTTAATTAAATGCCAGGCTTGCCAAGTCTCTGACAGCTCCATGACAGTCATGTGAGATGGAAACGCAGAAGCCGCCGCAGCTGTCAAACGGTTTCTCAATTCGATTCATAATCGAAATCGTTAGACACGCGGCTGTAAAGGCGGCGCATGCGCTTTGTGTGGCCTGTGGCACGATGCCTGGATATGAGATACCACAACGATCCAGTTCCAGATCTTGATCTGGTTCTATTTCCTGTGCAGCGTGTGCTCCACATGATTTGATGGCATTTTGATGGGCTGCTATTTCTAATGCGTATCACGGAAATGCCACAAATGTGTGCAGCTCAATGTGTGTGTGTCGGTGTGTATACTGTATGTGTAAGGTGTGTGTGTCTCTGTCTGTAAACAAATCACATGGCGTTGTTAACAAGCGTAATGGAAAGTTGAAATCACTCTATTTGGCAGAGAAAGAATACTATATATTATGTAGAATAGAGAGAGAGAAAGAGAGATACAAAATTGTAGAGAGAGGTGAAGAGGGCTGTAGAGCAAGAGCAGAAAGCGCAACAGTTTCAATTTATTGAAAAATTCTCGTTTCGTTATGGAAATTATTTGGTTTAATTGAGATTTTAGGTTTTTATTTCAAATCAATATTTATTTGATTTTTCTGAAACTTTTTAAAATCCTTCTCTTGAAACTGTTTCCATTGCAAATTATTCTGCTTACATTACAACTTACATACAAAGTTTTTGTGTTTAACTCTTTGTTTTTTAATCTTTCAGGTTTTTTTTAATTGAATAAACTTCCTTATGGAGTGTTGAGACTTTGGGTATATACCATAGTTTTGTTGCTTGCTTTCTTGAAATAAATAACAGTTGAGTGATTTGACTGTAGCTGAAACTTAAAGATGTATTAAGCATTAAGTTGAGTTTATCTTCAAGTTTCTTTGAGATGCTTCTTCTTTTTCACATCAATATTAGTTTAATTGAACTTTAACTGAAGTTTGATGATGAAATGCTGTTCTAAAAACTTCAAAACAAGATGTGAACTGTATTTAAAGTTGATCTTTGCACACGTTTACAATGTCTTTTAATTATTTACTCTTTGCATGCCACTTCTTCTTTCACTTTAACCGGAACTTGCATATGAAGCAAGTCACTTTATTCCAGAACTTTCCCAGCATTGACATTTTCCAACCTTCCTTTGTTCTTCTTCATCTTTTGCTCTTCACGCGACTTCCTACACAGTTATTAAGTGTCCTAGCCTTGGCATTCCATTGCCATTCATTACCTTACATTCAAAACACACTTGCTCTCTACCCCCCTCTGTATCTCTCCCTCTTTCTGCCTCTTTGCCTCTCTGTCTCTCGCACATACAAATCAAACGGTATTGTAACCCCTTGAACCGCCCCAAACCCAACCGAATCCAAACTAATTCCGCACTTGTTTCACATTTCGCTTTTCGCTTCAGTTTTCTCTCTCGATATGCTGTACTGTTTTTTGTTCAGCCTGTTTAACTGTTTTTTACGTACAGTTTTTTATTTGTTGTCCCGCTGTGCGAAGGTTTTTAATTGATCGAACGTGCGCTTCATGCCAATTGCCCGACGACCGAGTTGATTTTCTCCATGAAAAAGCGTCGCCATAGTTAGCAGAAGGAGCGAGAGGAAGAGAAGAATGAGGTGTGTGTGCGTTGTGTGTGTGTGGAGGGGGAGGATCGAGTGAGCTTATAGCAAATTGTTGTGCAAATCGTATCGACCATGCCTAACTAACCAAACCAACCAACTAGTTAATACCCGCTGTCTTTTTTTGTGCCTTATCATACGATCAGTATGTCGCCTTCGTAGCCCGCCTGCAATCGATCGATCTTGTGTGAACGTGTCGCCGCCACTAATGAGTACAGAGTCGATACCCAAAGATAAAAAAACAAATGAAACAGACATTACAACGGAATCCCTCTCGCAACGACTTTGACAAGCGTCAGGCTTCACATAAATCACAATCGTGTGATCTCTCGGGGTTATTCGACTTGAGATCTTGTCATTCGGGTCAATAGGGTACTCTGCCAATAAGTCACTGAATTGACGACACATTACGCTTAACGTTTAATTACAATTTTATGGCACACATAAAATGTGTTGAGAAATGCTTAAAAATAACTTGCATAACTGCACGTTCTACGCTCTATGATATGGTATAGTTATATACTATATATATTCAGCGCTGCCTCGATCAATTTAATTTTTAACTGTCAAAAATTGGGTGCTATTTCGAGAGTTTGACTTGAAAGCACCCTGTAGAAATGTTTGTTATAATGTTAAATATGTACATATATAGGAAGTCATATAATAAATTTTTGTTTCAACTTCTTGTATGGAACTATATAAAGAGGATTTTCCTTAAAAGAAATACACAATCTGTTTTGAAATGTTATAGGATTCAGTATATATATTTAATCCATTCTTAAAAGTGTAGTAAACTTTTTATGGCGATCGATCTACAATTTATTTTTGTAAGTAAGCTATAGGTCTACTAATTCGACCTATATTCTTAATATCATATTAAATTAGTTGTACTCTGCCTTAAAGAATTCAAAAAACCTGTATTCAGCTTTGTAGTCCATTACTTTATTTCAAGTTAGTTTTATTTAGTTTCTCAAACCGATTTATAGCATACTCGATAATCGATCTCTTTATTTTCCCTCTACTTCTTATACTACCTCCCACAAAGTTAAGAAAAATCCGCCTCAATCTTGTTTTCCAATTGTCTTTCATGTTGCGAATATTTTGTGAGTGCGGCGAATGAATGTGAGTGTGAATGTGAGTGTTCACTAAGCGTCAGTTCGAGTTGAAATTGAATGATTGCCTTGAGTTGAGGAAACGCAGACAAATCAACAAACAAACAATGGGACAGCAAGACTTGCGGCACATTCAGACACTTGACAATTATTGAGACCTATAATTATAACATTCTATATAGAGATGGAAAGAGCATAGCAGACATACACATACATACACACAGCTGTATATGGACTGCCGTTATGGAATCGACATAACTTTCAATTGATGTCTCAATTCGATCAACTCGGTTGGAAAGAGAGACAATGGGAAACAGAAACGCGATGAACAGATGAGAGAATCCGACAGTTCGGAAGAACTCAACAAGGAGTAGAGCCCACACACACTTGCACACACACACTTGCACACACACACACATCCGTTGTAGGCCCGGCTAACTGCTTAATTATGTTTAAATGATTCGAATGAACTGCATTTTTGGCATGCCGCATACGTTTCTCAGTCTGTCTGTCTCTGTTTATACATATGCATAAGTGTGGGTATAAATATGTGTACGGGTGTGTGTGTGTGTGTTTATGTAGTCGCTAACTTGTTGACTGACAGCTGAGACAGTTTGTTGCGATCAAATCATGCATGCCGCATGCATTCAGATGTCTTGTGGCATTTTGTTTGCTGTCTCTTTTGATTAGCAAATGATGATGATGATGACGATGACGATGACGATCATCGACAACGTCGACAATGATTATGATGATAATGATGATGCTGGCAATCAGGAAGCTATGTCAATTGTCTAGAAGTTAAAGTTGCAATTGAGTTTTGGACATAATTCCAAAATTGAACGCCTTATAGAGTAAATAATAATAAATAATGGCAACTAAAGAATGTTGCAAGCATTGTTTAGAGCAGGAAATGTGTGAAAACGTTGATACATTTATTAAGCAAGCTAACCAGGAATGTTTTTCAACTAAAATAAAAAAAGTGAAATAAAATAAAGTTGATAAAAGGTTTCTTCACTCTTTCTGCCTGCCCATTACTTTGTAAATCTATTATAATGCAACAAAGAGAACTCTAATTAAAATACATACATATATATACTTGTTCTATGCAATCTCTTTACGATCTTTTCACGTAGTCGTTAATGATTACTAAATAGTTCCTTGTTTCCAGTTTGTTTTTTTATTTCCTTAGTCGAATTTTGTTTTGTTTCGCAAATACACTCAACAACAGGCTGATCACATAAAGTGAATCATTCGGAAATGGGTTACTCATTATACTAGCTAACAAATAACTAAGTTTTACTCCAACCAATTGTCTATGTAAATTAGGTTTTTGTAGGTTAATTAGTTAGGAAATTAATTTGAAAAGAAGGAAAGATCACATTGAGAGATCAGTTGCAGAAAGTATGTAAATACTAAATAAGATACCCCATAACTAAAGACTAAGTGCAGGCTGTTGTATCAAATAACACTTTCAATAACAAGTACAGTAAAATTTCCGTTGCAAACACAGACACAGACACACAGACTCATCTTCGCGACAGGTTATACGATTTGTAAACATTGTTAATCTCGGCACGAATCCACGAGTCAAACTAACTAGAACCCAATATGGTTGGTTGGCAACAAAACATATGCTCAAAGCCGCAGGTCAATATAATACTTATTTCTATGTGTATAAATAAATATACAAACTGAAGGCGATGGCTTAGGGGATATGTATTTGTGTCTTATCAGTGGCACGAATGAACTCACGATCGATTGATGTTAATACCCTCGATTGGGTAGCACGTTGACATTCCAAGGCGCCTTCCACATTTTATTGACGAAGCAATATTCACAAGCGCATCGAATCGAATCGAATTCAATCGATCTGAACGCGGAGAAAAAGAGAAGCAGCTTTACATTTCTATATGTAAATGTTTTCATAATACTAATTAAAGTTAAGAACCTGTTTGCATTGCTTCACAGACATCGGTTAAGCGACAATAAAAGTATAAAATCATTTAAAATATTACGTATACGTAACGCGTTATACTCGACGCGTCGATTCCTCTTTATTTCCATAGCTGTTTGATTATTTATGTGCTCGAGATGAAAACAAATTGCACGCGTAATTGCGCTTAAGTGGCCCAAAGCTGCCACACAGTCTCCACTCTCCACCACACCACAAGTTGCAACATATCACGATCACAATCGAAGAATTTTCAATATGTATGATACATTACATATATTTCTTTGAGTGGTCTGTCAATTGTTCTATAAATAAACGCAGCAATATCTATCGAACGTTTTGTGTCAATTGTTTTAATTTGTTATTCGTCGCCTTCGTCATTGTTTTGTTTTCGTTTTCACTATTTGCCAACACTTTTTTTCCCTCTCTCTCCTTCTCTTTTTGAACTGGCAAATTTTGCGCCCAATTACTCGCCGTAATTGCCCGTATTGCCCGGCAAGGGGCCTCCCCCATGGCCAATTCCCATTGTTGTTTCGGTTTGCTGTTGTTGTTTTTCGTTTTTTATCTCTTTGTATTCGCATTGTGCGAAAGTGTTGTTAGCTTGGCATACAAATCGATCGTTAATCCGCGCTGTGCGCTCATAAAAATGCAAATTAACATTTAATACGATCGTTTGGCAAAGTTGTTTGGCTTCAAAATTTCTTAATTTCAAACGATAACAAATAGCCAATAGAAAAATAAATATGTCATTTGCAGTAGAGCAGAGATGATCGCCGTTGATCGTTGCCGATCAGAGTTATATTTGGCAACGCTTTGTGCTCTAAAAAATAAAATAAATTCGTTAAGAACTTTGCTTAAAAAGTTAACGAATTAAAGATCGTTTTATAAATGATCAGTTGGGATCAGTGAAGATCAGGCTAGTTCATTTGCATGAGTGAAAGTAAAGTGATCAATGGCAATTATAAAGATAAAGACGCATGTTCTTTCTGTTGAAATGATCATCGTTGATCGTTACCGCATGAAATGATTAGAGTAGATCGTTTGCTTTATCGATAAATTAAATTGATAATTAATGTTCAATTATATATTATTAAGGTATAATTTAATATAGAAGATACGATCATTTTGCGCGATCGGTTTGTGTGATCGTGTCTTCAAGTTGTTGTCAAGGCAATATCAAAACAATCATCTAGCTGAAGCTGAAGAGCATCTGTCTTAGAAACGATCATCAGTTTGTGCCAAGTGGCAACGATCAGTTTTGTTCTACACCCACGCCTGAAAAAACTGAACTGAACTTTTGCATGTTAGCTTAGTAGACGCAAAAGATCATATAATGTTTGCATATATTGCCTTGGTTAGAGTCTTCAGTTGATCTTCACGTTCTTTTTATGCTGATCTTGGCTTGCTCTACTTGTGGATCGTAACAAATTTGCGTGTCTCTCTGTTGTGTTGCTTCTTTTTCTTATAAGTGGCAAGCTGATCGTTCGTCTGTCTGTTGTCTTAGCTCAACCTGATCGTTTCTTCAATTGCTGCCAGCCCACTCATAGATCGTAGATTCTTTGGCTTCTCGGGCTTCTCGTAAAACCTGATTGCTAATCGTTTATAGCTCACCTTTTTGTGGTGTTTAGTTTGCGTTGTTTATTTTTAGCTTTTCATTTCATTTCGAATTGAATTATTGTCTAAGCGTAGCCAAAAAAAACAAGTGTTAGGATGAAAGAAAGAGAGAGAGATAAATAGAAAAATATGTCAAGAGTTGTTTGTACCCGTTCTACATTCTGCGTTTTGTTTGGCATTTGGCTTAGAACTCATTAGATTCATCGGAATATACGCAAAACGAGAATTTAGATACCAGCAAAACCGTAAAAAGACACCAAAAATTCTTATCGTAAATGAAGGCGTGGCCGTCGTTTCTTCGACTCCAACGCCTTCTCCCAGCAAGAAATGAGACATACGAAAAGCCGCCAAGTCATGTAATGCTTGCGTATCTACTATATGTGAATGCCCTGTTTGTGAAGAGCTAGAGTGGGGTATATGGAATGACAGTGGAATGGAAATAAAATATATATAGATAGATAAAATATAGAAACAGATAGAGAGTGGTTTTTAGAAAGTTTAATACCAAGCACTTCTGATATTGAAGCTCTTTAAAAGAAGTTTGAGATGGAAAAGATCTAAGATTCATTTGTAGCCAAAAGAATAAAGATTATTATATTAAATCTAAAAGTACCATATAACTTAAAACACTTTTTAATATTTACATCAGTTTAGTGAATTGAGAACATAATTAAAATTATATATTTATTTCGGTTAAGTTTTGGTTCTAGACAATATTGTTAAATATCATAATATTTATTTCATTCTTTTACAATTTCTCTAGGGTATTCCATGCCTCAACGTTTTTGAAATAGTTTTGTCTCTTAGCGGAGTTAGCTGGCCTAAAATTGACGATATACGATAAGCTGGCAATGTATTTTTTCGGATACTGGCAACTGGAAATAGTTGTTAATTTGTATGGGTCGGCATTTAGCACGTTTAAAGACCCCAACGATTGTCCAGCTTATTGATTAGGCTAGAGGGTTACGGAGTTTTTCGAAAGCCCAAAGTAATTGAAACGCATTGCAAGCAGCAACAAATTGAACGGCAACTCAATTAACAAGTTCCAAGTTCCAACTGGAATCCCATATAATCTTCTGGCATGACTGTAAATCAGCAGGGAATGCCGTGTTGATTAGTCGGCGATAAGATTCGGACTTATTCTGACTTGTTGTGGAAAAACTTGCCAAGTAAAAAGTTTCCGATTTAAATAAAGTTTAGTTTGTAGTGGTTAGTTGGGATTTAATACACTTGCTAAAGGGTATATTCACTTGGGCATCTTCGACCTTATATGGTATACAGTATATATTCCTTATTACTGTGTAGACTTACTCTCAGCTTATCATGATGGTTAGTTGGGATTTAATACACTTTCTGTGGATATATTCACTTGTGCAACTTCGAACTTATATGGTATATACATTCCTTATAGTGTATAGTACATACTCTCTGCTTATCATGATGAAACTTGGTATACATGCTTCCCATTGCTATACGCTGGGATGAGTCGGTTCTAAACGATATATCGTATAGTTATCCCAGAAACTATCGACAGAACTTTGCTTATTTTGAAGATATCCTAATGAAACTTGACATGTGTCCCATTTACTATATTTATTACATGTTGGCCAAGCGTCAGCAAAATTTGACTACTATAACATATATCTAATATAGGCAATATCAACCGATAATAGTTTCTCTTTCAATTGATAATGTTTACAATACTTTTAATGCTTTATCTCTTTATATGATGTTTTCTGCTGTTTACTAAAGTTTTATTTCATTACTTTATTTATGTTAATTTCTTTATCTTTCTTTTGTTTTTTCTTCAGGGCTTCCTTTAATCGATTGAGCAAATTCCACGTGGCGGCGGTTACCATAGAAAGCCGCCTGGATGCGTTTTTGCTTTGATCGGCTGTGCTTTGCCACAAAGCGGCCAGCCAGCAACAATAACAACAGCAGCAACAACAACAATAGCAATAGTAGCAACAGCAGCAACAACAACACAAATTCTCAAATCATCAATGAGCCGTGCAGCAGTAGCAACAACAATAGCAACACTAATCGCACCAATACAACAACAACAAATGCAGCAACAACAGCAACAACAACACCGCCAACAATCTATGCCGAGTATCAAAAGTTGCAACCGGCGATAATCAGGCGCAACAACGACACTGAGGCCAAACCGCCGGACATAGCAGAGAGCCGAAGAGAGCAGACAGCAATAGGAATAACAACAGCAGCAACAACAACAACAGCAACAAAACAGCAACAACAACAGCAGCAACATCCACTCGGCAGGCAAACGAAGCATCGCCTCCACCTCCGCCGGCATTGGCTGCCCTCTTGTGCCGCTATCGGCGACACAGCAGCGCCGAAGATCATCAGCGCACGTATTCGAATTCGAATTCGAAAACGACACGAACTGATTCGAATATAGCGACGAGCGCGATATTGCGAAAAGCGATCAGTATGCAGCAGGAACCGAATGCCAACTATCAGTTTCAGCCCGACCTGGGTCTGGTGAACATCGTCAACAACAACAACAACAACAACGGTGTTGCTGGCAGCAACAACAATAGCAACAGCAACAGCACAACACACGCTTACAGCAACAGTAATAGCAACAACAACAACAATCACGGGGCTGCTGCTGCTGGTGGCATTGTAACCCTGCCCGCTGCCAACAGCATCGGCCTGCTCGGACTGGAGCACACTGCGGCCGGGCTGCGTTACATTCCGGCACCACCGCAGCCCTGTCATTCGGATGTGCTTACCCATACACTGATCTACGGCACACCACCATCGGGTACGCTGCAACAGTTGCACACAGACCCGCGTAGTTTGTTGCATCAGCAGGAGTTGCAGTTGCAGCAACGTTATCAACAGCTGCAACAGTTGCAGGCACAAACACAGGGTGTCTACACCGCATCGGGTAGTCCTGTACCGGTGTTATATCAACCCACGCCCACAAGTCAGCCCGTGGCCATACCAGGAACGTGTCACTCCCCGCAGCTTCCACTGCAGCAACAGCAGCAGTTGCAGCAACAGCAACAACTGCATCAACAGCTGCAACAACAGCAGCAGCAACATCAGCAACAACAATTGCAGCAGCAGCAACAGCAGTTGCAACAGCAGCAGCAGCAACAGTTGCAACACTTGCAACAACATCAACAGCCACCCAACTCGTTGGCTTTGGCTCAACAAATGCAGGGATTACGCATTTCCGGTTGCCCTCTCCCCGGCAGCCCCTGCTCAGCCACGCCCTCACCCGTTGGCATGGTCGATCCACAGATAACATATGTGGCTGCAACGCCGCAGGAGGAGCGTTTCATACAGATCATACAGGCCAAGGAGCTGAAGATCCAAGAGATGCAACGTGCTCTACAATTCAAGGATAATGAAATTGCCGAGCTGCGTTCGCATCTGGATAAGTTCCAGAGTGTCTTCCCCTTCAGTCGCAGCAGTGCAGCAGGACATGCTGGTGCTGGTGCTGGAAGTGCAGCAAATTCTGCTGCCGGCGGAGGTGCTGCTGCTGGTAGTGGACCAAATTCGGCATCAGGTGCCACACGCAAGTCGGGACAAACCTTTCAGCGACAGCGTGCACAGGGTATCTCTGCGGAGCCACAGAGTGAATCTTCAGTGTTGTTGGAGCATGTCAGTTTTCCCAAATACGAGAAGGATGAGCGGTAAGTGAAGGAAAGTGGTGGGGAGTAAATAATAGATAATATATACTATATATATATATATACTATATAATATATACTATGTGGTATGTAGATTTACAATAGAATGCACTTTAGGAATGTTCTCAACAAATATTTTCAATAGATTTTAATTTGAGAAACAAAAATGATATATGGGTAGAGTTTGAATAGAATTTATGTAAATGGGATGAGTATAGTATACATATAATATAATAGAGTCACATAAAAACATATAAATAGTATATCGTTTAGGGATCTTTAATACATTCCGAATTTTAGGATGTTCCAGTGAAAATTAGACGATTATCGTGTTGAGTGAAATAAATAAAATAAAGTTTGAATTGTTGTAGTAAATACTATATGATGAGTATATACTACTATATAATCGCTTAAAATCATAACAATTATATATAAGGCTTAGAGAAATCTAATGAATAGCAATTTTAGGATGTTTTAGGGAATGTTTGACAAGCTTTGATTTGTTTTTATACAATGGAAATACTGATATGAGTTTTGTATATAATAGTGTCAATTAGAATCAGAAACTATGCGATTTTTGTTTTATATTTATAAAATTTGACTGGTATCGTTAGATCTTTAGAGTGAGAACTTTAGAGAGAACCTCTAATACATTGCCTTTTTTGGGAATTTTCCAGGGAAATTACGTCTGGCTTCAATTCAATAGTTAATCAATGCAAATAATACTTGAGTTCCCAAAAATTAGATAATATTATATGAGTTTATATATGTATATAGAGTCATATAAATAGAGTTTCATTTCGCTTTCCATAGAACTTTGATAATTGCCTGAAATGAACGTCACTTTGTGTATATTTTTCATATATGAAATATATTTGTTGATTAAAATGTTATGAAATGGATTGTAAAAGGTTTATAAAGAATAAATACTTTTAACAGGCCATCAATAGTTGAAGTTCTTTACATTTTTATTCAAATTCAGTTGCTGATCAATCAATCATCTTAAGTTCTTGCAGATATATTAGTTCTTAATACTATTCCTCTTCCCTGGCCATATTTGATTCATAAATATTCATTTGCTTATATATTCTACCACTCATCCATTTCGAGAGACATTGAAATTTGGAACACTTGCTGATTAAATCGAGTAAAAGATCAGCAAGAAACCACATGCGCCCATCATCAGAGTTAGCAGTAGATTAGCCGCGCATTATGACTATATTTATATATAGATCCTAGACTTGAATATAAATATACTATGTGGATGTGTGTAGTATATATATATAGCTTTGGCGATAATGATCGTCATTAGCGTTATATGAAGGCAATCTTAATCAATATCAGCATCAGCAAGAGCGGCGCGTTGCGCCTTTCGACAGTCGCAAAATGCGTTTATTCAAATTTGTGCTGACAGTTCTGGGCGGGTTCCCTTATCCCAAAACCACAAATCAATGAAATGGCCTTGGCCAGTGTCATATACCATACATTTCTGTGGCTGCTATAATGCTTCCCATATTGTACAGACAGTGCCAAATGGGGCACACAGAGCACAGAGAACGTCGACGACGATTTCATTGCGTCATGTGGCAGGCAATTTTTCATATATTTCTATTTTTTAACCAAAAGAGAAAATAGAATATTCCCACAGACGAGATTTCTAAAATCAAATCAAAGAAAGGTGCGAAAGCGAAAACAAAAAAAGTTTGTACGAATATTGCATATCCTATTCTACGATACAATCGACATAATATACAAATATATATTTTATTGCTTGGCTCGTAAAACAAACAATAGAAAAGTATTCAAACTCAGATCGTAAATTCATATATATATATATATGCAGATATATCTCGGTGTATGTCTGGTAAAAGTTCATTGTCTAGTGATAATACCCCGCCCCAAGGCTGTTCAAATGTGTGTGTGAAAATGCGTGGGTGTATTTTTTTTATAGCCGATCTGAACTGATCTGTCGGGCTTACGATTTTCACACTTTGTGCCTCACGCTGCTCGATTTCTCTGGCCAGATCTGGTAGAGATCATCTGGTATTTTGCACTAGTCAAGTTTTTTCAGCACTTTTTTTGTTTTTTCTTCTTTCCGTGTGTGTTTATTTGTGTGTGTGGGGGGGTGGAAACATAAAAAACATAAATATTTAGATATAATTTTTTTGCTTTCCCCGCAAGATATTTCCTGCGGCGTTTCACATCGAAATTAGCAAATTATTCTATGGGGCGACACGCGCACTCAATTGGCTGTCAATGATCGGTGTAGTTTGCCAGATATCATCATCTATGGCAGTGGGATGAGGAACGAAGGTAAAGGGAATCAGCAGGCGTCTTTGAACTTGTCGTCTGTGACGTAGTTGTCGATGAGGTTGTGAGTGACATTTGTCAAAGGGTTGGGCTGTTTGATAAGAAAGATTATTATTATGTACTTAGGGATAGGTAGGTATGTTAGATATGTTTTGGAATATTTGTATTATAAAAGGAAGAAGATATTTGTTCGGTTGATAGTGATCGATATGTTATGCGGGGTATTTTAAATATAAATTGATTTTCTGGAGTGACTTGTTCATAGTTATTAAGATTAAAGTCATTTGATTTTTGTTTTAATTTTGTCATACACTTTGACCCCTTAAAATGGGCAAAAGAGGTTTGCTAACTTTGTTCAAATGTATTTAACAAACAAAGAAAGGCGTGGCAGATCCTAGCCGAGTCGATTTAGTCATGCTTGTTTATCAGTCTATCTGTATGTTTGTATGTGTATGTCTGTATGTTTTTATATCTGTCTGTCTATCTATCTGTTGTCTGTATGTCTGTATGTCTGAATGTCTGTATGTCTGTATGTCTGTATGTCTGTATGTCTGTATGTCTGTATATCTGTTTGTTTGTATGTATGTATGTCTGTATGTCTGTATGTCTGTATATCTGTTTGTTTGTATGTATGTATGTATGTCTGTCTGTCTGTATGTATGTCTGTATGTCTGTATGTCTGTATATCTGTTTGTATGTATGTATGTCTGTCTGTCGTATGTATGTATGTATGTATGTCTGTATGTATGTATGTATGTCTGTATGTCTGTATGTCTGTATGTCTGTATGTCTGTATGTCTGTATGTCTGTATGTCTGTATGTCTGTATGTCTGTATGTCTGTATGTCTGTATGTCTGTATGTCTGTATGTCTGTATGTCTGTATGTCTGTATGTCCGTATGTCCGTATGTCTGTATGTCTGTATGTCTGATTGTCTGTATGTCTGTATGTCTGTATGTCTGTATATCTGTATGTCTGTATATATGTATGTCTGTATGTCTATATATCTGTATGTCTGTCTGTCCGTTTGTCTGTCTACTTTCTGTCTGTATGTTTGTATGTCTGTCATCCGTTCGCCTGTCGATGTTCACCTGTCTGGTTGTCAGTCTATCTGTCTGCCCATCTGTCTGTTTGAACTTATGCAACAATTAGAAAAGGTAGACACCAAATTTGGTATTAATGTTCCTGAAACCATATACACCTTAAGTTTATTTCAAATGTTGGTCGCTCGCGCAAATCGATAACTTTCGATTATTAATCAACATATTTAAGTCACTTCTGATTCAACATACATATCGATAAAGACCATAATATACACATGAATGCTCCTTTTTCTGTTTGCATAAACTTTCCCCTGCCTCGAACGCATACTACTTTTTTAGTTATTAAATGGGTATTAAGAACAGATTTTTTCCAATTTAAGCTCAATTTATGAATATTTCAAATCGCATATTTCGCCAATATTATCGACGTAACCTTCTTACTATTTTATTGCATTTGCATTCTTCGATCGGCGACTTTATCCATGTTTCTGTGTGACAAATTTACATTTGGCATTAAATAATGCGGCAAATTTGTTAGCTCTGCAAGGCAATTTATGCGGCTTTTCGGCCAAAAACTGCTGACACAATCAGTGAAAATCGCGGCAAATTGAAATCCGACTTGGAACGTGCGTTGTCCGCAGTTAAGACGAGGAGAGGCAGTTGTGGGAGGTGCAAGAGAGGAGGGTACCCGTTGACCAGTTGACCAATTCTTTATATCGCTGACTGCGATCTATGTTGGCGGGTAGAGTTGTGTGTGTGTGTCTGTGCAACAGGACATTTTTTGACACTTGCATGGCATAAATCAAAAGCGCCGTAGGCCTCTCTCATGGTATGTGCCACATGTGGCAACACACCCTCCTCTTTGCGAACTCTCTTGGCGTCTTTCAGCGGGGCCATCTAATAAATAATGCCAGCAAATTGTGCGAAATTGTGTCGTGCGTCGATTGCCAGCGGGTTGTCTGAGAACTTGCTATAAAACTATCATATTAGAGGGAATTTCTTACCGTTAGGTAACCCAGCTAACTGCATAATGAACTCTAGACGTACTATAATCACGACTTGTTTTGTGAGAATCTCATACGGGCTGTAATTAATATAAATTGTTTAATTATCAAAGGGTGCACTTGGAAAGCTTTTATATTTGATGTATGCATATTCGAGTTGATTCTTTTAACGTTCTCTTGGCAGTTTTCATATCTTTAATCTATATCTAGATCTGTATATATGGGCTATAACCTATTCACTATAAATAGCTGCCCATTAAATTCCAATTAGTCAACAAACACAAATTTGTTGTGTTTATTTTTATGGCAAATATTTATAGGTATATTTTCAGATTAAAGCTCATTAGTATTGCAGATTAAAATATTTGTATGGCAATCAAAATGTATATATATAGTAGACAAAAGTCTGGACGATAGATTTTGAAGACATTTCGAAAAACATTCCATGAATATTTGGAATTTAAAAGTTTCAGCAGCCCTATCGTATGCTATAGTTTCTTTATTTGTTATACCCTTCGACCATTGAAAATGGTCAAAAAAGGGTATACTAACTTTGTGCAAATGTATGTAACAGGCAGAAGGAGGCGTCGGAGACCCCATAAAGTATATATATTCTTGCTTAGGATCACAAAGCCGAGTCGATTGAGCCATGTCTGTCTGTCTGTCCGTCTGTCCGTCTGTGTGAACGCACAGATCTCAGCTATTATAAAAGCTAGAGTTACCAAATTTGGCAGGAAGACTCCTGTGTGGATCAAGCAGATCAAGTTTATTTCAAATGTTAGGTGCCACGCCCACCGCCCCCACAAATCAATAATTTAATTTTTGAACTCAATTTGTAAGCGCTGTTTAAAAGATAGAACTTTCTGACTAAATATACTAAGCTTAATGAAATATCTACGTAGTCTCCAAATTTCAGTCCGATCGGACAATAAACACAAAAGTTATTTAAGAAAGTATGAGCATAAAACCAAGTGCTCTGTCAGCTAACAAGGGAGGCGGGCGAGCGCGTAGCACGAGCGCCATCTGTCGGGATTAATTTCAAAGCATGTGCATATGCATATGTGTATGAATTTAAGAAATTAAACTACACGGGAACATACTAGGTCGAAGGGTATCCCACTGTTGCGTGTTGCGCGACTGTTGCTTTTCTTACTGGTTTTTGAATAATCTTTTTAAAGATATTGAGTGAGTTATTCAAGAAAGATAATTAAAATAATGAAATGAAGTACATTTTTTAAATGAAGAATACTAAATGTATAAAATTATTCATTATACTAAAAATTTGGTGTTTATTTGGAATGTATATGACAGTTTTACTATATATGTAACTACTACTATGAGTTATAAGTAGGCTCGGAGAAGTAACAACTCCGGATACTCAGACTCTTCTAATAACATAAATCCATCCAAATAAATTATAAACCAAATTGAAGTGATTTGCAAGCACTTTTAACTCATAATCTTTATGAACTCACTCATTGATCATGGGTATCTGAGATGCCATTAAGTGTCTCACCTGCCAGATGTGTGTATGTGTTTGTGGGGGGTGCTCCATAAATGTCTCTGTCTCAGTCTGTAGTTGCAGTTGAAGCTGCCACTTTGCATTATGCACTTTTGGCTGTCGCTAATGACTCACTTTGGACTTTCAATTTAGAGTTGCCACGTTGTTGAGCCCATGGGAGAGACACCGTCATAAGTTGCATATTTGAACTGCGATCTATGATCTGTTCAGGCAAAATGGGTGCAGCCTGCTGCGTTTTGCTGGCGTCGCCAAGGGGGCGAGGGGCCGCAGTGGGAGGGTGCCGCCTTGGCACACATAAAATCGAAATTTACGCACAAATATAGTCATATAAATGGTTATAGCTTCCGACAAACTCACAGACTCAACTGGAACGCCGCCAGATTGTCAGGCTGCCTGCCTGCCTGGCAGCACGCCCCGTAGGTCTAATTGAAGCTATTAATTGTTTCGACTTGCCTGCGGTGCTATAGCTGAGGCTGCCACAGCACCAACCCCAACCTGGCAACGGTAGCCTCTCCTTGCTGGCCTGGCAAAAAGTTGCAGTGCTGCCACTGTCGCACCGTGGGCAACACAAATTGCACACTATCCGCATTTTTCTGCGTGATAATTAACGCATAACAAATGGCCAAGTTAAAGTTAAGTGGACGACTATGAGAATACCCTGTAATAAAGAATATATCGTATTATTTGTAATATTAAAAGTAGGTATCTATTATAATTTAATTAAATGTTGCAAGTGTCTTTAGGCATTCCTTTTTTGCAATAGAATCTCAAGAATTTGCTTTGTTTTCTTTTGCTTTATTTGTACATATGTATATTGTGTATACCATTTACAAAGGGCTTTTCTTTTCATTTAATTTCCTTATTGGGTAACATTGGTATTAAATATTTATCATACACTTATTAACGAGTAATATAAACAGAAAAAGTATTGCCAGATATTTTCGATTAAAGTGCTTGATTTAATCATTTAATTGTCATTAAATATATGGAATAAGAATATATATTCTTCTCCTTTTTATGAGTTTATATTACTCTATGTAGAGCTGGAATACATATTCTTTTTTCTTATAATTATCTACTATAATATGAGTACTTAAATATGACATACATACTTCTGTATAATCTGCTGCTTATTCTACGAGTATATAAGACTTAATAGAGAATGAGAATATAGATTCTAAGTTACATGTGAGCTATTGGGGAAACAGTAAATTTAAAGGAAAAAGAGGCAGCTTTGTGCCTTTATTTTTCTGTTATTACCCCTTCTTATTGTATAGGTATTTTCGTATTCCTCATTTTAACTTTGATTTTTTTCTTCCTACGTCAACCAATATACCCCACTTGCATATCTTGCACTGTCAAAGTTGGCTGCAACTTGTGGCGTTGGAACAGCGCCGCGGGTGTTGCACCAACAGCAACACGAACAGGCACCGCATCGCTGGCACATCGTATGACAGCGCCAACACCGTCGCATGGCAATGGCGAACCCGTTTTCGGGGTGCCCAAAGACTAAAACCATACCCTGTCTGACACGGGTGCGGGCCAAGTCGGGGCGTTGAAATCTAATACGCATTTTTCTTGCGAAAAAACCAAAGAAAACATTAACTCGAAGTGCTTGCTTCCTAGACCCGAGATTTCGACCTCGCATTGCAAATTTTCATATTTTAATTGTAGCGCCAAACTGGCGCCGTAAGTTGCAAGTTGTGTGAAGAGAAATGAACAGTGTCACCTGTTGCTAGAGTTGCCTGCCGCATCTCAATGGAATGGGAATTGGAATTTCGGATTCGAATTCGGCTCTATAAGTGGGAAGCTAACAAATTGCTTGACCGACCCGTCGACAGACGGTGCGCGTGCGTGTTACGCCCCCCGATCGTTTCCAAGTTGTGGCTTTAATTAAACGATCGAGCCGAGGCTCGGTATGCGCTCGACTCGGCTTCGGCTCGATTCAGTTTGGTTTCGCTTGTCAAATTCGCTGACAGATAAAGCCATTTGACATTTACAGGCATTGGTAACATGGCAAGTACCTCCCTCCCTCCCTCTGCCCTCTTTGCCATACCTTTTTTTGTCGAATTTGTATTAATATCATATCGTATAAAAATTTGGATTTTATTTAACGTGCAACAACACGACATGTTGCTCGACGAGGCAGATAAAAGGCGATTTATATGTGTCAGTCGTGAAATTAATTGGGCTCTTTTTACTTGAGTCCGTTTGTAATCGCGACTCATGGTTCATTTTAGTACCTAACCAATTGACAGTTTGCTACCAATTGTGGTATCTGCAACAAATTGTTGTTACTGTTGTTGTTGTTGCTGCCACATGTATTTAGTATATTTCATTTTCATTAATTTATCTCCTTTTTTATCTCTCTTTTTCACTTGGTGCAGCTCCCGTGAACTTATCAAAGCGGCCATTTTGGATAATGACTTCATGAAGAACTTGGATCTGGCGCAAATACGTGAAATTGTTGATTGCATGTATCCGGTTAAGTATCCAGCTAAGAATTTAATCATCAAGGAGGGAGATGTGGGCAGCATTGTGTATGTTATGGAAGGTAAGTTGAAGTATATTTTCACCATAGTGTCTAAAAAAAGAAACAATCGGTTAAGTTTATTCGTCAATTGGAGTAGTGGAAGAGTGGAATTATAGAAGTATTAAATAAAATTTCTTTTAGAGTTTTATTATAAATTATAAGTATGAAAATTTATCAATATATAAATATTATATAGTGATGGAATTTTTAAGTATGTACAATATAATTGAAAAACCTCAATTTGTTCTCAGATTTTATTATATAATTAAATTTATAAATATTTGATTGGTTCGTATGAAAAAATATCATTTAAATTTCATTAGTCTGTAGAAAGATATATATAGCTTTTGAATTAGATTTTTTAGTAAAGTTTTACTCTTTTATTTGATACTCACCAATTACTTTCTTAATTTAAGTATTAAATAATTTATTTTTTATAATAAAAGAGTTTAAATTAGATTGTCTTAAAAGGTTTAGCTATTTTCAAAATAAAATTCAATAATTCAAATAATTCACATCATTTTGTTTAATATATTTGATTAATTTACTCATTTATTTGTATTCTATTTTATTAAATTATATTATTTAGATTATTTTATACATTCTATTTTGTTTATTTTATTCTTATTAGATTATTTTAAAAATTTTTTTTATTTTCAAGTTTATTTATCTATTGTTATTTAATTTCATTTATTACGGATTATTTTTTATCTATTTTGAATCCTTTTATAATGCCGCTACTAAGTATGCAATAGTTTTTGCCAATTAAATGCCCTGCCTTTTTTGAAACCACCACAAAGTATGCAATGGAAATTTAAAAAGCTAAAACTGCATACCAGACCCCCTCTCTTAACCCCTACCACACACACACCTTACTTATGTGCTGCAGCCCACAGTTACAGAGCGTTGCAGTTCCGTCTATCGATCGTGCAACTCGTTGTGGCAGATAAGCCACATGAGCGCACCTACTGCTGCCTGCCACACGCTGCACGTGCGCACAGTGCGGCGCCGCGACTTGTGGTTTGCAGTTGGTCTTTGGTTTTCAATACATAATTCTCTCTTGAGTGTGCCCTCCCAGCAATGCACTCTAGTCGCACCCACACAGATAAAATGTCATCGGGGCAGCTGCTCCCCAAGCGAATTTTTCTTGATTTTCCTTTCATTTTGGTTTGTTTGTTTGTCGCTCTGCTCTGCTGGGTGTGTTTGTCGCTCTGTCTAATTGTTGTTTTAAATAATTCGACTTCAGCTCAAGGCTTTTTGTTTGTTTTGTAGTTTTGCGTTGACTTTGCGCATTTTAATTGCGCTCTGGGCGACGGGCGACTAATTGCATTATATAGTCCGTAGTATACCCAATTACAATAAGCTGCAAAGGTGACGCGAGCAAAAAACGAGACGTCGTTTCCTCATTAAGACAAAACCCCGTTGATGATGATGCATGCAACAGCAGCAGCGACAGTTGGCTGTTGCCGTTCCTTAAGCTGTGCCGTGCAACCTCCGCACTTGAACGCCGGCTGCACTTGGGGCACACCAACAACAACAACAACTACAACAGATGTCATACTGCAGCTGTTGCCACAGGCAACCAATACACATACGCTCTGGCTCTCCCACTCTCCCTTGCACTCTCTTTCTCACTCTCTCCCTGAGAGCAACTTGATCTGTGCAACAGATGTGCCAAAATTGTCAGTGCCGGCAATGTAGGCGTATCACGTACCCTAAATCAATGAAATGATAACCCCCGTGTACATCCGTACACATGACCAAGTTTGACAAGTCAGCTTTAAAATAAAAAAGCTGTGATAACAAAAAGTACGTGTGCGTATACGTTGAAATACTTTGATAAGGCGTTTGGTTATTTGAATAAATACAAAAAAAAATAAGTGTTACTGATTAGAATAGAGGCCGCTGTATCAGCGCGCGTCGTCTGCGACTTCTGTGAGAGCATCACAACAAATAAGTTAGTCGTTGAATCGATTGGGAAGTACTCGTATAAATATAGAATACTTTAGCGGAACACGAGCCAAAAAAAAAAATAATAAAGCTAAGCAAAAAATAAATTATATGTACTTTAAAAATTAATCTTTAGGTTCGGTATTATAGGGGTATAATCATGGTCAAAGAATTTCAATTTCCTATCAATCTTGAAGTTGAGAATGGTTTGTATTTTGATGCTGTAGCATTTCTAATCTAAATAGAAGGCGATTGAAATAATATTGGAGTAAGTTATAGATGTTTATTTATATAAATCATAGTAATGTTTTAAATATGTAGTTAAAACCGGTTCCATCAGTTTATGATAAAGCGTCTTGAAGGCGTCTTAGTTTTCATTATTCACATAAGATCTAGTATTAAAGACTAGATTTAATGCATTAAATAAAAATAATAATATTAATTAAACAATAAATAAATAATATACATATTATAGTGACAACTCCTTGAATAAAGTTTCTAATTTTCAGTGGGCAACAGGGCTGCAAGGTCAGCCTTTTTCCGAACAGATCTGTCCTTTAATTTTTTTCTCCTAGCCTGAGAAAATCTGTACAATTTTTGAATTCTTGAATAAAACGTATCTTTGACATAATTTTAATAATTAATTAATTAATAACTGTTCTTAAAATCTATGAACAACCACTTGATTTGTATACAAATCGTCATCCAAATTATGCAATTCGATTTTCATTCATAAAAGAAACATGTTCAAGCAGAAAATATTTCATAAATATTATAAATATATATTATTATATTATAATTATGTATATTAAATATTAAGTACCAAATTAAAAAATATTTGTACATGTTTATTCTATTAAAATATAAAACTTTCCTCAACAAAATATAACGCTACTGTAGCGCAGCTGCAAGTCGGCCTTGCCCTGTGCAAAATTAACGCACTTGTGTTCGTTGGTATTATGCTGTCTGCATGTGAGTATGCGTACACATATGTGAGTGAATGTGCGTGCGCATGTGTGTGTGTCAGTTGCTCTCATGCAGACTCTCTCACATGTTTTATGCTGTCGTCGCTCTCTCACCCGCGCTCAGCTGATGCGCACACACGAGATGAAGTTCGCGCGCATACGAAGCTGCTGTCGGCACACTATTGAATTGCTCTCACTCTCAGTTGCGCGCTCTCACAGTTGCACTCTCTCTCTCTATCGGCTCTCTCTCTTGCTGAGTGCGCAGGCTGTTCCGAATCACAGCAGCACATAACATCAGCTTCGCATTCGTTCGGTAGGCAGCGTAGCGAGTGAACGTGTGACGCGCATGCGCGCTCGGCCTCAACACAAACAACAACGAACAAATTACAACAACAATTTCGATACTCTCGTAAGCGTAACAATAACAACAACATTGCAAACCGTGTTCGCGTGAGTCGCGTGCGTCGTGCTTCGTGAGTCGTATCGCAGTTGCAATTTTTGCATATTGTGTGTTATTGTTGTTGTTGCCTGTGCATGCTTCGTCGCGCGTGGAATATTGCAACAACAACAACAAGAAAAGGCACAACTAAAAGAAAAATAATATAATACTTATGTTTAATAACTGAACTCTCCGTTGTTGTTATTTCTCTCCTCCTTCTGTTGTTCTCTGCACACGCAGCAGACACAGACACACACATACACATACACTCGTGTTCACAATGATAATTACAATGGGGTTTAACACGCTTTTTTTGCGCTATTTTCAACACGAAAATTACATAAATAAAAAAACATTTTGTTTTCTTGTTCCCCTTGCCTTCACTCTTCCCCACCTTTCGCATCGTTTTTCCCCATGTGTGTTTACAAAACCAAATCGACCCGGCTATAAAACCAGAAATTATGTTGAAAACCCCAACAACAACAACAACAATGTGGTTTCTACGAATTGAAGAATTCTTGAGGAGAAACAAAAAGCAAAAAAGTCAAACAAAAAGAAAAAAAAAAAAAAAGTGAAAGTGTATTTTTTGTACTTGGAGCGCGATACTGCCCACACTTTGTGGGCGTGACATGCATAGATCGAAGACAGACTACTGCAGATAGACGATAAGTGGTGGGAGGGACGGGGGGAAACAAAGTGGAACGAAACAAAACGGGAATCAGCAGCTCTAAAGTTACAGTACATTTTACCTCAATTTTGTTTTTGTTGTTTTTTTATTTCGTGTGCGATTGAACGACGAAAAGATCACTTGAAGAATTCCGGTTTTGTGGTTTTCCACAGTTGTTGTACCCCCTCCCCGTCTTCCCCCCGTTCTCTACCCTACCTGAGTTCGTATTTCGCGCATTTGTATTTTGTCGGTCATTGGTCCGACGTCGAAAAAGACCGAAAAAATACTCAAATAAAATGTTCGAAAAGGTCCAAACAAAAATGCCAAATGTCGACACGACGAAACCAAAAAAAAAAAAAATAAAAAGCCGTAACTCGACTCACAATTAAACTGATATATGTATGTATGTCTTGGAATCGTATGAAGATTACGTACCCGATATAAATCGAGTCGTGCAAGAATGTCAAGAAGAGTGTACAGTGGAGTGTGTGTTGGTGTTGAGAAAATCTCATGTTTGCAGAAAGTTCTATAAAAATGCGGAAAACGTGGGCCGCATATCATTGCAAAGAGCATGAAGAAGAAGCTGAATTATCAACATTAAATTAGAAATCGTGCGAAAGTTAAAGACAATCAAAAAGCCACGGCCTATAAAGAGAGAGAGAGAGAGAGAGAGACTGAAGAGATCTACAGCTGGAAGAAAAGTGTGTTAATGTTGTGCGTTTTGTTTAATTCGGATTCTTCTTTGTTGCCCCATTTGACTTCTTTCATAGCTCATTTGTCTCAAGTGATCGTTAAGCCGGGAGTACCGCGGGGGACTCTCACTTTTCCAGTAGCTTTAGGGGCCTTGCCCGTTCCGCCCCTTCATAACATTAGGTTACCATCTGTTTGACTTCAACTTAACGAGCAAGAGATCTTTTTCTGCTGAATCTCTGATTGAGTAACTTACGACGGAACAGGTTGATCAAGCATATCGGGAAAATAAGTAGATCATTGGGAAATTAACTGAGGCCAAATGGGGAAATTAGTTTATGGAAATTATAGTATTTCAACTCATGCCAATTGACATTTAAATCTTGGGGAATTTCCTATCTATAGCAGCTTCTGTCTCTTTACTTTTAATGAGGGAATTTCTTGTTATTATTAGTGACTGATCGTGTTTATTGATTTGTCTTGTCTACACAATTCGTAAAACTCAAACAAAAAGTTTTATATACAACTCTGGAGATGAGATCATTTATATTTATTCAATTCTTCACTATTTCGGCATCGATTGATCGATGTGCTATCAATTTAATTCCCCCCCTCTCTCTCTATCTTTACTATCATTAGAGAATCTTATGATCTTGATAACTTCATTATAAACTGTAGTGTTATTTTTTGCCAATTTTTATTATGATATTACTAAAATGTTATTGCTTCACGAGGTGCTGCAAATGAGAGAGAACTCGATAATTTATCGTGATTTTATGATACTTGTAAAGTTCATTGTGAGGATCATTTAATTGATTCGCGAAATGGAAATCTCCAATGTCAAGTGATTTCAATTAGCAACCAATGTCTCCGTACACTCTATACATATATACCTTCACAAAAGTGAAATCGGGAACGAGCAAACAATTCCATTACGAATATTGTTGATACTCTGGTTATATGATCGTTCGGCATTATCACAAAATGATTCTTCACTTGTATTCATATCTAGTTTCAAGTTCACACGAGAATACCGCTAAACATAAAGGGGGAAAGATACGAGAGACCCTATTACAAATTGCGCATACATTATCTAAGATACAATCGAGCCTGTTTAGTGTCATGCTAAAAGGGGAATATATATTCTATAAGAATAAACAAATTATACCAGTTAAAATTTTCAAATTTTGTTGGCTAATGAGCTCACAAGCTGTTACTCCCCGATTCTGGTTTGACTACAATCTAAAAAAGTTTAGTTCCAGACAGCGACAGCGACAATATTATCTATAAGAAATGCACGTCAATCAGTTTTGAACTTTCTTCATTAGCATAGACAGACAAAAGGCAGACAGAGGCATGATAAATATTTATATTTATTATAACCATAAGAAATGAGGACAGTCCAGCTAAACAAAAAAAGTGACTAACTTAATGGAATTTTTAATGACAAGTTGGAGACAGAGACAGATAGAGTGAGTAAAGGAAGAGGTACAGAAATATATAGTAATAGTAACAATAATGATATCGTATGTGAGGCAAGCGAAGTTGTAGTGAGCTGAGATTATAAAATCTGCTGCCCTTGGCATATAAGGCAACTGTCTGTGACTAACCTAGCTTTAATTGAGGCTGGTCACAGCGACTGGGCGTCTTGACGCGCAGACAACCGTTACGTTTGGCTATAAATAGCCAAGAGAGACAGAGATATATGTATATACATAGAAAGCGAGAAGGAGAGAGAGACAGTTGCAGAGAGGGAAACAAGCGAGCTTAAGCCAAATGTTAAACCGCTTTTGCAAATTCTCGTCTCTCAATGCGATTGTATTCAAATCGCACCACACCGCGACCAGCTTAGCCAACTTGCTGACCTTGCCCGGACAGCTCCATTAAGAGCCGAACACGTCCAATATTGCAAAACCTTTTTGGCCAACAGCTGCAATCGAGACAAACTCTACTATATCGTATATCTCTATATAGCATACTGTGTCTTTCAAGTTGTTCAACTTTGCGTAACGGATTTCCGCATTGAATTGTTTTTCGGCCGTCTTTGAACTCTGCCCCTTTCCGGCGGCGCCTTTCGGTTTTTCAAACTTGTTTAATAGCCAAGTTTTCCAGTTGGTTTGTTAACGATTGTTATCGTGAAAACTGAGGGAAAGGTAAGGGAGGAGAAGGTGTTATCGTTTCGGGAACTTGTTGTGATGCCTATTTGATAAGCACACATACCTAGAGTTGTATCTACTATTTTCCACTCATTGATTCTGTGTTACAATTTACGCAAATTGTTTCTGTTTACCCGATCGTTGTGAATGAACGAGGCAACGATCATTATGATCAGCTTGTTCAGTTCGCTTGAGTTATCACAACACTCATAATTAACTGGGTAACACCCGGGAGTCAGTTTGAGTTTTTTGTCGTAGTGTATACAACATGATTACCGGTAACCGGTGCAATGTGTGAATTTGTTTAGCGTTGCTTTCTCAGATTTCCCTCGAAATGCCACGATCAAATATTATTTTGTTTATTTTAAAGATTTACAAAACTATCTAAGAGTCATTGAATGGAATTTGTAATCTATAAAGTAATCACAACTGTGTGTAGATTAGTCATCCTCAACTCGTTATTGATCTACAATATTTTGTTTTGCCTCGATCAGCTGCTACATTAATGAAAACCAAACAAAAACTACTTCAATAAGCAAGTGCAGACTTGAGATCTGTCTTCGTTTAGCATTATTAACTCTGATTGATCTGTCACGATCGACTTCTCTGGCACAGCTGTTGATTATCGGATCAGTGCAACTGAAAACAATTCGCAGTCAGTTTAAATCCAGTTTTAAGGGTATATTTTTTCATAATTTCGCATCAACTGATCAATCATCCGATTCGCTTTTCTCTTTTCGTTGAACATTTTAAGCAAATCAACTAGTATGTGATCTTTTACAGTGTGTTTGCAGTAACTCTGTTGATCCTGTTAGGATTTACAGTGGCTTGATCACTGATCTTGTTATCTATGCTGTTCATCCTGTTTTTCTTGGCGGTTTCTTTTATGAGCAATTTCTTTGAGCGCTGTTAATCTAGCTATGTTGCTTAGTGATCTTTTAGTCATCTGTTTTCAAATTTTTTTTGTGAATTTTCAGTGTTATAAGTTATCTTTATTGATCAACGATCTAGTTATTTTTGCTTTGATTGATCTTGCTTTCATCAAGTGATCTTTAGTGATTACTTTCTGCTTACTTATGTAACTAATCAAGTTACGATCTTAAATTGCTTGTGTGATCTTTAATG
This sequence comes from Zaprionus nigranus, assembly GCA_018903425.1. Classification (NCBI taxonomy): domain Eukaryota; kingdom Metazoa; phylum Arthropoda; class Insecta; order Diptera; family Drosophilidae; genus Zaprionus; species Zaprionus nigranus. Next base: position 1,117,049 of record JAEIGD010000025.1, read on the forward strand.
ATGATGCTTTCATGAAAAAAAAAAATCTTAAGTGATCTACGATCTAGTTATATTTACTATTGAATATGATTGACCTAGCAGTCTTCAAGTGATCTTTATTCATCACTTTCTTCTTACTTAGTTATTCAGCTGCGATTCTAAGTTCATGGCCTGTGATCTTCAGTGATCCCTCACCATATTTTTTTAATGATAATCTTTATTTATTGTTGCTATTGATCAATTAATTTATTTAATACAATTCCAATTCTATGTTGACTACAAGTGATCTTTAGCGATCTCGTTACATATTTTTGCTGTAACTTCAATGATTAAAGTGATCTTCATTAAAAAGTGATCTAGTTATCTTTAACTCAGTTAAACTAGCTATGATCTTAAGTTTCTTAGTGATCTTTAGTTGCTTAGTGATCTTTAGTGATAATTTAATTTAATAATTTAATTTAATTTAAATTATTATTTATTTATTATTTAATATATAAAGTGATCTTTAATGAACACTGCTCTAGCTATCTTTGCTTTTTGTCATGTTTGATTAGTTTTTTTCCTTTTATCAAATGATCTTTAGTGATCACTATCTTCTAAATGAGTTAATCCAGCTATTATCTTAAGTTGCCTAGTGATCTTCAGTGATCTCTTTATATGTCTTTGCTGTAACTTTCCCTTGTGATCACTTGCTTGATCGGTTATGCTCTACTCCACTTAACATTGCTGAAGTCATCATTCAGTACGTCATCTGTGTCTGTCATCATCTATTGTAACTTTCCCACACGCCCTTCTCTAGCAGTGGCCTTCCCCCTCTCTCTCCTTCCTTCTCCCTTTGATTACATGCAGCACACGCTTTTTTGAGGGCAATTTGCAATGATGATTCAAACTGCGTACACTCGTTCCTTCATTCGTTCGTTCGACACGATTCATTCATTCACATGCTTATTCCAATTGCAATAACAGCAGCAACAATAATAACAACAACAACTCGAAACTAATTGTTGTTTATTGTAGCGAATGATCCATATGACAAAACTCACGTTCATCTGAGGGGAGTGTAGACAACAACAACAAAAAAAACTTCTTAAGTCTCTGCAAATATTTAAACAACTGATCGAGTTACGGATCTTGTGTGTGTGTGTGTCTCTTTAGTTTGCGGAAAGTTCAACGCGAGGTTCGAGGTTTACACTACCAACAACAATAACAAAAATAACAATAACAATATGCAAAGTGTGAACAAGTTGGAAAGCTTTCAACATGGACAACAAATCGCTTGGCTAATATAAATAATAGAAAACCGTATACAATTTAGGTATTGCTTGACGAAGGGCCCTCTCCCCTACCCTGCCAAAGGGGTACGTCGCGTTGCGCTGACTCGTCAAAATTCCAAGCGCGAATTTCATGAAATGGTTATGCAAAACAGGGCAGACAATAACAACAACAAACATACCCATAACAACAACAACAACAACTTTACTTAAGACACGCCGCCAAACAAACGTATCACGTTGCCAACTTTGTCAGTGAATTAGTGAAATCAGTGAAAAGAAAAACCCAAAAATGAAAATCAAACATTATCCAGGAAAGGCAGTGGACGCAAGTCTCTCGCTGGAAAGCAACAGTGCCATGGGTGCTCTCTATGAGGCCAACTGGTTGCAGGCAGCAACTGCTGCACCTGCTGCAACGGCAGGAGGAATCTCTGTCCCTGTCACTGTTCCTGGCTCTGCCCCTGCTCCAGTACGCAGTCTTAGTCGACAGCCCAGCAATGCAGGCAGCTTTCTGCTTGATGGCATCTCTGTGCTAAGTAAATATCAAATGACGCTGGAGAAGATCAGGCAGCTGGAACTGGAGCAAGCGCGAGATAAACGTGGTGTGGTGCACACCATGAAGGAGCTCAATGGTTATCGTCCCTCGGCATTGCAACATCACAAGCAGCAGCTGCACAATGGTTGGGTGGAGGAGCAGCCAGAGGAGATTGAAGAGGAGCAGCACGCGAAGAATTCTACTAAAGCTGCCCCTACACCGCCTGAGCCTGCTAGTGTCAATCATTATGTGCTTGATCCTACGGAACGTCCACGTTTGCCACGCCCCCGCCAACAGGTATCAGTGAAGCCGCCCTCGCTGCGTCGCTCTCAGACAATGTTGCAACAGTTGCCACCCAGTTATGTGACACTGCGTGCCTCCAAGATGAAGAACAACAACACCAGCAACAGCAGCAGCAGCGCCGTCTGGGATCATCAGTCAGAACGCGTCATCTGCCAGCAACCGCAACGTCTGTTGCTACCACCCACAGAGCCGCCACCTGCACCGCCCACGCAAGGCGCAAAGCAACGTGCCGCCAGCAGCAATGGCAACAGCAAACCACTCAGCCGATCCCAGACTAGTGTGCAACGTTATGCCACCATTCGCATGCCACATCATTCCACCTCACTTTGTCGTGCCACAGTGCCACGTGCCCCAGCGTCGGCACCAGTAGCGCCTGCTGCCCCAGCAAGGCGGCACAGCCTGGAACAGGCACTGCAGGGATTGAGACTGGAGGAGACGAGAAGCCAACACATCTCGCCCACAGGCAGCAGCAATGGCAGCTCAAAGGATCTCAATGGTGAAGGCTTCTGCATACCACGTCCACGTCTCATTGTGCCCGTGCATACCTATGCAAGACGGCGACGCACCGGGAATCTCAAGGAGCAATCAACGACACAGCAGGAGGAGGAGATTGAGAACAGTGGTAAGAGTAGAAGGGGGAACTGGGTGAAGTATATGTGGAAGGTGTCTGGAAAGGGAGCTTAATGCTGAGCAGATCAAGGAAGGGGTTAAGGAATTTAAACTTGCAACTAGTAAAGAGCTAAACGATAAGTCAGAGGATTGAAGAATTATATACACAAGATTTAAGCTAGTTGTGAAGTCTTTATTTGATCTATATAGCTTTCATAATACGTACATTACATAAACTATACTTGTAGGTGTGCGATTTACTGAGAAATTAAATTAATGTGGGGCATCAATTAGATAGCAGTTTATTCTGTAAACAACAGTCAAATGTTCCCATTCGACAAAGAGTATATTAAAGATAGGTTAATCAAGGCTCTTATTCTTATATTTTGCTTACATACGAAACTATTATGAAATATTATATATCTTTATATTATTATATCCCTGAGTTTTATAAGAGGTTAAAGCTAATAAGGAAGACTATATTTGACTGTAGTATAATGTACGATATACTATATTTGCTTATAATCTACGATAATGCGCAGACTTTAACTTTATCTGAAGCTGTAAGATTCAATACGAAGTTGACAAACTCTTCAGTTAATGTGAAGCATAAATAAGTTAGAAACTACAGAAAACTTAAGTTACAAGTATATATTCATAAATTATATTTAATTTTAATTTATATTCATAAATTTTTAAATAGATTAGACATATAATATATAAGTATGTCTTATATATAATGTATAATATTTTATATTACTAATTTGAATACCTTTCCTATCTGTTGCTTTCATTAGCGCAAATTTTTTAGAATAAACTAATTAATATAAAATAAGTAAGATAGGTTAATAATAAAGAGTTGACTAAAGATATAACTTACCTACAATATGTAGAATTCGATCTATAACTCTATACAGATTCTAATATTAAAATCTGATAAATCTTACAGCTATATTAAGTCTTGCAGTAAACAATTTGCCTTATTTATTTACCCATTTCCTTCTTATTCCCCTCTATCTCCCTCTTCCTTTCTCTCCAACTGACGAATCAATTTTGTTTACTAACAAATCCCATCATGTACACTTGCTAATCAATTCTTCCATACTCTCTTTCTCAATTCCAGATGGTCGCGTTGAGGTTTCTCGTGAGGGCAAATATCTCTCAACATTGTCTGGCGCTAAGGTTCTCGGCGAATTGGCAATACTCTACAATTGCCAGCGAACGGCAACAATTACCGCCATCAGTGAGTGCAATCTGTGGGCGATCGAGCGACAATGCTTCCAGACGATAATGATGCGTACCGGCCTGATCAGGCAGGCAGAGTACACGGATTTCCTCAAGAGGTGAGTGGGGCGATAAGGTGGTGGTACTGATTAGAGGTACGCAGAGAGGATAAATAAGAAATAAAGTATATGGAGACGCATAAAGAGAGGTATGAGCTAGGAATGCAGTCGTTATTGAGATAGATGATAAAAATAGGGTAAGGTAGCCCTTAGACTAGATATCGTTAAGTGGAGCTATCGATAGGCAGTGATGCTGATACAAATGAATGCAGTAAAGGCAAGTTTACAATAATGAGGGATAGCGATAATGTGAGATGTAAATTGGATAATTAGGAAGATAATTAGATACCGATATTTGTACATATAATAGAAAAGGGTACCACAGACTACGATCCGGAGACGGAAGTGTTGAAAACTGTATTGTTGACAGAAAACAATAACGATAATCAATAGAAGATTATAATAATATGCAGAGTGAATGATATCGATAGAAAGGCAATGAAAGTAATAGGTATCGATAAAGAAACACTTTTCTTCTTTGTCAATTACTAAAGAGAGGGGAAAGATATCCTATTCATCTCAGATAGTGGAAAAAGAGATCCCCATTCAAATTTTCCTTTATGAATACATATTACTTTCATTACCTTTGTAAACTATTATATCAATTATATATAGATAAGGAGAAGTAACCATAGGGAAAACTATAAAGGTAAGCTATATCAATACACAAAGAGAAAGAAGGACGTAATGGAAATGCCATTACGATGATGCAAAGACAACCAGTAAGAAAGCAACAGTCGCGCAACACGCGACAGTGGGATACCCTTCGACCTAGTATGTTCCCGTATAGTTTAATTTGTTAAATTCATACACATATGCATATGCACATGCTTTGAAATGAATCCCGACAGATGGCGCTCGTGCTACGCGCTCGCCCGCCTCCCCTTGTTAGCTGACAGAAGCACTTGGTTTTATGCTCATACTTTCTTAAATAACTTTTGTGTTTATTGTCCGATCGGACTGAAATTTGGAGACTACGTAGATATTTCATTAAGCTTAGTATATGTTAAGTCAGAAAGTTCTATCTTTTAAACAGCGCTTACAAATTGAGTTCAAAAATTAAATTATTGATTTGTGGGGGCGGTGGGCGTGGCACCTAACATTTGAAATAAACTTGATCTGCTTGATCCACACAGGAGTCTTCCTGCCAAATTTGGTAACTCTAGCTTTTATAATAGCTGAGATCTGTGCGTTCATACAGACGGACAGACGGACAGACAGACAGACATGGCTCAATCGACTCGGCTTTGATCCTGAGCAAGAATATATATACTTTATGGGGTCTCCGACGCCTCCTTCTGCCTGTTACATACATTTGCACAAAGTTAGTATACCCTTTTTGACCATTTTCAATGGTCGAAGGGTATAAAAAGAGCGATCATTAAGAAGATGCATTATTAAAGAAGGAATATCGATATCGATAAGTTTCAAGCGGAAGATAAGTATTTAGCGAGAGACACCCTTAGGGCAAGGTATACCATACCATACATGCATATGAGATGTCAATAACACTGAAGATCGATCAACTTTCAGCTTCCTCGATGCATGTTCGTTTTTAATTAGTTTTTTCTGCACTGTAATTAATGTGAATTTGTACTAAATTGTATCGATTCCGCAAGTTTTTGACTCGATTTAAGGATTTTTTTCTGCTATTTTGATCGCGCTTGTTTTGCTGAGGCAACTTTCTCCATCAAATGGGCAGACAGCTACGGCTTCAGCTTCAGCTTGAGATGGAGCTGGTGTAGCTGAAGCTGAAGCTGGAGACGAGGCGACGCGACGCGACGTCGTCATGGTCATGGGCGTCTCACTCATATATGTCTATTGCGATGACGTGCACTGCTCAAAAATGGACACAGAGTGTAGCGCGAGATGTGGCGGCCAACGAACGCATAGAAATTTTCTTCTTTCTTTTCCATCAAATGTGCAACCAGTTTGTGCCCCAACTTGAGGCACCACCGCCAGCGTCTTTTGGCGCCGTGAGTGACCGACAAATTAATCGTGTTTAATTGAACGCGTGCAGCAACAGCAGCAGCAGCGGGAACAGTTTTGTCTGGAGGCTGTACCCCTTTCCCCTTCCTCTTCTTCACTCACCTCCCTTAATGGGTGCCTCATTTGGCATTAAATTGCACAAAAATGGGTAGAGAGAAAAAGCGAAGAGAGACTGAAAAAAAGTGCATTACGCCAAATGAAATGGAAAGTGCATTAAAAAAGCCTGCAAGACCCTGACTTGGCACTTTAAATTGAGCCCGCAGCTGCTGCCTGCAGATTTAGTTGAAGACTCTGAAGCTAACTCAAAGTACACTGTAAGAAATGGGCTAAAAGAAGCAAAGAGTTTACTTTTTCTTTAATTAAAAACCGAACTTACAATCCTGATTAAAACACTTGATACATCTTGAAACATTTAACCGGGTCAGAAAAAGGGGTGAATACTTAAATGTACTGTGAAAATAACTACAGATATTCTTGAAAGTGATCGTAAGTAATCGTAAGTTGCTTTCACTATCATTGCACAGTGGGAAAAAACTCGTTTTTTGCGGCATCAACTCTACCTTTAAAGCTAGAAACTCTGAATTTGTGGTGTATTACTAACAATAAGTCTGAATTTCGGTTTTTTTGTTGTATATATCTCCTTTATAATTACGAAGATAAAATAAAAACTTTAGTTATATATAAGTTATTCAGTGTGAGTTTATAATTTAAAAAAAAAAAGTGTTTTTAAAGATTTTTCTGTCATCAGCACCTGAAATATCTGTAATAAAAATGTTAATTACATGTATGTTCGTTTTATGTATATATATTAATTTACTTATTATAATGTTAAATCGTCAATAGTTTTTTATCCAGTTCTATGGTCCCTAATCCAAAAATTTCCATGTCATAATCTTCGTCTTCTGCATTATTATCAACAATAAATGAATTTGAAGTGGCGATATCTGAGCTTCCAAAAGCGCTATGACTTCATTTCAAACACTAGTTTACAGTAAAAACTTACATCGATTTAATCAACTTTTATCGAAAATAACTCTGTTGCTGAAGGTAAAATTAAAAAAATTTTTTTTGAGTAGCTTAAAATGTCGTTTAATTTATAAAATTTTTTTTTTTTAAATTTGCAACAACTTTAACCCTTAACATGGCAACAACTCCGATTTTCATCATTTTTTTTTTTTTGGAAGACAAAAGTAAATAAAAAATACACTTCTTTTTATTTTTTAAATTTATTTAGTTTTTTTCTTTATATTTTTAAAAAGGGGAGTGATGCATTTCTGCATCAAGTGCGCTTTAAGGGAAAATATTTTTAAACTATCCCGTAGCATGGTAATTATAATCATCATTACAATTTTATTGTTAATGTATTAATTTAAATGAAAGTTTTTAAAACAATTATTTCTTTTATTAAAACATAAGAATACGCCACATTTGTCGCACTGCGTTTTGGAGAATCCAGTGCAGTTTGGATATTTCCAACGCAGCCTCTTGTCAGTCCAGACAGGCCAATGACCGAATTGATCCTGCCTTTTGTTTGGCATTTGTTGCGAAGGTCCCTTAAGCTTTTTTTTCATCCAATGCATATTGGATGCCAGAGCCACGCTTTCCTTTATTTTTTTTAGCATCCAATTTAGTTAAGGCTTCTGCTATTTGCAAACGAAAATCAGCTGAATTAAGCAACTTGTCAGTTGAGGCCTTCGCTTTGTGAACGCGCTTGTATAAAAGCCAAGCATTGCTTACAGTCAGGTCCAGAAGGTGGTAAAACACTCTAACTTGCCACCTTTGACTTTTTAATGGAAATTTTATATCTTCCTATAATGCTGTCAATCAGGTCAACGCCTCCCATGTAGCTATTATATTGAGATACAGAATACGGACGTTCGATTTCAATATATTCTTTTTTTGTCGATCGAATCGACGGGCCGAATCTTTGGGAACAATTCCAGCATAATTTGATGCCAATCTAACTACTTTGTTGTCCATCCATGATGTCAATGATATATCAACTCCATCATAATTCGTGACATATTCCAAACAAGTGCCTCGTGACATTTTCTTTCCCTTCGAAAATTCATACAACTTACCATTGGTAATTCTGTTGTGCCTGATTGTTCCTAAGGCCAAAATTCCGTCATCAGCTAAGAATTTCAAGAGGGGCAAGGATGTGAAGTAATTGTCAAAATATAGACGATAGTTTTGGTGCTTTGGTATTTCTCTTGCCAATCTGATAACGCAATTAGATGCAGCACCAAGGCCAGGTTCTTGAGGCAATACGATGTTTTCCTTGCCAGTGTCAAATTCAAATTTGTAACAAAACCCTGAAATACCGCTCAGCAGCAACAGCTTATATCCCCATTTATGAGGTTTGTTGGGTAAATACCTTTTCATTTGGTTTCGAGCCTTTGTGGAGCACATTTGTTCATTAACACACAGGAACTGCTCCATTGGTATTTTACCGAAACTTGTGTTCAGTTTCTCCACAACTGGCCTTATTTTTGAAAAGACGATCATGTCGAGGATCGTTAGGAGGTTTTTAGTATTTTTTAATATGTAAAGCTACTTTGATGCATATCTGCAACAAACTGAAATTGTTGATTTATTCATATTCTTATGCAACAAACACAAAAAATCGACAATAATCAAATAAACATAATATTTACCTTTTTATAAATGCAAATTGTTTCCACTAAATCACTTTATTATAATTTTTATTTTTATAAGAAACTGCATAACCAATTGAGTTTAGCGCATTCACAAAATTGGCGGGAAAAGTAATCAGCCTTTTTAGTATTTTAAATAATTTAGTGTTACCAACACTTTTTATATAATAAACGAATGTTGTTGATCTGCATTAAATACATTTTTGACAATTTTATGACGCACATTGAAAAATAATTGTACTCAAACGGTATGATGCAGATATGCATCACCACCATGTTAAGGGTTAAAATTGTAAAAATGCCAAAATAATTGACTTTTTTCCCACTGTGCATTGCCAAGAACTTTAAAGTGTACCTGTTATTAGAATTGGGGGTGTTCATTAAATTATCATAGATAAGTAGATTTACTACAAGTGTTTCCCCCTACTTCCCAAGTGCATTAGGCAGATAATTATTCTTTTCTGCGATTTAATAGTTTTGGCTTTTATTGCAAAGGCTCTTTGGGATTGTTGTCTGCCTGTCTGAATTGCTGGCAACTCTGATTTACGATCCTGTTTTAATGGGGTTCATTAGTGTTGCCATTTAACTGGTTTTATTAGCCATCATGTCCGTTAGGCGAAGATTAAGTGGAGAACCCTATGCTAATGCAGGGGGGGTTTCTTCTGCAAAAACCACATCATCCAAAGTCGTAAAGTTCCTTTATACAATTGCAGTTAAAAGCTTAAAGATCGTTATATATATTTGTGGGGTACTCCACAATATACATAAATATAGAAATTTAATATAATAGTAAACAATATAATAGAGTTTTTATTATTGGTAATTATAATAGTAATAAACATAATACTCTATGGTACATTTATAGGTATTTTATCGGTACCCGCATATGAAAATACAAATAGGATTCATTTGAATCCACAACTTACAGTTAGGTGCGCTAGCTGTGTTCGAAAGAGGGGGCGGGGCCTACTTTTTGAGGCCGGCCGGCACGAGCACGAAACCTAGTCCCAAAAAAAGCACAGGCCCGCACGATTTTTTTGAAAAAGCAGGCCCGGCCCAAGCCAAACACGAAAATTTCAACAAAAAAAACCCATGCAATTTTTTTAATTTATAGTATGTAATATACAAAGAAATTTAGTTAAATCCAATACTTATTAATAATAACAGTGTTATAATATACAGGTTTTTAAACATAACTTATGGCAAGTTCTTATTTAAAAATAAAAATTTTTCTAAGTTTGAACTTTTTAAACGTGTACGACGCTCATTTAATATTATTCCAGAGGTAGAAAATAATCTTTCGCTCGTAGCTGAGCTTGCCGGAATGGCTAAAATGTAACGGGCAAGTCTTTTCATTAATTTGAGGTCACTACATTTCCAAAATTCTAACACATTTTGGTCTGAAATGGCTGCACAGCCATTTAAATATTTTTCGATTTCAATATCAAAAGAATTTAATTGTAGCTTTGGTTTTTTGGAAAATTTTTTATCTTGAGTCCTACCGATTGTGCGGTTCGATTTTGCGGGCCTCCGGACTTTTGCGGGCCTTCGGGCTTTTGCGGGCCTCCGGGCTTTTTTCTTAGGCCCGGGGCCCGCACGAACACGAACGAAACTCGATTTTTAGGCACGAGCACGTTTTTTTGGCAAAAGCCCGCGGGCCACGAAAAAAGCACGGCCCGCGCCCACCTCTAGTTCGAAAGTACTCTGTTAATGAACGGTGTTCAGATACTCTTGTAATAAACCCCAGTTAGGTACCCTAGTTATGTACATAATAAGGTTCACTAGTTGGGTATCCTAGTAAGGTACAATATTAAGGTAGCATAGTGATCTACCTTAATTATATACTTTAGTTAGATATCCTAGTTAGCTACTCTGCTTAGGTCGCCTAATAAAGTTGTTAGTTTTCCTTAGTTAGGTACCTTAGTAAGGTACCTTAGTTAGGAGAGGTACCTTAGTTCTTTTAGAGGTACCTTAGTTCTTTCAACTGTCTGCTATAATGAACTTCTCCTTCCTCTCTTAGTGTGCCCATATTCAAGGATTTGGCAGAAGATACGCTCATCAAAATCTCCGACGTGCTGGAGGAGACACACTATCAGCGTGGCGATTATATAGTGCGACAGGGTGCACGAGGCGACACCTTTTTCATCATATCCAAGGGCAAGGTGCGTGTGACGATCAAGCAGCCGGATACGCAGGAGGAGAAGTTCATAAGAATGCTTGGCAAAGGAGATTTCTTTGGCGAGAAGGCATTGCAGGGGTAAGTCGAGAAACAGGAAATAAAGGAGCAAACTAAGTCTGATAAATTCTCCTTTCTTCCCCCGCAGTGATGATCTGCGCACGGCGAACATTATCTGTGAGAGTCCCGAGGGCGTCAGCTGCTTGGTCATTGATCGTGAGACCTTCAATCAGCTCATCTCCAGTCTGGATGAGATCAAGCATCGTTATGACGATGAGGGTGCCATGGAGCGTAGAAAGTGAGTAGCAAGTGGAGTATATAAACATATATAAAGATCTGATCTAACTGTATGCATTAATTGCTCTAGAATCAACGAGGAATTCCGGGACATAAATCTAACAGATCTGCGCGTTATTGCCACACTCGGTGTGGGCGGCTTTGGTCGCGTCGAGTTGGTACAGACAAATGGGGATAGCTCACGCTCGTTTGCCCTCAAGCAGATGAAGAAGTCACAGATTGTGGAGACAAGGCAACAGCAACATATCATGTCCGAGAAGGAGATCATGGGCGAAGCAAATTGTGAATTCATTGTGAAACTATTTAAGACGTTCAAGGATAAGAAATATCTCTACATGTTGATGGAGAGTTGCCTGGGCGGTGAATTATGGACCATATTGAGAGATAAAGGAAACTTCGATGATGCCACCACAAGATTCTATACAGCCTGCGTTGTGGAAGCATTTGATTATCTGCATTCGCGTAATATCATCTACAGAGATCTGAAGCCAGAGAATCTGTTGCTGGATGAGAAGGGCTATGTGAAGTTGGTGGACTTTGGTTTCGCCAAGAAATTGCAGACAGGTCGCAAGACATGGACCTTCTGTGGCACACCCGAATATGTTGCTCCCGAGGTGATACTGAATCGTGGCCATGACATTAGCGCCGATTACTGGTCGCTTGGTGTGCTCATGTTTGAGCTGCTGACGGGTAAGAAAGCAAAGAGATAATTGTCTTATTCTCTGTAATCATTCTGTATCTTTCTCTCTCTCTCTGCAGGCACTCCACCCTTCACGGGCTCCGATCCCATGCGCACATACAACATCATACTTAAGGGCATCGATGCCATTGAATTTCCGCGAAATATTACACGCAATGCCAGCAATCTGATCAAGAAACTCTGTCGCGATAATCCCGCCGAGCGTTTGGGTTATCAACGTGGCGGCATTAGCGAAATACAGAAGCACAAGTGAGTCAGATAGAGAAGAATGCAGAGACAGAGAATGCCCAACTAATCCTCTTTCCCACATTCAGATGGTTCGATGGCTTCTATTGGTGGGGCCTGCAGAATCGTTCACTGGAGCCACCCATTAAACCGACTGTGAAGAGTGTCGTGGATACGGGCAACTTTGATGATTATCCAGCAGATCCAGAGGGACCGCCACCAGATGATGTCAGCGGTTGGGATAGGGACTTTTAAACAATGTGTAGACTCTTTTACTATATATATATATGACGCTGCTCTCTTGCAAAAAAAACTGAAAGAGAGAAGAACAAAGAAAGTAGAGAGAGAGGAAGAGGAAGAGGTAGAGGTAGAGAGAGAGAAGAAACCTTCTGGGTGCGATGCGTTTTAGTCAGGGCTAAGCTACCCCAACTTTCCTCAACCAGTTCAAGTCTCCGATCTGAATGATATCATATGTGAACATGTGCAACAACTATGAATTTATTAACGAGTTTATGTTTATACTATATTATACTATTATATGTTTATATGTATGTAAATTGATTGAGAAATTATCAACTATTTCTAGTTCATTGGAAACTGATATAAATTTTAAGTAGGTTCGTTTACACCAACACACACACACACACACACACGCATGCCAATATGTTATCATTTTTTACTTCTGTTCTGTAAATTGTTTTCTAACTAATGTAAAATTATTGTATCAAGTGGAAACACACAAACACACACACACACACATACATATGTATACATACAAAAATCGGGTTGCCTTATAGTCAGTAAGTTCGCTTCTTATGCAATTATCAATGACCAAGTGCCCCTTTCCCCCCGCACCATTACCCGCCTCATGTCCATATGTATTCAGCTGTCAAAACAATCTTAAGCATTTGTGAAACTATTCTAAATATTCTTCGATCATTAGCATTAGCCATCATTTCTTTATATATATATACATGCATATATCTCTCTATACGTACATATAACTGAGTAAAAATTGACCTTTTAATTAAATGAGCTAGAAATTATAATAAATAACAAATTGATGCGCCTTAAAAGAGTTTGGAACTTATGTTTTAACTTTGTAGACTTGCTTGGGAAAAATGGATAATATATGTATATAAATATTAAGTAAATTAAAACGATTATACAGATTAAAATGAAGTTCTTTTTGGTATTTGAAAGAAAAATGAAAGAAAAGTGAAAGAGAGAGAGAAGAAGGAGCTATACCGATTTGGTTCTAGCTATATCATTTTAAAAACTTGAACTGCTTAAGAATATCATGGTTAGTATGTGTGCCTGCAGATTTTTGATTTATTGCATAGAAAAGAACATTAAGTTAAGATCTAATGAGTTGTAGAATAAGTACAAGAAACTTTTTAAAGTGAAGATTTAGTTGTAGAATTGTTTGGAAAGAACAAGAAACTGTATAGAGCGAAGATTAAGTAGAATCTGAGATAGATTGTAAAAGTTAAGATCCCCTTGATGTTTGAGACCAATGGATATTACGCTACTTTGATTTGGGCTGTGAAAAGAAAGGCTGTGTGAAGTGGATATGAAGATTCTACGAATATAAAGTCAAGATCTCCATGATATTTAAAACATCTGGGATTTATATTGAGTTATATTTTTCTTTACATTGGGCATAGAGTGAAGATTTATACTATGCAATTAAGTTAAGATCTCTTTGATATTTGAGGCAACTTGGATTTATATTGAATTGATCTGCCCTTTTGATTTGGAACTTCTACAGAAAGAGTATATAGAGTGGAGATTTAGACTATGCCATTCTAAAGTTAGCATCTAGAATAGAAAAAAAAAGAGAAAGCCAAATAATCTTTAAATTGACAATAAGTAAAATGAAAAGAAAAGATTGTTGAGTTAAGATCTCAATGATATTTGAAAATAGTCTGATTTTATTTCTCACACAGTAGACACTTTTCGAATTTTCGGTTTCCAAACTTTATTAAATTTATCTTATTTCGATTATGGCACATTAATTCTCTCTACAAATTGAATGCACTTAATAATTTTCATTATTAACCTCTTTAAACTTGACTCGAGTTCTTTTTTTTTGCTCCAATTGCTCTTAGAAATCAGCTCAGTTAGCTCAACTTATAGTGAAAATAACCATCCGTTGAACTTGGGCAAAACTCACGTTTTAACTCATTGGAAAGCAGAAAGACAGAGAAGAAAGTGGAAAAGCACTGTAAATTATATAACTGGCAATAGTTGTAGAATCAAAAACAAAACTCGATTACGTGCGCAAACCAGACAAGAAGAGAAGCCCCAAAGAAAGCTGTGAAAAATCTGCCAAATGCCCCCAACGGCACACTCTATACAGAACATTCTGTGCAGACAGTTCGTGAGACTCTGACAGAAAAATCAAATACGAGAACAGAAATCAAAAAAAGAAAACTATATGAAAAATATCTCATATAGTAAAAAGTATCCCAGCAAGTTGTACAAATAGTACCTATATATTTTTTTGACGTGGAAATCAATTGAAATCATGATAAGCTGGCGTGTACTGTGGCTGCTGATCGTGATGTCCCTGGCAGTGAATGTCGCTCTGCGTTTGGAGAATCAGACACGTGAACATGTCAAGCAGCTGATAGGTGGGTGAGCCACGACCCCCCAAGCCGAGCTCAGGTTCAGCTTCATACCTGCTTTCCCTTCTTCCCTCCTTTAGCGTCCACGGCGGCCTGCAAACAGCCAAAGGCGCCGGGCCTGTGTCGCGGTAGGCAACTACGCTACGCCTACAATCCCCAGACGGGCAACTGTGAGAGCTTCTACTACACCGGCTGTGCCTCGACAGAAAACAACTTTCTTACCTTCGAGGAGTGTCGACGCGACTGCATGCAGCGCATACGCTACTAGACACACGTTCAAGTTTCTACATACTACACATAGGTATACATACATTATATATTATTATTATTATATATTTGTTCACATCAAATAAAAGTTGTTAGTTTTACGTTAAGGAGCCTTCTTTGTGGTCTTTAAGATGCGCCAACTGGCGTGGAGTAGCCAGAGCAGGACGAATAACAGCGCCAGACTGTCCAGCGAATGGTAGACGAACCAATTGAGCTCTGTGCCAGGTGAGTGCAGCAGCTTCACAGCAAACGCGCCATGCTGCAACACATGCTCTACACTCCACACGGCTGTCTCCAGGGGAGTGCGTTGACGTTGATTGAAGATCTGTGATAGCTGCAGAGCACGCTGGGCACAGCTGGCAGGAGGGCGAAGAAAAACAAGGATTAGTAAGCTTCTCTACTTGATGATTCCACTCTGCACTCACCTGGGATTGCTCAGTTGCTGCAGCGCCTGCTTCAGACTGAGCACATCAATGTGCTGATAGTCAAGCTTGAGCCCAATGCCGCGATCCTGAGCCGCATGTGCATTGAGGAACTGGTCACCATAGATGGGTGTCATCAGCAACGGTTTGCCGCAGTGCAGCGCCTCGGTGAGGCCCAGCAGACCTGCGTGTGCCCAGAAGAGCTTGACACGTGGTTGACCTGCCGAGGAAGGGAGTAGAATGAGCCACAATGCTCTTAGTCTTGAGGTCAGGGTCTACTTACAGAGCAGCGCCAGCTGTGGCGCCCACTTGACAAAGAGAAACTTGCCCGGCTTCAGTGGCGGCATCTCCTCCGCATCTGTTTCCCACTTCCAGATGACATTCAATGGCTGCTCATTGAGTACCGCCAGAATTTGTGATAACTTCTCTGCATCGATGCTCGAGGCACGCACCATGGAGCCCCAACTGATAAAGATCACCCCTTGTGTGGATTCCTGCAGAAAGTGCACGATCCTCGGCGGTAACTGTTGCTTCTCGCTGCCATTGATATGCAGGCCGCCCACCTCAAGGAACTGAGGAGTCTGCGGGCGACTACCCAAGTGGGAATAGTGTTGATTGCCCAATATGAATGCGGTCTGCTGGCGTGCCACCTCAGCCACATCTATATCCACATCCAGATGCCGCTTGATCAATGCATTATCCGCTCGATTAGTGTGCCAGCGATAGATCACCTTGAGAAGCTTCGCCTGCACAAAGTTTAGCAGCCGTTCGTGCCACTCCAGTGGCTGTGCGAATCCCACAAACTCAGATTGAATATATGAGGGAGTATCGGGCAGATCGATGCGATCATAGAAGTAGGGCATGAGGGCACACGTGCTCAGTCCGATAATGGGCAAGTTCAGCAGCTTGGCAATGGCCAGTTGGCAATCTGTGGAGAAGTACTCAGTGATCAGTAGATCATAGGGTTCAACTGTGTGCCGATCAAGCACCTTGGCCACATGGTTGCTGGCATAGAGCTGTTCGCAGGCGGATTGGCCATTCACATGCAGTTCGTAGTACTCCTGCAGTAGCACACTGAGCGAACGACTGGGAGTATGTTCGGTGAGGGGCACCTGATTGATTGTCGTGCTGGACTGATCCTCTGCGGCATCCGAGATGAGCAGCTCCTCATAGTTGGGCAAGTGTGCGGCAAGTGGATGCTTCACGTACGAGATGACGGTCAGATGGTGACCCCGCTGCGCCAACTCAGTAAGCAGCGGCAGCACCACCTTAAAGTGGCTGAATCCATGATGAGGGAACACCGCCAGCACATTGGCAGCGCAGGCGGCGTCAAAGAGGCGGTGGCCACAAGAAGAATAGCAATAAATGCCGGCGTCATTAGCTATGCGCTGCTCGTAGTTGACTGAGGAGCTCATCGTGCGCTTACTTAATCACTTGTCAGATTGTAATCTAATGTTAGCGCGGCTTCGGTCTATTGATTACAACATATAAATATACACGTATAGAATATATGCACGTACATATGTATATCAAGTGTTTGTTGTTAATTTACAAGTGAGAAAGTTCTCGATTACTGGCTGTGTGAGCTGGCAACACTGGCTTGTTATCGATCAATTCTGCAAAAAGCATAGCATACTTTTAGCTGCTGTTATTTATTTGTGCTGGCAATGCCTTGGCTGATGTGAGGGACAGTCAATTATTGCACGGCATACTTCCGTGAGCTAGCTGAAAGAAGTTGCTGTTAGATAGTGTGGACTCTGACATGTAGATGGCGCCATCATAAAGTTGATGGCTTTGGAAATGCAGGGAAGGAAGTGAAAAAGTAATTATTGTATATTAAACAAATATGATTTTTAAAAGATTTTAAATTTCGTAAATTATAATTTAAGTGTAATTAAGTGTAATGTAACATTTTACATTTATTTATTTATTTTTAGTTGACTAAAAGCTATGTTATGTTTAAATTAAACAAACATTAATCATATTACTTTTCAATTTATCAAGTGTATTTAAATAAATATTAAACATAAATAATTCAAATAAAGATAAATTAATACATTTTGAGTTTTAGTTATTTTAAATTTTAGTTTATTTTATTTCATTTTCATTCAAATTAAATTAAAAGTAAATAAAACTGAAATTAATAATTTAATTATGTAATTTGAAAATATATAATAATATAAAAGTAGGAATTAAATAAAAACAAATTGAATTATTTTAGAATATAAGGATTAAAGTAAAATATTCATGTATTTTAATATTTTCAACATTTTATAAAATAAAAAAATTTGTAATACTTATAACTATTGATAAAAATGTTTAATCCAAATTCTCTAATAATTTAATATAAAGCATAATTATGAAGTAAATTGAGCTTCATACTTTTTTATACATTTGCTCAATTATTATAATCAATTTCAATCATAAAGTCCATAAATATTCCTTATATTATGCAACATTTCATTTCTTCCCACAGCCATAAATCATGAGTGCCCACTTCCCCTCCCGTTCGACATAGGCCGATCCCTATACAAAGTGCTCCAAATTACAAGCCAATCAGTTGTGAAAAGCCTTGAGAGTATTTCAATTTCGGCAGACGCCCCTTTAAACAAGGCCCTCCAATAATGGACAGTAGTAAGCGTTAATTGAACCTCAAGCAATGCCTATAATTGTAATTGGCAGACAAGAGAATGACAAAGAGAAAGAGAGGGGTAGAAGAGAAGAGGGGCAGTGGAAGCAAGTGCCGACAGTGCAGACGGAGATTGAAAACATTAAGTGAGATTCCGATTTGGTTCGAAATTCCAATGCAGATGGCACAACTCGTTAGTCGCTTCGATAACAGCAGTACATGGTTGGGACAGGGGCAGGAGGTGAGTGCCACGAGGGGAGCACTTGCAGTTGTAGTTGTGGGGGGCGTTGTCAAACGACCCACTTCCCAGCAACGGCGACAACGACAACAAATTGAACAGCGCGATTGGGCCACAGGCAACACGCCTGATAAGAGTGCGTCGAACATGACGACAAACCGTTAAGCGCGCTCCTAAGTGTTTTTTACACTACAGTATACAAAAAATACCAAAACCAGAAAAAACTAACTTCGGCATACCGAAGGTTTAATACACTTCCAGGCCTTAACATGTTTAGTTATTTAAGTGCTAGTTATGAAAAATGGCACAGAATCTCCTAACAATGTTCATGTATTCGTTGACAGATATGTTATATTAACTCTTATCACTGGACATATATAGCATACAATACTAACTACCATATACCAATATGCCATACATAATTCTCTTATGAAAAATCTGTTTTCCTCTCTAAAATCTATAGAATACAATCCAATGAAATCTAAAGAATACAGCTAAAATTTTTTAATCAAATGGATTGAGTGTATATACAATAGATTACTGTGTATTATTGATAACATTAATAAGTTTACTTATTTCGTAAAGGAATACTGTTCTTTATTCATTTTTGTTGTATTCTTTATTTATTTCAACGGAATGTTCCTATGGCAGCTATAGTTTATAATGATCTGATCTGAATGCAATTTTACAAATAAATATTCTATTTTAAAAACTAGAGATATAGTAAATTTGGTTGTAATTAAAATTAAAAATTCATCCGACAGGTTGTATGGCAGTTAAACGATATATATATGTCCGATCTGGATTGTTCCGACTTTATGTACAGCATGCATCAATAAAAGGCTTGTCTGCCAAGTTTCATCAAGAAAGTTCTAAAAATTATATACTTGTTTGCGTTGCAACAGATGAACAGCGCAAGTTGGACTCCCCTGTTGATGCTGATTCAGAATATATATAAGTTATAGGCACGGTTATTGGAATGTGCTCTAAGGTAGGTTTCAAAGTTCTTCCCAAAATCAATATGCTCTCAGCAAAGGGTATAAAAAAGTGTTGTATTTTGTGAGTGAGTGTAAAACACATTTGAGCAAACAGAGCAATTAAAAGTGAACAGGCATCGCATCTGGGCCTCTGAGTGCTGCAGTTCGATAACGTGAACTAGGTGCCCCCTTGAGACCGACCATGCTGCCGCGTTGCTGCTGCTGTGCTGTTGCTGCTGCCGACTCTCGGTAGTTCCACAGACGGCCCCTATAAAAATATAAATATAGATTTTAGATTTCACGATATCATTGAAAATATACAAATTTGAAATGCTTTTCTCATTGTTTCACAACTGTCGATGAAATTTGTATAATGATGTCATGATTTAAGTTAGGATTGGATTTATATATATCAGGAATTTTCGGAGTTTGCGTAATTTATTTATTTGATTAATGTGTAAATCCCATTATGGATAGGGGCAATTTAAGAAATTGTTATATCGTTATAAAATGTGATTTTTTTGGCAACACTGTGTTCTAGGTAGATTGGTAATATTGTGGATTGTATAAAGATAATGATCAAAATATTACATATAATATTATATTATTATATATTATTTGAATTTACTATCGTCAAAAATATTTGTAAGAAAAGAATAAAACTAAACTTTTAATTTTTCGCAGCTTTCGAAGAAATTTGTATTGTGATTTAAGTCAGGATTAGCACTGGTTTGAGAATTTTTATAGATTTGTGCAATTTAATGGCACAGTAATGTGTTTTTGGTTAAATGTATAAAGCCCATTATTGATAAGCTATCACCAATCATGTTATATCGTAATAAATAATATGCGATATCGGTTAGCAACACATAAAATAGGATTTGTTGATGGATAATGTATAATGAAATATGAAAGAATAATGAATAATGAAACTTAAAAGTGAATAATGAAATTTAAATTTAAATGTATAATAAAACTTAAAAATGTAAATATATTTTTTTAATATTATAAGTTTTAATACTTAAATAAATTAATACTTATTTCAGTTTGAATATTTTTAAGATTTTAAGTATTATAATCGTTATATTTATTTGTTTTTCCGTCCGATTAAATGCTATATTTAGAAGTTCAAAAGTTTGATATAGTATGGTATTTTGTTATAGTTTATTAAATTAATATTAATTATTTTTCTGTTTGTTTTGTCCTGTTTAAGAGTGGTGTATTTAATATACCTAAAAGATATTTCAAAATATAATCTTAAATGTAAGATTAATCTAGATGAATCTTTCCCTATGATTTCAACTCAAACACAAGAATATCTAGGCTCTATTGTATCCATATATGTATGCATGTATATATATTATATCATACCAGGTGACAGCTTTTATAATATGTAAAATTTCCCTCAACTTGTTCCATATCTGATCTGATTACTGCAGCACTACCCATTGCGCTACCTTAATAACTCCCTAAGCAGACGGCCCAACCCTACTAAATAGCTACCTAAAGAGCTTCCCAAAGAGTCCAACCTATTCTTTGGGAAGCTCTTTAGGTAGCTCGTCAGTAAGGTTGGGCTAACTCGTAGCGCTACCTAAGGAACTGCCCCACCTTAGCGACCTTAGCAACCTGCTCAGCTGTCGTCATGTCGCTGTCTCAATAAGCCGATAATGATAGCTACAGAAAATATTTTTGCAATATTTATCAATTACACAAAATCACGCCCAGTCAATGAGGCACGTTACCCCAACACCCTTACTACCCTTCCAGCTACCTTCTCCTTCCCTTGCTCTACACTGACGTCATGGCGTGACACGTTCTGGCCATTTGCGCTTTGCTTTTAATGCTCTTGGCGTTCCTTTTGATGGCTTCTTTGTTGCCATCTGAATTCGGACGCGCCTTGTTGTCCTTTTAACTGCCCACACATCCCTGCTGTCTCTGCTGTCTCTGCTGTCTGTCTCCCTCCCTCCTCTCAGCAGGACTTAATTAGCGCGCTGTTTGTGCAGATTTTGCAACATTCTGTGCAGTTATGATCCAATTTGACCCGAGGCTGGTCATTTGTTTGCCCATTTGTCGCTCCTCCAGCCAAGAACGCAGCCACACATCGATAGCCAGGATTAGCAGGGAAGCAAGGAGGTAGGCAACATGTGTGCACAGCAGGCTTGGGCAGCCGCAGGAGATGCGAGACACTGCGTGATCTAATTAAAGTTGCCCACCCCCCCCTCCAACCTTTGTGCCTTCAACTCGTGCCGCTGGACAATGACGGGTAGCCGAGCCAGAGAATAGATAACGGTTAACGCCCCTCAAGACTAGCTGCAGTTCGTCACAATTTTGGAGCAGCAGTTTCCTGCCTCTCCATTCCAGATGGCGCTACTCGAGTGCTGCCGTGTGTGGCTACTCGAATTGATCGGCACTATTGACAATGTATCCCACAACAGACACCTCCTACCTACCGCCTAACTGATAACTCTAGCTATCTCTGGCATTGGCTTTGGCCTGCTTTGAGTGCCTTTACAGACGTGAATGCACTCGTGAATGCACTCAGACAACCAGGTACAGTTGCTGTTAGTCTAATCTCGTGCTGGTGGGCTTAATGGGAACTTGAATTTCTAATTTAACCAGATAGCTTCCCTAGCAATATTAAACAGAAATTTAAAAACATTTTTCTACAGGCATTGCGGGATTATTTTCAGACTGATATCATAATCAAAATACCAGCTGAAGTGCACAGCTGAAGTCCTCAGTTATAGCATAGTTTTCAGTTGAGTGGAGATTAAGGAACACTTTCGTATAGTAACCTCAAAATAACCTCGGTATTGAAAGTCGATTGATGTTTTAGAATTGTGAAAATACTTTTACTCTTTATCTTTAGGTTTAGAAAGTTTGGCTTAACTTATTCTTTATATTGTGTATAAGCGGCTTATTTATAGCTTCATGAAAGTGATTGTAGCATAAGTATATAAATATATACATGCATGCCTATATATTTTTCATATTTGTCTGTACTTTATATAAAAACTGATTTTGGTCAAATAACATAAATACGAAAGTTCGCATTGACATAACTAAGAATACGAAAAAACCTTTAAGACGTTTTTGAATGCCAGAATATTATTGTCAGATTTCTGAAATATATAGAAGTAAAGACATGTTTTCTAAGCACTCTTCTAAAACAACCTCAGCATTAATTCAGAGTTAAAACCTAAACTCCTTAAGCTGATGAAGTCTGGTTTAATTAAGTTAAGGTAGACCTAAGGTTTGTACCCTGAAATACTCATATTAAGTATTTTCAATTTTAATATAAATGAGAACGCAAGCTACAGCCAAGTGTGCTCGACTGTTAAATACCCGCTACACACCTGACCAAAACGATGTCTTAATTATATAACTTCTATGTTTTGCGTATTTTGTGTTGCATACTTTCAGCGAGGTTCTTCGAAATCAGTACATCAATGTAGTATATAAAATGTCTTGAATAAATTCTATCTAAATTATGCGATTGCAACCAAACTTTCAGGAATCTTTTGGCTGTTATTCAGCTAAAATTTACTGTTCATGCTAAAATCTTAAATAACTTGTTGGCAATAATAACACATATTAACACCATATTAGGTCTAATAGTCTCTAAGATTTAGGTTTTCATACGGACAGATTGACAGCCAGACAAACAGACAGACGGACATAGCTATATCGACTCGGCTGTTGATGCTGATTCAGATTATTGATACATATATTGTTGGTGAGGTCTCCCACGCCTTCTTCTGCCTGTTACATACATTTTTGGTTGGCACAAAGTAAATATACCTTATAAGTTAAACTATTTTTGCTGAAAAGCGCCATTGAATCTTCAACTTTTTAACTGGATGTTACCAGGAGATGTTCTATAAAGCTAAAGGAAAAATTAAATAAAATGGTTAACTTTAACATACTTTCTTATGAATGAAATGAGCAATTTTTCTTTATATAAATATGATCAAACATAATAAAAAACGGTATATCTATTTTACAGATATTTTATAGAATATTAGAGCTTTAGTAATTTCAATGATGCTCGATTAAAATTCATAGATACTTTTGATATTTGAAGCTTAACTACAGTGTTCCTTTAATGTTCCAATGCTCTTCTTGAATATAATTTAAACAGTACAAAAATTCGTCAAATTTCTTGGACTTTATAAATTTTTTTCTTTTTAGAACTATTTTCACTGTTAGAGCTTCAGGATATTTAGAAATGGCATTCTAAACCAACTTCTGATTATTTTCATTTCTCAATTGAAATTGTTCCTTATCTCACTTGGCTGCCACCTGTGCAGCTCCATTGCCTTTGCTACTGCAAGGTCTTTGACGTGTTGCACCTCAACAGGAAGTTGATACATTTGAATTAACAATGGCAGAACGACGGTCATGTTTGCTTTCGACTTGATTTCGCTGGAGAGAGTCGCGTGCGAAGATGCTCAGGCAAAAGGAGTCGATGGGCACGCGTACAGCAAAGAAACTTGAGAAATGTTTTACACGTTAAATTGGGCGGACAAAAAGACCAATAAAATGCAAGGCAAGGCAAGGCGAGGTAAGGGCAGGAAAGGGAACAGAAATGTAAATGGGAATTGGAAACTGGTAAATGGGAAATGGAAAATTGTACAGCGTGCGCACGCTCGTTGGGAAGTGAAGGTGAAGCGCATAAAAATTGGCATAAAGATGGCACTAAGAAGTCGTCCTTCCTGGCCGCTGCTGCTCTACCACGCGACGCGTTTTATAAGTGGATTCGTGGAAGAGATTTAATTGATACGAAATTGCTGCAATATAAACGCATTGCTGACGATCGAGGCGCAAGTAGAGAGGGCAGCAGGGGCAGCAGCAGTGGCAGAGAGGAGGCTTGAGGCAGGGGCAAGAGGCAGGTATTTGAGGCAATAAATGCACGCTTGGCCAAAATGGCAGCCAGGGACACGCGCAGAGCAGAGGGGGAGAGGGGGAGTATGAGAGAGAGAGAGAAAGAGAGAGAGAGAGCGATAGCGAGTGGCAACAGCAATTTGTTAGCAGCATTGTTAGCCAGACAAAGTTACTGATTCTCCTCGAGCCAGTGCAGCAGAGTGCACCTAACCGAGCTACGCTCTGCATTCTTCTCTCTCTCTCTCTCTGTCTCTCTCTCTCCCATCTGCCTCTATCTCTCTCTACTTTGCTGTGGCACAATGCGTTGCAGGCATCGCTCATCGCGCACAATGATGTTGCAATTATTGAACCTTCTGTATTTTCAAATTTCCATCATTAATAACACAGGCGGAGACCAAGGTGAACTGTAGAACTGTAGAAAGAACGAGAGAGAGAGGGATAGGGAGGGAGTGAGAAGAGAAGAGAGAGAGATTCCTTGGACGACTCCTTGCTGTGACCATTAGCGAGTTTCGGCGGAATACGCGTGAATTCGTTTTGTCCAACAATGCGACGACTCACTGAGCGCATCAATCGCACAATGAGAGGCAAGAGAGAATTTTTCCGGAATACCGCAGGTAACACCCTGTACACACTGTGTACAGGCGCGAGCTGACCATATACCCTGTACACTGTACAGTGTCCCTGTGCCTGTGCCTGTGCCCATTAACGATCGCAGCAAGGAGCCACATAAAGCGCATAAAGATCGCCTATAATTATTCAACTCGCGTGGGGGCACAGCGCAGTCCAAGGCGAGGCAGTTATACAGATATCTGTATGTATGTATGTATATAGGCAACTATTTTCCGATCTGTTCGCCTTGAGACCACTTGCTGGGTTTGTCAACGCAGATGCTAATCACAACATTAGTCCCAGCTCGACGTGGTCCACTTCAGTTCGCAACGCTACCAGGGGATCTTGGGAAAAATCCCAGCGATTTCTGGCCAGCTTGGGCTAACCTCCCCAGGTCAGGCTTGAGGCTCAAGGCTCTAGGATAATGCAGCGCATAATTGCAATTGGATATCGACTGAGTGTGTGTCCCTGATGCTTGTCCCAAAACAGATAATTATTTGTAACTATTTAGCAGCAGGTTGGCCAAGTACCATCACCAACACGATCACCAGCATCGTCAGATCATGGCCAGAAGAAGTAGAAGAAGATGATGTCCTGCTTCGACTGTTGGGTGGTCCAAGGTGAACTGCCTCAATTTGGATTGGGTTAACCAACTGACGGGGCTCAACTAATTAAGCGATCTAGCTATATGGGTCATTTAGGGAAAGAAGAGATTAGGCTGACAAAGAATTGTGATGAAGAAATTAGTAGGGGTAGGGAAAGATAGGATAGTCAGCGCGGAAAAGGATTGTGATGAAAGATTTAGAAAGGATTGAGTTGTACATTGTCGTAGAATAAGAAACTGGCATATTAAAAACAAGATCTTTGGGAGAAATAGGACTTTATGGGAGATTTTTAGAGAGCAACTTAGGATAGTTAACTAACATATTAAAGATAAAGTAAGTACAAAAGGAACTTAAATAGAAATAGGAATGAGATATTTGTAATAAGATGAACATAGAAAGATGAATTCTAATAGTAATGTAAAAAGAAACTGTAAGATAAAGAGACACTTTGATTGAAAAACTTTAAGTAAAAGATTAAAATAAAACAAAGAATATTCTAAGAAAAAAAATCATTAAGGGAACAACTTGAAGACAAAGGAAATAATTAGATAGATCTTTAAATTAAGAGCAACATAGACTTGTATATATTTGAGAGGAAGCAGAACTTAGAAAACTCTAAGGAAATTATTTCCACAAATCAGTCAATGTAACACCATATTATATATGGATAAAAATAAAAAACTATATCTATAGAAAAGGAATAAAATATGAAGAATAATTATTGATCTTCAACTTGTGCCATAAAATTTAAAATCTAGAAAATTTTACTTACATTTCATTCTAGATATATAGAAAATGAAAATAAGTCTTAAAAAGTCAGCTAAAACATATTCTAGAATATAAGGTAATAATATAATAATTAGAAAAAAGAGGCAAAAAAAGATAAATATATTTTATTTTGATACGATATGAAAGACTTGATGAATACATCTAATAGAAGAGTTTGAAATTCCTAGATATTAAAACTGATGATATCTAATATTTGATAAGAGATAAACTCTTTGGGAACATGCAAATAGTTACACGTATGTAGAAGAAGAAGATTGCTATTTCAAAATATTGTAAACGATTGTCCAACAAGTTATAAGCTGTTGAAAGAGCAGAACTATCCATAGAATATATTTAGTATGCTCAATAATAAAAAACTAATACAAGAAAATAAAACCCAGTATTTTATAGACCATTTTCAAGAACTATTCGTGTCCCCAAGGAAGTTCTAAACGTGCTTATCAGGCCTTGTCTTGAGGATTTGCCGCAATGTTTTCAGTATTTTTGAAACCCAAAACTCTTCTCTTTAATGTGCTGCCTGTGTTGTCAAAACGAAAGCAAACAATCTTCATATGTCAGGGGGCATTCGACTTGCGGTTCAGTAGTAGAAAAGCGACGGGGAAGCCACTCGAGAGAAGCGGCAGAAACTTGAAGTGCAAGAGAACGAACTACCGTTTTTTGACTGCGTTTCCTCGAACTGCACATTACCTCTAAGTACGACAAGGGGTGCCCGCGTAGGGGTACTCCATGAAAAGTGCAATGCACTTAAGAGCAAACTGCACATGGGACCACCCCGAAGGGAAGACCAAGTTCAGCTTCAGCTTGATACTAGCTAGATTCTGAGCTCACTAATAAATACCAAGTAATTTTCTCAAGTCCAGATAAATATGGGGAAAATTCAGCGCGACAATTAGTCTGTGTAAACAAAGAGGGAGAGGCAGGCAAAGAGTGAGAGTAAGTCAGTTTCGAGAATTGTTATCGACAAAGGATTCGGCATCGGGTTACGGGCAAAGGATCGCTGGATCTACAGCTAAAACAGGCGGCAGTATTGCGTAATTTATGAGTAGAGAGCGCCGCAAGGCGAAAACTGTAAACACAACCGTAGAATCTACCGAGTGAACTGAGAATAACCAACGTAGCATGTAATCGGAGCGAGCACTTGACACTCTTCGCTGGCGCTGAAGGACGCGCCCCAGAAGTGAAGTGAATCTGGATCTAGATCTTTTGGTTTTTTTGTTGGTGGGTGCGCACATGTTTGCACTCATAAATCAGTGAATGTTATGGTCGCTGTCCGTCGTCCTCAAAACTGTCTCTTTTCATGTCAGAGAAAACGCATTTTCACACTTTTCGTCGCCCCGTAATTTGAATACTTTACAAGCCTTCGCTGGAAAACCAAAGCGAGTTGAGTCGCCTCATGAGTTGGCAATGGGAAAACAGAGCATTATTAATTACACACTTGGATTGGATTTCTACTTTTCGAGACGGAGTTGGAGTCGCGCTGATTAGATCTGTAAGCGATATTGCCCGCGGGTCAAGTGAAGCGCGTGAGCTGCGCGTCTCAAGCTGTCGATGGGTGGGCGGATCATTAATAGCGCTTTAATTAGACAGTTTCAACTCAAACTCCGTCTCCGGTTTGCTCTCGGCCTCGTCAATAGCTCAGCAGCTCTCAACGGGTGTCAACAGACCGAGCAAATTGAAAAAGATCTAAATGGTGTTGCAAAATATGAGATCGTCTTGAATGAATTGACGACGAACTGATGCCCTTACTGAATTGGTTGAAGTTGAATGAGATTAATGAGAAAATTGAGTTTAATATATGAAACATGAATGTGTTAGATTAAAGTTGGCTTAATAAAGGAAAGAATAAACTATTTTATGGAGTTTCTAAAGTACCTATCATTCGGAAAAAGATTATTTCCTTAAAAGGTATAAAATTATTGTAATATATCATTGAATGGATAATATAATATATTATTGAATTCTTCACATAATTTATTTGATTACTATAATGAGTAAATATTATAAAAATTTTTTGGGATGATTCGATGAGTCTAAAAGACTGGAAATATAAACATACCTTGTTTACTACTACAAATCATTTACATAATATTGGATAATGATAAATAAAACAGAACGTTGATGATTTTCTGAAAATTAAAGAAGTTGCTCAATTCTTCTGCTTAAACTCCTCTTAAGAATGATTCTTTCTCCGAAAAAAATATAAAATAAATCCATTAAAATACCTTGTCAAATTATACAAAACTTTAATAAGTTATAATATAGCAGTTATACTTATAAGATCAAACTTAGTTTAGACTACCTCTTACACTCTTACACTTCGACTATAATATTCTTCAATTAAAAATTAGTGTTATGAATTTTCAAAAAAAGAATAAATAATAAACATTAAAATGATTCGTTAAATTATTCATAAAATATAAATCTTTATTTATTAGGGTAAATAAATCAAATAAAGGCAGATCTACATGCTGTATACCTAAAAGGGGTTTTATTTAACAGTAGGTATCATTACGTTGTATACCATACCATATCTTGCCCTTCTACCTAAATTTTCATTGCTATAAGTCACTTTGCTCAAAGTACAGCATTAAATGTTGCGCAACTTCTTACATATGCAACATACTTTAGCAAAATACCCTATCCTAGGTACTCTATGAGCCGCTCGCACACGAAGTGGTCAAAAATCAATTAGGCCTCCGGGTACGACTCGACTCGCTTGTCGAGCGACTTCATTAATCACAGCGTCGTTTTTGATTGGACAGCGACCGCTGTGCGCTACCCTCCTCCCACGCTACCTTGATTACTCCTCTTGCCTTGCTACAGCTCGCCTTGCGTGCACGCGCTTTTTTGGAGCTTTGCCGTCATTTGCCGCCCTTGTCCGCCATATTGCTAAATCAGAAAATCAAATAGAGCATTAAAATAAAAAACACAATAACAAAAACTGTTGAGAAAATATGAAAATCAACAGAGCCGGCGAAATATGAAAGCGAGCGTGCAACTTTATGACAGGCAGGCAGGGCAGGGCGGCTAAAATCAAAGTCAGATGAAATCGTAAAGGTGTCGCCGGTGCCTTCATGTTGTTGTTGTTGCTGTTGCGGTACGGACCGTATTTTTTACACTTTATTAGATTTTTGCTACATTTTTGTTGTTTTTTCTTATCAGTGCGACGCGATTTTATGGTCAGCCAGAGAGTGAGAGAGATACAGAGTAGTGTAGAGCGAGAGGGTGCTCGTGATATGTAGCGCTACACAAGCCAGCCACGGCTGGGCGTGTGTAGGAGGGGCTAATGCGACCAGTAATTGTCGCCGAGCTCAGAGCAGGATCAATCTAATTATTTTGGCAAATAATCACAACCCTTTTTCAACCCTACAACCCTGCAACCCTTTAGCGATTCGCCACAGATACAAGATACACTATAGAAGATACAACATACATACAGTCACGTCTCTCGCTCTCTCTCTAACACAGAGACACCCTTTGCACAGCAAGGACAGCCAGGACAGTGTGCTGAGTCGGTAGTGCTGCCCGGTACTGCTGACTGGGCTGGGACTTAAGCCTTGAGGCCTTTTCCAGGTAACGCGCAAGGAGTAAAAGTGCGTCGCGCCCACCGCACAAGCCGAACACAATGAGAGCGATCAGATTTTAGGGTTAGGGCGCACCTTGAGGACGGTCGGACTACCTGGTCGTGCTGCTACCCTCTTTAATTACTCCGGTAAAGGGTACACCCCTTTTTCTACGCCTGCTGCCTGCAATGTTTTGGTTTTCGTTGGTTTGTCGCCCATTCGTTTCCATCTCGTCCTTGATCTTGCTTTTTACAATCGTTCCCAGAGATATTTCCTATATATATAGATTGTGTTTGCACTTATTATATGCATATTCGCGTCGCGGGCGTGACACGTTTATGGTGTGTTTAGATACTTTTCGCAAGCACTGCGAATCAAAACAATGGCAAATTGCACCCGTCCAACCTTGACTTTCTGACGGGCACATCCCTTTCTGCCCGCGCACTACCGTAATTATACTATATGCCATATAAATATATGGACATTTATTTAGCCTGGTCATACAGCGCATATTTACCTAATTATAACGTGCAACGCGACCCAAGGCCCGAGATGATTTTCGCTGGACTTTTTCCATGACTGTTTTCTGGAGAAGCATTTTCGCAAATATTTCTCATTATTTGGTACTTTTTTCAATGTTTACTAAATGTAAAATGTCCTTGAACTGCAGGCAAAAGCTATATATAAAGTTGACTCTATGTACCAAAGGAAAAAGTTCCCAATTGTGTTTCTAATTTCTAAAGTTTCAATGTATTATTCGATTTAACAAGGCATCGTATAAATTAAAATTAAATTCTATCAAACTATGTGTTTTGATATTTGTGATACTCAAAAATACTCTTTCCAAATTGTTGATAACAATCTACTCAAGGGCACTTTGCATGAAATTACAACACGTATTTAAAGTTGCATTCAAAGACAGTAAAATATTATAGAATCATAAGTCAAGTGTGCTCGACTTTTTATATATCGTATATTAGCTTACACCCTTCAGTTATTTTTTAAATAACTTCTACGTTTATTGATAGATCACAACTATATTTGCAGAACTCATTTGCATAGTTATAATGATTATACACACAAAAAATAAATAGTATTTATATATTTATAATATAAATAATATTTTATTATTTACGCTTTCATAAAAGGGAGTGGCCAATTTCTAAAACAAACATTATTTGCGAGCAATAATAATTATTATAATATATACAAGTATTGTCATCAATTTTGGCAGCTATGGCTCTTATAGTTGCTGAGATCTTGGTGCTCATACGGAAAAATGTGACTATATCGAGTAATCTGCTGACACTGATCAAGCATATATATATATGACACTTGCTTTTAATACGAATCTAAAAATACTTTTATACTTAACGGCTAGAGGGTACAGAAGAGCTACTGATATCTTGCACTATTTTTTCATAAACCACAAATTTGTCTGCCTACATATGTTGCTCTATTAAAAAATTCCCTGGAGTCATCGCATTGAAGGTCATTTACAGTGCTCAAGAAACATTTTTGAATTGCAACCAACAAACAAAAAACAAATGTAAATTTCAATGAAAACTGAGCGAGAAAACGCGTCTTTAATGGGAAACAAAAATGCAGAGCACTAAAAAGTCAAAAATGGAAATAATTCGAAAGATGGAAAAACGAATGAGAAAATCGTTGGGCAAAAGAAAAGCCAGAAAAGTCGCTTTGTGACTTTGCATTAAAAATCTAATTTCTTTCGACGAACTGCAAAAAAAAACAAATGCAATAGTAAACGAGCCAGAGGAAAACAAAAGCCAAAAAAAAGAAGAAAAAACGCTGTTCAAAAATTGCTAAAAACCAGGTCAAAGGCCAAGCGACCAACGCAGGTCGCGATGTTCCGCGAAGAGCAATGACAATTTTTATGGCTAGCAAAAAACAACAACTAGACGAAGAGCAGAAGCAGCAGCGGGAAAAAAGCCAAATAAGTTTTCAAGTATTTTATTTTATTTATGTTTTTTTGGTTTTTTTGATGATTTCTTGTGTTTTTTGCTGCTCTTGATGTTCTCTTTTTTACGCTCCAAATTCGCCCAGGCAGGCACAATGAGAAAAGGACCAGACCAGGGTAGGATGAGGGACAGAGGGCAGAGAGCTACTAATGTCGAGCAGCAGGATTTTTATGGCTTTATGGGCCCCGGAATGACTTCTTTATTGGTGCATCCTTGGGCAGGTGCAGCGATGCTGTTTCTGCTTCCTCTCTCGCACAGTGTATGCAAATAGATGTGTGTGTGTGTGTGAGGTGTGCATGTGTGTGTTTGGCAGCTTAATCCTTTCTGCATGTGGCAGGAAGTTGACAGTGGGTGCCATATATCAATGTACGGTACATATGTCTCGCTGGGAAATATTCGGTCTGTGTCTTTCATGTGTCGCGGCTCTCACTGACTCAGTCCGTGTTTTTATCTATTTATTTATTTATTTGCTTTTGTACACTTATGACATGATGTTAATTACTGTCCCGTGCAGTGGATATGGCAATGGGATAGCATGGAAATGGGAATGGAAGTGGAAGGGGGGGAATGGGAACTCACTTTGAAGCGGAAAAGTTCGCCGACTTTGTATACGTGTGTGTTTGCCTGCTGTCAACAGCGGCAAAACGGCCAAGAAAGCTGCCAGACAGAAACAGAACAGGAACAACAACAACAACACTGAGAAGACTACAACAACAACAAAAACAACAGCAGCAGCAGCAAAGACACCTTGCTCACACGCGCCGCACCCGGTGGGAAAATTCGGGTTTCTTTTTTGTTTATCAGGATATTTGACTTTGTCTCTCATTTGTTTTCGTTGAGAATTGAGAATTTGTGTAAATATTTTTTAATTTACTGACTTTTCGATCCTGGCCGCGGCATGGAAGTGTGCCAACTTAGCAGAGTCCCCGCTTAGTCCCCGCTAAGTCACCGCTAAGTCGGTGCATTAGCGCTGGGTAAAACCACAAGCCGACTAGCCACATACCCTATGGGAATATGCTTTCTTAATGAAGCCGGTAATGTGTGGTAAAACCGAAGAAACTAAGCGCTGTGGGAAAGTTAAATGCTCAAAGAAGTCTCCTATGTAAGAAAATATAGTAGAGGATTATTATATTATACAAGAAAACAAAGTATTATTATATTATACAAGAAAATAGAGGATTATTTACTGAGAGGAAGTTGAAGTTACTGAAAGAAAGTTAGTGTTTATTTGATTTCTGAAACTAAGTTGATGAAGAAGAGTTTAAACTGGGAGAGAGAATGAATTAAATAGAATTTTATGGAATATTCATGCAGATGCAAGATCAAATAATATAAATAATGTTGAAATATTTAAACTATAATAAAATCTTTAAGACATAAACTGTTCGAAGATATTTGAAAATGAAGAACAATATTTGTATTACTTTATTGATTTCATTATTTCTTTATTGATTTCAGAAACTGAGTTGATTGAAGAGAAATTAAGCTTAAACGAACTTTATAGAATCATTCTGAAGTCAAAAGATTATAATAAACGATTTATATGAACTAAAATAAAACCTTTCTAATATACAAAACTATATTATAGTACAAAATAAAGCACAATACTTTCATTTATTTTGTTTTCTATATTATTTTGTTTATACCAATAGGTATCAGATATCAGCATTTTCACTAACCTAATGAGCAACTGTAGTTTTAACTTCTCTTGAACTACTAACAAGAAGTTATTGGATTAATTATTGTTTTTATAATTATCATTGTTTATAAACTATAGTTAAAATTACAATATTTTGGAATTCCTTAAGTACACGTAATTTCTTGTGGCGCTTAACAAACCTATCTACAATTATCATATACTAAAAGTCTATGCCAATTAAAAGGGGTTTACTTTTTGCAAAAGTTATCTAAAGCTCGTAAACCCTATCTTGCTTATAGCGTATGTATTTATACATCCAATCTGTATATATACCACATATAAACGTAGCTTGCTTGATAAGCAAAAATAAAAATTGCTTTATCCATTTTCAATTCAAGGGAAAAAATCTCTTTCGATAACAAAAAACAGTGAACATGATTTTATGTTTATTGACGACTTTTATTGCATTTGCAGACGAAAAATGTTCATTATTTGTTTAACTTAAATGGAAAGCGACATTTTTTTGAACTTACTTATGGGAACTTTAATATTATAGATTTTAGGATTTATAATGCAAATTGTGACGAATCGTTGCTCGAAAATAGATTTTGCCTTTGGGCTTAACTCTAATGAATATTTATAAATATATTTGAGTAATGAATATAAAGAATGTTTTAAAATTTTAAATTAACTTCATATATTGGGAATAGATCGATTTGAGCAGCTAAAAACAAACAGATAAAAAAAAAAAAAACATAATTATTTAGAACTTTTGGAAATATACGACTAATATGTTAATATAAACAAATAATATATCCAAATTAAAAAATATCTTGAAATGTTACAGATCCATCATCTTACTTGAAGTTAAACAAAGAAAAATGTTCTAAAATATTCCATATTTCTGAAAGAAAAATGTTAAACAATTTTTTCGAATATATCTGCGAAGTTACTAGCACTTTTCTGCAAGTGTAGCCATTGGCAATGGCGAATTTCAGGCATTACAATAATTTCAGGCCATTAAAAATCATTAAGCCAGCGCGAAATTGTAAATCTTCATAAATCTTCAGTTATTTTGCGTTATAAAATGGTGGAAAATTGAATCGTTAAAGCTGAAGTATCTACTTTGTGTGGGGGAGGAGGGAAAGGGGGAGGGGGCAGGGTGAAGAAGCTATAAAGTGTAGCTGATTAAGCTTTAGTCACAATTCAATTAGTTAGTGAGATGAGTTAAGTGTAATTTGAGGTAATTCGAAATGCTCAACTCATTAGATCGGAAGGTGCAATTAGAATAACAAATATGCTATAAATATAGCTATATACTGTAGGGTTATAGTATGGTATATTTATGTATATAGAGAGTCCCTTCTCATATATTTAACACAAAACGGAAATTCAATTTAAGTCGTCGCAGTTTGTCGAGTTAAATTAGCATAAAGGGAAATTTCATTCATGCACCGAAAAATGAGTTTTTCCGGGCATTTCCTTTGATGAGGCTAATTGAGTTTCCAAGCTCGCTGAAAGTGTAAAACGTGCAGGAGGTGGAGGAGTGAAAGATGAGGAGGGGGAATAGGGGCGATAAAGAAAGGGCAGGGGAAGAGATTTCCGATTTGTGTGGCAAATTAAAATTTAAATGAAAACGAATCAGGCGCAAAACCAACACAAACACACACTGGCCACACACACACAATACAGAGAGTCAGCAAAAAAAGGGACAATAGATTACAATATCCTGGGGCGAGGCAGCTAAAGCAGCACGAGCAACGGCAGCGGCAGCAGGGCAGCAGCAGGAGCAGGATATACTCCTGCCCAGCTGTCCGGGGCATGCGCCTGGGTGGGATGCGGGTAGGATGCGGGATGGCAGCCTGCCTGCCTGCCAGTCAGCAGCAGCAGCAGCAGCAGCAGCAGCAGCAGAGGAGGCAGCTACGGCAGCCAGCAACGGCGTCCGACCATCAGCTCAACGGTTTCCGCTTGTTTACTGCGCCGGGCAGCGACGGTTGCACGAGTCGAGACGAGTCGTGCGAGGAGCAACAGCAACAACAACGACAACAGCAACGATTATATCAGCAACAACAACAGCAACAACAGATACTGTTTACGGCAATCGCTGCCTCTGCTCTGCTGTGTCTCTGCTCTGCTCTGTTGCTGCGCAACAGCCAATGGCAGCGCTCGCATGGGCAGCAGGTAGGCGTGTTCGTATCTGCCATTTCCAAATAAATTCAACCCCGACAACAGCAACAACAACGAAGTGGAGGCAGCTGGTACTGGGGCTGCTGCTGCTTCAAAACCGGTCGTCGACGCCGCAGTTGCATTCAGTTATTAACGAGCGCTACTCACAGCTACAGCAACAGCAGCCAGAGCAGCAGCAGAAGCAGCCGCAGCCAACAGCAGCAGAAGCAGCAGCAACACTCGCCACAGCAGAAGTCACTTCACTCAACACACACAGGCACACATAGTGGAGTGAGTAAAAGAGGGAGTACACGAGCACACGACGACGAAGCACACAAACACGAGCGCACATAAACAAGAGAGGGAGTGCGCACACACACACACTACTTAGTAGAGAGGGAGTACACGCGCAAACACACACACACGCTCACATAGTCAAAGAGAGAGGGAGTACACGAACCGAACGAGCACACACGCGCTTCGCCTTCGCTTCTTCGCCTTCGTCGCCGTCGCCTTTTCACGAGTTTGAGTCGGAGAGCAGCACGAGCAACACGAATTCAGTTTAAGTTGAGACGTTGTCGTGGGCACGTCGCAGCAAAGAGAAGAGCGCAAGGTTCGCTGATCAACTTCAAATACACAAATACAAAAACAAGAAAAGTCGTAACCAATGCAAAGACACTGCAACTACTACGTAACGTGAGTGCAAGTGAGACAGTGCTAGAGCAAAGTAAATACAAAAGCAAAGCAAGTGCAAACTAACCAAAAAGAACAGTAACAAAAACAAAAAAACGGAATATGTCTTCTACATCCGCATCGCCCATCAGCAATATAACAGTGGACGACGAGCTTAATCTGAGCAGAGAACAAGGTAAGCAGCAGCAACAACAACAACAACAGCAACCACAACAACAACATTGACAACAATTGCCGACGGCAAAGTGGATAAACAAACTTAGTGCATGTCTAATCATGTCTCTTTTCTACTTGACTTTCTTTTAGACTTTGCCGAGGAAGATTTCATAGTTATCAAGGAGGAGCGCGAGAGCAGCTTGTCGCCCATGTTAACGCCCCCCGCACACGCCCACCGAGGAGCCGCTGCCCCCACGGCGTGCTGCCCCAGCGGACGATGAGGCCACGCAGCTGCACATGCGACACATGGCGCACTACCAGCAACAGCAACAGCAGCAGCAGCAACATCATCAGCAGCAGCGACTCTGGTTGCAGATGCAACAGCAACAGCAGCAGCAGCAGCCACATGCTCACTATCCAGCAGTGTATGCAGCCGGCAATGCTGATCCCGTCAGTGTGCATCAGCAGGCACTGTTCATGAACCAATGGATACGCAATGCAGCCTACCAGCAATATCAGCAGCAGCAGCAGCAACAGCAGGCAGCAGCAGCGGCACAGGGGCATCCACATGCGCACCACCCGCATCCACATGCACATCCACATCCACATGCACATCATCATCATGTGCATCTGCCTGGACATCCCCATGTGCGTCCCTATCCCGCTGCATTGCGCAATCTGCCCAGCTGGCTGCCTCCCAATCTCAAGCTGAGCAGCGCAGCAGCAGCAGCAGCAGCGGCAGCAGCAGCAGCAGCAGGCGCCACTGGGGGCAGCGGCGGTGGCAGCAGTCGCCCCAAGAAGCAGTTCATCTGCAAATACTGCAATCGCCAGTTCACCAAGTCGTACAATCTGCTCATCCACGAACGCACCCACACAGACGAGCGACCCTATTCGTGCGACATTTGTGGCAAGGCCTTCAGGCGACAGGATCATCTGAGGGATCACCGCTATATACACTCGAAGGAGAAGCCCTTCAAGTGCAACGATTGCGGCAAGGGATTCTGTCAGTCGCGCACGCTGGCCGTGCACAAGGTAACCCACCTGGAGGAGGGTCCGCACAAGTGCAACATCTGCCAGCGCAGCTTCAATCAGCGTGCTAATCTCAAGAGTCATCTGCAGAGTCACAGTGAGGCACAGTCCAAGGCCAACAAGGAAGCGACAGCAACACCAACGCAGGCATTGAGTCCGGCTCAAGCTGCCCCCTTGGTCAGTCCCCCTGCACTGGATCTATCCTCGTCGGGCGTGGAGCGTCCCAAACGCACTCTTGGCTTCACCATCGATGAGATCATGAGCAGATAGACAAGCATTCAGAGAGAGAGAGAGACAGAGAGAAAGAGAGAGAGAGATACTCTCTTGGTTTTTATGTTCGCCTCAAGCTGTGCGCCGCCAGGCATGGGAAGTGCCTGGCTCGGATTTGACGTCAGCTACAGCCACGCCCCCTCCTGCCCCAGCAACCCAGTGAAGGAATCAAAGGAATCACACAGTCACAGTCGGCAGCAATCGTAGCTATATACAGATCTTATGCTATATAGCTAATGCATTGCAGGTCGCAACTGCAAAAAGCCAAAGCAAAACAAAGCAAAGGGAAGAGAAAGAAGAGAGAGATGAAGAAGTAAAAAGTATTGCAAAAGAAAAAAGAAAGAAAGAAACAATTCCAAAATAAATAACTGTAAACTATAATTTAATGTACATCATCATCAGCATTATTATGAACACTTTCATTATCAGCTTATCATCATTATTATTATATAGTTAATCGTTTGTACCTTATAGCTATAGTAGCCGCATTCAGTTTAAGTATTTCTAAGTATTCCTCCCAAGACAAACCTCAGACCTCGTCGCGGTCACTCAAAGACTGTATAATTTGTTTAATTTATAATAAAATAAATCAATTGATCGATGGATCGATCTATCAATAGAAGAAGAACACGAGAAGATACCTTAGTTAAGTGTTATATGCTGTACTCTACCCTGTATTTTTGTTGTTCTAGCCTGACTAAGCACAAAGATACACGATCTCATTATCGTAACTAGCTCTATACTGTATACCTATGTGTATGTGTATATGTATTTGTATATTGTATGTATGTGTATATGATAAAGAAGAAAGCTATCGTGAATGAAATATAATGCAAAAGTAATTGCAAATACTGAAATACTCCATGTTCTTCTTCTTTTTTGGCAATGTCATGACGATTTGACGCAAAGAGACCCCGCTGTAGTACTAGTATAAATGGTAATTTATCGACTGGGTTAGTATCAGGCTGGTTCAAGTATAATTTGGTATTGTTGTTAAATTTCTTAATGACATCTCAGTTTTTTAGTAAATACTACAAACGATACTTAAAACTTAGATGTCTGCGATAGGTATCTGGATTGTTTTGCTGTGTTTTTATGCTTACCTTTTAATTTCTGTACAGTTTTGAAATTGATCAGTCAGAGAGAGTTATTAAGATTAGAATAGAAACTCTTTTAATTCTTGATTATATAGTTACCTTTAACTTTCTGTGAAATTTCATGAATATATTTATAATAATAATACTCAAGCTACTCCATATTATTCAGTATTTATTTAATTATTACGGATATGGACAATTAAGCGGAATATTGTTAATTTCTGTAAAATTTCTTGTTGATTGGTCGTATTTAATGAATTAGAATGAAGTCACTCCTAATTTATCAGTGTAACGAACGCATCTGAGATTGTAATTTAGTTGTGGATCTTAAGTTTAACTTTAGCCTAGGTATTTCTAAAATAAGATGCTTTTTATAACTTGTTCTAGAGTAAAATATATAAGGAATATTGAAGAAACTTAATTAATTGGTAAAAGGACTAACGTTCATTAAAATTAATTAGTCTGAGGCCGAAATTGTTTAGCACCAGGTTTAATTATAGTTTTTAAGGCTACCTCTAACATTATATTCAATTTCTGGATTACATTTTAGTATAACGTTTCAAAGACTTAGTTTTCAATATTTATTGGTGTAGATAAAAATAAGATAGAAAGTGTATTTGAAAGTGATAAATGATAAGAGTCTTAAACTATGATTCCTGTGGTTTACTTTTACTGGGAATTAATATACATCATCAATTTAATATCAATGCAATTTTATGCCATACATATATTATTAATCTGTTAAATGAAATATATTAGATTCCAATTTGTTAGATGCCAAGTTGCAAATTCTCTAAAAATTCGATTCACAGTCAAAATTAAAGCAAAGTTTTGTGATATAAATTTGTAGATTCAGAGTTTATCTTAAGATTAGTAGTTGCCAGATTCGTTTATGAATTGCAACTACTGCAATACTTTAAACGTTACTTCTTTTATTGATTTTATTGTACTATAATCTACAAACGCTACAATGTATTGTAGAAGGAATAATTGTACTCCAATACTTTGTTGCATTTCTATATAATATTTTCTGCGCTTATCACCAGAAGTATAACATATTTCATGGCACGACAAATTTCTAAATTTATAACAATTGCTGTTTATATGTTTTGTTTTACTATCGTCAATTTCTATAAATACTTTTATGATTCCAACAGTATATATAGTGTATTTAGCAATATTTGATTTGTTATCAATCGGGCAGGAAATACACTGCAACTATATGGCCACGTTTCTTCTGAATCCATAAACGATGAACGATATACGGGGCTCACCCACCTAGAGATGTTTGTACTCGTATGGTATATACAATATTTTATATATATGGAATATACTTTGTTTGCTTTGTTTATTGAATTGTTTATTGTTTATGCATAACTCAAATCGTTTCATATTTTGAAAGCGTCTATTAATTTTCAAGATGCCCGAAAAGGAAACTGTCGCAGCGTCTAATTTATGATAACTCTTGAATTTGATGTTCGTATATCGTATTTGTTTTGTTGTTTTCATGTCGGGGTGTGGTCGTACAACAGTGTGGAATAGTCTGGTAGTCTAGTTCATAGAAAACTCTAGGCACCGTGGTTGGGAACGTGCCAAAAGCGAGACCAAAGACAATTGACATATTGGCATTGTTTCGATACCCAATTTCATTGCTATTAGCACGCGCAGTACCAGGAACTCACGGATATATGTGTGTGATACATATCTGGCTATCTATGCTGAAGTTCTTTGCTTTCTCGCTGCCCGCTTGGCCACAAAAAGAAGGTAACACTGCAGCAGCTGCACTGACTTGATTTGCTCATTTACCAACTCAATTTTGTCAATTTTCTTCGATTCTGCTCGATGACACCGACCATTATGTGCATGTACAATTGATTTTGGGTCAAGACCCCCATCCCGTAGCCTATTGACACTGTCAAACTGAGTGTGACATGCAAAATGCAAAGGTATTTTGAGGAGTATCTACAGGGTATCTAGAGATGTACGTATATAGAGTTGTCCTCTTGCTCCGTTGTGGCGTCCTAGGTGGGCACGTCTGCGGGACGCGCCCTCCTGCCACGCCCAGTCGGATCTGGTCTATGCTAGCCAGTGTGTGGTGGGTTGGCCAAGACAGCGGACTTATCTTCTGGTCAACCATAGAACTTGTTGCACACACACTCACGCACACTCGCACAGTGTGTGTTTTGGCAACAGTTCGCCGCAGGAGACAAAGCCGGGATGTGCCTGTGTGTGTGTGTACCTGTGTGTATGTGTGTGTGTGTGTGTTGGCCATAATTGCACGAATCCGCACTGCGTACAACCAAAATATTTTGTGAAAGTCACAGCGGGCGGGCGAGACAGATAGAACACTAGAGAGGGATGGCCTTATCCTCGGAGTTTGATGGATATATTGACACTGTCCGTCTGTCTGTGTGTGTGTGTGTCGTTTTTAGGCCACAATTAAACGCATCGGTTCCGCAACTAGGGTGGCATCTGCACAGTTCCTTGTTGCAACTGCCCCTGCCCCTCACTAGGGATGATGCTGCTGCCCCTGTTGCTGTCCCCTGATTAAGCAGCAGGCGCAGGCACAGCCACTGCCAGGCAACGTCTGCCAAAAAGTGAGCCATTTGCCAGGGTTGCCAGGGTAGCCAGGGTAGCCAGGGTACCCCGGGGTAGCCAGTGTTGCCTACGGGGCACGTTCGCACTCTCCAAGTGGCCTTGCCTCATGACCACCCAGGCGAGCATGCAAGTGAAGTGAAATGAAGTTGCCTCTTGGCTCAATTTGAGCGGCAATTAAAACGTTGCAAATCGATTTGCCGCCATTCAATAATCAACACAGCGACGCCATTTTCTAATAGACACTGTGTGTGCCTGAATGTGTGTGTGTGTGTGATTGTATGTGCCACTTACAAGTGCCACACGCAGCACGCCTCAAGTGCCGCAGCACGCATTGATCACAATCAACGACGGGTCGACGGGGAATGAGGCAGAGAGTGCGTTGATTATGATGACAGCATCTCCTCTTACCCATTTGAAACTTCTCCAAACTGGCTCCACCTGCAGCCCCTCTCCTCCTGGCCCCCCTCTCTGTCGAACTCCCCCACCTCAACTTGTTGCTGAAGTGGGCCAAGCCCAAAACTTGTCTCCGATAATTGTCGACATTGTCTACGGCTGTCAGTGCCCTCAGCCCGTCTCGCAATCGCATTTGATCTGCCGACGCCTTTTGCAATGACAATCAACCCCAGTTACCCAACTCCTCTCACTCTCCCACAGCTTACCCTCTACCTACACCTCTCACTCTCCCTCCGTACCTGGCCTCTCCCTACTCGGACTTCATCACGGCCTCACATTTCATTTCTTATTAATTACTTTCAGTTGCAATGGGACAAGCTACCTCGATTTGCATTTTAATTGAACTGTTATTCAATTGTTTAATTTAATGAGGAAGCTACTAAGCCACTCTAAGTATTACAATTTATAGTAAGTTACTATGGTAAGTACTATATATTAAGTTAATCCCTGTTAACGGATGTGCTGTCTATAAGTGAGCTTGTAATTAGCTGTCTATCAACATCATACTAGCTCTGACAGTTTGAATATGTCTAGCATTAACATTAATAGATACATATGCTATATCGTGTAAGTATAATATTATATAGGATTTCAGTACAATTTTGCAAGGGGTAATAAATATTATGGCCATCTACACCTCCAGTTCATAACTTTATAAAGAATAATTTGCTGTTTGTTTAGAATGTTATTCCCTTCAGTTTGTGATTTCTGAATTGAAAGTAACTTGAAAATTGTATTAAAAATTTGATTATATTCTTTATATTTACAACTTTGTTCAAGTTTATCTATTTGGATTATCTGACACGCTCCCGGGGAACTTTGCTTCTAGAGTGTGTCTTCTTTTGAATCTATATCGACTCTATTATAATATAAACCAATTGTATCCATTTTTATATTGTATTGTACTTAACTGTTACATTAAAATATTGTTAAAATTAAAACCTTTTCATTCCAATTTAAAAGGTAACTTGAAAATAAGTAAACATTCCATCATATCTCATTTGCTTATAAAAGAACAAGGTTGAGCATATATACAGAAAGAAAATTTTTGAATTTCAAGAACTATTATACCTTAATTAAGGTTGGATCTCTCATGTTGAATTAGATGTGAATTTCAATATGCAGAGATTAAGCGAAGTCCTGTAGAAAGCTTAGAAAAGACATATCGAAACCATAACAGCAGAGTTGTAGAGTAGATAGAAGTCTTTATAAACATTTCTCAAGATGATAGGAAAATATTGTATGAGTTTATGTTATAAAGAAACACAAATGTTGCAAACAACTATCGAATTTTAAACTTTTTAAGAGGAACTTTTTGTTTTGTTTGGTATACATTTTTTAAGATGGTCTGTTATTAATTTGCAAGTTCTAAGCAGTTCATGGTTTACAAAAAGGTATGGAACTCTCTTATCCATACTTTTCTTATACAGATTAGTTAGTTTATTCGTTTCGTACGTTTGTCATAACTGTTTCAAATATCTAACAAATAAGTTTACTTAAATATCAAGTAGAGTAATTAACTTAAAGGTCTTTTGCTAAGTGTGACACCTTCTGCAGGGTATTTAATAGTCAACTACTAACTTATATATCATCTATATTGTTGGTAAAATTTTCCACCAGTACAACATACTTTGAGTGCCACTCAAGCCTTTCCCACAGCGTTGCACGGTAGTTGCAGATGACACAAGGCGACATTGTTGTCGTTCCCTAATTGCAGTACACGCGTTCTTACTTAGCAGACAAGACTCGCAAACACAGAGAGAGACATGAAGAGAGCTAGAGATAGAGATAGTGAGACTGAAGATACTTGAAGTATCTATTACTCAGCTGGGTACTGTTACTTCTTGAATGTCTCTTCTGGGTGTTCCACACTGTATTTTATTGCCCTCTCCAATCCCAAGACCCTGTGCCACTATCTATCCACTATTTTGACACTTTTGTTTTGCCTAAAAAGGTGTTTTAAATATATTGTATGTATATACAGGGGCCTCTGCTTGAACCCGAACAATACGAATTGGAATTGGTCTAACAATTTAATCGCTACGTGCTGCGTGTGCTGCTTATCGTGGGTTCTCAATCAGTGCGCCCGGGCATTAATTGACACCTAGACCCAAGACACAAGACTCGATACCTAACTGAGACTGGGATTTGTATTGGGATTGGGATCGGGAGTGCAACTGAGAGTAGGGAAATCGAAACCTCGACCCTGACAAGGGACTGTAAATTAGTTGCTGAATTTATCGCTGGGCACAAATCAGTATCGAAAATGCCGCAGCTAAAAGAGCGATCAATTTTATTGTAAACTAACTAGGGAGGTCTCTATTTCCCCCTTCCTTCCCCTGCCCTCGCTCTAATACCAGAGCATATCGTGTGTAAGCCAAGCACTTATTGAGAACTTAATTGAATTACCCGAGAGCAGAGAAGAAGAACGAGGGACGACCCGCACCTTGTGTCCCCAAGGCGTTCTAAGTCTCCTACTCTGACTCTGTTTCTCTTTGTGCTTCTCTCTCCCTCTCCTCTCCTTCTCTTTCTCTGTCCAGTGTGTTGTTGTGGCCAGCAAAAGACAAAAAGAAGCAAGCGATAAAGACAGCTCGAACTTGTTGGCAACCTCCTCCTACTCCTCCTCCTCCTTCTCTCCCATTCCCAGTCCGTGTCTTGAGGCAACAACTCTTTTGTTTGTATCGCTTTTCACTTGACTCGTATTGTTTTCTTTATTTTGTAATCCCCCTTCCCGTCTCTCCTTCCCTTCCTCTCGCTCTCTGTCTTTCTTTGACATTTTAATGCGCCCGTTGGCGTTGACGCCCGACGCCGATGGTGGTCACAACTTGCTGGAGAGCTGGGCACACTTGAAAATGGTGTGATAGTCATAATCCGATATAAATAAGACATTATAGCGACGCGATGCGAGGCGAGCCGAGGACAATAAACACAAAATTTATATCTTTTGTTCAGTTACAAGGAAATCCACAATGACGATGACCACGACGACGACGACGCCGACGACATGTGGCGCTTCAGCGTAAGAAAGCTTTGAAAGGAAGCTCAAGACATTGATGAAATGGAAACAGCCAACTGGCCTGGACTGTGATTCATATTATTTTCGGGACCCACCACAGCGACATCCTCTCATCAGTCAAGTTCACAAGGAGAGAGAGAGAGAGAGTGAAAACAATGGGGA
The DNA here is from genome assembly GCA_018903425.1 of Zaprionus nigranus. Classification (NCBI taxonomy): domain Eukaryota; kingdom Metazoa; phylum Arthropoda; class Insecta; order Diptera; family Drosophilidae; genus Zaprionus; species Zaprionus nigranus. The sequence continues at coordinate 1,162,004 of JAEIGD010000025.1, forward strand.
TGTGGTTCCAGTTGCCAGTGCTAGCGTTTCCGCCTTTTACTCGCCAAATCTAGCATTATTTTATGTGATAACTGCTAGAAAAATTTAGAAATGATGGGAAGATTAAGTTATAAATTTCTTTAGAAAATAAGTTAAAATTTGTATAATATTTTTTGGTATTTTTAACATTTTTTCATGAAACTTATTTAAATTTGAATTAAATCCCAAAAAAATAAAAAATTTGTCAATTTCTAAAGCATTACAAGCTCAAAAACACTTGTTAATAGATATATACAATTATTTATAGGAATTTCTAAAAAATCTAGCTTTTTGAAGGAAAAATTAGGAATAATACAAATATAAATTGTTAACATAAGTTCATATATTTCTGCTTCTCTTAGTAAACATTTTTCTTGGAAATTGTATTAAAATATAATTTTATAATCGATAATTTCAAAATCTGTCAATATTTTAAGGTATTTTTAGATGTTTCAAATTAATTTCTTTAAAAAATAGATGGATAAAATGAAAATCTGACTTTTATTGTTAGCTAAAAAGATTATGGATAGCTAAGATTTAAATTTTTTTTAGATTTTTTCTCATAATTTTAGTTATTTAAAACTTTTATATTTAAAAAGTTTACCATGTATGAGTATATATTATAGAGTTTTAAGCATTTCAAGTGCTTGTAAAGTGCAACATGGTATTTCTGTTTTAAATAAATCCCGTTCAGTTTTCACCTTATTTAATATTTATCAAAATAATGTGTTGGTTTTTTTGCATCACTTTCTGTTCAAAAACAGATTGACAGCACTGATGTTTTCAGCTCCTTTTGCTACATACTCCTGTCCTGCCCCTCCTGCTGCCTCTCACTTGTCTCTGTCTCGCTCTTACTGTCTTTCTCTCTCAACTCGTCTGCTTTAGCACGTTGATCGATTGATTTCATCGATTATGGCACAGTCGAAGTTGAAGTTGAAGTCAAAGCCGCGCAATGTTGTTTGTTTATTTCTTGGCATCTCCCACAGCACATGATCAATTACAAGCTGGGCCCCCTCCTGCCTCACTCCCCCCTCCCCCTACCTTTATCGCTGCTCTCGCTATCTTCTTTGCCTACACCTCCCCCGCTGCTTCTTTCACTTATTATTAAAAGTAACAAATTATTTTCAATTGATTTACTCGCTGCCAGCAACAAACAACACCCGCGCAACGTAGTTGACCCTGAAGCTGTCCCCCTCTTCCCCCTGCTCCACTCTCCTCCCTGTACCTGTCGGGGCTGTTGATTAACCACTCACTGGGAACATTTAATGTGTAATAACGATTTGTATCTGGGCACACAAAGTGCTCGATGTTGAAATTCCTTGTGCCAGAGCCGACGAAGCGGACTCAGTCGACTTGGCGGGAATGCCTCCACATCATTAATCATAAGAATGTGAATCTTTCTCTTTGGCTTCTCGCACACCTACACACGTGCACACGCACACATTCCCCCTCTGAGGGGGGAGTAAGGGGAGGTTTGCCGAACAATGATCATGCGCTATGGCAAACGATATTTCATGCGCATAAACGGTTAGCAGTGTATTTGGCTGTAGTACATCAGGTTGTCGGCAGTGAGGGAGTGAGGAGAGTGCACTGAGAGAAACTTTAAGATGAGTTTCTCTGAATTTAACTATGAAATATATTTATTTTATTAAATTATAGTATTGATAACTGATTTTAAAATAGTCAGACATAAAATAGTCACTTTATTTTTACATCGTACACTGCGAAAAATAAGCTATAATGAAATTACAATATTATTTTCAATATTAAAAGGTTAATACTGTATTTTTATTTACCTTACATATTTAGTAAATATAAATTCCATAAAAATAAACATTTCTCTTACACATTTTGTGAGTTTATCTCTAAATATATTTTTCGAACGCAGTATATAACGGTTTATATATGTTTATTTATTTAAAGTCTACTGATTTCAAAATTTAATTTTTATGAATTTCTTATTAATAATTATATGAGAGTAAATTAAATAAGTTAAGAATATAATAAAAATAGAGTAAATATAATATATAATACAATTGTTATTTTGATGAATATTTATAGCTAAATTGCATAGTTAAACCTCAAGTTTGACTTTAGTAAGTTAAATAAGGAGTATCAATTATTATATTTATTATTTTTAAATTATTTTCATTTGTTTCTATTCATTTTTTCGTTTTTCTGCATTATATATTTATCATTTATTATACTGCAAGAAACATATATTTTAACATGTTAACTATTGATTAAACTGTAAACCTCTTTACTTATTCTAATTCTTTTTATTACTTTTTTCATCATAAGCCGTAGATTGGTTTCTTGAACTACTCTCTAAACCGGAAATTCGCCAAGTATTTCTCTCAGTGTAACTTGCAGCTCAGCATCATCTTCTATGCACCGATTTAACGCCCTGACATTTACATATGTCCGCGTTGTCTGTGCCCAGCTGCCTCCCAGACTGCACTCTCCCACTCCTCCCACTGCTCCGCATGCTTCTTCCCCTCCCCTCCCCTTCTCGGCACCTCCTGTGCTCATTGGCGTTGGCGTTTGCCGCAGTACGTGCCTACAAATTATGTTTATTCACGTTTACAAGCCTCTGACATGCACAGGCAGACGAACCTGGCTCAGCTCAACTGGGAACTGGGAAACTCTCGCATGGGCATCTGGCCTTATTGAGTCTGGGTCTGGGTCTGAGACTGGGTCTGGTTGTGGTTCTGGTTCTGCGCACCGGGGTGTCCCCTGGCATCAACGTCAGCGTCATCAACGCATCGACAGCGCTTTGGCATTTTGGCTTTTTGGGTGGGTGACGCGGTGCCGACGTCATTCCCGCTGCGTCGGGGCTACGACTCCGACTCCGACTCCAACCCCGACTCCATCGCCATCTCCATCTCCAACTTGGACTCGACTCGGGTTTGGGTTCGAGTTCGGGTTCGTTGCGCTTTCTACGTTAATTTGTTAACAACAATTCTGGCATTTGTCTGTGCACTTCTGTGTGTCGCCGGATGGATCCCCTTGGTTCCCGGACTGAGCAAGAGATCATTAACATCGTGTGGCATATGCTAATTATCGGCGAACACCTTGAGAAATTTGTAAACAGCGTTGCAAATCTGCCAAATTGAGTGAAAAGTTGAGCTTAGACTGAAATTCGATAATGGATTGCGAAAGGAGGCAGTCTGTGAAAGAGAGAGAGAAAGAGTGTAAGAGGGGGTAAGAGAAAAGAGAGACGTGGAGAGCGGAATGAAGATCGGATATTGCTGGAAAGTTAAAGTGCGAATAATCGATGATAATTCCAGGGTAATTCCAGTTAAATTTAGACTTTTATTTCAGCAGATTGACTTTAGATTGTCAACAGCTTAAAAGAGTCCTTTGAATGTATCAATAAGTATTGACAGTAGTTATGCTAAATACTTGGGAATAAGTATTTTATTTAAACATTTAAAACATTTTTATTTTATGCTTCTTCCTTATAGTTATAAGAAATATTCAGGCTAACTACAGGCAAGGGTATGTAATACACAAAGGTTTTCAATAGACATTTGTATTAGGTTAATTAAATTTCTCTTGTAAAAACAAATACATTTCTTTAAATGCTTCACAAACAGAATGCCTTTAAAATTCATAAAAAATAATATTTGAAACATCTAAATATAAAATAAAACATAATTTTTTAACTTTGTGTTGTACTAATAATTCTCAGAATTTCAAACAATATAATTATCATGTTTTTTATTATTAATAATGATACTATATATACGTATATGTACATTGATTGTATCATTATCGTATCATAGTATATCCTTCGATAATAATGCTTCCATAAAAATTGACAAGTAACTTAATTTCATTAAGAATTTAAACTTTATTTATCTTATAAGTACATTCTATTATATTGTTTAATATATAATATGTAAATATAATTTCTTTATTGAATAAACGATTGAATCCTACATGATTTCTGTCGTGTATATTTTATTGTAAGGCAATTGTTTATATTTAGATTCAATAATATTCCTTGTATAGTTCATTAATATTTGTTTTACTCTTTAAGTCTTGAAAATATTCACAACTAAACTTATTTATTTTTATTAGAATATAACTTCACCCAAGCCCAATTCAATTCCCTACTTTCACACCGATGGTATCACGGCAATCCTTTCTTAGCCCCATAAAAATTCTAATATAATTTCCACTGGCAAATCACTTGCCACAACGGCAGTTGGCTACGTGCCCCGCGGTGGCAAGTTAATGCATAAATTAGTTAGACATCACATCAAGCTGGCGAGAGTGGAGAGAGAGAGGGAGATGGAGAAGAAGGCAAGCAGCTGTGCAATCTATATTCCTCTCTCCCTCTCTCCCTCATTCTTGGCTTAGTTGCAACTTAGAAACATTGTGCATTTTCACATGATTATGAGGCACAGTGCAACAGCAACTGCAACAACTGCAGCAATAACAACAACAACTATAACAATCACAACAACTGCAACTTGCAACAGCAAGAGGCAATAAAGGCTATGCAACGCCATCGCTCTTTGCACCACGCGTAGCTACAATACATCTCCACTTCACCCTCCCCGCACCTCCTGCTCCACCCTCACTCTAATTTCGCGTCCCATGTTGCATGATGCACTGCAGCATGAGGCGATTTTTATGTTAAGCACAAGGAATTCGGGCTATTAGCGCCAAAGGATTTTCTCATGGTTTAAAAATACTCAACGTGCGACAAATTTGGCCTCCGGCCATGTGCAGCACGAAAGCTGCACGCGGAGCACGGCTTCGGCTTTGCCATTGGGGCGGGGTTGCACAGCCCCAGAGGGGCAAGAGGGAAGGGGGGAGAGAGAGAGGTAGACTAGCTCAGGCAGACCACTTGGAGTGGTCAGTCGGGTCTCTCTCTCTCTCTCTCTCACTCACTCTCTGCCGGCAATTGCGGGCGGTACGCGGTTGCCAGCCAGTTTGGCAGAGCAGAGAGAAAGGGAGGAACGGGGGAGAGGGGGCCTGGTCCAGGCAACAATTTAATATTAAAGTTGATAAACATTTTGAGCACGGCAGTTAGTAAGCAAACGTACGATCCACCTACTCGCTGCCTGCCTCAACGGCAGCCGCAACTGTGGGGCAGCAACTGTGAGGCAGCAACTGTGGGGCAGCACCGCCATCATCATCATCAGCAGCAGCCGACGTGACCCGACCAGTTGCTTGGTTACTCCTCGAAATAAATTCAGAAACTATGCCAACTTACAGTCGCCGTCGCAGTCAGCGTCGCTGTCGCAGTCAGAGTCAGCGTCGCTGTCGAAACTTGGCAACTGATTGCGCCACAGATTCGCACTTAGTCAGTGGCAGGCATAGGGCAAGGCGTAGGCGGGCAAGGGGGGGAAAGGGGAAGCGGGAGGTATACAGGGGGGCGTGCAGTTTCGGGACATAAACGGGGGCGTGTTGAGCGCTGCCCCGCAATGAGCTTTTGGCCCTGCTCTTTTTGGTAGTCGCAGAGGCAGTTCGACGGTTTCAGAAGCAGGGCCCAAAGAAAGACGTACATCATGTGTGGAATGTGGAAACATTTCGCAAAATAAAATGTTAAAATAAATATAATAAAATGAAGATAATTGAATAAAACAATGTGCAAGGGATGAAGAATGAATTTTCAAAGAAAAATTATAAAGAATGCAGCAGTAGATTGAAGAGTTGAGAAGTTGAAGAAGAAAGATTTTAAATAATAAGTTTAAGTTTTAGGGGAATTAGAAAGCATTGTACGTAACATGGAAACAGTTTTGCTAAACAAGTTTTAATAAATATGATAGGGGATTGTACGTAACATAGGAAGAGTCTTCATATTGAGGTTAAACTGGTATCGTAGTTTAAACATTCTAAAATTTGATTGGGATTTGCCAATCTTTAAATACTCTTAAGATTATATATATATTATAGTATGATATACTTTATATTATATGATATCATTTGTATATATTACATACGCTACAATATGATAAGTAGTTCATATGATAAATGAGTATTACATTTGATATAATATAATAAACACTTGTTATTATATGGTATTTTGTGATATGATATAGAACTAGCCATAATACTAAGAAACGTTTGTTACACAATATTATATATACAATACAAATGATACACCCTGATTTGACAATTTATAATATGATATTGTAAGTAGTTTTTAAATTATATGTTATGATAATTAAATAATTACTGTAATTAATAATATAATAATTGCAGAAGGTTGTATACGAGTATACTAAAATGGAAATACAATTTTGTGCAATTTTGTAGAATCAACATAAGAATGATATAAGCAAATTGCATATGAATTGTAAAACTAAAGTTCCACAATCACTAGAAAATAATTTGTTTATTTAAGAAATTATTTACAATATCCAACTCAAGTAATTTTTTTTTTTTTATTTATTTTTTTTACAGTTGTATAAATATATTATACAATTTATGCAATACTTCAGTTGAATAACATAAGGAAATATGTATAATATAATATTCATATATAATATTTAAACTAATTTGATAGCTTAACTTATATTTACTACTTTAGATCTCAAGTTTATACACAGGAAAACACGTATTCCTTTGTTTCCTTTTTACCTTGTTGATGTACGCCCCAAAAAAGCTGACTCCACCTTCGTACTGCGCGTGATGCAGCCCTGGTCTAATAAAATGAGCAGCCAGCTCACACACACACACATACAGAGGACTTACACATACATAGAGAGAGGAACCAAATCATGTCTAGAGCGAGTCTTACATGAAGTTCGGAGTCGCTTTTGGAGGCTGCTCGAACTGAAGCTGAAGCTGGGGCCGATGCTGATGCTGCAGCTGAAGCTGAAGCCGAAGCCGAATGCTTTTCGAGAAATCAACGTCCAACGCGATTGTTCCCATGCAAGTTTCTACAAATATTTTTTTGTGAATTATTACCTTCGTATTTTGCAGTTCGCGAGGAGTCAAATTGGTCGGCACACGCTCGAGGGCACACGCCATTTCCCACGGAGCGCGCATTTATGGCGGACCAAGGCGGAGGCAGCAGCAGGGCAAGCTATAGGGGAAGGGGACAGCTACCACGATGCAGTGGTCGCTCTCTGCCAGGCAGACTCTGCCCGTCTGTCTGTCTGTCTGGCTGTCTGTCTGTCTGCCCTGCCCCGACGACCCATGGCCACGGGTCTGGCTGCCGATCACAGATCGAGGACGCTGGCCTGGCCAAGGAGCAGGCCATGAGGCAGGCAAGCTGGTAGGTGGTAGTTGGTTGTGTTGGTGGTAGTTCAATTAGGGACCCTGCTCGATATCAAGCGGGCACCGAGAGCAGTCACAAAACTGTCAACTGGCCACGTAATGCAGCCGTAATTGCCAACTGCGGCAAGTGTCCCTAGCTGTCCCGCAAATCAAATATCGTACGCATCCTGCTGCGAATTTGATGCCCCCACACACACACACAAACACACACAGAGATACAGTAGATACAGCCTACACCTTTTGGCTAATGGGTCTGAGAGGAAGAGAGAGTGAGAGAGAGAGAGAGAAAGGGAAAGAAACCGCAGACGATCACGTTGCGAGGTTCGCAAATGCCCACGCAATTTTTAGCTGTGGTTGCCAGAGCTGTTCCAACTTACCCCCTACTCTTCCCTCTTCCTACTGCCCACTATCTTGCCTCCCTCTCTGCTGCTTCCCCTCTCTCCACACACTGTTTAATTGGCTTGGCAGGAGCAGGATGAGGTGCAGGCACCTCTGCATCGAGGGTTGGAGCCGTTAAGGAGCGTCATGTAAGCGCGGCTTGAATGTCACTGGCCACTGTCCCCCGTTCTGTGTTCTGTTTTCAGTCTCGGGGCACACTAATAGAAGTGATGTCGATAGCACTTAAACACGATATCCGTTTCAATTTGTTTGGATTCTTCAATTTAAAAGGTGATAATTTTCTACTTTATGGCCCTCGACATGTGGGCCACCCATAAAACTGATATCGGAGTAGTGCCTCGCTCTGTGTATAGGTGGACACTCTCTGTGTGGCGTGTGTGTGTGTGTGTGTGGTGTGCTGTCTGTCCATATGCATTCAATATCGCAGCCAAGTCCAAGTCGCAGTCCAAGCTGGAGTCGAACTTTGAAGTTGACGTGGTATCACTCGCTTAATTTGTTATTCGCTGGTTTTCACACTTGATAATTGTGGTCGCAGAGAGAAGGTAGTCAGATATGGGTTGGGGAAGGGGCATCTTATAGGGGGGTAGGTAGGTAGGGACACAAGTTACAGCAACCAGCAACCAGCATCATCATCATCATCGCCATCATCAGCATGCCTTGCCACTTTGTGTCTTGTCGTCTGTGTGGGCAGTTTCATTGCCTCGTCTCGGGTTTATCAGCTCAGGGACCGACAGAATGTCTAAATTTTTTTTTGATTACTGAATTTCAGCGATTTTTATTGTTGTTGTTAAAAGAAACAAGTAAGAAGGCCACAGTTAAGAGTGTGCTCAACTGTTATATACCCAATACTCAGCTGTTCGTCTATCAGAAATCTTTTGGATGATGATAATTAGTGAAACGAATATTCTAGCATTAAAATAACACTTGCAAATCGATTTACAAAGGCGGAAATGGGCGTGGCTGAATTCAAAAGCAAGCTTTATCTACGTGCAACAATACGATTTACTAATAACAAGTTTGGTAGTCCTAGCTCTTACATTCTTTGAGTTATAGGTGTTCATACAGACAGATATATCAACACATTTGCGCTGGACACAAAGTTTAAATACCCTTCTATGCTTCTGCTTAGCGGCTATAACAACGACAAGAAGGAGAGGAGGCGTTCGACTAAATCAACAAACAATTAATTAGACACTGAACGAAAATGGAGCTGCGAATCAAAGTTGATCCCTCTCGATGATGATGATGATGACGACGATCATCACTTGATGCTTCCTCGATGACGCTGCAAATGCAAATTGCTTTTGCCTCAGCACTGTTTTGGGTGGTCTTCATCAAATCATCTTGTATAGTCAGAGTTTGATTTGCATAACCAAACGATCTAAGCTTTTGTTTTAGAGGGAGGAACCTCTCCTTTCCTCTCTTTCGACTGACTTTAACGATTTAATGGCTGCGACAATGAAGTGTCGACGATTAGCTGACATTTTTAACGCGTTTCGAGTGAGGGAGAGACAGATCGCAGACCGAAGATAGGCCCACCCAGTGACTTTGATATGGTATACGACTTCAAGTTGTTTGATCCGCACATAAAAATAAAATACAAACTTAAATGCCTTTTTAAATTTTCAACAATTTCGTTGGTGTTCGCATAAAGAATTTACTTTAATCGCCTTTTGCATTTGAATAGCAAAGCGAAAGCTTTGAGAGACATATTTTATTGTGTGCTTTGATAATACCGTCCATTCAAATATATATCTTACACTTAATTATTAATCAATATTCCATTTAATCTGCTGTTATTTGCATACTTCCAAAAATCATCAACTGATAATTACTTTATTATATTATTGATATTGCTGGAGCTGAGCGCACTTGACCCTGAAAGATCATTACGACTTAATTTGTTGGAATTATGTATAGAAACCTGAAAAAAGTGTTTTTTGAAACTTTACGAAATTATTAACTTATACGAATTTGAGTTAGTAGAAAACTACATATTGTATATAAAAGCTTTAATTGATACTGATAAATTGCGATTTATTCAATAAAACAATGCAGAATTTCTTAAAAAAAAACATTTATCAACGGATTATGCCCAAGTCAGCTATAATATATGTTATACTTATTCGGTTTTATTGCAATTCTAGCAGTATGTTTTATACATCGAACAAAGCAAATATCAACAATTTGCTATCTCTTAAGATGACATAAATATCATAATGTTAAACTCATATTTTAAAGATAAATTTCAACAAAGTTGAAACCATAAACAAAATGACTTTCTTGTTCAAAGTTAAAAGATTATTGACTAAAGTACTGACAGCTGGAAATGTGAATACAGTTTTCGGTAGTTTTAATAAAAAACAGACAATTTCAGATACAAATCTAACAATGAGTTGAAGGCTTAGTTGGAGAGGGATTTGGATGAAGAAAATAAATAATCAAAATTGAAGAATCGTAAATAGTCTTAAGTCAAAATCTTGATCAAAGTGATCTTACTGTATTTAGATAAATCACACGATTTGAATAGTTCGAAGTCCTGACAGGGCCGTAGCTAGGCAAGTGCAGCGTATGCGGTCCACCAGGGTCGCCGTTTACCAGGGGCCCGCTGATACCGGAAAATAAATAACATTTTGAAGATTTTGTCCATATGTAATAGAGAAATTAGTTATAAGTTTCTCACTTACTAAAATGTTTTATGAACTAACCTGACATACTGTATTTTAAAGCACGGCAATTATCTGTAATTGGGGCCCCCGATAAATTTGTAAAAGGTACCCCCGAGACTGTCGCTACAGCCCTGATAATGCTTAAAGAACTTCGAAGGCTTAAGCTACTATCAAAAGCTGATCGGAATTTATTATAGAATTATGAAATGGCTAAAAGTTCATATATGTACTTGACGTAGAGCTGGAAAAACATCGACGTTTGCTAAGGCTTTTTATATGAAACATAGATTTTCATCGATACAAAATCGATGTTTCTGCAGCTCTAACTTGTTTTTGCAGATAATAATAGTCAAGAGGTGCTCATAATAGTTTACTGCAGTATTATCTCAATACGCAAATCTTTTCACCTCTTTTTACTCAATATTTTCTCAATATATTTGTGGACCATGTCAATTATTTTCTCATTGCCAGCAAAAGAGCGCATAGTCGCCGATCTTGAGCCTGAACCCAAAGAGGCTGAGGCTTGCCTCGACTTCCACATTGATTCCGCTAAGCAACAATAGCAATAACAGCGACAGCAACAAGAATGCAAGGGCTACAGCAACAACGTTGGCGGCGATGACGGTTGCGTCGGCGTCGGCGGCCTCCTCTGAAAGTCTCTGAAAAAAAAGCTGCAAAGCACAATATGAAATCATATCACTAGACATGGCTTACAATAACAATCGCCAGACGCAAGTTGGACTCAGCGAGACCAAGTGTGACTGAGTGCCCGGTGTGTTGCCAGTCTGTGTGTGTGTGAGAGTGTGTTGCTGTTGTATGGGGTTTACAGTGAATGCTCTCAACAACAATAACAGCAATGTGCCAACAATGATATTAAAAATAACAATTGTCTTCAGTGGTCTTTAACACCCGCACCGCTGATAGACAACAACAACAACAACAACAAGAAGAGCAACAACAAGAAGAACAACAACAGCAACAACATGAACAACAGCAACAACATGAACAACAGCAACAGCAGATTGAGTGGCATATAAAAGTCACATCGACAACTTCGATTGACTAAAGAAAATATTGTATAGTCGCTGTGGATGTAGATAGATCCAGGCAGAGATCGAAGCGGAGTTCATAAAGCAGCAACGAGAGAGCGAGCACACATTTTGAATACCTGAACAATCATAAAAATAATGACGTTGCACATTCCACTCAGCAACAGCAGCAGCAACAGCAACAGCAGCAGCAGCAGCAACAACAACAGCACAAGGAAAGGGAGTGAGCTGCGGGGAAGAAGGCGCAGGGCATCGATGGCAACTGCAAATCGAAACGCAGCTTCGCCACCACACAGCATGAACATAAATAAATTAGTGATATTGCATTATTATACGCGCCGGACTGAAGCGAGGGCGAGGTCAATGCGGCGTATGCGCAATTTGTGCATGCAAATCGTGCAGCGGCTTCCAAAGAAATTTGCAACATGTTGTGATTAATGAACGCGACCAGAGTGACCAGACCAAGAGCTGAGCGACCCCAGCAACCCTCTCTCGCTCTCTCTCCTCCCTCCTCTCCTATGCCAGCCATTGACAGCTTATCTGTTGGAGACGGAGACGGAGCCAATTGTTGCCTTGCGTGTTGCAAGCTGACTAAAGACTTCAATTCGACTTCAATCATTTCATTTAGCTGATGATGACGATGCGGCTGCCGCTGCTGCTGTACTGATGGACGGCATTTTAGAGTGACCATGCACCGCACCCTTCTACCCTCTCTCTCCCTCTCTCTGTCTCTGTATTCAAGCTGAACACGCAACTTGCAACTTGGAGCATTTTGGCTACCAGGGGAGCGTTGCACGAGGCACTTAACCACTTTATTGATGCCAACTGTGACTCCTTCGCACACACCTGTGAAATGGCAACAACAACAACTTCAACTTCTTCAACTTCTTCAGCTTCTTTTATAGTTTAATGAGCCCCCGGCCGGAGCCAACAATAGAGAATCGAAAAGGTTTATGCATATAGTATGTCATAAGGCTCGTAAACGAACGGTATTTTATGGAGTACAAAAACAGAAACCGAAACAGCAACAGCAACAGATTTCTAAACGCCATACCCCATATATACCATACATATACATACATATATATCTGTCGATATCGTAGTTATATCGCACCTTCCATAATAACCCATTTTAATTGACCATCAAAGCCACAAAAACTGAAAGAGCAGAACAAAAAAACTTGAATGTAGATGAGAAGATGATAGCCAGAGAGAAGGGGAGCCAAGGGGGTGACCAACTAGTCTCATATCATTTCAACGGGTCCATGTTGTCGATGATGTCTATGGGCCCGGGTGGGCTATAAATTTTGTATCGGCTTTTGCCATTGTGTGGCCCCGACGATAATATCGGGCGTGGAATTTATCGTGCCAGGTGGGGGAGCCATCAAATGGAGAAGAGAGACAGCTAGACTATGTAAAAGCAAGAGAGAGACAGAGAGAGCGAGTAGGAGCCGCATTATTTCATGGCCTGATGGATACGGATGTGAGATATAACGTACAGTACAAACGGCCCCGTGATATATAGGCTCATGTGGAGGTGCGCATAAATCAATCGCGGTCGGGAAAAACAACAGAGGATCCAAAAAGAAAAACAGAAACAAAACAGAACCATGCATGGCATAGTTTTTGGGAGGGCTCAGGATACAAGTGCCGCAAGAGAGAACGATGGAGCAGGGCGATAGAGAGAGAAAGAGTGAGAGACAAGTGTGGAAAGACATTTGGAAAGGTATCTGTGAAATGCGATCTGATCTAAACGACATCAAAGTGCGGCTTGTTAAAGAGGAAATTGAGACTTCAGAAAAGGGTAAAAAGATTGAATTTAAACGGAAATCAGTTGACATATCTTATGGGGTTAGGTTTCGAGTGATTAACCTGAGGAAATAAGTATTTAATGTTGATAAAAGAAAAGGAAGGAACAGTAAGACTTAAACTATATTGAATGCCGAAGAAAACCCTTGAAAAATAAGCTGATTTTATAAACAATACAACTCGTATTATCTAGTAACTTTATTAAATCGTATGTATAGTATATGGTCTTGTTCTTAATCAGATATAGTTCGGATGGAATAGCATAAATTATATACTTTATCTACCTTCATTAGCCCATTACGTTCTCTAAGATAAAATACTCTCTGTATATATTCAACAATTCTTCACAGCCGTATATATCGTATATATTCATATTCCAAATCAATAATTGACTTTCCTAAAAGGAAGATTCAGTCAGCCTAAATCTATATTGAATTCTGAAGAAAACCCTTGAAAAACTAACTAATTTTACAATTAATCGGTCAATTTTTGTTTAGTAACTTCGTAAAGCCGTGTATATATTATATGTTCTTGTTCAGAACCTGATATACTTTGGATCGAATAGCAAATATACTTATACATATTCTTTATTTATTTAGATCACTTCGCTCTTTAAGGCAAAATACTCACTGTCCATTTTGAACAGAGAAGAAATTCTCAACTGTATATATCGTATATAAATTGACTCTCCATGTCTACTCTCAACTCAAATCAATCTATATTAAATACATATATAGTCAGAGTCTATCTATACAATAAAGAACAAAACAGTTAACAGACCTACACACTATATAACCTACCCAGAGTTGAGTTCCTTATCCGACCTCACTTGTTTAAATCAAATCGCAAGTTGCCTCTCTGACATTAAAGGCGCTTGCACTGTGACCTTTTGAATGGCTATTCTCCTCTCTTCCGCTTCCCTTCCCCTTTGCCCCTCTTGGCAAATCGAATGAGTTAAAGGCTACAATAAAAGAGAATTAAGTATTCAAATTCGCAGGAGGATGCGAAAGGGATGCGAACAAACGATGATAATGCCGGCAATAAAACGAATGCCAACTTGGTAGTTGGTTGCGCTTTTAAGCCTTTTAAACTTCAATCAAATTTCTCAGGATTTGGCAGCACCGACAGCCGACAACCTTTTCCAACAACAACAGTTGGTGCCATAAGCCACGCTCAAACAACAACAATAATATATTGTAATTTGAAAGCGAAGAATGCGTATAGCGACCTTTCTTTCCAGTCGGGTTAGGGTGGAAGATTGAGGCAAACACTGAGAAGAGAGGGGAGGAAAGGAACGACGAGGGGAGGGGGAGGGGGTCAGCTTGACCGACAGATGCCAGCACGTAAACGTTTCACATGCGAAAGTTAACAGCACTTGGATCGGATGCTACCTTATCCCATGCAGACGACGAAATTACCAAGTCGAGTTCAAGAAGAATCAAGCGAATCCAGCGCAGTCAAAAATCGAGAGGAATCACCATACAAGAGAGAGAGAGAGATATGTACACACGTTTATGGCGATGCGAAGCACCGAAAATTCTTTGATGAAAGAAAGCTGAGGATCGACCGACCCGACTCCAGATCGAGCGACCGTATACAAATTGGCTTGCCATTAGTCTCGAGAGCTAAAAACTTAAACGTTTTACTGGCTGCGCTTAAGAGCTGCTAAGGTAATTTTTCACTTTGCTGCAGTTTCAGTTTATTACGGCATTATAAAGTCCACGACGGAGAGTTGCGTTCCCCTCCCGCACCCTCTCATTCTTTATCTCTCTCTCTCCCTAGTACATTTTCCCACAATTTGCTAGCAATTCCACGGAATCAGTCGCCTTTATTGGAAAAACAATTCGATTAGAATTGACTTCTGTCGAGTGGCTGGAAAAATACTTCGATTCTCACTATATAATCGAATAGAAAGGGAGCAGGAGAAGAGAGAGGGAGAGATTACAACAATAAGCCGCATTAATTGTTTGCCATTGTGATCGAGACCCAGCTGGGCCCAACCCCGACCAGGGGACAATGAGAATGAACTGACACAATCGTCGATCGACTCGGGACTCGAGTCTTGAGTTTTCATGCCATTTCAAAGTCGTGTCGCCCTACAAGTGCCTGCGCTTTGTGTGTTTTCACGCACTTTGTAAAGTGGTTAGATAATCCATTGTTTATGGCCTCCAAAATAAAAGGGAAGTCAAAGAATGGATGAGGAGGAGAGCAAGACCCGAGAAAAAATCAAAAGGAAAAATGTTTCGTCATTTTGCCAGTTGGAAATTCGGTACGCTTCGGCAGACAGTCGGTCGGCTCTGTAGATGATATAGGGGTGTATATAATGCGAGATGATTTGACTAAGCATTCTTCCTATAGCTGAACAAATTAATTGCTAGCGAATTGCGTAGGAATTGAGCTAATGGTTCGCTACTGTGGTGGGAAAGAGAGGCAAGATTTAAGAGACGAACTGTCTGCGGAGGTTGAGAAGATGAGAAAAGATGAATATCTTGTGTTAAAATGAAAATTAACTAAGTGAAGTTTTGAATAGTTGAATCTCACATATTTTTCTTTAGTTTTAATTATATTATATTCTTAATTTCATATTCATATATCATTAAAGTATGATTTTATTAAGTATATCTTAAGTTTCAGCAAAGTAAATCAGCTGAAACGTTGTATAATTAATATTCAATTACTTTTCTTCAATTTGTTAGCAACATATTTACTGAATATGTATATCTTAAGTTACAGTAAAGTTTAAGCGCCTTATACAGTGGCAACCCTTTTGTTTTCCTTAAGTTATGTATCAAAATAAATGCCAAACCATTTTTCTAGATGAACTTCAAATAATAATGATATACTAGATCAATGCATGAGTTAAATGTATCTCGAGTTACAAGAAAGTAAGCCAACTAAAGCTTTGATTAACTAAAATTGAATTACTGTTCTTCGAGTATATACCACAATATATGCCGAACCATTTTCCTATATCATTTCCCTTGCATTTCAATTCGTTTCGTCCTTTCTCGCACACTCTTCAAACCCTTTTTCCGATGAAACTCTCTCGAGGTGCAGCTGAACTATACAAAAAACCGAACCCATTAAAACCCATCGACAACAGATCGAAGCATACAATTGCATACTGAGGCGTTTTATGAGGAATAACAACAACAACAGCAGCAGCAGCAGCAGCAACAACAGCAACAATAACTAAGCAAAAGGGCGAACAACAACGACAACGGCAGCCAAGTCCAGAAATGAAATGGAATCAAATGATGTGTATAAAAATGAAAATAATACAAAGATAAATAACAACAACAGCAACAACAATAAGGGCGACAACATGAACAGCAATAACAATAACAGCACCAGCAACAACAACAACAATGCCAAGACGAAGACAAAACCATATAATAAAAATCAAGAAAAATAACTACAAAAGCGCAAAGTATTCGTGTTGCTGTCGATGAGGTTGCCCCGTCCAGGCCGGGGTAGAAGCTGGGACAGGAGCGGGGGGCGGGGCCATGGTCGGTGCTGGTTGCGAGGGCGAGGTCGGTGCTGCGTTGCTGGCGGCGCTGATGTTGCTGTTGTTGCTGCTGCTGCAGACAAGCGACAGCGCGCTGGACAACAACATGCAAGAGAGACTCTTAACCTTTGACGCCCGAACAATGAAGTGGTTAAAAGCAAGACATTAACACACAGACTTACAGGCAGCAACATGAGCAACAACAACAACAAGAGCAGCCACAACGACAACAACAAGGGCAACAGCAACACCAGCAACACCGGCAACAGCAACCTCGCGCTGCGCCGAAGTGGAATGACAGAAATTAGTGAAATTTATTATTGATATCCACTTGAATTTATAGAGCAGCGAACAAAAGGTCCCCTTCCCCCAGTCACTCTCCTCTACCGTCTTGTTGCCCCTTTCTCTGCAACATAAAGGTGCATCTTGTGGCGGCAACGGCAACAGCAACAGCAGCAGCTGCTGCAGCTGAAATACAGCAACCTGTAGAAGAAGAAGAATTGATGGCTGCCATCTAATGCGTGTGATAAACAGGTTCAGTTTAAGTTCTTTTCGGGATTCGGGTACGGTTGGTACGGTTCTTGCGGGTACTGCACGAAGGTGTCGCTGCGTATAAATTATGGGACGAGCGAGAGACAATAAAATGCACAACAGGCAGCAGCGCTAATAGCCCGATCGATACAGCTAGCGAAGAGAGGGAGGTAGGAACCTTATCATACTATAAGTATGAGTTGGACAGAGAGAGAGAGGGTGCCTGAGCCGTGTAGCCACCCAGACAGCCGTCGAGTTGATGACACCCGCAGCAGCAGCAGCAGCAGCGGCGGCGGTATCCAAGCGAGAGAGTACGCATATTTTCCACCCAAGTTCCAAGAATCAACTCGAGCGCCGCACAATAGAGTTATTTAGAGGCCCGCGATGGTTATGGTTATTGATTTGAAATATCACACGATATACGCATCGATCGAGGCCTACTTCACTAAGCGAGACTGGCAGGTTCTTGAGCGCACAAAGGGCCCCAGCTCAACCCAAGCTGCAGGCTCCGTCTGTGGTTGGGGATCAGCTCCAGTTTCTACAGTTTCATCTGGCCCGAGTCTCAAGTGCTTTAGGGCGAGGAGCCTCTTGACAGACCCTCGTGCTCGTGCCCGTTTTCAAATGTTCAGAAATTGTTGGAACCTTTAATTAAACGGTGGCCTAAAATATGCAAACGAGGCGAGGCGAGAGAGAAGACCTCAAAGAGAGGGTCAAGGAGGGCGAGTAAGGTAGACCAGAGCCCGAAGACGCGTCGCGCCGGCCGTACGCCAAGTCCAAGTCATAACTCATTTTCTGCTTAGTGAAAGAGAGAGAGAGAGAGAGAGGGAGGTAGAGCAGGTACCGGGGTACCCTGGTACAGCCCATGGGCCACTTTGCATACTAAACGACGTACGCCCCACTTTCAACGCAAGCCGAAGACGCGAGGCGACGCATCTCGTCGGCACTCGTCGGTACTGCTTCGTGTCCTTCGGGCGCTTTTTCGGCAGTCAGGTGGGAGTGACCATTGAGTTTTTTCTTCATTTTTTTCGGTGCGCTACCGGTAGAATTCTCTCTCTCTCTCTCTCTTTGAGTCGCTTGAAGATTTGCATGCGGGTCCCCGGAACACTTTGATTATACGCGTTGTGCGCGAGGCACTCGAGAAACTCATTTAAAATCGATTTATGCAGGAATTAAGATTCAGTTACAAAGCCAAGAAGAATCACAGAAGAGAGAAGAGGGGGGGGGAAAGATGGGAGCTGAAGCTGGAGGTGCCTGCACTACCACGTCCATCACGTGGGCAAGTTAAGAAATTAGCAAAACTCATTTTTGCATTTTTAGCCTCCGGGCTTAAACTTAATTCGGAAGCACAGCAGGAGGTTCTAAGTAAATAAATGTGCCTGTTTCTCCTCGGGCTTCGTTTGCTATCTCTACCTTCTCTTCTCTGGCTGTTGGGACCTCCATTCGGTTGGTTTAATTTGCATTTTATTGCAGCGACTACGGCACTACGACGGCGCAATACTCCTTGGAGTCTGGAGCCAATTAAGCGTGTATTTGCCACGCTTTACAGCTTTGCTCCGAATTCTTCTGCTGCTGCTGCTCTACTTTGGCTAAAGCGCAGCTAAAAATGATTAAAGGCCTCCCAGACCAGGTTGCCGTTGCCGACGCCAGACAGTCTTTTATATTAATTTGTATAGCGCGGCCTCTGAAGCTGCTCCTCAGAGATTGAAAGTGAACGCGCTTTGGCACTGCAAGGAAGGTACCAAGCAGAGGGCAGCAGGAAATGAGTTGCCAATAGAACAATCAGATGGCACCATAGGGGGTGGCCAGAGACATACCGAACAGAGGATTTGAAGTTTTCTTGCCATGTTAAAGGTACTGCCGGGTAGGTATAGTCAGAGAGGGTAGCAGCCAAGTAATATCGGTAGTGCCATATCCGGTAAAGCAGCTGAGGAGATTAGGGTTCTGCTTGAATTTAACAGTCTGTGAATAATTCAAATTATTAAAGACAATTATGATTGTTGAAATTCACATATAATTTAAATATGTATTGCCTTCCTCTTGAGATCATTATTTTTTATTATTTACTAGTATTTTGAAAGTATTACCAGTATTATTATTGTCCTGCATTTAATAATTACACATTTATCACACTTTGTTCATCGTTCTTCTCCAGTCGATTACTCTGTAATGTGAAGAAATCGAAATCATTTCGATCTAAATATGATGATGGTTATTGCTCATATATTTCTGTCTTTTTCTATATATAAGAAATGTACTGTATATCTTTCTCTTGCTTTGCAATAAGCTCTCTTTTTCTGTATTAATTTTTCTCTCTCTCGCTCTCGTTCACAAAAGCTTTGTTTCTTTTTTCGTATCGTTATCTATCTTTTTACTTTTTTAACTCTTTTGGTTCTCTATCTATTTATCTTTGTCTATGTCTGTCTATCTCTCTCCTTTAATATTTTCCCTTCTTTATCTAACACATGCCTCTCTCTCTCTTTATATTCCTTCATTAACAGATATTGCACACTCACTTAAGCTTTTTATCACAATGTTTCGTGGCCTATGAAAACTAGATCAGCATTATCGTGTTTCTTTATTTCTCTCTGACTCTATAGCCGACTCTCTGTCTTTCCCTCTCTCTCTATATTTATCTCTCTCTCTCTATTCTTATTTCTCTATTCCTACTTCTATATGCTCTCATTATGGCCAACCCCTTTTCTGATCGATCTACACGTTGAGCAGTTCTTCCTCACGATATCACACTCGCAATTCCATTCTCCGTTCGAGGTGTTCCCCAACTTTGTCGCTGGGCTGACCCAATGCGAATGCGCAGGCAAATGCGAAATTGAAATTTATTTAGTTTCTCACGTAGTCGGACGGCGTCATTAGCTCCATCAGGGAAACGTTAAACATCGCGTGCATCAATTTGGTCATTTAGGGCAGGGCAGAGTAAGGTAGAGCAGGGCAGAGTAAGGTAGAGCAGGGAAGGGTAGAGCAGGGCGCTCGTGGCGTCCCGATCTCCGAGTAAACACTCGGACTATTCCCGATTCAGTTAGTCAACGCAAGCGGACACATGTCTAGGGACCGTCGATGCAAGACAAAGTGCTGTCAGTTGGTGCTGGGTGTTTGAGTACACTCACATCATTCATTCACTGCCGACCCTTTGCCAGAGACGCGAGAAAATTGCAACAATTTTCCACTGTTGTTGTTATTGGTCTCCGTTTGCTGCGATTAATTGACATTCGCAATTCAAGAATCGCAATCGAGAGTCAAACTGAAACTCAACAAACTCAAACTCCAATTTCGACTCTCAGGCAAATTATATTGAACTGATTCCCACGACGCTTTTGGCCAGATGGTTTCGATTTGATTTCACTGCGTCCTTACTTCAATTTCGGTTCTTTTTGTTGCCGTTGCTGTTGTTGTGGCATTCAAATCATTCACGGAATGTTCGCGTGGAGGGCGCAAGAATGCCGAAACACACATTCGGCCCTGTTCGGAACATGTTCGGCTTGGTTTTTTTGCGGTTTGTCAGATTGTTGTTCTTGTAGCTGTAGTGCGATGGAAGTAGTTGAAACAGGACCAAAACATTTCAAAGTTGGCAAACAAAATGAAACTTACAATTTCATTTGTAGCGGAAGCAAAATAAATCATATAAGGGATAGGAAAAGAGAGAAGGTGAGATGATTGAAAACTTGTATTGGAATATATTGAATATGAAATCTATTAAAATTCAAGCAAGAAGACACGCTACCTTCGTCATGCCGAAAGTTTTATACCCTTGCAGGTTCTTATCTCCTCTGATTGTTTCAATACTAGACATATATAATGGTTCAGAATTAAATGTTATTGTGTTTCTCATTTTGTTTGGCACTGATAAATTAAGTTATTTCTAGAATCTATACTGGTCTTGGGCCGATTGTTCCTATGGCAACTATATGTTTTAGTGGTTCTACTTAAATATACATTTTGTATATATACAAAAACTCTGATTTGGAAAATTTGCTTACAAAATCATAACAAATAACAGAAATCGACCGTTGATTTGTATTGCAGCGATATATCGGACCGATCTGGCTCGTTCAGACTTTTATACAGTGTGCAGCAATAAGAAGCATACATATGTGCCAAGTTTCATTAAGATAACTTTAAAACTGAGAGACTTGCTTGCGTTGCAACAGACGGACATACGGAAAAATAGACACGACTACATCGGCTTCCCAGGGGATGCTGATTTAGAACATATATTTTTATGTGTCTCCTACGGTGCGTTGCAAACTCTTGCCCAAAGTTAATATACCCTCTGCAAAGGTTTAAATATGTAAGATTTATATAATTCACTATTGATGAACCGTTTAAGCCAAATCAAATTGACAGAAATGATATTATCGATAGTGCTTAGCACTTCCAGGTCTACAACAGACTTGGAACATGCCAATCTACCATATTAAATGGAGCGATGAATTCTTTGTTCCCAAATTCGTTTCGATTACATAAACAAGAGTATAAAATGCTCTGCAAACGGTTTTTGTAAGTATTCAAGAGGGCAAGTTTTTATAGAATAGACATGAAATTGGTTTGTTTAATATTATTTTTGTGCGCGATTAGCGGCATTAACGGCATGATAGATATTTATAGTAAGTATAAATGATATTTCGAATATTAAGTAAACGTATGAATGTTAATGTATCACTTATTTTTTGTAGTTCCAGAAAATGATACTTTGATACCCGGGCTGAAATGAGTCAATGATTGTCAATTAATTGTAAATAAAATGCACTAAAGAACATTACAGAAATAATGTTGCTGAGATTTTTATTTTGTTATTCCATTCTCATGAACTATAGTGTCGGTAGTTAGAGTTAGAGAATGTCATCATTCTAGACTGATTATTCCTATGAAAATAATTGGATATAGTTTGATTTGTATAATATTAAGACAACATTAAGACAGAAACGACCGAAGTAAATGATATTATCGAAACTGCTTAGGTCTAAAAGACTTGCCATTCCACCATATCAAATGGAACGATGAATTCTTTGTTCCCAAATTCGTTACGATTACATAAACAAAAGTAAAAATACAAACGCTACAGTCAGGAGCTGACTGTATAAGGCCATGGATTATCATAGTATACCGTAGGCAATAGGTATAGGTATGCACTTCTAGCGCGTACCAAATTTCATTACAGTTGTTTCTTCTTGATTTTAATTTTTTTGACTGTAACTTTTCTTTTTAGTTTATTAGAATAAAAAAATATAAAAACAAAATAAGAAATAATTAATAAACGAAAATTCGCACCCGCCTCAACCGGGAGTTGAACGCACGCACTCTCGCGCAGCCGTCCGCCACTCTAACCACTCGGCCATTGCCTCATTTCTTCGCGCATCGGCAAAGCTGCATTGTGAACCAATTCTGTTCCCATACAATGCAAATAAAAAGTTTAATAAAATGCTGTGTGTCTGACGCTAGATTTGAACTTCGGTATGCTTGCGTAAATTAGGTCTGCCTAATTATTATATACATGTATGTTCAAAGTGAGTTTAATTCGTATCATATCTCACTTATTTATAGTCCGATTTTAATGAAATTTTCACATAACGCCCGTGGCAAGGTATTTGTCATGTATGATATATAACTTTGGTTGTTGAGTTAATATTGTAGGTTTTAAGTAGTTATTTCTGATTTACAGAGGCGGGAAGGGGCGTGTCCAAATTTTAAAAAAACTTTGAGACACTGCAATATATATGTATGTTGTCACAAAATTTGATGACTCTAGCTCTTATAGTTTCTGAGATCCAGGTGTTCATACAGACAGACGGACAGACGGACAGACGGACAGACGGACAGACAGACATGGCTCAATCGACTCGGCTACTGATACTGATTCAGAATATATATAGTTTATGGGGTCGGAGATGCCTCCTTCTGCCTGTTACGCACATTTCCGTTCCGACAAACACAATAGACCATGAATTTTTTAAAATCCATGGCCTAAAAACGATCTGCAAACGGTTTTTGTAAATATTCAAGAAGGAAAGTTCTTATAGAATAGACATGAAATTGATTTGTTTAATAGTTGTTCTGCGCTATTAATGGCATGTTAGGTGAATGATAAATTAAGTATAAATTAACTTCCGAATACGAGTATAAGGTAAACGTTTGAATATTAATAAATCACATAATTTTAGCTGAACTAGAAAAATCTCCTCTGGATGTGCATAAAAGATGGATACTCAATACAAATGTAATAAAAGAAGTTAAAGAATAAAAACCAGAAAAGAACAAACCAGAAACAATATAGCTGAACTTCTGATTGTGTTTTATATTATTCCGTTTTCATGGATATTATTTAGTTAAGGTAATTAGAGTTATCAATTGCCGGGAATATAGACATTTTGTACGAATGTTATAATTTTTGTTCCATTTGCATGTTATTGAATATCAAGTATATATAGTATGCCAAAAAACTTGGCTGTTCCCTTTATCTAAGCCACTTAAAGTTTCAAAACTATGAAATTGTAGAATATTTGTACATATATTATTCGAGATTGTTTTCCTCACTGATCTGCTAATATTTCCATAATTAAAATTCCAATTCAAACACATCTCAGTCACTCTCTCGATCTCTCCCCCATTCTCTCGATCACTTTGTCAATGCTTTTATTTACCCAAGATCTTTGTCCATGCGCCAACTCATTTGTTGTTTGCTCACTCGCCTCAAGAACATCGTCAAACAAGAACGACAACCACGAGAGAGATCTCAAGTACGATCGAGCGGAAAAAGTTCAAAGCACAAGCCATAATAATATTTCCTAATCCATTGTAATTATAATTTCTCCCTCCCTCTCTCTCCTCTTCATTGTTTGTCACAAGAAATGTAACCTTCAAAAAAATGGTCGAAATAAAAAAAAAAAACAGCCGGCCAAGCTGGAAGAGCAGTCTCCAAGCCCGTACAATAGATCATATTACCAAGTGAATATGTCAATTCCACACGAAAAGCGATAAGCGATCTGCGATCTGCTGCGCCGCAAGCCACTAATTGTTGCGGCTCTTGTGGCACGCACATCGAACCGGGTCCGATCCGATCCGACTACCAGAAGGGGCCGCCTATTTCACAGGAAAACTGAACTGACAAAAAAATGTGAAAACGAAATAAAATAAGAGCGCCTAATCTGGAAACGGGGCAGACCCGTTGCAGACTCGGTTTAGGTCCAGGTCCAGGGATTAGTTGGTCCAATCAGGGGCAACGCCTGCGGCTAATTGAACAGCGGCTGCTGCTGTCCCATTACGGGGAACTCAGAGCTCAAACTCGAACTCAACGAACGCCCCTGGTAATTACCAGGCGCACCGATAAAAAAGTCACGCCAAACAATGGGCCCATGATCGGTGTGTCGATCTTATCGCAACCATAGACAAATCCACATCCAGATCTGTCTGTCCGATGTGTGTTATGACTTTTACTTTCCTTGCCGCCGCATTGTGTCGCCGTGCAATCAAAGCAGATTAATATTTTTTGAACAACGCGCGATTATCGGCGCGACGCGATCAACAAGATCGGCAAGATGACAGAGGCGCGCATAGAGATCAAACTGGGAATCAAAATCAAATTAGGCGACAGCTATCAAAATTATTTGACACGACAAACGACTCACTGCGGTTTCAGCTGGAGTAAAGATCTTGGGGAGAATACTGTGAAATTGTCAAAGATGATAGAAAATATGATATAAAATATGATGAGTTTGAGAAATATTTCTAGAAAATACAGCATAATAAATATCATTATATATTTATAAAACTATAGATCTCATGTGCAGATACGTTCTGTCTTTGTCTGACTTAGTCTTGCTTCTTCCTTTCCATCGCTCTTTCCTCATCTTTAACTGCTTGCTCAGATTGTCACATTCATTTTAAATTTCTACCCGGATTCCTCCCGTTCAAATTCCTCAATGCGTCGATCTAATATGTCCACATCCAACCACATTAGGGAGGCCAAATGCCAACTGGGCGGTGGATCCGCATTGATGTCGTCCATCAGTTTCCTGAGCCGCGAGCGATCCGCATCGATGGAGATTTTGCGTCTCTTGAGCATGGTTGCTTTGAGAGTTTCCATTTTATTGGGTGCCGTATAAACGTACCCCATTTTCAGCGTCTGGCACGACTTATTTCGGGTATTCCGCTTATCCACATCCAGTTCTGATAGCTCCGGCTTGCACTCCAACCATTTCTGTTGCTGCACCATCATGGTACGTGGTCGAGTGAACTTGCGCACTTGCGGTACATGGTTCAGAGTATTCATTTTAATTGCATCGGTTTGTGTGGACTGCGAATATTTCAGTGGTAATTCCGGAATACTCTGGCTAAGCTTATTCTTCTTGCGGTGCGTGGACTTGCCATGCGGTTTTCTTTTCATCGATTTCATTGAATTGGTTTATGTATTCAATGTTCTTTTTAAAGTTTGAGTACTTTCCTTATCTTTTAATGCAATTCGAAAGCGAATTACGTCTTCACAGCTGAATGTTCTTTGATGACTAGATGAATTTATTTGAGATGTAAAGGATAGCCTACTTAGTAAAGAGGAATACTGTTAATAGTGATAATATTGTGATTATTTTAAAGTATTTTTAAAACTCTGAGAGAAACTTATTTACAAGATGTTTCAATGGTAATATTTATTAAAGGTTAAATGTATTTATTTTATTGTACTTTCCCATATGTATGTAAGTTTACTGTTCTAGTAAAGATCAATATCACAGTTCAATATAATATTTAATTTTATCGGTAACCCGTAAACTAATATAAATCTAACAAATCGAGGCGGATATTCAATTTCTAGGATATTTTTCAACTTTTTTGATGCAAATCTCTTATGATCTGTTCATCCATAAGGAATCTATTAAATATATCTATGCATAAAGTGTCGTTTTCGCATAGATCTGTCGAGAATTGCCAAATTTGTATAGTAGTTATATTCATATAATTGTTCATCTTATCTCTAGGCTTCCTCATAACTTGTGCGTGTGTTCCGTTAGCTTGAGTTTCCTTATATCGATCGGCATTGCGTTTCTTTTGCCCAACTTTGTGTGACATTTTGTTTTTTGTTTGTGGCCTCAGTAAAGCCTTGCGCTCTCTGGCGCTGCTCCAGGCACCCCTGTGCAATCTTCCCTGTTGCTCCCCTTGCATGTTGTGTGCTATGTACAACATCAAGTTTTATCGCTGATCGTGATCATGTAATTCCAGCCCACGCATGCGCGCACCGAGCGTTAAGGAATCAAGTTTAGCGCATTCTTATTGCCGATCTCAATGCGCGCCTTGCTGCCCTGTGACAGATGGTGTAAGGCTGCAAGGCATTCCCGTGCCCAGAGTCGGAGACCGAGAGCCACAAGATCCAGAGAGACTGTAGACGGAAGACTGTTGACTGTAGACTGTAGCCTGTAGATGGGAGACTGGTTTGCCTTTTTTTCGTCTGTTGTTGCTGTTGCTGTTGCCTAGCGAAGCGATCTTTATGTAAACTGGTACTTGAAATTTGAAATCATGTACCATTTGCCTTGAGACGGAGATCGGTTCGGTTCGGGATCGTCGCAACGCGTCGATCGTGTCCCTGACAGAGAGACCGGCACAGGAAACGCGCATTTAAAAGCGCGACTATCGAAATATAACGACATCAAGCGAACGGAATGATCGCGCCAGAGAGGGAGAGAAAGAGAGAGACAGAGAGAGGCATTGATCATGAGTGAGTGAGGGAGAGAGAGAGTGAGCGCGAGCTGAAGTCATTTAAAGGAAGCTTGTGTCAATATACACGAAAAACCCCATGGAGCTTACCTTGGAATGCAGTCGATCTGCGCTGCGATCGCTAATCTTTTGAAGGCGCCGACGATGACGACGACGACGACGACGACGACGAGCGAGGACGATCATCATAAGCGAAACGTTTGGCTGCACTAAGCGACATAATTGCTACCGTGGGATGCTGCTGCAGATGATGCTGAGGAGGATCAGCGGCAGACAGCAGCAGGCAGCAGGCAGTGCCAATCAAGTCTGCGCAGATTTCGCGATCATTACGAGACGCGCTCCTAATGCGCTCCAATCAAACACACACGAAACGAGCATATGACATGTTTGTGCATTATTAATCATCATAATATCTGTATAAATGGTAGGAAAACTCTGCTCCAGCTCCAGTGCCGTCTCCATCTCAGGCCAAATTGCAATTTAATGCAAAAATAAATTGCAGTGTCGGCGCTGGACAGCTGAAGTTGCAGTCGCAATTGGAGTCGGTGTTGGAGTCGCAGTTGGAGCTGCAGTTGGAGTTGGAGCTGGAGTTGGAACTGACCAACCGGCAGCAGGCGGAGCAGGCAGCTCCCATGATTATTGGTCATTTACTTGCGCCGTTTAGCGCATTAAAAGGCAAACGTATCCAGAAGTATCTGCAAGTTGTGCAATTGTATCTGCCAAAAGTATCTGCAGCTTGGAGTATCTCATGCATATTGAAATAATTGACAGTCGCTGGCCAAGTCGAAGGTTCCAATCTCTGCAAGGGGCGCTGCTTGCTGCAGCTGTGACTGCAGCAATATCTGCATCTGCATTTTGTATCTGTATCTCTATTTGCAGCTGTATCTGTATCTGCATTTGCATTTGTAGCTGACTGTGCTTGCATCTGTGGGGCGTATGCGATTCAAATTATTCCAATGAGAGGAGCACCTGAGTGAGAAAGAGAGATGGGAAGAGAGAGAGGGAAACAGAGTGTTGCGGGAAGGAAAGAGGAGAGGCGCGATAAGCTTGAACGGCGTCTTGAGCTTGAACGTTGGGGGAGTTGCGCTTTGGGCTTAAGAAATCAACGCGTTGCTTAATGGACAAGAACTAGCAGGTTTACACTGAGAGAAATTGGCAAGAAGAAACTAGAAATTTATTAGGGAAACTGTTAGAGAATATATCGATTATATATCGATTCAAAAGCTTATCTTCTTAGACAAAAAAATTAATTAAAATAAATCATACTAATATTTGTAAGTTCTTCGTTAATTAAAATTGTTTAGTAAAAACAATACTTTGATGTAATTTATTATAAAATAATTATATTAATGATGTATAATAGTATTGATTTTTAATGGATTCTAAGTTTTTTATTCAAATACATTTTTCATACATTTTTTAAGTTTCATACAATGACTTTATATTGTTCAATTCATTAATTTGAATTATTTAATTACTATATTAAATTAATTTAATGATACAATTTGTGTTATTCTGCTGTTATTATATTAATAAAATTTATATAACTAGTAGTATTATTTATTATTATGCTAAGATGAGGTCAGTCCAGGAACACTGTACAATATGCAGGTAAATTTACTGGAACAGGTACAAGAGATCTTATACGAGGGCGGTCCAATAAGTTTCCAGCTTGACTTTTTATTTGTTTAATTTAATTTAAAGTCGACTAAATATAGTGGACTGAATTAGAAAATATCTTGATACAAAGAATTATTTAAAAAGAATGTTTAAAGTAATTAAGAGCAAAGTTTAAGTTTAAGAAATTTTAATTTATTTAAATTTAAAATTCATGTAATTTAATTTTATTTAACTTAATTTAATTTAAGTCATAATTTTACTTAAGATTATAATCTTATAATTATCAATACATACTTTAAATAATAATGCAACTATAATTATATTTTTCTGCCCAAACAAGAACATTTATATGGAAAACTACCTTCTGATTATAATTATTATTTATTTGATATATCAAGACAACTCTATACTGCCCAGCCCCAACTGAACCACACCTTGTCAACTCAAAAATTTCATCACAGCTTCTTCTGCTTCACTCTAAACGATATTCGATTATAACTGTTCAAACTGTAATTATACAATTAACTCGCCATAGTTATCTGCGCTTTGATCCCACGCAGCACAAGCAATTTAAAAGATCGTCAAGTGCAGCACAGACAGAACTTCGGCAATCGCTCAAGGCTATCGACGATGCTGAGGATGGAGTTTTCCACCAGGTTCTTGAAGAAATCCTATCATAATGTTATAAAGGGATGAAGAAGAAGCAGGAGAAGAAATGGGAAATTGGGAAAATGGAAAAAGTGAAACGCCTAAGCAACTGTGCCGCGAAATGTGCAACGTAAGTAAATAATCAAACAGGCAAACGGCAAATTATGAGCAACAACAACAGCAGCAGCAACAGTAACAGCAACTTCAGCTACAGCAACAACAGTAACAGCAACAACTTCAGCAAGTCCAGCAACAACTGTTGAACAACTCCCACTCAAAGCAATGACAACAACAGCAACATTGAGCGCCAACAACCGGTTGCCAGTCTGTGCCTGTCTGTGTCTGTGTGCAATCATGCTCTCTTCTCACTGTGCTCTCTTCACAGCCATCACTGTATGTGTGTGTGTGTGTGAAACGTGTTTGCTTTGCACCTTCTGCTACTGCTGCTGCTCTCTCACCTGGCGCGCACTCTCTCAGCACGCGTACGATCAGTCCACTCCACTCTACACGCTCTCTCTCTCTCTTTCGCTCACAGCGTGCTCTCTGCATGCTACGATCGCTCACTCGCTCGCTCGCTCGTTTTCTTCTGCGTTGCGCTCTCACGGCTCAAGAGAGACAGGCAGCGAGAGAGAGAGAGGCAGTCGCGCGTGGTGAGCGCGTGTGCTGAGCGTGCGTGCCGTGCATGCGAATTGTGAGTGTGTGAGAGAGAGCGAGAGAGAGAGAGACAGTCAGAGACAGTGAGAGAGAGACCAGTGGGAGAGCGATCGCACAGGTCCAGGTCCGCGCACCGCTCGCAGAGCAATGGACTTTTAGTTATTCCGTGATCTTTTACCAATATTGTGCAGCGCACACGGCACGACGGCTGATCGCAGGCAGCAAACAGCAACAGCAACAACAGCAGCGGCAACAGCAGTAGCCGCACTATACAGTTATCTCTATATATACCTGAACTATATACTATATATACCTGCAGTATATACCATATAAATACTGTATACCAAGTGCAAGTGATCCTCTACTCAGTTAAACAATATAAAACAATTCTTTAACGTTTCAAAATCAACGCGTAAAACCTTTCCGCCTACGCGAGAAACTTCATACGCGTGTGTGACGGCAACAACAACAACAACAACATCAATAGCAAAAGCAGCAGCAACAGTAAGAACAGCAGCAGTAACACTAACAACAACTGTAGAAGCAACAACAACTACAGCAGCAGCAGCAACAATATTAACAGCAACAACTGCAGCAATATTCACTAGTGCATCAACAACAGCATCGGCAACATCAACTGCAACAACAGCAGCATCAGCAACAACTGCAATTGTAACTGCAATACCAACAGCAATAATATTAACAGCAATAGTAAGAACAGCAGCAGCACTAACAACAGCAACAGCAGCATCAATTGCTCTTCAGTTTGCTTGTTTGTTTTTGTTTTATTCAGGGCAATCATTGCCTACCTCCCCCTCTCTCTCTCTCTCACCCCCCCTCTCTCTCTCTTGAGTCTGCCTGCTCTCTCTCTCTCTCTCCCTCTCTCACGTCAAATTCGATTTTTATGAGTTTTGAAAGCGTGACTAAGGCGTGATTTATGATGGCGTGTGGTTTTTAATATTCATGTGCAAAGTCAAAAGCCAAAAAGGCAGCCACGAAACCGATCGCAGCAACCTGCGTAGGTGCGCCAAACAATAAAACTAAAGGCAGAACAACAACAGCAACAACAGCAACAAAAAACAACAACAACAACAGCGACAACAACAACTCAAGCCAGTTGCATCTTTGTGCCCACGGGCCAAGCTGAGTGCTGAGCTGAGCATCGACGATATCCTGCTGTGTGTGGGGATCGCTCGATCGACTTGGCTTTTTATGGACGAAGCAGCAAAGCAATTGACTGCCGCTGCAGCTGCCAAGCAGCACGACAACAACAACAGCAGCAACAACAAGAACGCGAGCAACAACAACATGCGCTCCACCAACACAGCTGCACCAGCAACAGTTGCTGCAGCCACCAATAAGTCACACGAATTAGAAGAAATAACTGCAACAGCAACAGCAACAGCTGCTAGTTGCAACAGCAACAGCAGCAACAACAGCAAGCAACAGAGCAAGCAACAGCAGCAGCAAAGTGTTGCTGAGAGCCTCAAGACAGAAGCCCCTAGCAAGCTAGCAACAACTACTAACAGCCCCACAGCAACAGCAGCAGCACTTGGCACAGCAGCAACAGGCACAGCAACAACAGGCACAACAGCAACAGGCACAGCAGCAGCAACTGGGGCAGCAGCAGCCACCGGCGCTGCAACTGTCTCCAAATCGAGTGCGGCAGCAATGGCTGCTGCCACAGCGACAGCAGCAGCTGCCACCAATGATCTGGCAGCAGCGGCTGCTGTTGTGCTCTCGCTGCAAGGCACCATGGTCAGCAGCCTGCAACAGGCGGCATTGCTGCCGGCAAATTCAGCAGCAGCAGCTGCACTCAATTTGCAGGCACTTGAATCGTATTTGGCGCTGCAGCGACTCACGGGCAAATCGGATGTGTTTCGATTTAGTGGAGGCAACAGCAACAACAACAACAACAATGGCAGCAACAGCAACAATAACAACAATAGTAGTGGCAGCAGCAGCAACAATACCAGCGATGCGGAGCACAGCAGCAGCAGCAGCAACTTGCCCACGCTCATTGATCTGGCCAGCATTGAGCTCAAGTCCAGCTGCTCTAGCTCCAGTGCGTCCAGCATCTCTACACCCACAAGCAACAGCAACAGCAACAACAGCAACAACAGCAGCAACAGTAGCAACAATAACAACAACAACTGTAGCAACAGCAGCAGCAACAACTGCCACAACAACAACAGCCACAACAGCAGCAGCAATGCCAGCAACAGTTGCTCCTCCTCTGCCACCTCCTCCTCCTCCTCCTCGAAGTGCATTCCCCCCTTGCCCTCCATAGGCACCGTCAGCGCTGCCGTTGCCGCTGCTGCTGCCGCCGCTGCCGCTGCAGCCAATCAGCAAGCAGCGCTGGATTGTGCCACAGCCGCCGAACTGGCCGCAGAGTGCGATCTGCCGCTGCTGGACGGCGAGGATGCCTTGTCCTTTGAGGCTGGCGATCTGGACAGCAGCTACGGCAGCTTCATCTTCAACCCCTCCAACTTCAATGCCAGCGAGACAGACACCTCGCTGCACTCCCTGCAGGCCACCATGTACCAGGACAAGCTCAGTGTCATGGCTGCTGGGGGCGAAGAGGCTGCCAATAGTTCCACAGCTGCTGCAGCAGCGGCAGCAGCACAACGCTCCAAGAAGCAGTTCATCTGCAAGTTCTGCAATCGCCAGTTCACCAAGTCGTACAATCTGCTCATCCACGAGCGCACCCACACAGACGAGCGACCCTATTCGTGCGACATTTGTGGCAAGGCCTTCAGGCGACAGGATCATCTGAGGGATCATAGGTGAGTGGGGCGGAAGGGAAGACTGTGGAAGACTGGGCTTGATCTATTAGAAAGTAAATATACTTAAGGGGGGATTGTGTAATAAGTGGGTATGGGTATCAGGAAAATGTACACTATATTTATATAAGTATGCCTTACTTCGGTTAAATTAGGTTTAATTTACATGGATTATATCAGATTTCTTCATAAGAAGGAAGAAGATATCGATTTAGTATATATATGTTCAATTATCGTGGATAAATATCTTCTTTATAAGAAAGTTCATTGGAGGGGGGTTGGTTATGGATCAGGAATATATATTAAGTATATTTATATAGCCAAATTTGGTTAAATTAGGTTTAATTTACATAGATTTTGTTAGAGATATTTTTTAAGGAACAGGTGCATTGAGGTAAAGAAGGACTATGTGCCTAAACTTTAGCATATTGCGATCAGGAAGATATATATTTACTATACATATTAAGGTTAAGTTATAATATATAGGTAGATTCTTTTTATAAGAATGTTCTTTGAGGTTACAAAGGGCTGTGTGCTGCAAAAGTGGTGTATAAGGATTAGGAATATATACTAAAATATATATTATATATAAATTTGATTTGAATTTAATTAAAATATCTGTAATATATTATATAAGGGAAAATATTCCTGTAAGAAAGTATATCGAGATTGAAGGAAGAAAATGTAGTGAGGATGATACAGTAGGTTTATATAGCTCTATTTAATTTGTTTTGCAAAAAAAATGTCCATGGAATTGTAAATACATAGCATGAGAAAACATATTTGCTTAATAACTTATAGTTAAATTCCAATGAGTACAGTAGACCTATGATATGATTGATGATACTAGATAATTGTGCAGTTGGACTCACAATAAACAATCACAAACATATGAATTATTAAATCAACTTTGAAAAGGTGTAGTAATTTGCATTGCAGAGTTTTACAACACTTATTATGTTATATGGTCTAAAAAGCATAGACAAAACATCGAATACTTAAGTATCAAGGCTTTCTTCAGGCTACAGATGTACCAAGCATTAGATTACATCTATTAGAGCACTCTATTAAACCATAAAAGCTTAAAATCACCTAGCAACACTAGGTTTTAATTAACACTAGATTGTACCTTGCGCATTTTTCAACACTGTCAACTCAACATCTCTGTCTGTCTTTGTCTCCTCTTCCTTCGCTTGTTCACAGATACATTCACTCCAAGGAGAAACCCTTCAAGTGCGCCGAATGCGGAAAGGGATTCTGTCAGTCCCGCACGCTGGCCGTGCACAAGATCTTGCACATGGAGGAGTCGCCGCACAAGTGTCCCGTCTGCAATCGTTCGTTCAATCAGCGCTCCAATCTGAAGACGCATCTGCTGACGCACACCGACATCAAGCCGTACAATTGTGCCTCATGTGGCAAGGTCTTTCGACGCAATTGCGATCTCAGGCGTCACAGCTTGACGCATAATCTCTCCGGCACGGGAGGCGTGGCCAGTGCTCTGGGCGATCTCTTTGCCAGCAACAATAGCAATGGGTCCAGTTCCGATTTGGGTCTATCGATGGTGTTGCCCAGCACTGGAACGGGAACTGGAACTGGAACGACGACAGCATCAGCCACGCGAGACTTGGTGGCAGTCAGCGATTGATTCTACCCTTCTCTCTCCCTCTCTCTCTCTCTCTTTCTCGATCAAGAAAATCTCATTGCAGCTCTCACTGAACTCGATTCCCTCCAGAAAATGTGTCTGATCTGTGTTTTTGTGCCCCCAAGTTGCTTACGGCTTACAGCATTTAATAATCGATTAGTTATCGATTAATTAGCGACTAAGCATACGATGATATTTCTAGCTGATAATTTATAGCACGAAAGTTTGACTTTATCATGATATATATAGTATATAGGTAGGTTATAAGTAAATTGCGGACTTTTATGATAATATCGAATAAATGATATAGCTTAAATGGATTTATAAAACGTATACTTTGTTTTCCTGGAAGGCAGCTCAAGTGCAGCTATATTATAATGAATTTCGGGTAGAATTGGCTTATGTTTTGTAGTGCCTGAAATCTTTTTGATATGCGCTATAAAACTCTCAAGATCTGGATAAAAATAAAGATTTTTAGCAGAAAATAGCTGTTCTGTTTGCATTACTGGATATTTCTAGCTAGCTTTGGCTTGTTTCAACTTGTTTTCTAGCCATGTTGCTTCCTGTTGCACACCTTTGTATGCCTCTCTACAGTTCTTGCCCCTCCTACAGTTCTTCCCCCACCTACAATTCCAACTAGTCTTTCTCACATGCTTGTTACAGTGTTTACACACTTGTAGAGAACTAAAAATCAAATATTTGTAGCGATGTTTATCGCTCGAGTGCCAACAAGGGCAATTAATGTACCATTAAGGTGTTACCAGGTACCCCCCTCCTCCCCTCTTCCGTTCACCTCCCCCTTTGGCAAGCCTTTGACAAGGCAACCAAGCCGATGTGAATACACAGAGACAAAGGCACAGTGGGGCAGGCAGAAGATTGACAAGGCGACAAGGCAACAACACGTTGACTACTCGACTTTCCCACCACCAACACAGCGCTTGCTTGGTCTATCGTTATCGGTGTATCGGGTACAAACAATGTTGTACAAGCGATCGACAAACTTGTCATCATATCGCGAGAGAGAGCAGGCGCTATCAATGCCCACCCAGGTGAGATCGAGAAGTTTCCCAAGCTAGCGAGATTTCGAAGATGGTTAGCAATTTATAATTTTATGATCTTCAAAAGCAAACGCCGAACACTGCCCACCACTGGCAGCACTATTGCCATCTTGCTCTAGTGTTGTCAAATCGTTAAACGGATCAATGTGAAGCCGACAAGGTGCCACGTTGCCCCGTTGCCATTTCCTGCAACAGCTTCAACAAACCAATTACAACGATCAAACAACAATTATGCTGCAAACACACACAACACACACACGCACACACACTCAGCTCTTGACCAGCTTACCCCTTTTCCTCTGCCCTCCTTTCACCACCCCTCGCACAGTTAAACACAAACTGCGCACGCTGCTCTCAGCAAATATTTGCGCGGATATTGTTCTATTCAATGGAACAACAAGCGTGCAACGAGACATGTCCCAGCAACAGCAACACTAACAACAACAACAACGTTTGGGGCCATTAGCTGTTGCTGGAGATGTTGCTGGAGCTGCTCCATGCTCCCTGCTCCATGCTCCATGAAGCTGTTGCCTCTGCCCGTCTCCAGAGTCCAGTTTGAAGCAGCGCGTCTCTGCGAATTGCCGGCAATTTCACACTTTATGCGCGACGGCTTCATTTCCACACACAGAGAGAGCGAGAAACCATCATGGCATGATGGTCCAGTCCGCTCCAGCAGCTGCAGCTGGAGTAAGTAAGGCGGCGCAGGAGAAGGCAGCGGGGCGTGCGGGCGACCAAGTGAGCGACTGAGCCAGCGGATGTTTAAACATTCAACGTCGTCGCGGCGGCTCGCGGCTCATGGCTTGGAACCGTCGTATATTGATGGGAAAATTATGAAATTCATTGTTTGTGTTTGACTAATAATTATGACAGCAAACGCATTGTCGTCATAAAGCCACAACGGCGTACTACACTGCAAGAAAATATATTGCCGAACGTTTATTTTCCTCAAATGTTTTAAGTGTTGATGAGTTTATAATTTGGAATTTGTTTCTACTTAATCCAATTAATGAAATTCTACTTAAGTTTCTAGAGATCTCTATAAAAAGCAGTTTCAACTAAGTTTAAAGTTTTAAGTCAGATGAAAAGAGAGAGAGAGTGTAAAGGAAGACAGATATGACACTCTTAAGTTATCCAAGTTCTGCTCAAGAAACCGTCAAGGAACCGTCATGCCAAATTTGGTGTCCCTAACATTTATAATAGCTGACATCTGTGTGTTTGCGTAGACATATAGACATACAGACGACTCCACTATCGATACTGATCAACAATATAAGTATATTATATACTGTGTGGAGTCTGCCTGTTTTCACAATTGGGTCTAAGATACATGCATTGAATATGTGTAATAATACTTTGTATAACATTTTTTATCTTTATTTTTTCATTCATAAAATTCTTGAAATATATTTGAGACTTATTGTAAATCGGTCTCTTAATTTAAAAAAGATTTAAAAGTCTTTCGAGAGGTTTCTTCAAAAGAACTTTTTGTTCCAAATTAATTTTAAGACTTTCAGAAGACTTTCTTAGACTTTCTTTCTTTCTACTTTAATACATACATATGTTAGATTATATAGAACTAAATACTGTGTCAAATTTAATCAAGTACTATATCAGAACATACTGTGTCAAATTAACTCTAACAGTCTTGATTAG
Organism: Zaprionus nigranus; assembly: GCA_018903425.1. NCBI lineage: Eukaryota > Metazoa > Arthropoda > Insecta > Diptera > Drosophilidae > Zaprionus > Zaprionus nigranus. The sequence goes on from JAEIGD010000025.1 coordinate 1,199,001, forward strand.
TCTTCGAAAAATCTTCTTTAAAGGAACTTCATGTCTTAAATAAAACTTGTGTGAGTTCTTAAGACTTTCCTAGGAACTACGTAAATACTTATATATACAAATGTATAGACTTCTTTAACTCAAGAGGAACTTAAAAGCTTGAATAAAGAGCTTGTTTCTTTTACATGCTAATCGCCAGGTAAACTCTGCTTATAATATAATTTCCATCGTCTTTCTTTTAGTGTAGCTTGAGGAGTGAGCGCACTAAATTCACTTTGAGGTTTCCGCAACGCCCCATTGACAATGTTTCTCAGTCCCTCGGCTCCGGCTTCAGCTTGGACGCCGGCCTCATATACTCGACTGGACTCTGACTAACTCTAATAAGCCCATCACTAACCAGCAACGGCAACAGCAACGGCAACAGCAACACCGGCAGCAACAGCAACACGGCACTTCGATCTGGCAGCAACAACAACAATGTTGTCTAGTGTCGAGGCGTGGCTCTTCATAGCTTTTTTCCAGCTGTTGTTGTTGTTTCTGTTACTGTTGTTGTTGTATCTGTTTTTCGGTTCGGTTTCCTTTAGTTTGGTTGTTGAGTTTGGTTTGGTTTGGTTTCTTTGAAGTTGTTGGCAAGAGTTGGAAATATTTTCGTTGTGCTTGTGAAATTTTGTTGCGTTTCCCGGAACCAACGCAAAAAGCGGAACGTTCTTGTTGTTGTACATGTAGTTGTTGCAGTTGTTGTAGTTGTTGTTGTTGTTGTTAGTGTTGTCTTTGGGTTTTGGGTGAATGTGAATGTAAATGTCATGCGACCGGCGCGTCTGGTCTGGTCTGGTCTGTCTGGCCAGTTAGTTGTCGGCACCATTTGCTTTATGATTTGATGTATGTATGTCTCCTCCGGACGCTGGAGGCGTTCCAGGAGGGGCACAAGGTGGCGGAAACCCCCTCTGCCCTCTCTCTACCTTTGCAGCACCCTTCTACTCCTCCTCCTCCTCCATTAAGTTGCAGCCGGCACCTCAATAGG